>OY728164.1:1170199465-1171430090 GCA_963277665.1 Viscum album
GGTAGGTTTCCATTTTTTCTTCCTATTTGACCCAATTTTTTTTAGGGATTTTCTATCCTTTGGATTCCTTGTATTTTTCTAGTATATTTGGACCTATTTAGGGTATCTTTGGAACTCCTTTTGTGAAGGTTACATACACATATATACATGAGTAATATATATATATATACCCTATTTGTAAATAATTTCTCATGGTGAGGGGAACATCTATATTACAATTAGGGGTATTTGTATATATGTATAGGTGTATATATGTGGAAGTTTAAAAGAAGGTTTTACTTTTATAGAGTCCTTATTGGTCTCTCTTTCTTCCATGGACATCTTTGGAGTAGATTTTGGTTTCCATCATTAAAGGTGACATGTTTTGATGTATAATCCCTATATCCAAGAATTTAATATGAAATATATGATATCTTGGTATTTTTAATGTATGCTTCCCTCGTAATAAGAAATTTATATGTTATCTAAATAGTTTCATTTTTTGGAAAAAACTTCTCACTTTTTTTATAAGTTGTTTCATAAGTTTTCAATGCGGGATTATTTGGTTTAAGCAATTTTTTAAGTTTGTTTTTAATTGTGAACAATTCTAAATGTACAATTTGATTTCTAAATGTTTTTATCGTAAAAGCGGTGATTCCCAATGGTGTTTTATAAAATAAAATTGTTTCTATTAAATTTATGAGGCACAATTGGCACTTCCAAATGTTTTAAAAATAACAGAAATCCTCTCCCAAGGAAGCCTCCTTAGTATAGAAATGAGCCCATGTGATAAATTTTTGACATGTTGTTTGTGTGACTCGAGAAGGGGCTACACTTATGATGGGAGGAAAGAGGTGATAAGGTGGATGAGATTTTGTATAAAGTATGTGATATTTATATATATGAAATATTGATAAATAATCACCTCTATTTGAATGAAGAACTTGGGATATATAGGTTCTTAGGCGGGTTGCAAAGGATTAGTATGTCTGTTGAGTCATAAGGGAACTGACCCGGGATCGCTGGTAGGATTACACTGTAACTCTAACAAAATAATATTATGATTCTTTGGGGACTAATAGAACTTTGTATTATAAATCTACATAGGCTCATGCATGAGAACAAATTATATGGTTTGATCCTTGAGGTATGAGGATCTTGGGGCCTAGTTGAACTAGTTCCTTAGATATTTCCCATGTTTCTTTCTCTCACTTCTACTCTTTATTTTCATGGTACTATTTAAAAATTCTCTTTTTATTTGTCTCCTTTTCTTGTATAAAATAATAAAAAACATGTTCACTATCTATACTATTATGAGACCATACCAAGACTACAATTTTAGCACTGATTATCTTTTATAAGGAATTTTCTAAAAGGTCTTTCATGATTTGAAATATGTTTTCAAGAATATAATAGAGAGTATTTATTCTTAAAATTGAATCTTTTAACTTGTTTTCTATAGATTATTAGAATTCCCTATCTTATATTCCTTAATTTTAAACTAGAATATTGTGTAATTGTTTTTAAAGACAAGGCATATGGAGAAGTTTATTTGGGAATGACTATTGATTTTTAATATTCTTTCCTATACCTCTATCATTGTTTTTAGATTATGATATAGCTTATAGCTCGGTCTTGGTCTCCATTGGGTGATGTTGGTTTAGTGGATGATGGTGACTCATGAGGTTATATGGTGGTATATCTAGTGTTTATTTTTATTTTTTTAGTTCCCCATTTTGTTTCCACTTCTATTATTAGTTTTTCTTATTTTGTTTGATTTAGCAGTTATTCATGGGATAAATCATTCCCAATTGAGTTATGATTGATTCCAATCACTAGAATCTATATTGGGAGGTTATGGGATGCCTCTTGAGCCATATTATGGACTGGTTTAGGTGATCGGTTCATGGTTTACCTAGGTTGGTTCATGATAATCACAAGAGATACTGCTTACTGACCACTACTGAGTTCAGAATTGGGTAAATGTACCTATTTCATATCAGGGGTTTTAATATACAATGTATCAATTACCTGTTATATAGGAAACCACCCTTTAAGTTGTAATTGAAATCACTATTTAATGGTAACCATTTCATTTAATCTTAAAGAATCAAAAAATTAGTACTCATTTATGTATATGATATTATATTTAAATGAGTTACAATTCCCATGTTATAAAGTAGTACACTTTATAATTTTCAATTGGAATGTCATGTAATTATCACCATGATTTTACCCTAAGCACCATAATACAAAAAGTATATATATGATGGTTTGATTATATGGGTTACCCTTCCCAATTTATAAAGTCCCATACACTTTATAAATTGTTATTGTCACCTATTTAATCACAAATATAAATGTTTCATCCATTAAAATCAATGATTCATTGATAAAACATGTAATAATTTTTTAATTCATGCGCCGCCATCAATCTATAAAAGAAAACACCATTTAGGTTGATAGAGACAATTTAATAAACAATATTGTATCACAACAATAACAAAACATGTTATCACATAACAATAATACCAGTAAAAATGAAAATAATCAAATAAGCATGGTCTATAAGTAATAATTATGAATTTATACCTTAATATGTTATACATATAAACATGGAACAAAATTAGGTAGCCAAGAAATGAAATCTACATTGCATGGAATATGCCTGACATGTGAAACTCCATATGCATACAATGATGCACGAGTCCAATACCTTCTTTCTGTATCGAGCCAAGGGTAAAAGTGAATCCATATAAATAATAGTAAATTCCCAATATCATGTGTTTCACCCAATGGTGAAGTCAATAAAACTGCAATAGGCATAATCCATAACTTTAAGTCCCTTCCTAGGTAATTTTTATTTTTCCTATATGTGGGTTAGCTACTCCTAGAAATAGACTCATTAAAAAATACCAACACATTTCTAGTATCTTTTATAATAAATCAAATAGTAAGACAAAAACAAAAAGATCTCTGATACCACTTTGTGATATCTTGAATTGACTCACTCGATAAAAGTAGCTAAATCAGTGGCCATAGGGCCTCAAGTGTGTCTCCCTGTACTCTAGAGGCTACCAACAAGAAGTGAGAGTATATAAGAGGATTGTGGGTAGAATATACCTCATGATTATAGCATGGAATAATAGAATCATAATAGTAATATATAGTAGAATCATAGTGAATAACCAGAAGAAAAAAATTAAATCATCCATATATCATAGATAAATTTATAGAAACCATATCCAATTTCTTATAAAAAATTATGCTAACCATGTCATGCTATTATAAAAAGGGAACACACATACATGGAAACATTCACATATAAAATACAATTATATCAAAAATAGAAAGGAATAAAACTATCTCCTATAACATCATGAGCCTAAGCTCATTCCTATGATCCAAGATCCCATGCTAAATGAAAATCAAGTATCTATGATTGATATCTTTCCCTTTTCCCTAACTACACCCATGAAGTTTTCAC
The DNA here is from genome assembly GCA_963277665.1 of Viscum album. Taxonomy (NCBI): domain Eukaryota; kingdom Viridiplantae; phylum Streptophyta; class Magnoliopsida; order Santalales; family Viscaceae; genus Viscum; species Viscum album. The sequence goes on from OY728164.1 coordinate 1,170,202,932, forward strand.
AAATACCAAGCAAAGTCCCAAACAGGGTGTGAAATACACTCAGTAGGCCACAACTAATAGATTCTATTACAAATACAGGTTGTGAACATAAGCTGAAGTAGTGAGCAAGTATAAAAGTAATAAAGGATCTAAATGATAAGAAATAACATCCAATACATAATAGGATTCTATAACTGGTAGTATAGAAATGATAAATAACTGTATAGAAAAGAAAAACTTAAACTATGGACTATGATGTCATTTCAGGTTTCAGGAAAGTATAAAATAGGTCAGATAATCATAAATAATACCTATAAGGGTTAGGACCTAGGGAAAATGACTAAGGTGTCCTTTTTTGAGTCTAAAGACCTCATCCAATGCCAACTTGATTCAATGTTGACCTATATGGGCCAGAAACCCAAGGCCCATGGATGTGGAATCATCTTCGATTCCATGGATATCACCCATAGAAAACTCAGTAAAGTATTAGTTTGAGCCCTAGGAGTGCATCCGAGTTGGTCACAACAAGTCAGATTCAAGGTAATAGTCTAAAGAATCCAAGATATAATATTTAAGTGGGTCATAGGTTTCATACCATGTCACCCATTATACATGTGATCTATATAATGATTCAAGGTTCCATTCTAGTTTACATTCCCGTTATCCATTGAATTTATCATAATCAGTTCATTAACCATTTCATATACCAGTGAAAAGGGAGAAGGCCATATTAGTGTCATTGTCATTAGTCAAATAATTTAATGAATTATAGAAGGGATCATGGGGCAATGTTAGTTTTCATACTCTTTATTGAATTTATCATATTATCAATTTACATACAAGTGATAATAATTAGGGCCATGTTAGTGTCTATTGATCTTTACTAATAATTTACATAATAAAGCATAATCCAAGGGATTTCCCATTTTTTTCCTTAAATACAATTTATTCTATTCCATTAATATTTCATTTTTAAATGGAAAGGTTTTAAATAAGTAACTCAACCTTTAATGATTCATTTAACTTATATAAGGCTCCCATTAATAAATAGAAAGATTAACTCACCCCTTGGGTGGTTTAAAAATTATCAATAAAATGAACCTACCTCAATGGTGGTTCTGTTGGAACCATGGTCTTCTATGCATGATTTGGAGTCTGGTTTGTGTTTGTTGTAAATCACCAGTGGAAGTTCTAAATGTGTACTCGCAAAGAGATCATACAGTTCAAGCAGACAACAGTAATGAAGGTGGCGCCGTTTCCCAGTGTTTTCCAAATTTTTGGGGTCCAAAATTTGGTGTTTGGTGAGCATTGAAAAAAGAGGTTTTTCTTGAAGATCATATTTTTATATGGAAAAGGCATGAGTTTCGCGAAGATGGGATGTATGGATTTGATTTTGTGAAGACCAGAAAAATGGAGGCGGTGATGCTTCGCGGTTACGACGAGCATTGCGAATGGAAGAGTTGAAAGGAAGCGTGAGGGAGTTTTGCAGTGGCAACGCGAAGTAAATGACAGAACCATCCACGATTACAACAAGATCCATGATCGGAAAATTGCCGTGGTACTTCACGATTTAGACAGAATTCCCGCAGAAACTTCGGAGCTTTGCGATAGGCAATGACGTGGTGCTGACTTTGCGTGGAAGGGTCGAGGGTCAGCGGAATATCCTATAAATACAGGTCGAACGCCTCGAGATAAGTAGAGAGATTTTTTAGAGAAAATTATTTGCTCTCGTTTCGTGAAGGAAGTTCGCAAAGGCACTGTGGTTCATGAATGAGGAGCTTTGCGATGGCTATTCTAGCTCCACGAAAGTCGTGTGCTCTGCGTTGGAGCAATGAGATTCATGAGGTAAGTCACTTTGCAACGACTTGAGCTCTGTGATGGCCTAATCATTGCGAAGGCTTGAGAATTGAGGTGGTTTGAGCTCTGCGAAATTGTGAGATTCGTGAAAAGAAAGGAGCTTCACAAAGGCTTGTTTGAGCTTCGCAATATTGGGAGCCTCGCGAAGTAGGGTGCTTTGAGAAGGTACTTTCCCAAGGTAGTTTTCCTGGTGTTTAAGAGACAAAGGGGTATTAATCAGTGGATGAACATTGGACTTCAACAGAGTATCTACATACAACATAGGATGCATTCTTTTGCAATGATAAAGAGACCTTCACATCTATAAACTGAGTGAGACTTCACCTAAAGGCAGTGAGCCAGGGGGAGTCAATGGGAGTGACCCAAGGGAAGCAGTGAGCTATCCCCGAACCTTTGTAAAGCCAGTGATCCTGGGACAGAGTGACTATTCCTGAACCTTTGTAATCCACAACTAGTGAAGATTAGTGGAATTCGGTACGACCGAAAACTTGTTGATGTATGCTCCTTGGATGTAGCCCTTAGTGGTGAACCAAGTAAAAAGGGCTGTGTATTCTCTTTGCATGTGAATGTTTTCTTTCTAATCATATTCATCATACAGTTTCAATAAGTTCCTACCAACGTGGGAACAAGATCCATCACATTAAAAGAAAAAGTTGTCACCCTGATTCACCCCTCCCCTCTCAGGGTGTCCCGGGGTCCTTCAAGTGGTTTTAGAGGGAGGTTGCTGGTGTTGAATATGTCCTTTATCATCATGGAGAATACAGTCAATGTCAGGGGAGTCCCTCACTTCGATGGAAGTAATTTTCAGATCTGGAAGAACAAAATGAGATCTCATCTAAGATCTCTTGGAATGGAAGGTCTCTTTTATACTTTGCAAGGAATACAAGTCACTGACCCAACAAGACTGGCTATGACTGAAACAGACAGGAAATTTTTTGATGCAGATGCTAAAGTAAAAAATTCACTTACTGCAGCCCTTTCTGATCAGATCTACCTAAAAGTGATGAATTTCACCTCAACAAAATACATGTGGGATAAACTCGAGAATATTTTTTAAGGATATAGCAACGTAAAGGAGGCGAAACTACAAGTGTTGCACAATCGGTTTGATGATATGAAGATGCATCCAGAAGAGAATGCAGATTCTTTTTTAAATGGAATTACTAAAGTGGTTGGAGAAATTTGGGGTCTAGGTGAAGAAATCAAAGACATTGATATTGTAAAGAATATATTAAGAAGACTTACACCTCTGTAAAATGAAAAGGTGTCAGCCCTTGAGGAAAGAGATCTTTCAAAACTTTCTCTAGATGATCTACTTAGCAGCTTGGTATCATATGAAATGAGAGTCAAACTAGAAGATGCTATGACTCGTGTGAGCAAGGAAATAGCATTCAAGACCATGGATAAACTGAAAATCACAAAATATAGTAGTGGTGAAGATGAAGAATAAAAAGAAATTCTTTCTCTCATTGCAAAGAAGTTCCAGAAGGGGAAAGGGAAATTCAAAGGGAAGTTACCTCCTGCATGTTTTCGTTGTGGAAAAGTTGGGCACATTGCCTCTCAGTACTTAAGAAAGATCAATGATGAAGATAGTGAAGATGAAAGCTTCGAGAAGCCTTGGAGAAGGTTCTTCAAAAATGGAGACTTAAAATCTGGAAAGAAAATGAAAATGAAGAGTTTTGTCTGTGAAGAGGAAGAAGATGATAATGACTTCTGTGATGAAGAAGAACCAGAATTCAAAACTGGGAACCATGCTTCCATGATGGCCACTGTTGAAAAGTCAGAAGATACTGGTGGAGAAGAACAATTGAGAACTTGTGTAGATCCCGAGATTCAACTTAAGGGTGCCGTTAGTAAGCTTAAGATTAAATGTAAGAGTTGCAATAAGTGGAAATCAATTGTAGAAGAATCAACTGAATACGTTGATCAAATTGAAGCTGAAATTGAACAACAAGAAGAATTTGTGAAGGTACAGTCTAAAATAATTTAAATCAATGATGATGTAGTGGATCTGACGCTGATAATTGAAGAGTAGGTAAAGGTCATCAATGACCTCACCTCCAGACTTGATGAAAAATCCAAGACTGGTGAGGGTCTTGAAGAGGAAGTTGTTACTCTAAGGTGTAAACTTGAGACTGAATCAATTCCAAAATAATTGAGGAAGAAAATATAGTTTGAAAGATTCTTAGATGTAGAATTACTAGCAAGAGCCAAGTGTTGTTCAGATGGGGTTGGAAAAATCTTGAGTGATCAAAGACCCGCTTGCATGGGAAAGAGTGGAATTGGCTGTGAGGCTGAGACATCATCTGCTAGAAGTGAAAAGATCCAAAAGAAAGATAAGATGAAAGATGAAAATTTTGAAACGTTACCTAAAGTGCCAAAAAATGAACCCTCAATCCAAACTAAAAGGAGAACTGAAAATTATCCTCAAACATTGAGAAATGACAGAAAGTCTAACTTTTCTCCCAAGGAAGAAGGTATGAGGAGAAATTCAAGTGAGAAGACATTTCCTCTCATGAAGTGTCAGTTATGTGGCTATCTGGGCCATACCATGTCTTATTAGGAAGAGGTAAGAAGATATCGGAATGGAGAAGATATAGAAGTTCAACAAAGGAGAACAAATTCATATCCTAATTCTTATAGATGAAACAATTTCTATGGATATTGTTATCATTGTTCAAACTTTGTTCATAAGTCTGCTAATTGCAGGAAGAGAAGGGACATGGAAACCTCATACCAAAGTTCAAGACAAGTCAAGTCTCGTCAGCAAGACAGGGTTGCTATTTCAAACAGGTTTTCTCCTCTGAAAGAAGATTTTGACTATGAAGAACCTGGGTATGCAGAAGAGATAATTGAAAGGCCATCAGTACGATACACTCAATCCAATGTATCATGGAAGGAAAGGAAGAAGATTGAGAAATCCAACCTTGCAGAGGTGGCCCTCAATGCTACAAAGAACAACATTACCTGGATTCTGGATAACGGTTGTTCATCTCATATGACAGGTAATTCAGGCCTGCTAACGGATATCAAAAGTACGGTTGATGGTACAGTACGATTTGGTAATGATGGGGATCTAAAAATCAAAGGGAGTGGAAGTACCGAATTAGCTAATGGAGAATTAAAGAAGACTGAAGTCCTTTACGTAGATAGCCTATGCCATAATCTACTCAGCGTGAGTCAACTCTGTGACTCGGGGCTTATAGTTACTTTTAATCAGAAAGGTTGCACTATCAAGGGAAAGATGGGAAATTCACTTATGAAGGGATGCAGAACAGAAGGCAACTTGTATCAAGTTGAGAGTGAAGAAAATGTGTGTTACATGACTATTGAAGAAGAAAAAAATTTGTGGCATCAGAGACTGGGACACATCAATCAACAAGACATGGAGAAAATATCAAAATTGAGAATTTTCATGGACATTCCCAACCTGAAGTATGAGCGTGAAAAATCTTGTGATGCTTGCATTCGTGGGAAGCTGTTCTGCAGTTCATATCGTCCAAAGAAGAAAAGGGCATCTCACCTTCTTGATCTGATTCATACAGATGTATGTGGGCTGATAAATGTTTCCGGAACTCATGGAGAAAGGTACTTTGTATTTTTCATAGATGATTTCAGTAGAATGGCATGTGTGATAGTCATTCATAGGAAACAACAAGTCCTTGACTGTATAAAAACATATCGGCGAATCACCAAGAATGATACTAGACGAACAATCAAAGTGTTGCGATCTGACAATAGAAGAGAATACACGTCCATTGAATTTGAAAATTATCCGGAGAAGCATGGGATACAGCATGAGGTAGCTACTGTGAGAACTCCACAACAAAATGGAGTTGTTGAACGTAGGAATCGACAAGTGAACAACATTGCACAAACTATGCTGATTGAGAGTCATATTCCACGACATTACTGGAAAGAGGCTGTTCAATCTGAAGTGTACATTCAGAATCAAACAGGACTTCATATGGGTGAGACGAAGACACCATATGAATTGTGGCAGGGACGAAAGCATTATTTAAAATACTTTCGTGTCTTTGGAAGTAAATGCTTCATTAGGAACAAAGAAGTAAATCAAGGGAAATATGAAGACAATGCAGATGAAGTAATTTTCCTCGGTTACTCAATGAACAGAAAAGCCTACAAATGTTTCAACAAGCGTTTAAGAAGGATTGTGGAAAGTAGTGATGTTAAGATAATTGAAGAGAAAAGCAAAAATTCTTCAAGGACGTCATATGCTTATGTGATATAAAGTCAGGAAGAAAGTGAACATGAAGAAAATACAAATGGAGAAATAAAGGAAGTTATTCAAAACACTCAGCAGTCACATCATGATGTTGACTCAGAAGAAGAATTTAAAGAAGAAACTATGGCTGAAGAGAATGCTATTGAACCTCGCAGGAGAAATCTAAGAGCTGAGATTGATCCATCCAACATAATTGGTGATAGGATTGCACCCACTCAAATAAGAAGGATGAGGAATAACACCCAATCTACATTTCTATCAGTTGTAGATCCATCCTCATTCGAAGAAGCTGAAAATGAGGAAACTTTGGTGAAAGCCATGAATGATGAATTAGATCAGATTGATAAGAATCAGACATGGGATCTTGTCCAGAGACCCGAAGGTCACAATGTGATTGGTACCAAATGGATCTTCTAAAATAAGATTGATGAGCATGGAAGTGTCATTAGAAACAAGGCATGACTGGTATGTAAAGGATACTCCCAGATTGAAGGCATTGATGTTGAAGAAACCTTTGCTCCAGTGGCTAGACTGGAGTCAATCAGGCTTTTCCTTGCCATGGCACTCCAAATAGGATATAAATTATATCAAATGGATGTCAAGAAAACATTCTTGAATGGTGTACTCAAAGAATATGTATACATTGAACAACCAGTGGGATTTGTTTTGGGTACTAATGAAACAAAGGTCTGCAAACTAAAGAAAACTCTATATGGTTTGAAGCAGGCACCACAGGCGTGGTACTCACGGCTGGATTCATATATCAAGAAGATGGAATTCAAAAGAGGAGGAGTTGATCACAATCTCTATGTTAAGAATTCTCCAAAAGACCAATTCATTGTTCTAGTCTACATTGATGATATCATATTTGGTGGCAGCATGCAAAAATTAGTGGACGGATTTTCCAACCACATGAAATCAGAATTTGAAATGTCTATGATTGGGGAGCTCACATATTTCTTGGGGCTGCAGGTGATTCAAAAGAAGGAATACACTTTCATTTCTCAGGAAAAATTTGCAAGAGAGCTACTGAAGAATTTTAATATGCAAGACTCCAAACCAATGTCAACTCCAGTTGCAGTTGGAACTAAACCGGGAAAGCATGAGGATGGGGACTCTGTTGATCCCACCATGTACATGAGGATCATTGGGAGCCTACTGTACCTGACAGCGACACAGCCAGATATTGTCTTTTCCACATGACTTCCGAACCGCTTTCAGAGAAATTCAAAGGAGGAACATATGGTGGCAGTAAAAAGAATCATGAGGTATATTCAAGGTACACATAACTTCGGGTTATTTTTTGCTGCAGGTAGGGACAATGAATTATCATCATTTTATGATTCTGACTGGGCTGGTGATGTAGTAGACAGAAAGTCCACTAGTGGTGGAGCCTTCTATATTGGGCAGAAATGTGTTGGATGGTTGAGCAAGAAACAAGAAAGTACTTCTCTTAGTGCTGCTGAAGCTGAGTATATCTCTACCGCAAAGGCATGCACTCAACAACTATGGATGAAGCAATAATTAACAGATATTTGTGATGAGGTAAAGCAACCAATGGTGATTTACTATGATAACAAGAGAGTAATTGATCTTACGAAGAATCCTGTTCAACATTCTCATAGGAAACATATTGAAATCAGGTATCACTTTATCAAAGAAAAAGTTGAACAAGTGGTGATTAGAATGGATCATGTGGGAACTGATGAGCAAGTGGCTGATATCCGGACCAAGACACTGTCGTGGCTGTGTTTGAGAAGCATCAGTTGAACCTCAGTGTTCAGCCACCTCCCAGTGCATAAGGAGGTTATGCAATACCCCTTTCCCCAATTATGGTAACTGTTTCTATCTGTTTATGGATGTGATGCAGGTTTATGGGGGAGATACTTTCCAGGGGGAGTATGGTTTGAGATGAACATTGAATAAATTACTGGCCTTTGGGTTTATTGTCAATGGGAGAGAAAGGAATAAATTCAAGCAAGTAATGCTTCTGTGATGAGAAGAATGAGAAAGAAAACATTGGAACCCAATTCAAGCTTCCTCTCTTGTTTTCTACACCGAGCATATTCAGGAAAGTAATGCTTCTGTGATGAGCAGAATGGGAAGGAAAACATTAGAACCCAATTCAAGCTTCCTCTCTTGTTTTCTACACCGGGCATTGCTCACGTAGACTTAGAGTGTTGGCTGAGTTGATTCATGCATTTTTGGTTTTCACATGGATGGAGATCTGTTGAATTTTTTTTTTCTGATTGCCAACAAACCCAAAGGGGGAAATTGTTGGAACCATGGTATTCTATGAATGATTTGGAGTCTGGTTTGTGTTTGTTTTCAATCAGTAGTGGAATTTCAGAATGTGTACTCGCAAAAAGATCATACAGTTCAAGCAGACAACAGTATTGAAGGTGGCACCGTTTCCTAGTGTTTTCCAAATTTTTGGGGTCCAAAATTTGGAGTTTGGTGAGCATCACAAAAAGAGATTTTTCTTGAAGATCATATTTTTATATGGAAAAGGCATGAGTTTCGCGAAGATGGTATGCATGGATTGGATTTTGCGAAGAACAGAAAAATGGAGGCGGTGATGCTTCACGGTTACGAAGAGCTTCGCGAACGGAAGTGTTGAAAGGAAGCACGAGGGAGCTTTGTGGTGGCGGCGCGAAGTAAATTACGGAATGCTCTGTGATTACGACAAGCTCTGCGATCGGAAAATTGCCGTGGTGCTTCGCAATTTCGACAGAATTCCGGTAGAAACTTCGGAGCTTCATGATAGGCAATGACGTGGCGCTGACTTCGTGCGGAAGGGTCGAGGGTCGGTGGAATCGCCTATAAATACAGGTCGACCCCCTCGAGATAAGTAGAGAGATTTTTTAGAGAAAATTCTTTTCTCTCGTTTCATGAAGGAAGTTCACGAAGGCTGTGTGCTTTGCAAAATAGGAGCTTCGCGATGTCTATTCTACCTCCACGAAAGTCGTGTGCTCTGCGTTGGCGCAGTGAGCTTCACGAGGGAAGTTGATTTGCGACGACTTGAGCTCCGTGATGGCCTAAGCATTGAGAAGTCTTGAGCTTTGCGATGGTTTGAGCTCTGCGAAATTGTGAGCTTCACGAAAAGGAAGGAGCTTCATGAAGGCTTGTTTGAGCTTCGTGAAATTGGGAGCCTCGCGAAGTAGGGTGCTTTGCAAAGGTACTTTCCAAAGGTAGTTTGCCCGGTGTTTAAGAGACAAATGGGTATTCATTAGTGGATGAACATTGGACTTCAACAGAGCATCTACATACGATAGAGGATGCATTATTATACAATGATGAAGAGACCTTCACGTCTATAAACTGAGTGGGACTTCATCTAAAGGCAGTGAGCCAGGGGGAGTCAATGGGAGTGACCCGAGGGAAGTAGTGAGATATCCCTGAACCTTTGTAAAGGCAGTGAGCCTGGGACAGAGTGACTGTGCCTGAACCTTTGTAATCCACAGCTAGTGAAGATTAGTAGAATTTGGTACGACTGAAAACTTGTCGGCGTATGCTCCTTGGACGTAGCCCTTAGTGGAGAACCAAGTAAAAAAGGGTTGTGTCTTCTCTGTCCATGTGAATGTTTGCTTTCTGATCATATTCATCATACAGGTTCAACAAGTTTCTACCAATATGTGAACAGGATCTATCACATTAAAAGAAAAAGTTGTCACCCTGATTCACCCCTCCCCTCTCAGGGTGTCCCGGGGTCCTTCAGGTTCATGTTGAGGCTGATAACACCAACCTTTCATATGGGTGTAATAGCATGTTTAAATCGCCATTTAAACATAAAATTTAAGGGTTTATTAATTTAAGGAAAAATTTTCAGAAATTTTGGTGTGAGTCACGACAATGAAAGCTATAAAACACCGAGACTTAAAGGGAAAATGTATATACAACCTAAAATGGATGAGTAGTACTCTCCTCATTATATATCATCTTGTAATTTGGTCTAAAATGGGAGAAATTGAATAAATAGACCAATACCCTAAAAATAGGGTATGTTAGCTCACACAGATTTAACATTCCCTATAGTGGGATAATGGAATAAAAAACTGTAATAGATTGAATATATTACTATTGGAATCACCTATTTTGATAATCCCAAATCATGTTTCATTTATAATATAATTATTTTTCATTAATTTTTATAACTCTTATCATGTTACAATTATGTATTTTTAATCTCATTGCTTTCTTGATTAAGTTTATAGTGTAAAATTTTCTGAGTAAAGGTCACCTATATGAAGGTATCTATTAAGAGCCTTCTGTTTTAGTCACCAGTTGAGTCTACTGATTGGAGAGGTTACCATTGAGGAACCTTAACACTAGAAGGTTAACGCTGAGGAACCGTACCGCTAGAAGGTTACCGATGAGGAACCTTACCACTAAGTTACCAATGTGGGTTCACCACTACGAGTCTATTGCTCAAAGAATACTGTTATAGAGATAACTCTAGAGGTTACTAGTAAAAGGTCACTGATGGAAATCCTACTGCTGGAATATTACTAAAGTCACTGCTACAAGGTTACTATTATAAGGTTACCATTTTAAGCTTAGTGCTATAAGGTTTCTTTTATGAAGTTAACATTGGAAGTCTACTAATGAAAGGTTACTACTGGAAGAACATTTGGAATTCACCTCTACCACTGATAAGTCTACCATTGAGAAGATACTATTGAGAAGGATACTTCTACCATTCTAAAAATACATATACCCTTATACTCTATATCTTTTCAATTTTCTTAATATTATTCTAATGGTAATATTTGGTAAATTTAATGCTTTTAACATTAATTAATGATGGTTGTACACATATCTAGAGACTGTACAAGGTAAGAGGAAGACTTCACATGGTTTGATAATTCCTATCATCATACCTCAAGAATTAAATAGAAGATCAAGCTAGAGAAGATACTGCTGGGTGAGAGACATTACATGACTGACCTAAAGAAAAAAGAGAACACACTGGCACTTACACTGTGAACCCCAGAGCTTTATAAAGATCATTTGGGAAAAAAAATTCAAGGCTTCCTTGCTGTGCTTCATAGAATATATTTCAAACAAAAAAGATGAACATTTCAATACCTGGAAGCTAGAACCTAAAGATGCAACACTCTGTTTTGAATAAAACTTCTAGAGAAGGACTCGAACTACAATTTCTTCAAACCAAGGAGTCAAGAGATGAACTGAAAACACATAGATCCTTCTAAACTCAATCCACATAAAATTAGCTATATTGTGTTATTTATCTTACATTTCTTGAGTAGTGTATGTTTATCTGATACACACACAAACTGTCTCCTATGATTCAATTATTGGATAGTAAAACTCTTCACACCAAACATTTCATACATTTTTTTTCCCATGTATAACTATGGAAGAGGCCGTGTGGGGCCTGTTTGTTTGTTTTTCCCATGAATAACTATGGTAGAGGTTGTGAGACCTGAAAAGATTGTGAAAACTATTGTAAAGACTGATACATGTTTTATATCAAGTTTATTGTTTATATAAACTACTTGGTAGCAGGTGATCACCAGGTGGAGAGAATTATGTCTTGGATTAAGACAGAACCTCTTGTTTAATTATGCTATGTACTTTATTTTTTAATACTCTATTTTTCTATTTTCCGCTTCTTATAATTTCAAAAATAGAAAAATGTTTTAAATTAACATTGATAATTAGTTTTGGTTGGTGTGTATATGTGTTCAATTCAGTAAACCTATTTCAAAAGTTGGCCAAGTGTTCCTACACTGATTCCACTAAGGACTAATCAACCTTTGAGAAACTTATTGAGAAATTGAACATTTATATCTCTACTATATTAATTAACTAGACTGTTTCAAATTAGGAGATTTTATCATATATTTTTAATAGAAATTTTAAGTAGGAACTCAATTCACCCCCTCTTGAGTTTCCACCTCGATCGACATTTTGTATCAGAGGAAGTTTTATTGATAAAATCAGAATGGTTTTTCAAGATTTTAAATTACTTTTCAACTATGAATTTAGCTGTATCGTAATGATCTTAAAATTTAATTCATATATTAATTTTTAGTTCTTTAAATTATAATTATATATAGATAACTGAGTTGTGGGTGAGACTATTAACAGAACTCCTTTCTATAATGGTAATAACTATGATCATTGGAAATTGAAAATTAAAATGTATCTAGTGAGCATGGGTCTTGAATTCTAGGACACAATTGAAGAAAAACATGCATTAACTGCTACTTCTAGGGACACCTGGTCTCAGTTGACTAAAGCTATGTATAATAAAAACTGTAATGAAATGAATGCATTGTACTGTGCTTTAGGTGATAAAGAATTCAATAAAATATTATCCTGTAAGATTGTATATGAAATCTGGGATACTTTGGCTACTTCCTATGAGGGAACAACCAATGTTAAAGAAATGAGATTAAATACTTACATTATTAAATATGATAATTTTAAAATGACGTCTGATGAACCTATCTCTGAAATGTATCATAGGTTCAATAAAATAGTAAATACCATGAGTCTTATTGGGAAACTAGTGGACAACAAGGATCATATTATGAGATTGCTTCGATGCCTACTTGATAGATGGAGAGGAACATCTATTTCTATCTGAGAATACTATAACATAAGTAAGCTACTCGTGAAGGAACTAATTGTAAAACTAAATGGATCGTTGTGAATACTTAATTAAATGAAAAAGACCAAAAATAGTTTTTTTACTAGAATATAATATAACTCTGGTTAAAAAAAGTCAAGCATGGATTTTCAAATTCAACACAATATTTATAAATGATTTATTTTAGTCCATAAATACATATGTGGCCAATATAAAGGTTTTATAAAATTTCAATCCATGTTTATACCATAATGATATCAAAAAATTTATGGTATTTGTAAAAATGTTAATTTTCACTATTCACTCAAAAATCAACCATTTTAGAATGATCCTAAAAAAGCATCCTAATATAATTTTTATATGATGAATTAAAAATTAAGTTCATTTTATCATATTAAAATTTCAAAATATATAAATTATCTTTTTAAATTAAACCTATATAATATAAAATAAAAATAATGTTTTTAAATAAAACATTTTTGTTTATCCATGAGGAATTAAAGTAACAACTCCTATAATTACTTAATTATTTAATGGATGTTACTAATTTATTTTTTATAATTATTCCACGAATTTCAAAAAAAAATTTATCTGTTAGTTTCTTAAATTGTAATAAATTTAGCATAAATATGTAATTTATTAAAATAGTTTCAATAAAACTGATGAGATTTTCACATGTGAATTAGACCCCTTTTATTTTACAAAATCATTTATTTTGATAATTATATTTCATTGATATTTCTTGTAATATATTTCATTTTTATTATATTAATAATTATTTTAGTCAATATAGTGTTTCTTATAACAAAATCAATCAAACATATTGAATTTATTCTGATGGGATATATATAATAAAATCACGGTGTTTTATGTGTTAGAAGGAAGTTTATTCCACTGTTTCAGGGAAGGATCTCTCCATATTCTATCCTATTAAATTTTTTTCTTTCCCTATAATTATTAATGAATGTGAATTATACTTCCATTTTTTTATCTACACATAGAAGGAGGTACTCTGGAACTTAGGGTTCATACTTTGGATGAGTTTTGTGGTAGTAGAAGTGAAATAGTGGCTTCATGGTCTTGAAGGGAATGTTTTAAAACTAGGGTTGTAGGTGGTCATGTTCTGGATCTAGTGAGAATTTTCTGTCTCATATTAGAATTTTTGATTAAGTTACACACAATGTTACCACATTAGAGTAATTATAGGTTTTCTAAATGCTGTGTATGAATCATCAAAAGGTCTATATGAGATTAACATGAACAATCATTGGAAATTAGCAGTTGAGGAAGATAATCCAATAGGAAATTATATGTTGATGATAATAACGGCGGTAAACCCAAAGATATTAAAAGGAAAAGGAATTAGTTGTATGATTGGGCCCCACTATAGAGGTAGGGTAAGTCCACTTGTACAAATGTAACATAAGTGTGCATGATAAAATGGGTAGTTGTGAAAAAAATAGTTGGAACCATATTTTTAATATTTTATTCTTCCATTAAATGAACCGAAACAATAATTTCCTCCCATTTTTGTAGGGATAAAATCCAAACCACATTAATCACTTGTTTTCATTCCTTGTTTTGGGTTTTTTTCAATTCCATTATTTGTTTTAAGGAATTGTGTACACTTGAGTGTATGTGGGAATTGATTTGGTGTGTTGATTAGGGTGTGATTTAATTACTAAGTTCTAGTACATTAGGTTTGATGTTATTCTTTTAATTGTATAAGTTCATATTATTTTTTGTTTTTTTTGTGACTTTATGTGGTTTACTTATATTAATTAGGGGTTTCAGAATTCTTATAATCTGTGTTAGAGCTTGTGGTTCAGTAAGTCTTTGCACACTTATAAATAAACTATTTAGGAAATGTTCTAACCAAAATTGTTTTCCTATTTAGTGGGATTAAAATGTTTTTATAAGAAATGAAAATAGAAAAAGTAAAGTTCTAGATATAAAAATTTGATGGGAAAAACATTATATAAGGGCCCAAACTTAATCATTTCATATTCTACTGTTTTTTAACTATGATTCACATTCGAGGATATTTTATGTTTAGAGATTTAGGGAATTAGGAAAAAATTTATATTGTAAACTCATACATTACAAATAGACACTTATAATCAGTATCTATTTTTTCACCCAAGGAAACCCTTTAAAAATAAAACATGATTTCTTTTCAGGACACATCTTCAATACTTTCATCATGGAGTCTTCTTTGTTCTTACCAATATTAAGACCTATGAAAAACATTTTAAAACTTGGGATGATCACAAAAGATCCGCAAGGGACATAAATATAAAGAAACCATTAGTATAGTTAAAATATAGTAACCCATTTAGCGTTCTTTGAGTGAATGAAACAAAAAAATTTCACATGAATAAAACTCATACCTTTTTCTCAAATAAAAACATTAAAACCATTATAAATAAATTAAAACTCATTTAGGTGACTTAGATAATCATATAAATAAAACCCTTTCAAGCCTCTTCCAATTGGAATAACCATACAGTAACCTTCCAAATTAGAGTTCAATAATGGGAATCATCCTTAATATAAGCTATACTCGGATCACCCATGAGGTATAATGGTGCTCAACCCTTCATATAAGCTATAACAGGCTCACTCGTGAGCTACAATGAGGCTCAAACATTCGTATTATCTATGTCCAGATCACCCGTGAGCTATAATGGGGCTCAAGCATTCGTATAAGCTATATCAGGCTCACCCATTTCATATAATGCTCAATCAACATTCCATGAATCACAAATACCTTCTGAAATCTTATTCTAATCCCATATGAAACACATTTTCATATAAAAATACCATTTAATTTAAGAAAAAATTTTCCATACCAAGATAACCCCAAAAAGGAATAATACATTTAATTTATTTTTAAAAACATTAAGGCTTATAGAGGAATCCAAGAATCAAATAATGGTTACAGTGGTAGAGAAGTTGTTTGTCGCCGTGTATGTTAAAAAAACATTAATTCTTTTCATTTAATAAAGAAAGTAAAATGATTTGTATAATAAGATTTAATTTTGAAAACTTTGAATAAAATTAAGGATCAAAAGAAAATTTACTATATAATCCTTTTATATCCATATAAATAAATATGTAAATAAATATCATGAAGAAAAGATTCGATAATTAAATATTTTAATTTTCAAGGTGTCCCACACCATTTTAAACATTTAAATCTCAATATCCATGAATTAATACATTGAAAAAACAATAAATAACGTTATTATAGATAAAATATGGATATGAAATTTCATATTGATTGTATATACACCTTATTAAATAATAAAGGTGCATATTATCAAGAAATGTATCAATGAAAAGAGATTGAGACGAAATCCCTTACCTTAAGTTCAATTCGTTACATATGTTCATTTTTATTATTGAATAATAAACTTAGGATAATTTTTAATTTCTTGATAAAAATTTTATATTTATTATTTCTTTTAAATCATTAATTACCATGTTATAAAAATTACATAATATTTTAAGTTCATATCAGACATTTTGTCAATATTCGGTACTTGAGTTGAAAATGAACTTGGATGGATGTCAGTAGTCCATGTGGTCAAAAGTATATCATATCCAGAATTATATTCATGAAATAATAACCATTTTTATACATCAATTATACTTTTTAATTAAAACAATTCATTTATTATATGAAAAATGAACAATGTTATAATCATGAAGGTGATAAGCCATACGTACGCATGAGTAGCATTTTCCATTTTCCATTGATCATTATGAAAATAAGGGAATTATTTTTTTATTTTTATATAATTATAATAATATTATTAACATCATAATATTAATTTAAATATACTTATATATTTCATATAAGTGATTTGGTGGATAAAAACGATTCACTTCGCTTCGTGGAGGCGAGAGTTCGTATGTACGCACGAACGACATTATCATTTTTTTGTGCATGTAAAGTAAAAACATAATTTAAAAATTATTATTTTAAAATGATAAATATTTCATTAATATCATATATAAGCATTTATTCCATAATTTTAACTAGTCTTGATAGATGGTAATGAAAGAAACTATATTTGTTTGCAAGACTGTAGTCCGCTGTACACATGAATGAAATGTTCATTTCCCATCTGATGAAATTGGAGATAGATTTAGGTGATGATATTAACATAATAAAATCTCATTATATTGAGGATATTTTAGTTACTATTTCATCTTAGAATAATAATATTTAAATTAAGTGAAAGAAGAAATTAAATAGAAACACTTAAAAAAATGATACCTCTTCCTCAGTTTATCACCTCTGAAGAACGCATTAACACCACTAAGAAGGGTGTTTTACCTAAAATAGGGAATCAATAATGTGACGAGGGATTCTAGGAAGAGGTGTGGGAAGATATTGTCCAATGAATAAGGCTTTTAAAATGTAATTATTATAGAATAGTGAGTACCTTTTTATAGGAGAGGGGAGGGCACCCTTGGAAACTCTTAAAATATTAAATTAATATAAATTTATTTTTGGTTCCAAATGGCCACAATGTAATTTATTTAAAATATAAGATGATTTATGGTCGAATAAACACAATAAAAAAATTAGACAAGTTATATATATGTTTTTTAATCCTTATCTTTTGGGTTTAACCCTTATTTTACCCTTTTTAATCTTATCATGATATCATGTTATTTATACTTTGTGGGTTAATGTAATTACCATAACATGTAAAACGATAAAAAAGTGTCATTTATGACATATTAGGACTTATAATAACCATTTAAAAGAATCTTATATCTTTAGTAATTTTATAACATTTAATGAACTATTTTTTATTTTAAAATATCAATAGTGGCAATTCTGACACTATTCATTAGTTGAATTTTTAACAATATCATGACAACACGATAAGTTTGAAAAAACTCCTTTGATTCATCAAAAAATGTAAAATATATTCAAAAAATTCCTGTATGACATAAATTAGGTCAAATAATATTTATTTTAATATTTATAAAATCATTTATTTGATTCTTTCATTAAATAATAAATTACTATATCATCATTGTGTAATAATTATATTTAATTATTAATTTCTAAAAATTAAAAATAAATTTTAATTATATAGGTAATATTTTTATATCTACAATGAATATTTATAGTTAATGATATCCCCTATATAACTCCATATTAAAATACATTAATTTTATTAAAAAAAAGTGTAACAAAAATGGCTATTCATTGAATATAATATTATGAAATCATTAAAGTTATCCAAGTGGCTCCAGGTGATTATAAAATCAAACCAAGGATGATCATGGTCGGGATATACTCATACAATTAAATTAGGATATATGTTATGGTTGTTTTATATTATTATAATATTTTTTTACCTTTAATTACCTGATTTACCTTTAACCAAAGTAATAAAATTTATTACCAAAGTTACTATTCATATTGTCTAAAAATAAATGGGAACTAATAACATAATTTGGATCTTATGATTCCAAATATGGAATCCATTTTTATAAATTCAAAATATAGAATTGGAATAAATTAATTAAAAATTAATCCTTATTGTCAAAATGAGAAAACCGATTTTTTTGAAAGTAAAAACCAATAAAAGATTGATACGTGTTTATATAAAATTTCAATGTGAAATTACTTCCAATAAAAATTGGATTAAATTATATAAAAAAAATTTAAATATACTTTAAAAAAAATTCTAATGATAATCTAAAAATACAAATAAATTAGATTAAAAGGTAGTTTTGAATTAAAAACAGTATTTTCTCTATTCATTAAAATATTAATTTTATCTAAAAAATACCAAAATATCAACCAATGTAAACTTTGATGACTCATTTCAAAAGAATAAGTTTATTGTTTTTCAAATATAACTTATAAAGTTGACAAAAAATATATTTAAAATGAGTTCTTCATCAAAAGGTGGTAAAAAAAGCTTTTAAAAATATTAAAGAATCTTATGCTTAAAATTGGATTTATTCTCACTACTGGAAATTTAGTATATAAAAACAATTTTAAACTATTGGTAAAGGCTATATAACCATTGGTAAAACTTATACCAATGGTTTATCCAACCTTTGGAAAGCATGCCCTGGGGATAGGCTTAGAGCAACAGTTATAAAATAACTGTTAGGATAAGCCACCAAAAGACATATTATACCTCCCAACGGTTTAGAAACCATTGCAATAGATCTTTAACAATGGTTTTCAATACATTGTTAAAGATTGAGAATAACAGGCCTTTACCAATGGTTTTCAGAAATATTTGATAAATATTGAGAGTAACATCCCTTTACCAACTGATTTTGAAAACTATTGGTAAAGATTCGGAATAACAGGCCTTTACCAATAGTTGTAAACCATTGGTAAATAGTGGGTTTTTCAATTATATACCAACGGTTTTGGAAAACATTGGTATAGATCATTAAATTCACCCTATCTAGAAGCAAGCAACTTACCTTTGTGCATTTACCTACAGAATAACACAGAATTCAGAATACAAAACACCTAACATTTTACCTAGAGAATAACACAGAATTCAGAATACATAATACCTAGCATTCTATACCACTGGTCTATAAATTAACTTCAGTTTTATCATGATCTCCCCCACTCAAAACCCTAAAATATCATATTATGACTTATGATTGAATTTTGTAATCTATGTGTTGATTTAACTGTGGACTATATCTTTATGAGGGATCTGTTATACAACACTGAATTTGAGTTATTTCAAAATGGTATCAGATGTTGAGTTTATTAATGTATATCCTTTATGTGTTGGTTAATTCTCTATTATTTTTTATAATGAGTTATCCCATATAGACATAAAGTAGATTAACCAAAGTCTCTTAGGTAAGTTGTCAATGAAACATTCATTCTCTCAAAAGGTGATGTAGGATGTAATTTTGAGTAAAATAGGGATAAGATGGTATCTTATAGAGAAGTTAAATGAAATGAGAATATCCGAAGATATCCTTTGTATTTATTATAAATAATGTATAAAATGATACAAACATATTGGTATAATGGTTTTTTTGGTATTGTAAAAAAATAAAAAGGGGGAGATTGATGCTCATATTAATTGGATTGTATTTTTATCAATGATTTTAGCATGATATAGTGTTTAGAAGTGAAATAAGATATTGATGTTGGGGGGGGGGGCTGTCCAGGGGGCTAGGGGTGTTTTCCAAGGGGTTAGGGGATGTCCAGGGGTTGGGGGGCTGTCTAGGGGGTTTGGGGGTTGTCCATGGGGGTGGGGTGGTGTCCAGGGGGTGGTGGAGGGTGTCCAGGGGGTTGGGCAGGCTGCCTAAGGGGTGGGGGTGTCCAGGGGGTGTGGGGGGGGGTGTCCATGGGGGTGGGGGTGTCCATGGGGGGTGTCTAGGTGGTGGGTTGGTATCCAGGGGGTTGTCCAGGGGGTTGGGGGATGTCCAAGGGTGTGGGGTAGTGTCCAAGGGGGGTGGGGGGGGGGGGGGGGGGGCTTTCCATGAGGGTGGGGGTGTCCAGGGGGTGGGGGAGCTATCCAGGGGGTTGGGGGTGCAGTCCAATGGGGTAAGGGGTGTCTAGGGGGGGGGGTTGGTGTCCAAGGGGTAGGTGGTGTCTAGTGGGTGGGGTGGTGTGTAGGGGGTGAGGGGCTGTCTAGGGGGTTGGGGGATGTCCCAGGGGGTATGGGGTGTCCAGGGGGTGGGGGGGTGTCTAGGTGGTGGGTGGCTGTCCATGGGGGTGGGGGTTTCCGGAGGGGGGGGGTATCCGGGGGTTGGGGGGGGGGTCTAAGGGGGATGGGGTTTCCTGCGGGGTGGGGGGTCCAGGGGGTGGGGGACTATCCATGGGGTTTGGGGGGGGGGGTATCTAAGGGGGGTAGGGGTGTCTAGTGGGTGGGGGTGTCCAGGGGTGGGGGGATGTACAGAGGGTTGGGGTGGCTGTGCAAGGGTTTAGGGGGTGTCCAGGGGGTGAGGGGGATGTCCAAGGGGGGGGGGGGTCATGGTGTAGGGGGGGATGTCCAAGGGGGTGGGCGATGTCCATGAGTTTGGGGTGGCTGTCCAAGGGGGTGGGGGTGTCCAGGGGGGTCGGGGTGGGGGGTGTCTAGGGTGGGAGGTGCTGTCTAAGGGGTTATGAGGTTTTCAGGGGTGGGGGGGGGGGTGTCCAGGTGGTGGGGTGGTGTCTAGGGGGGATGTCCAAGGGGTTTTGGGGTGGTTCTATCTTGGGGATTTCGGGGATCTCTAAAGGGGTAGGTGTGTCCATAGGGTGGGACGGGGGGGGGGGGGGTGTTTATGGGGTTTGGGGGGTGTATAAGTGGGTAGGGGGTGTCTAGTGGGGTGGGGGGTGTCTGAGGGGATGTGGTGTCCAGGGGGTGGAGGGTTTTTCCTAGTGGTTGGGGGGTGACCAAGGGGTATGGGTTGTCCAAGGGGTGGGGGCTATCTAGGGCATGGGGGGCTGTCCAAGGGGGATATAATGGGGGTGGGGGTTGTCCAGGGGGTTGGGGTAGCTGTCCAAGGGGGGGTAATGGGTGTCTAGAGGGTGGGAGGAGGGGTGTCTAGGGGGAGTGGGGGGGGTGTCTAGGTGGTGGGGTGGTGTCTAAGGGTGTGTGTGTGTGGGGGGGGGGGGGGTGTCTAGGGGGTTGGGGTGCTGTCAAAGGGGTAGGGGGTGTCTAGGGGGTGGGGTGGTGTCCAGTGGGGGGGGGGGGGGGTTGTTTTGGGGGTGGGGGTGGGGGGCTATTTAAGGGGGTAGGGGTGTCCAGCAGGGGGGGGGGGTTTGAGGGGATGAGGGTATCCTAGGGGGGGGGGGGGTATCCAAGGGGTAGGGGGTGGGGGATATCCAGGGGGTGGGGGCTGTGCATGGGGTTGGGGGGGGGGGTGTCTAGGGTTGGGGGTGTCTAGGGGGTGGGGGATATCCAGGGGGGTTGTCTAGGGGTAGGGGTGGTTGTCCAAGGGGTTGGGGGGTGTCCAGGGGGTGGGGGTTGTCCAGGGTGGGGGGTGTCCAGGGGGGTGTCTAAGGGGTTTTGTGTGTGTGTGGGGGGGGGGGGGGGTCCAAGGGGGTAGGGGTGTCCCGGAGGGTGGGGTGTCCATGTGCTGTGGTGGTGTCCAGTGGGTGTCCAGGGGTTGAGGGGGTTGTCCAAGGGGTAGGGGTGTCCAGGTGGTGGGGTGGTGTCCAGGGGGTGGGGGATGTCCAAGGGGTTTGGGGGGGGGGGGGGGCTTCCCATGGGGGTAAGGGGTGTCCTGGGGGGTGGGGGGTGTCCGAGGGGGGGGGGATCTTCAGGTGGTTGGGGTGGCTGTCCATGGGGGTAGGGGTGTCCAGGGGTGGGGGTGTCCAGGGGTGGGGGTGTCCAGGGGGGTAGGGGATGTCCATGGGATTGTGGTGGTTGTCCAAGTGGGTAGGGGGTGTCTGGGGGTGAGGGTGGGGGTGTCCAGGGGTGGGGGGTGGGGTGTCCAGGTTGTGGGGTGGTGTCGATGGAGGGTGGGGGGGGGGTGTCCGGGTGGTGGGGTGGTGTCGAAGGAGGGTGGGGGGAGGGGCTTTCTAGGGGTTGGGGGTTGTCCATGGGGGTAGGGTGTGTCTAGGGTGCTGGGGGGTGTGTCCAGGGGGGTGAGGGTGTCTAGGGGGTGGGTGTGTCTGGGGGGTATCCATAGGGTGGGGGGCTGTCTAGGGGGTTTTGGGGTATGGGGGGTTGGGGTGGCTGTCCATGGGGGTAGGGGGGTGTCTAGGGGGGTGGGGGCAATCCAGGGGGTGGGGGGATTTCTAGGGTGTGGGGGTTGTCCAATGGGGAGGGGGTGTCCTGGGGATGGGGGAGGGTTCAGGGGATGGGGGGTGTCCAAAGGAGGGGTGAATAAGTCACAAAATATCATTAAGTCTAGTTTTATTATTTATAGATAAAGAAATAAAGATAACTTGACCTACCTAATCACACATATATTCAAGCACAAAAAATAACCAAACATCAAATGCTAATAATATCAGTAAAAAATGTAACAGATCAATCTATCCCTCATCATCATCCCTATCATCATTGTCATCATCTGCCTCACCCTCACCCTCATCATAATTCCCATAATCATCCCTACCCTCCTCAATGCCCTCCTCCTCACCCTCGTACTCTGCCTCGACCTCCTCCTCAGTCTCCTCCTCGGCCTCCTCCTCAACCTCCTCCTCCGCCTCATCCTCCTCCTTATCCACCTTGGCCTCATCCTCTCTATTGTCTCGACCACCACATGAACTTCCACCTGGTGCACTATATATAAAACGCATCGATGAAATATATTCATCACAAGATGTGCTGGCCTCTAGTGGAAGTGTTGGACGTGAAACTTCCATCTGTTTCATAAAGGCAGTGTTTTCCCTAGCAGACTATTCTACCATCTCTTTGGCCCTTTTTTCAGCCTGTTCTGCCTGTTCCTTATTTCACTGGAACTTGGTGGTACTACAACTCATACCTGAGGAGGGAAAATAACTTTTCGGGACTATACTCTTCCTTGGTCAGCAGTGTACTCTTCCAGGGTGCTCATCTCCCAACACCTGATGTAAGTGATCATTTGGCCCAAAATTGTTAGGTTCCTGGCCATCAAGGGCCTCAAATAAGCCTATTACAAATATAAATAGATTATTAAATTCAAAAATATATTATTAAATTAAAAATATATTTAAAATTTAAAATCAACAAAGTAAAACTCACAATCTGCTACTGGGTCGGTTCATTAACCGCACATCTATCTTTCTTACTTCGACTCGAGCAGAACAATTTTTATTAAGGCACCCATCCTTCAATTTTCATTTTTCCCTCTACAATGACCTTGAATATAAGAAAACATAATTAAAAATAGGTTACCAATAATTAATTTCATAACTAAAATTATATAACAACTTTATCATTAAAATAAATTATAGAGGAAACAATAAAAAGTGGAAGTCATAAAGAAAAATTATAAACAACTGTCATACTTGCTTCCTCTAATGATCTGGCATCATAGTAAATCCAAATGTGTGGAGGTATTTTTTAGCATCAATGTTTTTTTATTTCTTCTGGATGATTCCTAAATATAATTCAATAATACAAAAAAATTTATTAATGAAAAAAATGAAATATTTATTTTAAATAACTTAAATGTAATTAATACATTAAACTAGGTAGTCGTCCAATGAGTAATCATCTGGCGATACTGTTCTATTAGTCATTAATCAACAATAGGGACTGCCTTTAACTCTGTGCCAACTCTATCACACCAACCAATATACAAATCATGCTTATAGTCTCTCCAAATCTCACCTAATTCCTTTAGACGTGATGGTCATGCACCCTCACCATCGGGGAAACTAAACCAAAGCTAAACCAAAATATTAATTCATATAAATACAAGAAATAATATATTTCATTAAATAAAATAGATTTTTTACCCATATCTCTACCCAATAATTATCGTTGACTTCATTTGGAAACTGTCTCCATAAAAGCATGCTGATAAGAATGATGTAAGATTATTTGGAATGTGTTGCCAAAAAACTCAGACATTGTTTCCCTATTTTTTCAATAATTTGACTGTCTTCATTGTAGTCTACCATCAACCGGTTCTATACTACACACATGCTTGTATTCCATTTCCCCTACCTTTTACTAATTGATGTATCTATTATGAAATAAAAACAAATATTTCATCAATACTTGTTATAATGAAAATAAATAATGATATAAAAATTTGTTAGGGATCTATAAATATATCTGCAATAGTTTAATCAATGGGTGCCGACGGATCTGCAGAAACTGAAGGAACACCCTGTATAGGTGGAGTGGGTCCCAATGTATGCTCCCCAGAGATATACTCTGGAAGAGAAGGAGTCGAAGAAGATGGAATATAGAAGATCGAAGAGAAGGAAGTAGAAGTAAAAGAAGATGAAATGAATGACTGGCCGAATGATGGATGGGGAGTGGGAATCATCATAGGATATGGTAAATACAGGTGAGGAGACTCAAATGTAAAGGGTGTTGAAAACATGGGAGGCATAAATATCCCGTGTGTCCCTAACGACACACTAGGATCAGAATGTGGGATAAATGGTATGTCAGTGGGAGGGGTAGGGTCTAATTGGGTATGCCTACTAGATCAGCTTGATCTCATACCACCCCCTTATATGAACACCCTATGTACTAGGACCACTACTAGGATTCTCATCAAATAATTGTAACCTAATAAGAGGATCTTGCAAAAATGTTTAAAACAAAATTAATCATATGTAATTATATATTATTTATATATATATATGAAAAAAATACTAACTACAGTCACTAGTGGTGGAATGCCCATCTCATCCATGCGACGATTGTTGTCCATCATCTTTTTCTGTCACCTCTCTTCAATTGGTTGCATTTCTAGCATTTTATAAAAATGGAAGTAATTAGAAAAGGATAACTAATTTGTAACCTGAAAAACAAAATAAATGAGGGGGAATAGGGGGATTCATGGATAATTTAACTCTCCATTATTTTAGGTGATATTGAATAGATATATAATGAATTAAACAAA
The DNA here is from genome assembly GCA_963277665.1 of Viscum album. Lineage (NCBI taxonomy): Eukaryota > Viridiplantae > Streptophyta > Magnoliopsida > Santalales > Viscaceae > Viscum > Viscum album. The sequence continues at coordinate 1,170,228,158 of OY728164.1, forward strand.
TTGTATAATATGTAATAATGAAATTTCATTTTTAGTAGGATGGTTATTTACTAAGAAGACAAACCATCATGTTCATAAGCAGTAAATCAATTTTGAAAATTAAGGAATAATTTAATTTATTTAGCCTAGGTAGATGATGCAGGTTTATATACATGTTTTGCAGAAGAAGAAAAACCATCATGTTCATTATCTGGTGAAATGTTAAAGGGAGGTCTTAGAGTTGTAATAATTTTATACATGGTCAATAAAGCATTAAAATGTTCACCAAGTTATAAATTTTTGTTTCATAGGTTTGAATACAGTTAAATTCGGAATTAGAAAATGTAATTCAAATAAAATTGCAACCAAAAAACATTGAAAATTACCATAATGGTCAAGTTAGATACAACATATTTGTAATAAATATTAAAAAAATTAGAATAATACCAAACTTAACAACCTAATTTGAGAAAAAATGACAAATTGAGAACATGGATGGATGATTTTATATATTTCCCACCACAACTTCATATTCACATTCAACTCTGACAATTGAGCTATTGGAGTCATCAAAGGTAATAAATGGATCATTTCCAATGGAATTAGGGATGATGCCAATTTAATCATCACCATCATCCAAAATATGTCCTGAAATTAATTCAATAATAACACCAAATTCAGGTCAAAGATGGTCTTTGACATAAAAAACTTGTTTTTCCATTGATGTCAATACATATGGTTCATCAGTAGCAAGATTGTGAGTCATATCAATTACTCGGAATCCATAATCATTAATAAATGTTCTCTGCCTCTTCATTGAATCAAACCACTAGAATTTCATCATCGTGACTCATCCATGAGAATAATAATCCAGTATTTTTTTAAATGTCTCCATAATAACCTAAATTTTCAAATCGTGGTCTACTATTTGATGCACTATCATAACAGTCTGTTGTGGTAGTAACCATAAAACCATCATGTTTTAGTCTCATGTTCTTTCCTCGTTCAGTGATAATAAATCTATACCCATTGATAATAATTGATTTACAGTCATAAACCACGATATTACGACCAAAAGACAAATATCTTATTTCCTCAGAGACAAAGTCAGTAAGAAAACTCAATACCAGAAATATAAATGAATATTAAACATAATTAAATATTTATTTAATTTTTTTAAATAGTAATATTTTTACATTTAATTTTAACCAGGTAGAAAACTCTTTGCTATGAAAATTCACCCTCCTTCTCAAAGTTAAAGAATGATGATTTATATTTATCCTTTATTTATATTCCCTGTAGATAAAAATAGGAATAGTTTAACAGATATATATGTAAGATATACATATATTCAATTTACATACCTGATGTAGTCCTTGAAAAAATAACAGTTGAACAAAACTGTGTGACGTGCCATCTCCCTCTCTTCTAGGCTTAATATTTTCAATGTATATGATCCATGAATTAATACTGTTTGCTAACGTGATGGAAAATTGGGTTCAATTTTCTCATATGATTCTTCTTCCTTTTCCATTGGACTGTTCATTCTTGTAGTAAGATCAGACAAATACATAGAGAAAAAATCCATACATTCTTGAACCAAGTAACTGTTTACGATAGAACATTTGGTATGATTACTTTTTTGGATAGAATAATTTAATGTGTATATATTTCATTCAGTTGGATACATCCACTGAAAAGAAATAGGTCCTCCTAGAAGTATTTCAGTTGGAATATGGACAGTCAGATGCAACATGAATGTAAAAAATAATGGAGGAAATATTTTCTCTAACACACACAAAATTAATGGGGCATCTACCCACATTTTTTGCAAGAAATACTTGGAAAACTTTTAACACAAATATCTCTAAACAAATGGAACAACCTAATAATAGAAACCCTTAAATTATTGGAAAAAAGATGACAGATTGCTATTGGAATGAACTCATGTAGAAGGATGTGATAATCACGAGTCTTCAACTATTTTAGATTCATCTCCCTTCTGTTGACACATTTAGATATGTTTATTAAATAGCCATCTGGAAATTTAATAGTCTTAAATACTTCCAGAAATTGGTTTTTTTTCTATAAGTGTCAACGCATAAGAAGTACATGGAACTAGCCATTTATTTTCACTGATTTGCGCATAATGTAATTATGATCTGATTCCCCAATCCACCAAGTCATGCTAGGACCATAAATCATATTTTTTTCTTTCCCTTAACATTTATAAGAATCGAAAGAATCATTTCGCATACTTTTTTTTCAATTTGAATTACTTCTAAGAAATGACGTATCAAATTGGTTGACCAATAAAAAAAATCAAAGAAGATACTTCTCTTCTTCCAATTGTAACAGTTCTCAATGGAAACATTATTTCTCTTTCTAGATTTCATTTGGCCATTCCCGAATGAAAAACTGAAATCTTTCAATTCATTAAGCACATCAGTTACAAACATACACTGAGGTGGATCATTGGTATCCATGTTATTGTCAAATATTTGACGATTATTTCTATATGGATGGTCTATTGGAAAGAATCGTCAATGTACCATAAAACCGAAACAACAATGATGTTTTAGTCTTATGGATAGTGTATTATTCATACAAATAGGACATGATAGTTTTTCTTTTGTGCTCTATATAGACATAATTTCACAAGTAGTAAAATCATTGATCGTCCACATAAGTGAAAATCACATCTAAAATATGTCTTTCAAACATGCATCGTATGTGTGCACACCCAAATCCCAAAGAAGTTTCAACTCTTTTATTAAAGGTTGAACATATATGTCTATACCATTTCCAGGATCAGAAGGGCCGGATATGAGTATACTCACAAAAGTGAAAGGTTTTTTCATACACAACCACGTGGGAAGGTTATAAATGTGTATAAAAATTGGCCATGTGTTGTGTAAAGTAAGAATCTACCCAAACATATTAAAACCGTGACATGAAAGACCCAACCTCACATTACACATGTCAGCTACACAATTAGCATATCAAGCATGAAATCTTTTCCATGAAAATCCATATGCAGGGTGAACCAACTCATCATTAGTATTCTTTATCTCAGTATCACAACATCACATTTTTATTGATATTTCATCAGAGAAAAATAGATTATGGAGTCCGAGGATCAGTGGAAAGTGCCACATTACTTTATGTGGCACATGAGATGGTGTTACATTAGCTTTTGTCTTTCAGCGGGATGTGCCACATTTTATACAATCATTTTGTTCAGTAGTTTCCTCCCAGAATAAACTGCAATCTTTTGGGAAAGCATTAATTTTTTTTCTTGAAAGTCCAAGTTCCTTAACTAACTTCCATGACATATAGTGGTTTGAGAGAATATCTACATCATATGGATGTAATTACATTAAGAAGGTAATAATGTAATCGATGACATTATTAAAATTCCATTTCATAGTTTTCCCATGAAAAAATCAGATTAAAAATTCCATCTTTTTCATTTTACGGCATTATCGACATACTAGATTCTTGGTGGCATCATTAAATTTTTTCACCCTGAAAACATCATCATTTTTATTAAACGAATCATGTGTTCTCATATCGAGGTCTTTTTTGGTTAGAATCCTTTCTTTTTCATGATGAAGAATAAATGGAAACTGATCTTATAACAAATTCTCCAATCCATTCCTCTCATTTGGATCATCAGCAATTTGAGAATTCATTTTCTCCCCATTATGATACCACAAATAGTAGTTTTCATGAAAACTACATTTGGTTATGTGGTAGCTGACTTCTTCACGCCTCATCTAAGGTCTTCCAACACAATTGTAACATGGTCAGTGTATGTGACCACTATCTGAAGCGTTATGAAATGAAAAATCTATAAAGCTCTCCAATTTTTTTTTGAAAATCGCTTGAGATCTAATCAGTTTCATACATCAAACATCTATCCATTCAGTAAGAAAATGTTATAATTCATTTCGCCAAAAACAATTCAATAATATTGAAGTTTCATTGAAAATATATTTAAGTAAATGAGAATTGTTCACTTTATATAAAACCATAACTGACACACTAATCTATATGAGAATAATCATATAAAAGACAACAAAGTACTATATTTATAAAAAAATATCTTTGAAGAACTGTACATGAATGTACAAGATCATGTACAGTTGTGGTAATAAGTCTCCTAAAACCAAGTGTTATGTGAATAAGTAACATTTTACCCTCATATGTTTTATATATCCTTTTCATTTAAGTCTTTATCAAATTTATACTCTACTAATAAAAAATTATCCACTGAGGAACAATCATAATTAATCATATTGAAAATTCCACTAACATGTTATATAGAAAAACCATATAAAACACAATATGGACACTCTATACAACTAAAACCTATATCATTAGAAAATTCAATCAGACATAATAATATAAATGTCATGTGAATCCTACAATCCAAATACGATGAATGTACACAATCCTCTTTCCTGTATGGTCCAAGTTCCAAAACCATAAATTACAATATCAAATCAAAACATCATACTTGAGTAAATATCTCAACTATAACATTGATAATTTAGAAGCACAATTTAATAATCCTATTAACCTATAATTACCACTAGATATGGGTTCATGACACACCTATGCAACACTAACCTATCACCATATAATTATCCATAAATATTAAGAAAAATAAAACACTCTAATATTGATTCCTAATGCCTAGAATAAATGAAAAACAATAGAATCCAAGAAAGTGCAAAACAACACCTCAGGTGCACCTCCACAGACATCAAATACTATCAACTAGTAGTGAATAATTATGTGCACATGACCATGCTCTTTTGTTTCATGATATATATACCATAGAGTAAATAATGTGCAGGCATGAACAACATTGGTGAGATCTATGATGGTTATGAGCCTTTATTATAGGGTCCTTCCTAGAATATAAAATCATATAAATACCTTAATAATTCTTTATAACTGACTAAGAAAATTGTGACTTGAATTCCTAACACTCGTTTTAAATTTCAAAAAATATTACAAGTGTATAACAAAACCGCTTGATGGAGTAGGAATAAATGATCATGTAATAGAGTAAAATTTGGTTATATCACTATTCACACATGAAAATTACCCCAAACCCATTGTAGTGGTTTAGGTGGAAGCACTAATTCATTGAATGACTTATAGTGAGGGTATAATCATCTTAAAGTTAGAGTATGATATTTTAAAGACAACATTTTGGGGTACATTCATAATGCACTCATATCTTATCGTTCCTCTGTGGATAAAACATTCTATAACTGTATTTATGTATAACCAATGATATTATGTCAGTAGACATTAAATTTAAAATAAAACAAGGATAAAATAACTCAATATCATATTGACCACTTCAATATCAATCAAAATTATTCTATAAAGATAAATCACAAAAAAACCACAAACTAAAATGATATATTGACTATGTTCATAAGGGGATCATAATATAAAATACATTGCAGTGAAATGGAATAAAAAAATCTAAAATAAATGAAGGAACACATACCAATTTAAAATTGAAGAACAAAAATTACTTGAATTAAAGATAGATGCCCGGTTGGAAATTATATTTATCACCCTAGAGAGTAGGTTGGGAAGTAGGGTTTGAACTACAACCTAAAATGATATATTCCTTTTTTTCATAAGGGCATCATAATACACACTTCATTGCAATGAAATGGATTGAAAAAATGTAAAATAAATGAACTCACACGCACTGATTTAAAGTGGAAGAACAAATATTTGGGAAACAAAACCTGTCATACTGAGAAGTAGGGTTTACATCGAGATTTATGGACAAATCTTAGAGATGGTCGAGCTTTAGGGAAAAATATTCGAGATGGTGCATCAAGCTCTCATTTAAAGAATTTTTTTGAGATCTCTAGAGGTCAAGATCTCTAGAGACTTCGACATTTAGGGATATTCTTTCCCAATCGTTTTTAAAAACCGGTGGGAAAGTAATGTTATCCCAACAGTTGTATACAATTGGGAAAAAACTCTTAAAAAAACTATACCCAACAGGTTGTTTAAACCATTGGAAGAAAACTCCAAACCATATTATACCCAACAGTTTACTTAAACCATTGAAAAAAAAAACAGTTTACCCAATGGTTTTCTTAAACCATTGGGAAGACAGAAAAATCCATAAGAATATACCAACAGTTCTAGATAACCATTGGTATAGTATCCTTCTCCCAATGGTTTTTTTAAACCATTGGGAACATTGTGTTTGTATAAGTGGGATTTCCACCAGTATCTCATTTTAAGCCTTTAAATTTTATTTGATAAATGTAAAAACATTTAACAAATATGTATAAACATAATATAGTTAGTTATATTCATTTCCTCTAATACAATGACTAGGAATTAACTACCATTTAAAATAATAATGTTAATAATGTATTATTTTTTGGTATAACAAAGTCTTGTGTGAGGCACAAGATTTCAGAGAAACCTATTGTAGCATGTCAGGTACATTATTAGACATAGAATCCCTTTTAAAGTAAAATTAATATATAATTCATAAATATTAATAGACATCAAAAAGTCTTATTCTATAATTACCTAGGATATTACATCATTCCTCCCTTTTTTAAATTGCATCCTCACAATTTTAAATTTGGGGTCAATAACTAAGGTTTCACTTTTCAAAATACATTTATTGAAATCCCACATCGAACAAAAGGATTAAAAAAGCTTCCACTTGAAAAGATATAATGTGAATTATAAAGGTCTCCTGAGATAACACATACCAAGGTTACATGTATGAAAACATAGATATGGAATAGAAAACTAACCATCATGTTCTGATGGAGAGTGATAAAAACATGATCATAAGAGAGTTAACAATCATAAACGACAAAATTGTGTTGGGTTAAATAGTCTTTGATTTCATAGCAAGAAAAGTAAACAGAAAGTGTTTTTGTTTTAAGATTTTTTTCATAAAGTTGAGGAGTTATTTTACTACTTAGAATAAGAATATTGGGAAATATACTTACTTTAAAGGAAGAGTTTAATCAACTAATCGAATTCCACCACAAACTCATCTTTTTTCCCTAAACAATGGGTATTCAAGTTGAATTTTTGATGCCTAAAATAGTAAAATTAAATTATAGTGAATAAAATAATCTACAAAATATTAACTAACTATTTCTCCTGTCTTGAAATATTTATAAAAACCAATATAGTTAGTAAAATGTAATATAATTATTCAAAATGAATAAACTGTTATATGATAAAAAAATACATTAATTTTAAGAATTAAACATTAATACCCAAAGATTGACATTGACTATTCAACAAATAACTATCCTTAAAATTTCTCAAAATAATCCAAACTAAGATTTAAACCAAAAATTCAGAAGGGTTTGATCACATAGTCTTCCAAGATAAATCTTAACATTTATCTTCAAACAACATGGACCACTCTTAAAGTCTCATATTGAAAAGTAGTTATTAAAATCACATATCCTCCATTATAGGTTAATCATTTCCATAAATAACCTAATTACCATAATTCCACAATAAAAATCACAAAATCTTCCAAAATATAATTCAATCATTACCCCATTAAAATCCCATAGTATTATATTTACCTTAATCATATAAAGTTTCCGAAATAGTGAACATCTTCCAAAATAACATTTACCATGTAATCCCTAAATCATTTTACAATACTAATGATATCTATTTGATAAAACATAAGTTACCAAAATCAATATATTCTTATTCCATCAACACATTTAACTAAAAAAATGAAGTCATACTAACCAGGGACTTCATGTATGCCAGTGGTAGGCATTGCATTCTTGTCACCCTTTAGTTGGGGGTTTGATCCCTGAAGACTTATTAGATGTGATTAGTTGTCACCCATCCTACGAGTTTTAATTTTTTTAAAAAAACTATATAATTCTTATAATATTCCAAAAAAATTATAAAGACCTCAAAAATAACAATAACATGTTTTAACCTCAAAGGTATTTTCATACCTCACATTTTTCATCCCAAAAACGAATAACCCAAAATTTTCTCAAAGGTTAATGTCTCCAAAAATACCATTAGTCACATTTTTATTTAAGAACATAAAGCCTAAAAATGGGTTTCTAGGAAATTTAACTTATGGTCAACTTAAAAATTATAAACTCTTATGATATCTTTATCTCTCAAAAAGATATCCCAATCTATAAAGTTGTCTAAACCATCCTGTGATACCAACTATAAAGAACAAGACTTAAACATATCTTATTATAGTGTTTTTGAACTAGAATTCACATTTGACGATATTTTATGTTTATAGTTTTAGAGAATCAGGAAAAACTATTACATAGTAAACTCATACATTAAAAGTGAACACTTATACTCTGTATCCATTTTTTTCACTAATGGAAAATAAAACATGATTTCTTTAAAAGAAACATATTTAATACTTTCATAATTGTATCTTGTTTTTCCTTACCAATTTTAAGACCATTGAAAAACATTTTAAAATGTGGGTAGTAAGGGACATAAAAATAAATAAACCATTAGTCTAGTTAAAACATGGTAATCCATTTAACATTCTTTGAGAGAATGAAACAAAACATTTTCATAATAATAATACGCATAGTTTTTGATCGAATAAAAACATTGAAACCAATAGAAATAAATTAAAACTCATTTAATTGACTTAGAGAATCATATAAATAAAACCCTTTCAAACCTATTCCAATTGGAATAACCATATGTTCGAATTCCATATTAGAGATCTATAATGGGGATCACCCTTCGTACAAGCTATATCGGGATTACCCATGAGCTATAATGGGGATCAGCCCTTCATATAAGCTATAACAGGCTCACCCATGAGATACAATGGGGATCAAACTTTTATATAAGTTGTGTAGGTCTCACTCGTGAGCCATAATGGTGCTCAAACCTTCGTATAATCTATATTGGGCCCACTTGTTTCATATAATGCTCAAGTAGCATTTCATGAATTACAAAACCCTTTCAAAAACTTATTCTAATACAATATTAAACACATTTACATGTAGAAATACCATTTAATTTAATAACCCATTTTCAAATCAGAAATAAGAGATATATTTTCCTTTTAAAAACATTATAGCTTATAGAGGAATCCATGTATCAAATAACGGTTACAGTGGTGGAGAAGTCATTGTTGCTGTATATGTTAAAATAAAAAAACATTCCTTTTTTTGTTTTATAAAGAAAGTGAAATGATTTGAATAAAAAGATTCCATTTTGAAAACTTTGAATGAAATTAAATATTGACATAAAATGTCTAGTATAATTATTTTATTTCCATATAAATAAATATGAAAATTATTATCATCAAGAAAATATTTGATAATTAAATCTTTAAATGTTCAAGGTGTCCCACACCACTTTGAACATTTAAATCTTAATATCCATGAATTAATAAATTTAACAAAATAATAAATAACATTAGTATAGATAAAATATGGATATAAAATGTCATATTGACTGTATATACACCTTATAAAAGAATAAAGGTGCATATTATAAAGAAATACCTCAATGAAAGGAGATTAAAACAAAATTCATTACGTTAAGTTCGATTTGTCACATATGTTCCTTATTATTCCTAAATAATAAAGATTGGATAATTTATAATTTCTTGATAAACATTTATAGTTTATTATTTATTTTATATCACTTACTACCATGTTATCGAAATTACATAATTATCTAAGTTCATATTGGACATTTTGTTGATATTCGGCACTTGAGTGCAAAATGAACTTGGCTTGATGTCAATATTACATGTGGTCATAAGTCCATCATATCCAGAATAATATTCATGACATAAAGATCTTTTTTTATACATTAATTATACATTTTAAATAAAACCATTCATTTATGGTATGAATAATGAACAATGTTATAATTATGGAGACTATAGGCCGTACGTACACGTTAGTTACATTTTCTATTTTTCATTAATCATTATGGAAATAAGGTAATTATTATTTTAACTTTTCAGAATTATCATAATATTATTAAAATATTAATAATAATTTAAATATACTTATATATTTCATAAAAGTGATGTGGTCAAAATAAAAATGGTTCACATCTCTTTGTGGAGGTGATAGTTCACACGTACGCACAAATGATGTTATCATTTTTATGTGAATGGAAAGTAGGAACACAATTAAAATATAATTATTTTAAAATGATACATATTTCATGAATTTCATATATAAAAAATTATTATATATTTATAACCAGTCATGATAGATGATAATGAAAAATAAACTTTATCTGTTCACAATGCGTTAGTCTGCTGTACATAAGAATGAAATATTCATTTACCATTTGATGAAATTGGAGATAGATTTAGGTGATGATATTAACATAATAACATATCATTATATTTAGTATATTGGATTTATTATTTCATCTTATAATAATAATATTTAAAGGACGTGGAAGAATAAATAAAAGAGAAACACAAAAAAAGAGACCTCTTCTTCGGTTGATCACCTTTGAAGAACACCTTTACACCTCTCAGAAATGCGTTCTACCTAAAATAAGAACTAAACAATGTGGGTATGGATTCTAGTAATATGTTTGGGCATATATTTTCGGAACCAAAAGTCTTTATAAGTGTGAGTATTAGAAAAGAGTGAGTATCTTTTTATAGGAGAGGGGAGGGGCACCCTTGGAGACTCTTAAAATATTAAATTAATATAAATTTAATTTAGGTTCCAAATGGTCCCAAAATACCTTTTTATATATATAAGATGATTTTGGGTTGAATAACCATTAAATAATTAAAATTATACAAGTTTTGAATATTTTTTAATCCTTGTCGTTTTGGTTTTACCCTTACTTTACCAGTTTTAATCTTATCATGATATCATGTTATTTGCACTTTGTGGGTTAATGTAATTACCATAACATTTAAAATGATAAAAAAGGTCCATTTATGACATATTAAGACTTATAATAACCATTTGGAAAAATATTATATTTTTAGAAATTTTATAACATTTAATAAACTATTTAATATTTTAAAATATCAATAGTGTTAATTATGACACTATTCATTACTTGACTTTTAAAAAATATCATAACAACAATATAAGTTTGAACCAACTAATTTAAATCATCACTAACACGTCAAATATATCCAAAAAAATTCTTTTATGACCTAAATTATGTCAAATAATATTTATTTCAATATTTATAAAATCATTTATTTGATTTTTTCATTAATTAATAAATTACTACATCGTCTTTATGTCATAATTAAATTTAATTACTAAATTTTTAGAAATTATAAATAAAGTATCATGATGTAGGTAATATTTTTAGATTTGAAATTACTATTTATAGTCAAAGATATCCCTTGTATAACTCTATATTAAAATACTTTACTTTTTAAAAACAAAAGTGTGACAAAAATAACTATTCATTGAATATAATATTATTAAAGCATTAAAGTCATACAAGTGGCTCTAAGTGGAGCTAAAATTGACCTATGGATGATCATGGTCAGGATAAACTCATAAAATAAATGTAGCACATGTGTTGGGATAGTTTTATATTTTTATAATATTTTTTTAGCTTTAATTACCCAATTTTCCTTTAACCATGGTAATAAAATTTATTACCAAAGTTAAAATTCGTAATGTAAAAAAATAAAATAGACCTATTTAAATAATTTGGACCTTACGATCCCAAATATGGAATCCATTTTTATAAATTAAAATCACAAAATTGGAATAAAATAATTAAAAATTAATTCGTGCTGTCAAAAAAAGAAAATGAGTTTTTCAAAAGTAAAAACCATCAAAAGATTGACATGTGTTTATATGAAATTTCAATGAGAAATTACATCAAATATAAAACATTGTATTTAATGATAAAAAAAATCTAAATATATTTTAAAACCAATTCCCATGATAATCTAACAAAACAAATTAATGAGACAAATAGATAGTTTTGAATTAAAATGCAGTATTTTTTACTATTCAATAAAATATGAATTTTATCATAAAAATACCCAAATTTCAACTAATATAAATTTTGAAGTCCCAATTCCAAATAATAAGTTTATTTTTATAAATATAACATATAAAAGTAACAAAACCTATATTTAAAAGGGGTTCTCTATAAAATGGTGGTTAAACTACCATTTAAAAATATTAGGGTATTTTTTGCTTAAAATTGGATTTTGTGTCATTTTAAACCTCTAAAATTTATTTGATGAATGTTAAAAACTTTAATAATAATGTTTAAACATAATATAGTTTTTTAAATTTATTCCTTCTGAAACAACGACAAGGAATTAACTACCATTTAAAATAATAATATCAATAATGTATTAATTTTCAGTATAACTTAGTCTTGTGTACAACGTAAGATTTGGGAAAAACCCATTGTTATTTTTTGGGTATGATATTATAAATATCATCACTTTTAATGTAAAATTAATATATAATTCATAAATAAATATATATATATATATATATATATATATATATAAGTCTTATTCTATAATTATGTGGTATGTTACACTTTAGATTCTATAGGATGCAGATAGAGGATTATCTATTTCAGAATGATCTCTTGGTTCTAGTAAAAAGAGTCAAACTGTGGATAAAGGAAAAATAAGAATTGTAAAGTCATTATAAGAAGGAATATGGAATCGTTTTGAGGCCACTAGCACAAAATTGTTCCTATATCATTTGATAAGTGATGACCACTATGTAGTTGATGAATTCTCTAGAATCCATGTATGAGAAGCCTATAGTAATGAAAAAGTGTTCATGATACAAAGGTTATTCAGTATGATAATGGTGAAAGATAGAATAGTGACTAATCATGTCAATGAATTTAAAATGATTTAGATCCATATTAAATTATTTAAGGAAATGTTCCATGAAGAAGTGTGGGATTTGTTACTGTAATCATCACTACTAGAATTAAGGTATGTGATTGTTGTAATTAATTCTTATGGATGGAACAACCTAGTGTTTAATGATGTTCATGATATAATTCTAAGAAATGAAATCAAGTGAATGGAATACCAATAATACACTAAATATATGCTCAATTAGGAATATATAGGACATCCTATTCAATGAAAATGTCATAATAAAATTAAAGATAGATCATGGGATTAAAATTAATGTAATTGGCTAGGCTCAAGCCTATATATTGAAAATATGGGAAGCGTGGATACCTGAAGAAATATTACAAGTATATATGGGTAAGATCTAGAATGAATGCTTATATAAGTTCAAGTTCTGTAAACACTATATATACAGGTGAGGAAAATTTATCATTAATTGTTAATATTCCCTTGTAATAATGGATCGTTGATTCCAGGGATTTGTTCTATTCTATGGATGTGAGGGGATTTATAGTGAATTATTTATCCAGAAGGTTTGTAAGGGTACATCTAGTCAATGATGAATCTATAGATATCATGGGGAAATGATATTTTAAAGACCGAATGAAAAATATAAGCTTCACATACTTATAGGTAGTTTGACACATACGAGGTTTATGGAAGAATCAAATTTTTTTAGGTCATCTAGATGAAGCAGGATTCAGAATTAGAATTTAAAATTTAGTATATAAGATTACTTGAAATTACGTGTTCATAGTTATAGATGTAAATTATTATATTTTTTATTTTATGGGAATATCATGTGGAGTAAGAATTATGAAAATCAAAACTTTTAAAAGTTTGGAGTTATGGAATAGACATCTTGGGAACCTTACAGAGAAGAATATGTGAGTCTTGGTGACTAAAAGTATACTAAAGTCTAGTAAAAAAAATTTCAGATCTTTTGGGATTTGTATGATCTTAATGCAGGTAAAGGTGTAATTTTTTGAAAATATAAGGGTACCTAAGCCTCAATAGTTAGATCTCATCCATAAGGATGTTTGGGGGTATGCACCAGTCTATCCTTAAGGTGGGTCCTTGTACTTTATTATATTCATTGATGATTCAACAAGAAAAGTTTGTGTTTACTTAAGATTTTTTTTAGTTATTCATAGTTTTTTTGTGGAGGTACATGGTTGAAAAAGAGACTCGAATCAAGATTACATGCTTAAGGTTTTACAATAGTGAAGAATATAGTATGTGAGAATTAATGATTTCTTGCTGGAGAACTATGAAATATTTGGGTATACATCTGGATGGTTAAATTCTATATTTTGTAGTTATTAAAATATTAGAAATGTAGATTCAAATAAAGAGTTATAATATAATGATAAGGATGGTTTAGTGGTTTGAAACTAATATTCATTACTTAATTATTATGTATGGAGGATATATTAAGATACCAAAAGAAGCGATGAGTCTTAGTGATTTTTAGAAAGTATGATATATCTATGAAAGATTAAATGGATTTATTACATAAAAATAGAACCTGTAAGCTATTAAATTTACCATTAGGGAAGAAAAAACTATAGAAGAATGGGTTATCCTATTGAAAGAAGAAGTAAATGGTGGAAGGAGGTACAAATATAGGCTAGTTATAAAGGGGTTTTAGTTTAAAGAAGCAGTGAACATCATTGAAATTTTGTCACTTGTTGTCATGTATACAACTACTCATATGGTTTTGTGTATATTTTATTTCAAAATCCTATATCTATAATTTATGTATTTTAATATTACATTCCATCATGGTCATTTTTAATATTAAATATATATAAATAAAGCATAGGGTTTTGTGGAAAAAATGAGGGTTTGGTGTGTACGATAAAAATAATCCATATAGTTTAAAGCAAGAAACAAGGAATTGAAACCATACTTTTTATGACTTTATAGTTGAGAATTGGTTTTTCTAGAGTAAATCAGATCATTTTTCTATCAAAAGTTTTCAAGCATGGGTGTTTTATCATTCTTCTCTTGTAGTTAAATGACATTATCCTAGAGGGTTATAACAAGAAACAAATTCATAAGGTGAGAGCTGATTTTTTCAGAAGGTTTGAGATGGTGGTCCATAGGGAATCCAAGAAAATTTTGGGAATTGTGATCAAAAGAGACAATAAGTCTAAAAAATTAGTTTTTATCATAGTTAATACATAAATAATTCCATTAAAATGTTATAAATGACCATATTTAAAGCTATTTCATCTGTATTGGTTGGACACTTTAAGTTATCCAAAGTTAGAGAAAAAAAATGGAATATAACGGAATGTTTTTGGGGAAGTTTATATTTTCATCAATTTTTGGTAGCTTGATATATAATATGGTTTTTATAAAGATTTATATTACACATTTAGTGGAATTTTTCAGCCAGTTATTGGTGAGTTTAATAGAGGATCATCAGAAAGCTATGAATTGGACTCTCTTATATCTCAAAGGTTTAGAATATGAATCCGTGTGTTTTATATTGGATGATATATTATAGTTTTTTGTTGATGTAGAAATTTTTGAAGATATAGATGCATGGAAGAGTTCCACAATATATGTGTTTACATTCATAGGGATAACCATAAGTTGAATGTTGAGGTTTAAACCAATTACAGAACTATCCATAATGGAAGTGGAGTATGTGATAATCAAAGAACCAATAATGGTATTTATCTATATGAAGTTCTTATTAGAGGCACATGGTAGGGGTTATAAAATTTGTTCGTTATTCTATGATAATTAGAGTTCTATTTATTTATTTAAAAATCTTGTTTTTTCTCAAATACAAATCACATTGATTTAAAGTATAATTTCATTTAGAAGAGGTTATAGGATGGGGTGTTGTTATTGTTGAAGATAGATGGGAGTTAGAATTTGGATGACATGTTTACTAAGGTACTAGTATAGAAATGTATGAGGTGGTATTTCTTCTAATTTGTGTGATCAAAAGGTGGAATGGGGACACTTATTATTATAATTATAATTGTTAGGACCAAGATGGTAATGATGAGTATATTTTTTAGGTATTGTATTTTGTTTTCATGGAAGTTTGCGAAGAAAAGAAATAACTTCACTTTATATACGTGGATGAGAAAAGATATAGAAGTTACAATAATTTCCATGGTAGACCTGACAATGATTTTCTGATTTATATTTCCAAAATATCATAAGTTTTGAGTACTTGTGATGCTATAATTATGATGTAAAGGGGGAGGAAAGGTGATTCCAATTATATTCAGTTTTGATTGGAAGGAATGATGTTAGTGGAAGACAGGGAAGTTGCAGTAATTTCCAATGAAAATATGATGATGCTAAAGGTGTTCAATAAAGTCAATATATCATGAAAGATACAGTTCATGATGAAAGATTTTTTTTATTAAGCCATGTGACAATGAATCTTCATTAGTGTTCTTAACGAAATCATATTTTAAGGTGGAGTCATTTTCCAGTGTTCACCAAATTTTTGGGGCTAAAAATCAGGAGATGGAGAAATGTGATTTTGGAAAATAATTTTGCACACAAGTTTGAATATGGCTTGTTATATTTCACGCAAGTGGAGTTTCAAGATTCGAACATCAAAATCTGGTAAAGGAAATTCTCGTGCGGAAGATTGGTTTTTTGCATGCAAGATTGAAGAGAGTCTGAAATGTTGAACACAAGGCATGGTTCAAGATCAAAACATTAAAACATGAAAAAAGAATAAAGTGTGAAGAATATTTAAGAAGTGTGCGAAAGATGAGGTTGGCACAGAATATAATTACTTGTCCAATGCAACGTCAAATGGGGTTTTGTGCAATGCATTAGGATATTAAACGATGCATCGATGTTTTTGCACGTGGGGGTCAGTAATGTCAATAATAAGAGGTGACAATCTCTAACTTGATAAGATAAAAACTTATAGAAATATTAAGCTCTGATGCATGAAATAATTTTAAGTAAAGGGAGTTGCGTGAAATGAATAGTGTTGTGCATAAGAAAGATAAGTTTCTTGCAATATTGAAGTTGCATGCATGAGGTGTTTCGTGAAAAAAGTAAAATCTTGCATGCATGGAAATAAATTTATGAATGAGAAAACTAAAAGGGAGTGTGAAATATTTTATTTCAGAACATGTAGAGGTTTTTGTGAAAGGTAGTTCTTACCATCTTGTGGGTAGGAAAGAGAATAACTGTTTTGAAAGATCAAACTGTGAAAGATGACTAAAAAGCAATGAAACTTTTCTTTTCACTATATGTGCTTAGAGGGTGGAAATGCACTTGAATATTGTTTTTAAAGTTATACATGAGTGTATGAGTATATCATAATCATTGTATTCCACATCAAAGGATTTTTTTCTAGTGGATTGTGTGGTACTGAATTGTTTCCATACCATACCTAGGATGTAACTACTCTTGTTGAGTAGTGAACCTTGAAATATCATGTTCATATTGATGTGGGTTTTGATTGTGTTCAGAAGGGAAAAAAATCTTTAATAAGAGGAAATGTTTATTTCAAAAAGAAGGAAATATAAAATAAAAAGATATCAGTGATTCACCCCCTCCCCCTCTCAATGATACTTGGATCTTGACTAGGCATCATAAACAAATCAAGATGATTAATATTTTTCCTAGTGTTGGTGGTTGTCATTATAACCATAAAAAAATTATTTAAGTGGGAGGCTGTTAGGAATGTTAATTATACATTAAAGTTATAATTATATGTGTTTGAAAGGAGTAAATCTAAAATCTGGGGTTCAAAATTTAGTGTCGTCTTACGTTAATGAAATTATAATAGAGACATACTAGTTTGAAAGGGAATGTTCTTGAACTAGAAGTTTAGGTGGTCATGTTATAGATAATGGGGTACATAAGTTATATATCATGTAAGAATTAGTGGATATGTTATGTAAAGTGTTCTAGTTCAATGTAATTTTATGGTTTCCCAAGCCTATGTAAGAATCATCAGATGGGTTATGAGATATTGACACACATATTCACCAGAAGTAGGAAATTTAGGAAAAGAAACCAAAGGGTAATCAAAGGTGGACGAGACAAATAGTGGAAACCTTGTAAATATTAGAATTTATGGGAACTAATTGACTAAAAAATCACCACTATAAATGTGGGGTGAAACCACTTATATACATTTAAAAGACGTTTTTGTGATAAAATGGGTAACTTTGAAAAAAATAGTTGTAACTATAATAATAATATTTTCTTTTTTTGGAAAATTAAATTAAGTAGTATTATTCTCCATGTATACCAGACCAAATTCTAAACCATGTTAATCTATTTTTTTCATTAATTATTATTTTTTATTTCCTTTTTTATTATTTGTTTCTTAGATTTTTGTATGCTTGACAGTGTGAGGGAATCAATTTGGTGTGGTGACTAGGGTGAAAATTGACTTCCCAAGTTCCTATACATTGGGTTTAAATGGATTATTTTTAATTTATACGTTCTAGAGTTTTATTCCATGGTGGAATCTTTCAACGTTTTTATTTCATTAATTAATGGTCCCATGATCCGAAACACCAATATCCCTTGATAAATTAGGGATTTGAGATGAAACCCATTAGATCATGGTGAAATTCATCTCAGATAATAGTGATTCCTCTCTTCTTGATTCAAGGAGGAATTAATGGGTTTTTTTCTACCATTTCATCAATATTTTGATAAAATAATACTAAGGAATGATATTCTCTATAGTTTTTTATATTTCATGGTAAAATTTGGTAATGAACAATTAGATTTATTTTTGGATTTAGGTTTTTTCATTTTTGGGTTAATTTTAGGGGTTTATTGTGTTGGTTTTTCTTGGTATTTTGTTGTTCTTTGATTATAGTGATTTTATAGTTGGTTTTCTTTGTCTATAAATTCTTATTTAATGGTTCTTAGGTGATACTTGAAATTTTTTAGAGTCACAAAGCTCACCAATGGATATGTTATGAGTTATTAAACTTCCAAGTGATTCTAGAGTTATGCTTGATATATATATAACTCTAGTTTTCCTTATAATTATTAATAAATACTTTACATATTTTGAAGATATTAATATCTATATTTTAGATGGAAATTTATTTATAACCTAACAATGTTTTCCATAATGTTTCATATGATGTTAAGTAGGGTTGGTTACATTATATTTTTTATGAACATTATTATCCCTATTTTTCTATATTTATTTCTGTTGAATAATTTAATTTGTTGTTAAAATTTATACTGAAATACAAATTTGTTAGTCTATGATGGGTTGTTTCATAGAAATACTCTTTAGTTAAAAACCATGTATATTATTTTGAAATTAGAAGAATTATAAATTAAAACTCAATAAAAGTCCTTATTTCAAATATCTTCAATGATAAATTGTAAATATATTGTGTATTTTGGGATAACCCTCTTTGATTATTTATAAATATATAAAATTCATCCTATAGACTCTTAATGGTATTATAGTAAAAGAGAATCACCTCTTTTCACTTATTCCTTATAATTTTGGATTACTTGAGGAGTAATACACACTGAGGGGGTGGGTGTGTGAATTAGTGTGTACAATTTTTTAAATTCCCATTTTTACTCTCATGGTTATTTAGTAATTCTATCAGTATATTCTCACCAATGAAAAAAATAAATAAACACGACACATTTTTTATCTAGGTTTTCCTCTTTTAAGGTTTACTATGTTTTGGGTGTGCCAATGTTATTATCCCATGCATATAGTCCCCTTATTATTATAAAAAAAATTATGCAGGGGTATGATCTCAAACTCATACGACTGTTGGAACCAAACAATTTCAATTTGACATCAATATAATGGAACTCCTTGAAGAAATATCACCAAAAAAATTCAATCATCCACATAGACTAAAAAAAAGATAATATTCTTCCTACTTCATGTATAAAAAACTACTCAAGAGATATATATATATATATATATATTGATTCAATAATGTATATATATATTTTTTATCATAATTATCTTGATTTTTTTTTCACTAAATATTGCACAATTTATTTCCATAATCATTTTAGAAACTGCCCTTGATTTTCAATGGCATGAATCATCTCATTCAAACAGATAAAATTTGAGTTAAGGATTGATTCAAAATATTTATAAAAGTCTAAATAAAGAGTCATATTGTTTCATTTGTATGATTTTTAAATTATTATTGTCTTATCCTGCATTGAAATACTCCACGCAATTCACTTCGTTTAACTCATATAATATTCTATTCCCTTATGCATGAACTCATGCATAGTAACATGAAGCCTCATTATGTGATGTAGAACTCTCTTATAATAAAAAAATTATACCTTAAAAGTTTAAATATTCACCTTATATTGAATCATAATCATGTTTTTGATAATGAAATTTAATCCCTAAAGAACATCAAAACATCATCATCATGAATTATTCCCATTATATTTTCTCAGAATATAAATTCTAGAATCTCAAAATTTCATAAGAGAGTAACCAAAAAAATTCTCTGTGTTGAATTATTACATTAAAATTTTAGGTGAATTTAAATTGTATGAATTTAAATACATATATTTGGATCATAGACTTATGATGAATTAATATGGTCCATGAAGACTTATGATGACAAGTTATATTTTGGATCAAAGGAATATACTCATTCCTTTTCCATTTTTTTGAATCAAATCAAATTCACACGATCACTTAAATAATTACAATGAATAATTATGATATCCTTATAAAATTATATACAATAAAAAAATAATTAAAATTATGGACATTTCGATTTTATATTTTTTCTCTATGTTGCAGAATTTCCTAAAATAAATTTTGGGTTTCTTGAAAGTGACTATAGATCTTCTCCAACACTTCCAATAATCATCCAATGAATCTTCACAATTCCTTGAATGCTCAACACACTTTGGATGGATTTTACAATACTTAAACTCATTCATTTTCTACTAGAGCTATATCTGAACATAGTAACCAATAGCTCCTGAAGCTATACACAACAACTACACATTAAAATCCTTAAAAACTATTATAATCATTTCTTTCACTAATCTAACCATTGTAATGTATCATGAATATTATCTATATAAATTTTCACATGTATTGATAAGAAAAAAAACCTTAAGAGGGTATAATAATACCCCCCTTGTGGTTTTTATTAATAACTCACATTTATATCTCTCTTAATGGCAATAAAACCAATGTGAATAGATTTAAGGGATCAACTAAAACTCTTGGAAGAAAATGAATCATGAATCAAAAAACTATAAGGATATGTGATCTAGCTCTTTATAGAAAACAAGATTGATTAAATCATTCATTAATGCTATACATAAAAAAATTATTATCAATCCTTTCCAAAATTAGGAAAACACCTTAATAGAATGTAGTAATAATTTTTCAAGATTATTTCTTTCACAACTGAGTACATACTTTAAAACAACCCACAAACTAGGAATCAAATTTCTACACTACAAAAAAATACACCTACTTAAGAATTTTCATAGGTAATGATAGAGGAGGAACTATGAATAATGGAATAAATCAATGAGAGGGGGTGGTATGAACTCCCATTTTCCACTGTATATTCTCAATCTATTCAGTTGTGAGAAGTTTTGTAAGAATATCAGAAATATGTTATTTATAGAAAAAAAATTCTACTTAAAAATTCCATTTTTAACTTTATCCTTCATAAAATGGAACTTTATCTTTACATTATTTAACCTAGAGTGTTATACTAGATTTTTTGGATAGGTTTATGGAAATCTAATTATCACAACCCTTAACTAGAGAATAAATCACCTCGACATCAAATCCTTTTAGTTGTGTATTCAACTATATCATCTATGTATATCATTGTGATGTAGCCACATATTTAACCTCAGTATAGATTAGTGTCACTAATGTTTTATTCTTTGAAGACATAGAAAAATCGATTCTTTAATGAAAAATACTCCACCAAATGTGAATTTATAGTCATCATCTACCCATGACTAGTCAAAAATAGTAAATACCTTTAGTTATAGATCAATTGTACTCTTATACATAAGCACATAATTGAGAGTGTTTAAGATGTGTTGCAATATAATCTTTGCTCCCAAAATGCGTGTTTCCTTTGGATTTTATTTATACTAGACAAAAATGGTGACAATATATACAGTGTCAGGTCTTAAAGCTTTCAAGTATATAAGACTTCCAATAAAAAATCTAAATGAATTCTCATTAATTATTATCCCTTCTCTATCCTTTATCAGATTCTTGTTCACATGAATTTGTGTGGACACACCTCTATATTCTTAACTTATTAAAGATATCCTTTGTATATTTTTATTGTGAGAAAAAAGTTTAACCCATTTTTTTAAAATAAATATCCCCAAGATGAAAATCATTTCCCCCATCATTTAAATTTCATATCTTTATTTCATATTCATTGAGAAATCCTCACATAATATTTCTTTATTACTAGATAATATTATTTTATCAATATACACAATCATAAAGAGTAATGTGGTGTTAGTATTATATATATATATATTGTTGTTTATCTTCCATTTTTAAACATAATGCATTTTAGATACTAATAAATCTAAAAATAAAAAGATCTAAGAGCCCACTTCAACCCATAGAGATATTTCTTCAACTAATATACCTTTTTAAAATTTTAATCTATATCAGGACCTTTATTCTATTTTATTTATACTTCCTCTTCAAGGTAACGATTTAGAAAAGATAATTTAACATCCATATAAATTATTTTAAAGATTCTCTAATATGGTATGTCATGGAATATTATAATGGATTAAAGTATGAAAATTGGGTAAAAGGTTTCATCAAATTAAACCCATTATATTTATGAGTATCCCATAAATATTAGTCTAGATTGGTTTTTAGTCATTTCAACATTCTCATCAAGATCACTTCTGAAAATACAATTATGTAAAATAAAATTTTTTAAATTTGGCATGAGAATAAGTTCCCAAGTAATATTATTTTCATTATAGTGTAATTCTTCATTCATGTCCGAAATACACTCATTATGTTCAATAGTTTTTTCAACCGCCTAAGATTTCACTTTTGAAAAAAGACAGGTATAACTAGTCTCAATGAACTTCCTTCTTATATGAACACTGTGATTCTAATTAATAGTGTAAACATGTTTTATTAGTCTTTTATTTTTCTCTTTATACTTAAATTATCTATATTAATCACTAGAAAATGCAGAGTCTTAATATTTAGTTTGAATCTTTGTGCTTTGTATTTTTTCTTCAACAGGTTTTAAAATGATAAAATCATCCTCATCATCTAAAATGATAGTCTACATGGTTTTTTATTTATTTTCAAAAATTTTATTGACATAACTATAAAAAATTATTTTAGATTTTTTTTTATAACACCAATAATATTTTCTATTTGGTGTTTACTTGAGAAAAATTCCATCTTCATCCTTATCATCAAAATATTATCCACTTTGGTCCTTTTTCTCGATCAAATAAGGTCTTCCAAAAACCCAAAAAATGTTTAAAATTTATCTTCCTTTTAAAAAACATCTCATAGGTTTAAATGTCCAAGTTATTTCTTTAGATATATCTATTTTGAATTATTCTAATGGTTTTGATGGATTGTAACTAGAAATACCCTAAGGTGTTATATTCCATTAGTATAGTTATAACCATATCAGCTAGACTCATATTCTTCCTTTTGAACACTCCATTTTTAGGAGTATATGGATCACTTAATTAATGTTTTTTCCATTATTGGTCAAATATTTAGTGTATTAAATGTAGGTATATTCACTACCATATTTTATATCATCATATTTAATTTCAAACCCGTTTTTCTCTACCATTCTTATGAATGTTATGAATATTTACAAATCCTATGATTTGTGTGTTATGAAAATGATTAATTTATTTTTTTGAAATAATTTATGAAAGTGATGAAATTTATTTTTCTAATTGTTGAAATCTTATATATAGGACCATACACGTTAGATTCAATCAGCTCAAGAAGTTTTGAAGATTGAATTTCAACTCTATTATATGTTTTGTTTACCATTCTCCATTTTTTTGTATATTTTAGAAATAGCGATGGTGTATTATTTTAATAAGGGAATATTTATAATATATCATTCTTAGTCCAAATTCTTAATATTATTTTCTTTAATTTGACTATGTATTATGTGCGATAACTCATTTTTTTTCTTGTTTACTTAAGTAACAATATGCTTTTCATTCTCCAACCCAAAAAATATTTACATAGGTTATAAAATACCATGTAACAATATCCCCATCATTCATTATATTAACTATGAATCATTTTTTTTTGAAAATAACATCATTTATAAAATCACCACATTATGAAACACTCAATATATTGTTATTTTGTCTAAAACACAATACACTATTTGGTCTGATTTAAATTTTTTCAATGTTTTATATTACAAGACCCTTACTTTTTAGAGAAGTATCATTACCAAATATCATAGCTACCACTTAATATTTCTCAAAATTTTTAATATTTTTTTATACCACCTATCATGTGATATGAGTACCCACTATCCATGATCCAATGATTTTTCATATTTTCAAGATTTAATTAAAACTTCAGAAACATTTTCCTATTTCTAAAATTGACTTTAACTTTGGTAGTTATTGAAACTTTGAAATATATGGAGCTTATTTGGGATAAAAGAAACACATATATCTAGGGGTTTTTCTTCTTGATAACATCTTCCATAAACTTCTTGTAATCATTCAAAATCATTTCTCACTTCACCCTTCTTCTTAAAATTTTGATACCTAGGATGAGATCTCACTCTTGATTGCTGTATTCTCATTGATTCATTCTATATTATAAGTCTAGCCAGATAAATATTATACAATTAGTTATAATCTTCATAAAAAACATGCCAAAAAACTGGAAGTACCCCTAAAATATCCTGCTCTAATAAAAATTATGATGGTGAAGGGGTTAATATTTTTCCCGATTTTTTCCATTGAATGAGTAGATCTCAAAAATACCTTTAAGAAGTTCTCCCTTGAGTATTTATGATTGATTAGGTAACTTTTTATTAAATTATTTATTTATATATTTTAACATATTTGATTCTTTATTTAGAACATCTAGCTATTCTAGATTGTAATCTATCATATGTTTCTTCAGTAATATAAGTATCCCTTTATACTATATCTTCTATAGACTTTCCTTGTTCATATAATAAATCTTAATTAGAGTATATACAAGCTATAGTTTTTTAAAACATTCTCTTAATTCTATAATTATCTTTTTATTTTTGTATTTAATTTTATCTTCATGTTTCTTGATTTCTTTATTTTTCCTTTTAACTTTGTCAATTTTTTTATCCTAGAGGATAATGGTGGTATTCATGTATTCAATGTTTTTTACTTTTTTGTTTTATCAAGATTAAATATATCAATTTATTTGAAAATATTGTTTTTTCCATATATATGTTGAATTTTCATCCATTTTTTTCATATGAGTGTTTTCTTCTCTTAGTCTTCTAATATCTCTTAAACACATGTTCATTTCCATTCTCATAGTATATTACTTGGTTACCTATCATTCATATATGGAAAAATCACCATTTATGTAGGTTTATATTAAGAGGGGTTAATATATTCTTCCTCTTCTGCCATTATTAATCTTTGAGAGACATATCTTGGAGATTCTTTATTACCACTCTCTTCATTATTAGATAAAATTTATTCAAATGATAGAAAGTTTTTTCTGAAGGAACATAGGGAAATCCATTCTTTCCTTTTTACTGAGAAAATGTGGGATCTATTGAAGTGGTTTTCATAGATGATTTCTCATTATCACTTTCATAAAGATTCTTGACCTTAAATATTGAGTTTTTGTACAATATTATATTTCATATACTTTATCAAAGTATTCCTTGTTAGCCTCTATCTTCATACCTTTTAGGTATTTAATGAAAATTTTATTTTTATACTTTCCTTTTCTCTTAAGTTTAGTCCCACTTATCATTATATAGGTGATGATAGTAATTTTAAGTTTATCAATGGTGAATTTATCAAGATCACTATCTATATGAGTTGATATTTTTGAATCAATTTTTTCTAGAAGGATCTGAAATAGATTTTTTTACCAAATTGGAGTTTTCTTGAGTGTCTCCAAAAACTCAAATTATATTCTTAACTTGATTTATTCTGGTAAAAAACTCATCAACCATTTCATCCTCATGCATCCTGATGTATTTTAATTGTTTTCAATTGATTTGATGATTTTATTATTTTACCATTTTATTTCCTACATAAATATTGAGGATCTTCTTCTAAATAACACAAGGAGTTAAAAATCCCATGAAATTTGTGATTTAATTTTTAGATGATTATGATAACAAAGAAATCCTCATCCTCCCATCATTTCCAATGATTCTTTTGTTATTTAGGAACCATGTTGTGGCTTCACCAGGAACATTGAATCCATATTAAATTGAGTGAAGAACATCAATACTGAGAGAGACATTTTTAGGAACCATTCTATTTTTCCATGAGTGAAACCCATTTCCATCAAATTTTGGAAAATATTTCCATTTAAAATAATTATTTTGATTCATCTTGTTCTCTTGAAAGATACAAAAGAGAAAAAACCAATGCTTAGATGATAATTATTGAAACACTTGAGGGGTGACATAAACTTGAGTGGGGGAGGGGGTGAATTAGTGTGTAAAAATATTTTAATCCCCTATGTTAATCTTGTGTTTATTTAATAATTCTCTCTTCATATTCTATTGAATGTGAAAATAAATGAACAAAATATTTTTTAATGAGGATCATCATCTTTAATAGTGACTATATATTCTGTGCATCTTGGTTATTATCCCATCAAAACAGTCCCATTCTTATTTCCAAAAGGATATCAGGAAAAGGTATGTACTGGAACTCTTAAAACATTTGGAACCAATAGGTAAAAATTTCAAATTATAAAATTGAACTTCAAAAAGAAAGATCATAAAAGATTATTTGAGCCTCCATGTGGACTCTATAGAAATTTATCTTCCTCCTCCTTTGCGCATTAAAAAATCTAGAAGCTATGAGCATATTTTTTTTCTAATACATAATCACACACACACACACATATTCTCAAAAGTCTCTTGATATTTATCTACACTTAATATTTGTTGGATATTGTTTTTGTAATCATTTGGAAACTATCCCTTTATTTTTAATGTCATGAATCATCTTATTCAAAATTATAAAATTATAGTAAAGGATTCATTAAAAATCATCATAAAAGTAAGGATAAACACTCATCTTTTTTCCTTCACATGATATTTTAATTAATTTGTTCTTATCCTTCAATTACATCCTCTATAAAATTGTCTTCATTTAACTCATACAAGATTCCACTCATGTGTGCATGAAAATACCTATAGGGATATGAAACCTCATTCTATAATGTGAAAATCTATAAGTATAAATATATTATTCTTATTTTAGTTCAATATTAACCTCATATTGAGTCATGATCATGTGTTTTATCATGATAAATTATCTATTAAGAACATCCAAAAAGCATCATCATGATCTATTATCTATTTATTTTTTCAAAATATAAATTCTTCAGTCTAAAAAATTCACATCAAAACAATAAAAAAAATTATGTATGTGTTAAATTCTTATGTTAATCCTATAGGTGACTCTACATAATATAAATTTAAATTCATATGGTTGTATCTAATACTTATGGAGAAGTCAGAGAATCCTTAAAGTCATACAATGAAGAATTACGTTCTTGATCAAAGCTACAAACTCATTTCTTTTCCATTTTTCATACCTTAGTTCAAAGGTATATAATCACTTAAAGTATTACAATGAGGAGTTATGATATCCTTAAATTCTTACATTCTGTAGGGAAAGTCTTATAATCAATTAATTTCTCATTTTTACAGTTTTACCTCAAAGTTTCATACATCCAACAAATGAATTTTGGTATTTTTCAAAGAAACTCAAACCCTTCTCAAACAATTCAAATCATAATCCAAGTAATCATCATATGTCCCCTCAATATTAACACACCTTTCATGGATTTCAAATTAATTCAACTAAACCATCTTTGATTAATGCAATATTTCAAAATTATAACCAATAACTCTCAAATTTGTACACCATAACTGTACATAAAACTCATACCTAATTATTATAGAGAGTACTTAAACAATTACAAAACGTTTCAGGTATCATGGATTACATATCTATCAATAATAATATATATATAATAATAATACAAATACATCATTAAGAGGGTATAATAGATGAACTATAAGTCAATAAACCACTCATAAACCTTGGTTAAGGGAGTGATTTGGTGGTGTTGTTGTGGCTTGGTAAGTTAAGTGATTTTACTTGAAAGTTCCAATGGTTTTGGTTTTAATATAAATATTTTGTATAATATGATAGAAATGGTTTTATTATGGTAAAAGTGAGTGGAATTTTATTGAAAACCTTGTTTTATAATAAATCTATTTTAAAAAACATTCTTGGTTAAACCTTTTTCAAATTTAAATTTATTTATCAAAACATATTTCAAAATGAAATCACCACTTTCATTTTAAACTTCCATATTATAAAACCTTGGTTCATAAATGTGTCATGTAAATGTTTTTATTAAATTTTAAATAAGGACATAATTTTACAAAAATTATTTGTCAAGGGTTTTTTTGTGTAAAAAATTCTTACTCGTGTATTCAATGAAAATGAGGTTTTTATTTAAACGAAAAGTTTGAAATTAATAAAGTGGTAATTTGAAATTTTTTATTAAATATATGACATTAAAGATAGAACTTAGGCTAATACATGTTTAAATAATTTTATATTCCCAAATAATCACCTTGTTTGAAATCTTCAAAGGGCCCATGAGGTGTTAGCTGAGTGGTACCCGCTGGTTTTACCCCTTGCTCTAAGTGGGAACTGGTGTAGGCTTGAGTTCTACCAGACTCAGACACTTTGCATATTATACATAGGGAGTTTCAAAGCCATTGCTTAGCTGGGGAGTGTGGAGCGCACCTGGGCTTGTTCGAGGCCCCCTGTTGGTAGTTGGTGTTAGCAACCCACATTTAGCCCATGGGGTGTTAGACAAGTGGTACCCACTGGTTGTACCCCTCACTCTCCATGGGAACTGATTCATGCTCAAGTCCCACCAGACTCGAACACTGTTCATATTATGCATAGGGTGATTCAGAGCCATTGCTTAGCTGGGGAGTGTGGAGTGCACCTGGGTTTGGTTTGGCCCCCCTCTTGGAGTCGGTGTTAGTAACCCACATTTTGCACATGAGCCGCAGCCCAGTTGGTGAGGTCTCCTTAAGTGCATCCACAAGACCCAGGTTCAAAACCAGGTAGAGGCATATTTCTAGGTACTGTAGCAATACTGTAGTAGGCACAATAGCAGGAACTATATCAGTTAATATAGTAGGTACAATTCAGTACTGTAGTAGTTGTAACTATTCACCTTGGGCCACCAGTTTGGGCTTGGAGTCCTTAAGGCTTACAGGACACCCATGCCTTCGGGTCAGTAGGGATTTTGGGCCACCTTTAAGGCCTTTAGGCCACCTCAAGGCATTCCGGCCACATGTAGTTGCCCCAAACACACTACAAAAAGGAGCATCCCTAGATGAGGATTCAAGAGCAGGTGCACTCACCATAGTAGAGCCAAATGAATTTTTCAAAAAGAGAGGGTATGGATATGCCATTGGGACCAGCTTTTGATTGCACGGGAATCCTAGATATACAACCATGCGAAGGTGGAGAGCTACTATCATGATGCAGATGCTAGGGAGGGGCAGTTCTTTGTAGATAGTCTAGTTGAATTCCCTAAGACCCTTGGGTCATGTAATATCCTAATCCTACAGGTCGTGTAATCTCTGAGCCTATGGGCCTTGTAAGGTTTCTCCCTCATCCCTTGAAAGGGGGGTTATCAAAAATCAATAAAAATGAAGTCCTTAGTGCTATTTGGGCTGTTTGACATCTTCCATGGTTTTATTGGGAGTTAGATGTGTCATTTATTAAGTTTAATTTGGATTGTGAGAATCATGTTTAATTAATAATTTATAGTGTTTATTTTTTGAATATTATAATCATTTTCCCATGCATACATGCTATGTTAGTTTCTTTCATGATCTCATGGTACTACAATTTTTTTTATTAAGAATGTGAATTATGATTCCTTATAGATAAAGATCACTACTTTAACATATTTAATTTCCTCTAATTTTTTGTAAAGTATGTATATTGATTCTCACATAACATGATTATTTCATTTATTTTCATCATGTGTATTTCTATGATGTGAATCATGTCAATTAATTATATAAAATATATTGTTTTTATTGAATTTTTGATATAGTAGATCATCTTGTTACATACTAATAAAACTCATGAGATGGGTTATTATTCCCTAACTAAGTGTATAAGTTGATGGTATGAGATGATATTTAAATGCCATAACTTTTTATATCCATTCATTTATTCCCAAATGGATGGGTTGTAATATTTTACTATCTTAGTATACATGATTCCATTCCCCCTGATAGGATAAGACTCTAGGCCCCCAAATTTATTAAACCCATCTATATATATTTATAATCATATAAGTACATGTGTGTATGTATTTGGATAAGGATTGGTTCCCATTTCAGTGTTAGTGATAATGGTGCAATTTTTTGATAGAGTGTTCGGAACATATCTATTGAATTTCCCTTGTATTAGGCCATATTCATCCTTGAATTCAATCTTTATATATTTTTATGTTGTAGATATATTATGAATTATGTATTTTTTGTATTCATAAAGATGGTTATAGCATGTTTATTCCATTTTATATTCTTGAATGATCAATGTGATATTGTGTTTTATATTTTGAAACATTCATGTTATGGATGATTCATGCTAGATTTATAGTTGAGGTCAACCTGGAATTATCTCTATAACTAAGGGAGTAAATCATTCCTTGAATTTATATTGAGACCAATGATTCTAGTCACCAGCCCAAGGGGATTTGGGAGTTCTCATATGGTAGTAACACTCTGATTTTTGTTTCATTAGGGAATTTGGGGTTGAACCACTAAAGATATTTATAGAGTTATATTGGGTTTTAAAGGGTTATATGATTTTCTTAAACAGAAGCCAAGACAATCATTACATGAGATACATCACATAAAAAGGCATTAAAAACATCTTCATGGTTTAAAATCAAGTTATTAGAGGATGTATGAGAAATCATTAGGAACCATAGGTTTTATTGAGGATTCATGTTTTTTTATAATGTGGTATAATGGGAATAAATAAGTGTATATATGAATTGATCAAGATTCAACCAATATTTTTCTTTATGTGTCATGATTAGATGTAGATAGGAAATAATGTAGAATATTTCATAAATGATTCATGCTTGTCTTTGTTTTTTATATTATAGTTATAACAAATTAGATGGTGGTATTAGATGAAAGATAAAATTTATTTAGTGTTTTCTAGGTATGGGTGAATTTATGTGAAACTTTATCACTACAGGAGTGTAGGTACTATATCAGAGTACTATAGTAGACGTATTATTCCTCGAAAATAGTCTTATGGGATATGGTTTGGGCCTTAGGACACTGAGACTTTGGTCTATCATATTATAGTAATTTGGGCTATATACTAGAGTATCTCTAGTCCTTGTGGAGTGTGGGATGGTGTAATGGAGTTTACTAGAGAAGTTATATGGATGCAAAGAGTTCATTATTGGAACTATGATGATGCGAATGGTTCCTAGAAATAATGAATGACAACAAAGAATATAACAAGTTAAATAAAAATGGTGATACTACTAATGCACCATTGGGGTAACAAAATCATTGAGATAATATAGGAAAATAAGAATGGGATATTGTAGTTTCATCCTTTGGGTTAGTTACCTAATATTTTGGGAGTCTGGGCCTTTGGGACATGTATTCTGGGCTTTCTTTACTGATAAGGATTCCCCCACAACCCATTTAAAAAGAGGTATTATCCAAAAAAAGGGAAAAAAATTTCTATGTTTTATGTCTATATTTTATTGCCAATATTTAACCTATTTTGTTTTTATTTGATGAAATGTTATTTAGTTTTATGTCAGTTTCTTGTTAATTATAATCCTTGATCTACATGTTTTCTAATTTTATTAAATTATATAAATTTTTGTTTATTCTCTATTTACTAATAAAATATAAGATTCGTTCTAGAAATAGATTTGTAAGAATGATAGTTTTTATAGATGTGTTTATATTTTAATGGAACATGTATTTCTAGGTATAAGTTTTCCTGAGAAGTCTATTAGTGTCTTTGGGTAAAGGGAACTATTTTGTCACATTATTTTTTATAAGTTAAAGGAAATAAAATAAAAAGATGTATTTAAAATAGAGATATTTAGGTGACCCAAAAACTACATATAGAAATATTAAATATTATTAGATGAATATTAATTACATATAATTATGAACCATGCCATAAACTTTAATATTTAGGGTATTTGGAAACATAGATCCATAAACAACTACTACATAAAAGATCTACACCATCTCCCACTAATTTCTTCAAAACTAGCATTTTTTTTAAAAATATCACACTTAAAACCTTTCTTTATATATTGGGGATAAGAAAATATAATAATGGTTGATATTATATTCTCAGTAATGTTAAAAAAGGGAGATTTTATATGGAATCCCACCTTTTTATTACATAAATTTTGTTTACATTTTATAAATTGAGGATCTTTAATGTTTACTATCTTAGAAATAAGGTATATAATACATGAAAACATGAAATAATTATTCTAATATACTTTAAAGTATTATTCAATTTTTCACCCAATGTATAATTATTCCAACTAATAAATTGGGGACATACTCCAAATGAATGGGTGAGAATAAGGCTTAGTAAGGGAAAACAAGGGAAATGGTTTACATGTGAACTTTAAAGATATCAACAAGAACATGATGAATATAATAAATTCATAATAAATAAGAATATAATAACAATAATAACTTTGATAATAACTTGAAAATTTTGATAAAACATTTAATTTATACATTCATAAGCATATCCCCAAGGTCCATCCCAAAGGTGTCATAAAAATTACCAAGGTTATTCACCAATGTATCATAAAACTTGTCATCTATAGAGATAAATTTATTTATCTAATTCATTGGAGTAATATTAGGGAGAAACCTTAATATTTATTTATTTTCATGTGAGGCATGTAGATAATTATCAAAAATTTCAAAAATAACCCATATAAAATAAAATAAATGGGTTTCAAATCAAAATTATGGTGTTTTAAAAAGTGTTTAAAAGCATGATCATTATGTTATTTATAACAAATAAAAAGAGAATGGTGGTTTTATGTATGTCAATTATAGAATAAAATAAATAATTTTTATGTATTGATTTATACCCCTAGGAATTAGAGAGGTTTGGGTATTCACATAAAGAAAATAAAAAAATTTCTTGAGAAAAAGAGAGAGATTTTGAGACCAAAATTCTGCAGCATAACAGGTATGAAACATGGTTTTATTAAATATTAAAAAGAGGGGATACAATAGTATAACATTCATAAATGACTCATAATAAATTATAGGGAAAAAATAAAATGTAAATAAGAATATGTTATTTAAATTTGAAAGAAATACCACATAAAAGACAACATAAAAAGAAAAGAGAAATTGAGAATTCCCTTACCTTGAAGAGTAACTTATAAAATTTTAAGATTGAGACCTTGGGGGATTTAGGGATCATTGGGAGGACTCCTCGGGTGGTAATAATATCATATTTTGTAGGGGTATTATTTTTTAATGAATGAAAACGAATTAGTGGGTGGGTATTTATAGTAAAAGAAAGGGAGTTTTTTTATTAATTTACAAGGACACCTTGTTAATGGTATTTGAAAAACCATGGGCTTAACCATGTTATTTTCCCATGGAATTGGTCAATTAGGACACATATTAAGTTAATTTAACATATAAAAGTCTAAAATAATTTTAAATTAATCATTACATCATTATGACATAGCCAGGATGTCATTAAACCTACAGAAAAACTCAAAATGTATTTTTACTATTCTTAAAAAACTAAAGTATTTTATAAAATTCTCATAAATTAACAATAACATAATATCGATGTTCTAAATTAAAGAATTAAATTTATTTTATCATAATAATTATATAAATATTATAACTTTATTTTTTAACTATAAATATACTTAATTATTAAAAATAATAGCGGACTTAAAATTCATAATAAAATGCATAGTAAGATTTTTGACACTTAAAAAAATTATTTTATCATTTTTTATTAAAATGAGTGTTCTTATAAAACTATTTAATTATAATGAACATTATTAATAAAAACACAGTTTAATATAATAATTTATATCTTTTTTAAAATTACAATTTTTACATGAAAAATCATTTTATCAAACTATATCTCAATGTTTAAGAAAAATATTCTTAAAATGAAAATGTTGAAATAAAATTTTTATTAAAACAAAGGGATTAAAAATTAAGTTACTAAGAAATTGAACCATAACCCCTTAAAACACCCACATAAGACCTAAGGGTGAGGTTTGAGACAATGATGTACTCTTAGGGAGGCTCAGATAACATCGTTTGAGTGGTAATCTCCACTATATTGAAGTTATCCCATAGACAATTTTGTTTAATCTTAACATGTTGAAGATCAGATTGGGATTGGTCCAAGGTGTGGCCCAGTGACACTACCTCCTTCCCATGCTCTGAAAAATAATCTTTGTACGACCCGATTCTACTGGATGAGGCCATCGGGGATTCTTTCTGTATTAATCAACCATTATCATTTCAATTTATAGACAATAATCATACGATTAAGAGTATATTCTCTAATGGTCATATTGACCAATGGTCATATAACAATCAAAACTCAAAGGTCAAATTTCAATTATACCCACATAATTAATAAAGGGATACAGTTTTTTTGTGTGTAATATAATATAACAAACATTTTCTTGAAATAATTATCATTCAAAAAACTTAGGTCGTTACTTTCTTCACCCTTAAGATATTTCATCCCTAAAATTTCATCTCGTTCCCTCAGTTGAGAAATGGTGTGGCTACTTTTTACCCTTTGTATTCTCTGGATCTCACTTGGTTTTTCATATTTTTGGTTTCCCTACGACACTTTAATGATATGGGTAGTCTCATTGTGTAGAACATTGTCTCTAGAGTTCATGATCTCCATCGGCTGCTCCTTATAAGAGAGGTAGTGATCCAGTTGTAACACTTATGGATTTAGTACATGTGAAGTGTCAGGTATGTACTTTCTCAAGATAGACATGTAGAAAACATCATGAGCTTGTTCTAGATTTGGAGAAAGTGCATGCTGATAGGCTACTATTCCTATGTGATCAAGGATTTAATAGGGGACAATGAACCTAGGCCCGTGCTTCCCTTTCTTTCAGAACTGCATGAATCTCTTCAAAAGAGAAATTTGAAGGAAGATTTTGTCACCAACATAAAACTCCAAGTCACTTTGATGGTTGTTAGATTAACTCTTATGCATATTTTGAGCATCATTTATGTGTTTTTGGATGGATTGAAACTTTTCTATCATCTCTTGAAAAAGATCAAGCCCAAGAAGCTTTCTCTCACCAACTTCACCCCAACAAGTAGGATTTCTACAATGATTCTTGTATAGAGATTCATAGGGAACCATTTTAATGCTTAAATGGAATCTTTTGTTGTAAGAGAAATCAACTAATGGAAGATATTTATGCCATCCAACTTTAAATTCTGTTGAGCATGTTATCAACATGTCTTCGAGTGTTTGAATAGTTATTTCAGATTGGCCATTAGTTTGGGGGTGATAGGTTATACTGAAATTCAATTCAATAATGAATGCATGCTGAATACTTCTCTATAAATTTTATGTGAACATTGTATCATGATCAGATATGATATATAGTGGTACCCCATACAGCCTTACCACTTCCCTCATGTAAGTCATGGAATGTTGATCAAGATAGAAATCCTCTTAAATAGAGATAAAATGGGTAGTCTTTATGAGACTGTCTAATATAACCCATAGTGAATTGTTTCCTTTGGAATTTCTCAGGATACTAGTGAAAAATTCCATTGTGATATTGTCCCACTTCCATGATAGTATGGATAGTGGTTGTAATACCCCTTTATGAAGTTTTCACTCTTCCCCAACTTGCTGACACAACAAGAACCTTGTTGACCTGAGACATATAATTTATTCATTTAACCTTTTATCATTATGGGGTGTCACATTCACCCCCCTTTAGGGCACAATGTCCTCATTGTGGACCCTATATCTCAACCTAGGCAGCATACCACACTTAAGGTTAGGTTACTGCTTTGATACCAAATGTGAAAACTGTCTCCATGGTGGATACCATGTGTCTAAATGAGTTATCTAATTGATGAATGTCCCCATAGGCCAATACATGTTCTTTCCAAAAAGCTTTGTACTCACACGCATGCACCCTGAGAAACATCATATAAGGTCACCCATAATGATCACTACTCCATGAAAAGCATGCTTAACTGTGGAGTTCTAATTAGGCAGGCTCCAGAAAAGAAAAGTGAACCTTGTTGGGTAGTCAAAAATATACCTTTTTAGGTTATCCCACCAATATTGATCATGAAGGTCCCTGTACATTTTTTTTGATTCCAAGATGTATAGAGAATGTAGATCTACGAGCTTCATCCATAATCTCCTTATTTATTTCCAAAATATATAGAGCACATAGTATTGTATGAAATTTTTGTACACCTTCTTTATCAATATTAAACTTAGGAAACATGCCATCCATCACACCCTCAAACTTCTTCTATAACAAAGGATCTTATTTTTGAGACTTCTTGATCTTCTTTAATAATCAGGGTGGAAAAATCATTTGGGTTAGGGTTGATGATGTACCTTCCCTTAAAATTACTATATCTATTTTTTCTAGGTCTTTGATCAAAGTATTCGTTTGAATCATCATCATTTCTAGCACAGCTGGGTCTTTCTTACTTAATGCATTAACAACTTTGTTTACTCTTCCAGGGTGATAATGAATTGAACAATCATAGTATTTAAGAAGTTCCAACCATCTCCTTTGTCTCATGTTCAATTATTTTTGTGTGAAATATACTTTAAACTTTGATGGTCTATGTATATATCATAATTCTCCCCATAAAGATAGGGCTTCCCTATCTTCAGAGAAAAAACAACCGAAGATAGATCCAGATCATGCATGCATATGATAAATTTGATCATGGGTATTTAGTTGTTGAGATGCATAAGAAATCACATTGTCATTTTTCATGAGGATGCTCCCAATCCCTTTAAGATTTTCATCACTAAAAATAAATAATTCTTCTTTGATAGAGGGTAAAGTTAACATGGGTGAAATAATCAATCTCATCTTCAGCTTTTAGAAACATTCCTCACACTTCTTTGTCTAGATGAACTTAACCCCTTTTAGATTTAACATGGCTAGTAGATTATAATTTCTGGAAAGGTTTTTCAAAAACCTCCTATAATATCCTGCTAAACCAAGGAAAATAAAAATCTCAGTTTTTATTTAAGATGAGGCCACTCCTCCATAACATTTTTCTTTTCAAGTTCAAGAGAGATTCTTTCATTGGTTACAATTTTCCCAAAGAAAGAAAATTGTTATAACTAAAACTCACACTTTCTGAACTTCCCAAATAACTTCTCATTCCTTAGAGTTTACAATATAACCCTTAGATGATCCTCATTCTCCTCACAACATTTGGAATATATCAGAATATCATCAATGAAAACTACCACAAAGTTATTAAGGTAGTATTTAAATACTCTATTAATAAAATCCATAAAAAAAGTAGGAGTATTAGTCAAGACAATGGGGATAATAAGAAACTCATAACACCCATATCCTGATCAAAAGGTGGTATTTGGGATATCTTATTTATTCAACCTCAATTTTTTTATTACCAGATCGAAGATCAACCTCGGATAAGAATTGATCCCCATGAAGTAGTTCAAATAAGTCATCAATTCTTATTAGAGGGTATTTGTTCTTAAATGTGATCACATTCATTTCTCTATAATCAATGCATAACAGCATTGATTCTTCCTTATTTTTCACAAAGAGAATAGAATCTCCCCAAGGAGACATGCTCAGTTGGATAAAACCCTTCTCCAAAAGATCTTGGAGTTGCTTCTTTAATTTCTCCATCTCCACATTCCCCATTATATACGATGTTTTTGGAATTGGATTGGATCCATTCATAAGTTCAATGGAGAACTATAACTCTTTTTGTAGGGGAGTCCTAGAAAACTCTTTAGGAAATACATCAATATATTCCAAAATGATAGGGACATTTTCTATCCTTATACTCTAATTTTCTTATTCTTATTCACTAACCAATCCCTTAAAGAAGGATATTAGAGGTGCTTCTAGATACATATTTGGTCAATATGCCTCTCCTTGTAT
Source organism: Viscum album (assembly GCA_963277665.1). NCBI lineage: Eukaryota > Viridiplantae > Streptophyta > Magnoliopsida > Santalales > Viscaceae > Viscum > Viscum album. The sequence continues at coordinate 1,170,266,551 of OY728164.1, forward strand.
GGTAACTATAGGTTTTACATTCAATACTAATAATATTTCCTTGCTTCTTCATTTGATATTAGAATTATACTTTGAGAGACAGTCCATTCCCAGTATAATTTCGAATCCAAACATGGGAATGACTACTAGATTTGTGATAATTTTGTGCTCTCTAAAGTAAATACTTTAGTTTCTAAACATTTTTTATGCTTGAATAAAACCTCTAGGAGTCTTGAATGATAACTCTACTTTCAGTAGTTCATGGATTGATTGTTTATTCTTATAAAACTTGAAAGAAATAATGGAATGCATAGAACCAGAATAAAAAAATTACTTGCTAGATTTTATAGAGAAACAAGAGTACCTACTAGCACATCATTTATAGGTTCAAATTTTGTGGTCGTGATATAAAAATAACAACCTTTCTCCCTTGTCCTATGCTGAGGCTGAGGGTGATTCCCCTCCACTACCCTCATATTTGGATAATGATTGGAAAAGTTCCTAAGTTTTCCATATTTTAATCATCGAACTTAAGGTAGGTACTTCACCATAATCCCTTTGTCTTTAGTGTTGGGAAGTTTAGAATTCAGCTCACTACAAAAATTCTGAGTGATATGGCCACCTCTTCCACACTTTTAACACTTTTTTATCCCGAGCAAGTTGTTACCTAAATGCTTCTTACCACATTTATTACACATGGTATTTTGAACTTGATTTACCCCTCTTCACTAATAAAAGATACTCCCCAAGATTGGATCCATTGATATCTTATTTTTATTGGATTTATGGGACTACTGCATCTCACTGATCTCTAGTTCTACTTTCAATGCATTTCATACGATCTCCTCATAGCAATCATGGCTTCAGTTTGATGGATTATTCCATAGATGAGGTCCTAGTCCACTAATGAATCTATCAAAATTACCATTATGATCCATTAAAAAGATATAGGTGTAACATTAATGCCTTTTTAATTTCATCTCATAGATTACCATAGATTCATTCTCTTTCTGCTTCATCTTGTGAAATTCCTTCTCCATTTTAATTCTCATGAAATGATGGAAATACTTATTAAATAAGATCCATATGAACTATTACCACTCCATATATTTAAAATACTATATTGGTATTTTTCTTTTAATCAGATACCACCACTTATTAGATTCTCACTCTAAGCAGAAAATAGCTAGGGTGACTTTCTCTTGTTCAGAACAATGAAGTAGAAAAAATATATTTTCTATAGAGCCTATCCACTATTCTGAAATGAATGGGTCGGTAGATCCATTAAACATTGTTGGTTGTTGATGTGTAAAGGACTCGAAAATTTTTTGTTTCCTTCTTCGTGAAATCATTATCTCATATTTATTAATGTTATTTCATATAACTTGAGTCTGTTGATTTGTCATTCTCAAGAAAGTTTCCATTTTGGCTTCCATCGAAGGGCCATTAGTGCATGGTCCGTTGCAGTCACCATTTGCATGGTTCCTCCAATTTCCATAAATTTTCTAAAAGAAGAAAATATTATTGGTAAACTTGATTAATTTAATAATATTATAACTCTAAATGATTTATTTGTCTTGAAACATTATGCATAGACACATTATTGATTATCAGCAATTACATTTTCTATAAATCATTCATAATGGTTCATCAAAGGCATGTGATTAACCCAACATATCTCCAAGGAGTACCAAACCAGGAGTGAAGCCTTAATTTTTTCCATTCCCCATTTCCATTAAATTATATCTGAAAGTAGTGTATTTGGGTTTTACCCCTAGATACATCTATTCTAGAGCCACATCCACCTGTTTATATCCAGACAAGGATTTATTTGTTCAGAAACCACTTACTTAATATTTCACAAATATACCAGGTTTTTTCCTATATTTAAACCTTTTATTAGGGTTATTAGTAATGTTAATGAATCCTAATTTCCAAAAATAATGAAAATATACTTTGATAAAAACTATGGAACCCCACCTATTTATTACACAACTTTTATTTAAATTTTTTAAAAAGAATATATTTAATGTTTAGTGTCTTGGAAGTAAGGTATATAACAAATTTAAACATGAAAATATTATTCTAATATACTTGAAAGTCATCTTCATTTGTACATCCTATGTAAAATTTTCCAAACTCATAAACTGGGTATTTACATAAATGGAAAGGGTGAGCATAAGGACCAGTAAGGGAAAACAAGGTAAATAATGTACATGTTGAATTGGGAGATATTAATAAGAACATGAGGAATTTCATAAAGGTACGAGAAAGAAAAATATCGTAACAATAATAAATTGAATCATAAATTGAAAATGTGTCTAAAAAATTTAATTTATACATTAATAATCATATCACCAAGGTCAATCTACAAGGTGTCATAAAAATTATCATGGTTATTCACTGAGGTATCAAAAAACTTGTCATCTCTAGAGATAAATTTATTTACACAATGAATTAGAGAAATAACATGGAACAAACATAAAAAGAGATGTATGTAAATTATAGAATCAAATAAATATTTTTTATTTCATAATTGAAACCCCCGTAAAAGAGTGAGTTTTAGGTATTTACATAAAGAAAATAAAATAATTTTTTTGAGAAAAAGAAAGAGAGTTTGAGATGAAAATTCTATAGCATAACGGGTATGAAACATGGTTTTATTAAACATTAAAAAGAGATGGGAAAAGGGTTAACCATTCATAAAAGACTCATAATAAAGTATAGGGACATAATAAAATGTAAATAATAACATGTAATGAAACGTTTAAAGACATACCACATAAAAGATAACTTGAAAAGAAAAGAGATGTTGATAATTACCTTTCCTTGAAGAGTAACTTCTAAAACTATAATATTGGGACCTTGGGGGATTGAGGACTCCTTGGGAGGACTCATTGGGTGGAAATACTATAATTTATTGGAGATTTATTATTTTGGAATGATATGAAATGAATGAATGAGTGATTATTTATATTAAAAAAGAGAGAGTTTTTTATTAATTTCAGAGGACGCCTTAGTAGTTGTATTTGAAAAACCATGGACTTTTAGATTGCATTTGTCCATGGTATTGGCCACTTGGGGAACCTATTGAGTGATGTTAAAACATAAGAGTCTACCATCAATTTAAATTAATCATTACATCATTATGACATAGCTATGATGTCACTAAACTTACCAAAAAACTCAAACTGTATTGTTACTATTCTCAAAAAACTAAAGTATTTTATAAAATTCTAATTAATTCAAAATAACCTAATATAAACATTATGAATTAAAAAATTACATTTATTTTATCATAATAATTATCTAACCATTATAAATTTAACTTTTAACTATAAAAATACTTAATTATAAAAAATAATAGCAGACATAAAAGGAATAGTAAATTGCATAGTGAAATTCTCGACACTTAAAAAAATAAAATTATTTTAACATTTGTTTTAAAAAATAAGTGTTTTTTAACAAAATTTCCTTATAATAACTGTTATTAATGAAACCTTATTTTAATATAATAATTTATGTATTTCTATAAAATACAATTTGACCTGAAAAATCAATTTATCAAATTCCATCTCAATTTTTAAGAAAAACTATTCTTAAAATAAAAATAATGGAATACAATTTTTTTTAAAACAAAGGTATTATAAATTAAGTGACTGAGACCTTAAAAATAACCCCTTAAAACACTCGTATAATAGTTAAGGGTATGGTGTGTGATTGTGATGGACCTTTTTGGTGGCTCAGCTAACATCGCCCAAGGGGTTATCTCCACTAACTTGAGCTTATCCTACCGGAGATCTCATTCAGGATTATCATGCTAAAGCTCAACTTAGGATTGCTCCAGAGTGAATCCAAATTATGATACCTCCTTACCAAGATCTAAAAAATGGACTTCATATGACCTGATTCTACAGGATGGGGCCACAAACTCTTCCTTCTTCATTAATTAATCATTATCATTTCTATTAATAAACAATAATAATAACATTAAGAGTATAGTTTCCCATGGTAATATTGAAAAATGGCCATAATTAACCAATGGTCATATAATGGTATAAAATCAAAGGTCACATTTAAAATATACTCACTTCATTAATAAATAGATATAATTTTATTGTGTAATATAATATAAAACACATTTTACAGAAACAATTATAATTAAAAAAGTTCAGGTTGTTACATTTTAATAAGAATTTAATCATAACATGAGAATAAGGGTATGATAATATGATATTAAAACTTGAAACCAAACCAAAAAACTCATAGATCATAATAATGAGTCATGGAATATTGCAGGGTAGAAATGAATCCTAAGGGAATCAAAGAATATGGGCTATGAGAGCTTAACATTTTCATAATATTATGTCATAAAAGAAAAACATAAAGTAAGACATAATAATAATCATATAAATATTATTTCAAGTATACTACCAAGAAATTAACCATATGTTAGTCTTGATATAACCACTCGTGTACTTTTTTTAGGCTTGGGATAACCTCCCTTATTCCATCCTTTAGGCTTGGGATAACCTCATGTGTACCCTTTGATCTCATAAAACATTAATCTTTACGCAATTAATTGTATTTATATAATAGAACCACCCATAATAACATCATTATCTAATCATATTTATTCAAAAATATCATTAAAACATTTATCATTACATTAAATCTTAACCCATGGAAAAGAAAATGGATTTCATCAATATATCATCATCATAATCATAAACCATCCAAATAAATAATAAATATGGTAAAATTGGATCATATTCCCAATAAATAATAAGAGAGAACAAATTATTCCATTATTAAGATAAATACATTTAAAATATCACAAGAACATTTCTTGAGTAAAATACTTTTCATTTTCAAATCACTTATTTAAAATATAAAAAGCTTCCAAAATAGTAAAGAATAAATTTTATTTTAAAATAACCATGGAAACTTGAAAATTAAGATTATAATAAAATATATGTCATCATTATATAAAAATCCATTCATACGATGAATATTAAAACAAAGATTCCTTTTACATTTTTGGTAAAAAGTCATAAGTAACTCTTTTAGAAAAAGATAAGAACATTTTTTAAATTTGTTTATAGTTAGATTAACATGGGTAAAAATTACTTGATTAAATAATTTTGGGACGTTTAAAATGTTATTGAATATATTTTATGTAAAATATGGATATGGAAGAAAAATATTCCCTACTGAAGAGAGAAATAAAATCGGGTTTCCTTAAAAACATTATTTCAATTTCTTGAGTAATTAAAGTAAAGAAAAAGAAATTAAAACATGTAATATATATATGAAACCAAATTAGAATAAATTACATAATATTTAAGATATATAGATCATATAATTTTATGGTAAAATATTTAATCATAAAAAATCCTAATAAAAAGTGAGATTGTAACGTAAAATCCTTACTACTTTGGTAAAATTTAAGTCAAAAGTCCCATGAAAGTAATAACATCAAAAGAAACTTCAAATAAAATTATAATAAATATATTAGTGATTTAAAATATCAAATGTTCAGTATATACACCACATAAAAGAAACATGTAGGGAACATGACACATGTATCACATAAATAAAAGAAAAATGAGGAACCCCTACCTCAAATTCGATTTGCTTCATAATTACTCTAAAATACTATTTAATAAATTAAAATTTATTATAATTGTATCAAATAAAAATGACTATAATACCATATATGTTCTACATATGACATTTTAAAACACATTTATTAATAATTCTTTATTAAAATCAACATTTTCAGGTGTTAACATTTTCATTTTTCAGAAAAGTTTTGGTTCATTAGTTATGGTCCTTGTACTTTGATCATGGTTCAATAATATTAATAATTTTAAGAATTATATAGCTATAATTTATATTCATTATATAAAAAATTTATTATATTCTATAAAACTTATATATAGAAAAAATTTATTACACCATTCATAGAGATGATAGTTTGTACATACACATTAACACTATTTTCATTTTCTAGCAAAAAGAAAGAAAGAAATAGAAATAATATTTTTTAATTAAAAAATTATTATTACATCAAAAATATAATATATATTTATTAAATATATCATTATATCCATTAGTGTTATTCGGTGATGGAAAATGAATCATACCGCCACGTGGAGGTGGTTGTCCACACATACACATGAGCAATTATTTCATTTCCCATTTGATGGAAAGAAAGGGAAAAATGTTTGTTATATAATTATAATAAAATAGTATTATATTTATTATACTTAAATAATCATTTTATTATATAAAAAATGGGTTTATATAAGGTTTATGAAGAAATAAAATTAAAAGAGCTTGGTTTTTGATTTTTACCTCTTCTTTGAGAGACCTCCTTTGGCTTGAACCTTAAGCCTTGAAGGATTATTATTAAGAGAAGATTGGGGGATTTAGTATTAATTTATGAAATATAGGAATTTTTTTAGGTATTTTATGATATATAAGGTTCAAAATTCATGAATAAGGGAGGGGAGGAGGTTCTATTTTATAAGTGAGGGAGAAGACACACTTAGAATTACTTAAACGATTTAAATATAATTACTATTTTTATGATGAATAATGATTCAAAATGTACATGTGTTGATGTTTAAGATATTATAGGTTCAAAAATTTTTCAACCAATAATAATTATACAAGTTTATGTGGCAATTTTACCATTATCTCATAGTTTAACCATAGTAAACCTATTTTAACTATAACCGTGGTAACAATTTTTTATTATTTTTACTTTTCATTATGACCTAAAATGAAAGTGGAATCATTAAAAAAATTTGAAATTATTATTCAAAATTTTTAATCCATTTTATAAAATTCAATTTATTTCAGTGTAAAAAATTAATTTTAAATTAAGTGTGTGAAACACAATGAAACCTTGTTTTTAGAGAAATGCATTTGTAAGAATAAAACTGAATATTCTTTCATTCATTTAATAGTAAAAACTATAAAATGAAGGTTAAAATATTTTATTTAATATACAATATATAAATATAATTAAAATAATTAATCAATATTTATTTATTTAATTAATTATGATAAAAAAACAACACACACATAAAAATAGTTCTATGAAAACCCTTTTTTATACTTAAATGATTTTATCTTCATTCACAACCTCCAAATAACTAATTTATGGTTGTTTATTCATAAATTACCAATGAATTTTTTTAAAATAAATTTTTAATAATAATAAATAACATTTAGAATAATATATTTTGTTGAAAAATTGGTATTTTAGTTAATAAATGATTTTATTAAAAATTTAATGACTATTTATTAGGAATTAATTAATACAGTTGAATTTAGGAAAACAATTTCTATATGTATTTCATAATTTGGATAATACTTTTTATCTCATCAATACAATTCCTATGTTATAATGCTATAACTTATCACAAGTTCATTTAGACTTTAGGTTGCATGTAGAGTTAGCAATCAAATTCATAATGTTTATTTTAAAGGAAATATATATAAAATATTGTGATTTTATATTCTAACCCAGTTAAAATGAATTTTGAAGTAAAATTTATCTTACGTAGATATAAAAAATTTGAGGGCATTTTAAATGAACTAGTCTTTACCATCCCTGTAATGGATGCCTAAACAAGCCCACGACTAGTCTGAAGGGGATTCTCGATCCCTATGAGTTTGAAAATGGTACCTATTAATTACAGGAAAACAATTGGGAATGGTTTCACACAATAATCAAAGTAAAATACAAAATAAATAAAATAATAAAAATATAACATGACCCATCTATAAATTTTATTTTTATGCTTGATAAAAGAAAACAAAACAACAACCTAATAGGAAAACTAGAAAAGCTGAAAAAAAAACAATGGGAAAAAACAACCCTCACACTCCGAACATCATCTCCTATGAGGAAAAGATTCCCACCTCTAATCGATCAGATTCTCCCATCAATAAATATAGTTACCCTTCATTTGTAGAAGAAGTAATAGAATACTTGGCCAAAACAAAGAATATAATGGGAAACTTTTTAGACATCTATGAAAAGTAAAGGTAGGTCCTACAAAAATAGGAAATAGGGACACTGGAAAAATGTAATAAAATAAATACTAACCTTAATAAATGAATGATCAATGAGTTGTCTGAAGAAGAACAAGGAACCTAAATCTGAGATTATAATATAGGTCTAAGCACATAAGTACTTATTAGGCCACCAATACCCACCAAAGCTAAGAAGTTGCTTTCATATTATATCATAAGAATGATAATTTGAAATAAAATAGAAAAATATAAATTTTCTATAAATATTTACAAAGAATAAAAACTATATCAAAGTTTTTTAAAAAACTTTCCAATATTTTTTTTAAATGTAAATAGTCACAAGAAATCACTTTTCCCAAGCCTAAAACAATTTTTCAAAATACCATTTTAAAGTCTCACTTTAAATTTTTTTTCCTAAACTCATATTTTAGAAATAAAACTTTGCAAAACTCAAAGAGGCTTCTATTTATCAAATTATTTTCCAAAACATGTTTAAAAACAAACCATTTATAAAACAGACTTGGCATAACAGTATAAAAAGTAATTTTTCAACTTTTCTCACAAGGGAATGCTTTTTAAAACTTATTTCTAAAAATAGTTTGAAAACAAATTTCAATTCAATATTTTCCATTCCTTATTTAAAGACATTTCACAGAATCTTTTTAAAACATTTGAAAATTAAACCACAAAAAAATGTAAGAACACATGTATGAACAACTATGCAAAAGTAATACAATAATAATAAACAAAAGAAAAGTACATATGTTCCAAAAAATAATCCAAGAAATAGGGGATATAGTTGAAGTGTAAGTTAAATCCACTATATAATCCAAAAAAGTTCTTAATGTTATGAGCTCCATCCTAGGTCCTAATGTGAGAACATCCTAGACTTTTCTAAACACTAAACAACTTACCGACATATGCTGTATCCTAATACCACTACCTGGGTAACTTGAACCTAGCCTCATCAAAATGGAACACCCAATCTAGACTTATCACTAACTAGAGGAGACATTAGCAGTGTGAAAATACCTAGTGTAGCATATGTATGAACTCTCACTTAGTTACTCAGGTTCCCATGACCAATCAAAATAGAGGTGAGCACAATCAATCATTCACATGCATCCATGAAAGCATTGAAAATAACTCATTACACACCTCCTAACCTTATAATAATATCTCCATTTGTAAAAAAAACAAACATAATATAAAATGAATTAAAATAAACATCCATTAATGGGGTCACATGAAACTAGGGACCACAAGAATCACAAACGGGCTCAAGGGAGCATCACATAACTTATAAAACATTGTTTTTATAAAATAAATAATGGGGAATATCTTTAAAATAAAACATTATTGGAACTTAAAGTTATTTTATGAAAACACTTTTGAAAATAAAATGGTAACTATCTATTCCCCTTTTGAAATTAACTTTGAAAGTATTTAAAGCCACCTGAGTTTTAAAATGAATTACACTTGGGTTAACACACACCTTTAAAAGCAAAAAACCTAAGTTAAACAATTTGAACTATTAAAAAACACAAAAAAAATTAAATTTAAAAGCACTTTGACTCAAGAACACATTTTAAAACAACAATCCAGTTATCTCCAGTGATTTAGAAACTAAAAACATTATTTAAAATCCATTCAACCATTTTCACAAACACTTGGTGTGGATTCACATCCAATACCAAGGTTTAATATCACTTTCATAATAAATTGGACACTCATGGGACATAAATATATAAATAATTTAAAAGAAAAATTATTTTAAAAATCAATAAATTAAAGGAATGTAATATAAAGAGAAGACAATAAAACTCCCACCTCAAACTAAAGGAAAACAAGATGAATGTAAGATGTAATGATCCAAAACACATAGCTTTCAAAGGTGAAGGCTCACACGTGAAATAAAACATCCATTAATACATGAAAACCAAAATCTTATAACTATACCTAACCCTAATATCGTCCGCAAAAAATAGGTTTCATGAGAGGAAAAAAATCGGGTGTGGGGAAAGAAAGGAATAAGGTAGAAGATAGAAGGACATTCTTACCATGAAATATCACAAGAGGAAAAGATATAATAGGTGTATAAAAGAGGGATTAAGTGAGGGGGAGGTAGTGCATATGTGATGGGGATTATTTTGGGGGAATTATGTAAGTAAGAGAGGGTTGGGGGGGGGGGATTTGTTGCACACAATGAGGAGAGGGTATGATGAGAAGGTGTTTTAATTTTGGTGTTTTTTATAAATAAATTAAAAAAGAAAAATCAGAATTTTAAAATATTGGAAAATAACATGGTTCACATAAGTTTTTTCCAACCACGAGTGAGGAACTTCTGAGCCAAAACCCACTCAATATTTATTTTTACTAGTCACTATATGGTTGGAAATGCAATGACCCATGTTTTAGAGAAAGGTAAAATTTCAAGAGGAATTTATTTATATCATTTCGTGGATGGGACAATATTTAGGGTGAGATTCAAAATTTTAACACAACTTTTGGAACACTTAAATGTATTTTTTAGACATGGATAGAGGTTTGAGGTGTGCCTTGGGTGTCCTATCGAGTTTCAGGAGCATCGGGGCCCATAACATCAAAACTAGAAGGAACTGGTCAGGGTGTATGGTTTTTATGAAACCATGAAATCCACTAGGTGAAATTGTGTGGCCCATAAAATGGGTATAGAGGTTTAACATGGTTTAGTATAACTTTTCCTGAGGATATAGATGGCCATATTTCTAGATTTTGGTTTTAGACCGAGGGGATTGCATGGTTTGTGTATAGTTTCCCAAACCATGCACATGAACTGTGTGACCCCCTTCTTGGGTAGTGTCTCTTGAACGGTTGGAACATGGTTTGAAAAATAATGTATTCAAATCATTTTCCTCATTTAGTAGGGTGAAATTAACATTTCCCCTTCTATCCCTATTTCTTTCTCCTCTCACCCGAATGAAACAACTCTTCTGTGAAGCTTCTCCTTCACTCCTCTAGGAATGGTGTTATATCCCTCATCCAACCTACATTTAGAGTTTCATAAAGTGAATTGGATATCCCATAATGAGTATACAAATCCACCACACAGTAATATCATTTTATTTTTACATATAAAATGAAATTGTGGTGTGAGGTAATTCTCTCTATTTTTATGGAATTCATATGTTTCTTCAATTCATCTTGAATCAAACTGAATCAATCCTCATTATTGTATGTGTGATATGTACATGGTATAAGGTAGGTGGTATATAAAATTTCTACCTTAAAGTCTCACCATTTATAATTTATTCCATCTTGTCACATGCTGGTACATCTGAACAACACCCTTAAAATGTGTAATACTTGATGGTGAACTTAATTCCCTAGTTCTAGTAGCCTTGTACATCAAATAATCTTTATTGTTGGTCATGAAACCCAATATTTAACTACTCATAATGGTTTAATTCTTGAATTCATTTAATTAATGAATGGTTTTTCTAATAAGACCCCTCATTAGGGTTTTCTATCTTCTAAAATGTAAATGTGTTGTTTTAATGAAATGTGGAATGAAGTGGAACCCCTCTAAGTTAAACCTTCATTACTAAACCACCTTCTAAGTGGTAAAGATATAACTCTTATGGAATGAACATGATGATTAATTATGGAATTTATGTAATAATGGATGGTCTTATACCATTGCATGTTTGGTGGCATCTACCATGGGAAGACCACCTGACCTTGTATATTTAATGAATGATTGAAATTACTTAATGATGAAAAGGGCTTTTTAAATAATTATGTGATGTGTTTATGGGATAGGATATTATTTAGTGTTTTGTAATGAATAATGAAATAATTAGTACTTGGAATTTTATATCCATATAATTTGTGTATAATTGAAATGATTGTGACACTCATTGAATCCACTTGAATGATAAAATAGCATGGTTCTACACATGACCTATTTAGTTTTTAAAAATTTAAAGTAAAGGAAAGTATTGTTTACACCTTGAGAGATACTTGGGTTCATTTTTACAAAACACTAAGGATGGGATCATAGGTTTTTCAGACTTTATATGTTGGAAGTAATAGAAGTGATATCTTGGATGGGAACACCAAGTAGGTTACCTACCTCCATATGAGCAGTACCAGTTCCTTGGAGAGAACCTATGGATGTGATCAGTAGAAATATGGTTACACCATCCCATGAGTGATACTCGATAATCTTTGTGAGATAATAGGGACGAGATCATAGGGGTAATGTTTCAATTTAGTTCAAGAGTGATACTTTGGATTTCATTTATGGATCACCATGGAAAGAATCCTTCAAATTTGGATAATTACTATGATCCCAGTGTGATACTTGAGTTTCTTTATATGGTCTACCTTGTATGGTCCTAGGATGTCATTTTAATTGAATTTAATTGTTGAATTTCATATTAAAGACTAATAATGTTGAGTTGTTTTTAGGTACGTGTCGACAAATCCAAATCACATGCTTGGGGTTCAATCCTTCTCTTGAAACTTATCTCATGATAACTCATTTTTACTCCCATATTAAATCTGCACATATTTCCTTTCTTTCAGACACATATGACTTAGGTCGAAGTATGTTGTGAGGGTTGGGTATCCCATGTGGAACCCATACCAATGTATTTATTTATTTACCACCTTTCATTTGTTATATACATACAAAGTGCCTTAATTTATATGCACAAACTCTATTATTATTTAGACACCATTGGTGTTGTCCTATAAAGTATATATCACACCCTATTCAAGCTTCCTTTATACTGGGGTACCTGATAAAACATCATGTTCACTGGTCTATGGATTATTCATTGCGTGTTCAATGCATTGTTCTTGGGGGATATGAGCATAGGACCGAGCCAACACTTAGGATGCTCTTGGAGATCACCCTTGGGGATTTTTCTTTCACTTTTATTCTTTTATGTGTTATAACATATTTTCTTGACTATTTTATATTACTATTTTATTCTTGTATCATCTATTGGACACACATTCATAGTTGTACCATTGTCTTTGACTATTTTATTTAGTAGCTAAATTTATCTTCTACTTATTCTCTTTCACATTTAATGTTTCCTCTGTTGTTTGTTGATTTACATATGATATACTATTGTGATGATCTGACCACGAGTGTATAATCTCCCCATTATACCATCATTATACACTCACTAATAATTGGTAGCCTCTAGCATACGGGGAGGTTCACATGATGCCATGTGGAAACCGATTTGTCTACTGGATTTATTGTCCCTTGGGCTGAGATATTACAAAGTGGTATCATAGGGGTTGTTTCCTTTTGTCTTAGTATTTTGGGCTGGTATATTGGTGACTAGGAATGTTTCAGAACTTGGTAAATAGATGTGTCTAAGAGTGATCAACCCACATATGGGGAAATTCCAATTCTCCAAGGATGGGATTATTGTTCACATGGTTTACTATTACAATTTATTATGATTTCAACTTGAGTGATTGGATTAATTTCCACTACTTAATAATTTATGATATTTATGGAATTTTACCCTTGGCCTATTATTGAAAGTATATGTAATTTAAATAATCATTATTGGGACACAGGGATTCACATTCCATGCATATTCCATGCCATGTAGATTATATTTCAAGGATAATTGAGATTTTTTGATATGCCTTTTGTGTGTTCATTGGTACCACTAATATCTACAACATTAGGTATTTTAGTAACATGCTTATTTTGATATCTAATTATCTAATTAAATTGAATGATTTTTTATAACACTATGTGTGATTTATTTAGTTGTTTTTCTATACAGTATGTTTATGTGGTTCTTGCTTATGTAGTTGTTTACCATGTTTAGGTGATTAACTGGTATGATTCTCTTTATTTTCCACACATCTGTGCTAATTTCCATATTTCCTTGTATTTATTTCTATTTTATAATGAATATCTACAATTTTAATATAAAATTGGTTAGTAAAGTTCCAACATCAAACTAAATGGGTTTTTATCACATATATTGATGGTCACACCTTAACTAACTAATCCTAAGATGTTTGATCCATAATCCATTGATTGCATAAAATTAAAACTTATTGTTTGTGATTACATGGTATTTAATTTACAATTTATAATGTGTATGTGATATTTGTAAATTGGGTATTGGTGAACCACATAATCAAACCATTATATATAAGTTTAAAATTTCATTTATGCTATTGTGAATGTAAATGTTGTTAAACATTAACTTAAAAAAATTGGCTTCCTTTATAATGTATTGTATCTTTATTACCTAGGCATGAAGACCCATATGGATAAATTATTTAGTTCACAACTATACCCAAGTAATATAGTTTGATGGTGTTGTTTATGAGATAGACTTGACTTGATACAAGTATGTCTGTCGTCATGATTTGTGCTTATGTGATAAGACCTGCTAAGGGTGTTATAAATCTTAATGTTTGAAAAAATTTAGGATGTTTTTAGATGAACCCATATAGGCTTAATGAGGCCATCATAGGCCGCCTCACCTAATTTTCGTGAGTTCATATCCTCATGGGGGTACACTTATGATATATATTTATGGTCATTTAAGGTGTCTGCAACTGCCCATATATTTTCCCATAGAGGAGTATTGGTGGAATCTTACTGGACAAGTCCCATACTTTATTAGTAAGACACTATTTATCTACCTTGAGTTATGTTTATATGACGATTTAGTTTAATAAAATTCTAATTACAACCCAAATGGTGTTTTCCTCTATAGACTGGAACTGAAATTTTCTTTAACTAATCCCATTTTAAAATATTATAAATAAATAAATGACGTTTTAAAATAGAGTTATGATATATAATTCCTTAAAATGGTATGATTCTAGTAAAATAATTAATTTTCGATGTGAAGTTTAATAGGACTTGCCTATATTTTCAAGTCACACAAGCTAAATAATGTACAGAGAAAATTTACCTTAATATTAGTAATTTTCATCCCTTTAATGGTTACGACTTTAAAAAAATGATTAAAGAAATAATGTGAGTTAAGGTAATGACATAAAAATAGAACCCTATTCAGTGTTTTAGTATCATCCCACATGTAAGGGTAGTTAAAACTTTTCTTTGAGATTTACTTAGAATAATAATGTCAGCATCACCCATAGGCCCCTTCATCTATAGCTCGAACAAAACTGATACTCCCTTAAGCCTAGTGACTTCTTTTTCACTGTGACCTAGTTATAAGGATTATATTTCTTTCTTTATAAAGGGGATAACCCAAGGTATGTAGCACCATTATAACCTTAAAGTCCTTACTAGATGCTATGAGTTTTCTAATGCATGGTATTTTTCAGGTGCCATCTCTCCCTAGTAGGACTCTTAGATTCTAAAGGGACACTCGGGTTGAACGGGTGGTTGTTTGGTACTTTGACCATAATTTAAGAAGTTATTATCATATAACAATTAGTTTTGGTTGGATAGACATGCCTAGGGCATAGTCAAATGATTAGTGGGTTGTGACCCTTTTTCTCATCCTCTTTAGTGATCGATGACTCGATAAGTCACCTACTAGTTAAACCGTCGTATGGGATAATGTGATTATGGGATAAATATTTCTTATGGTCCATCAGCTACTAATATGCATTAGGATGATATTTCTATATATAGTGTCAAGGATGTTCGGTTTTTTGGTAAAATCTTGGGGCAATATGCATTGATATATGTGGTACCCATCAAGTATCTCAAATTTCATAACAATATATTGGATTTAGGAGGTAATTGTTAAGGCCTTGGGATATTACACTACATTCACACACTATCTATGGAGTACAATGACCTAAGATTTAGAAGAAATATAATTTTTTCCAATCATCAAGTTGATATTTTGCATAGGACCATGTGTTTTGACATGTCGGTTTGTTTGGTTTGGGCTTTTACACTTGATTCTATGGTGCACATGGAAATAACTTGGGAGGAATTTCATGCATACGTTTGAAGAAAATCTATTCTGAAACACTCTCATGTGGATAGTTTCCATCACTTATGAATGGGTTCTTGGTAAAAGCTTATTATACACATCCAGGACCCACATTCATTAGTCGACGGAGCATGTGCCATGGGGTAAGTTCCCTTATTTTGTAAATCTAGTGATAAGGACACTTATAAGGTAGGGAGTATCATATAAACATTGGTAAAATAAGTCCTTCTATGAAGAAGGAACTAAACTGATGAGGACCATTTAAAATGGTCAATGTTGGATTTGGATGCCCTTTAGATTGGTAAGCTTTCAAAGGAGACTGCATTTACGAGGTAGCCCAACAATGATATGGTTGGATATTTCGCAATGTTGAAAAATTTGATAATCGGGTTGGAACTATCCGATAATGCTTGTGTTATTATAGAATTACTCAAGTAATAAATTCATCATAGTCAGGTAATGACAAAGAATTGGCATGTGCATCCAAGATTCTTAAAAATAGGTGACTGATAGTGGTTTGACTACACTTATTTTTAGTATCTAGGTGTGATTGGTTGGGAACCATATTGAGCACTTCGTCATTGACATGTCGGGAGTGTCTTGGGTCTTCTAGATAAATATTAATATCTTCTTGGCTTATTATTGTCTTTGAGTTGATCATGTACCCCATATTGACATCATATAAGATACGCTAAGAGAGGGTTGGTTATACACAATGATGAATGTTTAAAATGTATTATTAGTTGATAAATAGAGTCTATTGAAGTGGCCTCTAAGAGCGTGGTTATTTTGAGAGGTGGAGTTTTTACTGAGTGATACTTGGGTTTCAATGTGGAAAATAATTGGACCGAATCATGTAAAACAACCATTCTCCCTTTACATGATGTCCAAGTGAATTATTCTTGAACTCAATTAGTGTTCTTGATGCGTGGATGTTTTTTTTATTTTTTCGACATCTCACTTGGAAGCACTAGTGTATGAACTACCTTGGACAATCTCCTTGGAATCCAATTGATGACTCTGAGTTTTCCCCAGAATTTTATTCAGTCTCAGGTGTGATGTTTTAAAATTGTGTTTATTCAAATGAATTAGATCGATTATATTTCCACATTTATACTGAGGAATAATAGGTTAATGTTAATGTTTTATCTAGATACATCATTGGAATATGGAACAAGTTTCAATGATCAAGATTGAAGAAAATCATGGGGTTCATTTATTTAAAGGAATCATTTTTATCTTTTTATTACACTGACAATCTAAGCTAATAATTTTGATAATAATAGGTTAGAAGTGGATTGACTTGTTTCCCCTTGTCCTATTAAATATGGGCATTGAGAAACCATTTATGTCACATAGTTATTTGGGATGAGTGTTGTGCAAGTTGGATGAGTATTTTATGGAAATATGAACCATCCAAGATTTTGGGGTTGATTGGGATTCAATTATTTGATCAATTTAGAATCATTTCAGGAGTGTTGTTAGAGTGCTAAGGGATAGATTAAATAGTTAATACTGATAGTGGAGATGTTGTGGATCAGAATTGGCCACTGAATGCTAGAACCTGTGGTGGTGAGAACCATAGGATAGGTAATTAAAGATACATTGACATGTTTATGTCTATAGTTTGATGGGATTGGTTAAGTGTTGAAAAATTACTTTATCACTGTGTATGAATTTTGGCTCTAGTTTCAATGGTATATATATTGTTTGTGGAAAATGGTTCTTGGGGATGCATTAGGAGATGTGAATGAAATGAGACTTCTTGAAAGAGGATTCCTGAACCAAGTAGGCTGGGTGTTGATTTCATTTCTTCCCTATGTCTTCTCATGGAAAAGAAGTTTGAAGGCGAGGATATTGTAATGACCTGTGTTTTGGACCAAGGTTAATTTCACGAGGAATTGAATTTTATCTTTTAGTGGATGGACCATTCTTTAAGATGGTCTTAAAAATGTGATTTGGAGTTTTAGAAAACATGAATTTGTGTATTTAGATTTTTAGAGACACCCAAGGGGTGCCTAGAGTGTATCGTCATGTTTTAGGAGAATCAGGCCCCAAAACATCAAAACCAAAGGGGAATTAGGCTTGGCACATAATTTTTCTGAAACTGTGCAGCCCATGAGGTGAAATAACGTGACCCATCTAATAGAGATGGAGGTATCATGTAGTTTTTTCATTCCTTAAATGAATATCCATATGGCCGACCACCATGAAACAAGTTTTAGATAATAGGGAATACATAGTTTTCACTCGGTTTCCTAAACCACATGCATGAACCATGTGCCTCCATTCATGGGAATCAAATCTAACATGGTTGGTGCATGGTTTATACAACCATACATCCAAACCATGATCATCATTTAATAGGGTGAAATTCCTTTTTATCCATTTCATATATATTTCTTAATTCCATCCTTTTTTCTCCTCTCACTCGTGCGAAAAACCTCTAACATGGAGCTCCTTCTATCCATATATAGAGATGGTGGTATCTCTCTCATCTGGCCTCCATTTAGAGTGCCATCATGTGTTGGATAGACCAAAGTGATTTTATGAATCCTATTATCTATAATATAATTTTATTTTTTCCATCTTAAATGATATCATCGTGCGAGCTAGTTCACCCTATTTTCAAGAAATTTATCCGTTTCATCGATTTATCTCAAACAAGACTGAATCAATCCTTGATATTGGATTTGTGGGTCATCCATGGTATAAGGTAGGCAGTATATAGTTTTTTCATTAAATTATCACCATTTATAATTTACACCATCATGCTGCATGCCTGTACATGTGAATGAAATCCTTAAAATGTTTAATACTTTATTTTGAACCTAAATCCCTAGTTCTAGTATTATTTATATCAAATTCGTGTTATTTTTGGTCACAAACATCAAGATTAAACCACCCTTATAGGTTTTATTATTTAATTAATTAAATTAATTAATGTTTTTTCAAATAAAACCTCGCATTGATGTGCAATGTATTGAAAAATTTAAACATGTTGTTTAAATGAAATGTTGAAGGATGTGGATCACCTCTAAGTTACCCCTTCATGACCAAACTGCTTTCTAAGTGGTTAATATATAACTCTTATAAAATTAAATGTATGATTAATTATGGCATGCATGTTATCATGGAAGGTCTTATACCATTACATGTATGGTGTTATTTTATATGACCAGACCACCAAGCCATGTATATTTAATCAATTCCTAGAATTATTTAATGATGGAAAGGTCTACTTAAAGAATTAAATGATGTTTTTATGGGAAAGGATCTCTTTTAGTGTTATGAAATGAGTTATGTAATGATTAGTACAAGTCATTTTATATCATTATTTTTTTATAATTTAAATGGGTGTGACCATTATTGAATCCACTTGATTGGTAAAATGACATGGTTCTGCACATGGCCTCATTAGTTTTTAAAATTTAAAGTGTAGGAATATATTGTTTACACCTTGGGTTCCTTTTTATAGAATTCTTAGGGTGGGATCATGGGTTGTTGAGACTATATACGCTGGGAGAAATACATGTTATATCTTGGATGATCTCACCATGCAGGTTACTTACCTCTCTATGAGTGATACAGGTTCCCAGAGGAGAACCCATGGAAGGGATTAGTGGAAAGATGGTTACACCATGCCACTATTGATACTCGTACCCCTTTGTGAGAAATCGAGGAAGGTCTTAGAGGGGCCATGTTTCAATTTAGGCTGAGATCCATACTTCATATTTCATTTTTGGATCACTATGGATGGACAACTTTAGAATTGGATAATTGCTATTCTCCCAATGCAATACTTGGATTCTTTTATAATGTTCTCCTTGGATGGTCAAAGGATACCATTTTAATTTAATTTTAATAATAAATTTATAATTAAAGACTAATAATGTATAACTATTACTAAGGACTTGTCCTCCAAGACAAATCACACTCTTGGGGTTCATTCCTTCACTTGATACTTGTCTCATGATTCATAATCATTACTCTCATATTATATCTGCACATGTTAACTTTATTTTAGATACATCTGGATTAGGAAGAATTTGGTAGTGGTGGTTTGGTATTCCATGAGTTACATGAACCAATTCATTCATTTATTTATCACCTTTTATTTATCATATACACACAGACTATTGTAATTTATACTCACAGACTAGATTATGATATAGAAACCATTGGTGGTGTCCTATTGAGTATATATCACACCTTTATTAGTCTTCCATTTCTCTAGGATACTCGAGAAAACTTCATGTTTTCATGTCTATGTATTATTGATTGCATGTGTTGTGAATCGTACATGGGGGGTTAGGGGCAAAAAATTGAGCTAGTACTCAGGATGCTCTGGGAGATCTCCCTTAGAGCTATTTATTTATCTTTTAAGTTAATGTGTCGTATTTTATTGTATCACCTACTAAATATTAATATTTTAGTCTTGTTGTAACATCCCAAGTAAGTAATGAATAATAGATATTTTTATCTATGTCTATTAATGATTAAGATAGTGTTTTAGAGGCTTAAAATGAAAATAAATCCAATCTTAAGTATGGAATACACTAATATTCTTAAAAGATTGTTTTACTGCCTTATAATGGAAAACCCTTTTTAAATCTATATTTGACAATTTTATAAACTATTTTTGTCAAAATAAACTTATTCTTTATGATTGGGACATCAAAATTTACTTTGTGTGAATTTTTGGTATTTTTCTGACAATGTTCATTTTTTAATGAATAGTGAAAAATACTGCATTTTACATCAAAACTGCTTTTTAATCTAATTTATTTATATGATTAGATTATCTTTTGAATTGGTCTTAATGTGTAATATGAATATATTTTTACCATTTAATCCAATGGTGGTCATTGGAATCAATTTCACTTTGAAATTGGACTTAAACTAGTGTCAATCTTTTGATACTTATTGTTTCATAAAAATACGCTATTTGCTCTGACAACGGGAATTAATTATTAAATTAATTAATGTGACTTATATGTTTTGAATATTTTAAAATAGATTTCATTTTTGAATTCGTAATATCAAATATATCTTAGGGTGAATTTTTGGTAATTTTCTGAAAAACTCCAATTTTTGATGAATAGTGAAACCACTAAGTGGTACTTATAAAGACTGATTTTCTGTTTAAATGAAATTTTGCCATCATTGTATTTTGAATTTCAAAAATCCGACATACATGTTTGTCATTAAGAAGTAAAATGTGGTTCAATGAGATTATAATAATTTTTTGATGAATAGTAACTTATTAAGTTCTTAATCGCGATTAGTGGTAATTAGGGTAGTTTAAGGTATAAATAATGCTTTAATAATATGAAATGACCCAGACACATGTCCCAACATTATTGGTTGTGTCATGGCAGACCAAGACAAGCCATGGGTCAACTTGGGGACCCCATGGATCCACTTTTGTTGGGAAATGACAAAAATAACTTTTTATTTAATGTAAAAGTAAAAATGACACAAACATAATATGTTTTACGAAAACAATTTTTACATGGGCTTATAAAGATCAGATTTTTGATTATAAATAGTCATTGGAAAGATAAAAAGATTTAATACATCATAGTATTTGTTTTATAATTTTTAGACATTAAATAAATTAAATTATTTATGACATAATAATGAGGCAGTGATGACATCATTATTTGACGATTTAAATAAAATGGAAAGATAATGTAAAATCTATGAACTAAACATGTCCAAAACCAATTGGATGAGTGGATGTCGAACCCTTATCACCTTATCCACGAATTATATCAATGTGTGAACTTTTAAAACCGAAACACATTTTCAAATAAAGTAATATTTCTTTACTTTCCAAAAGTGCCCCTCCTATCCTCTTATAAAAGGCCCCCACCTCTACCTCATTTCACACACTCCTCAAGCCTTTGGCTCAGCCAAACCCTGCCCATTTACTCTATACACATCCCTCTACTCATCCTAGAGGATTCCCTTTGGGAATAATCCTTTCAAAGGAAGCCTTTAGGCTCAAATCAAAAGGAGTTACACTTTTAAAGGTAATTCATTCTCTCATGTTCATTTGTTTTGTTTTGCTTCTCCAACCCCCTAAACTCTTTTTATTTACTTCTTTTGTAACAAAACCAGTATATTAAATATAATAGGATGTTGTTATACGATTTATTTGAGCTACACTCTCACACAACTACATCAAATGGTTAAAGAACATACGGTTTCCGTGGATGGCGAAATTCTGCCTCCCGAAAGGATGATTGTTCAATACTCATTTAACACCTTCAAAGGTGGCCATTATGATGTAACTATTTTTATATATGATATATTATATGTTTATGTTTTCCTTAAGCTTCTGTTTTTTTTTTCATTTTGGGCATACCTTTATGGTTTCCATTATGGGTAAACACGATATCTTTATTTTAGGAAGTGCGGACTACCGCCCCCTGAAAGTGATTTGATTCGTTAATACCATATGTGGGATGTGTAAAGGATAAAGTTAATGATATTATATTTGTTATTATACTGGAATTATAATATACTCTTATATAATTATGATTCCATTCCAAAAAAAAAATACGAAATAGAAATGGAAGCAGCGTTCATGCGTACGTACGGCTTACCGTCTCCATGAACGGTGCATTTCATTTCTTACCTCTAAATGTGATGTAATATTATAAATACATGTATATGCTGAATATATATGATTTATATGTTATCCAAATCATTAATATCATTCTGGATATAACGAACCTTTGACCAAATTAACAACATGTAAGTGTAAGAAGTCAATTTTTGACTTAAGAACCAAATACCGACAAAATGAACATTATTAACTTAAATGATTACATGATGTCCATAACATGGTATAAATGGAATAATGAACTTGAAAAAGTTTCTTAAGCAAGTAGAGATTAACCCAAGTTTATTATTCAGGAGATTAAATAACGGTCGGGTCAAGTCAGATACGAGGTATGGGACTTCGTCTCAATCTCCTTTCATTGAGGCATATTTTATTTTATACACAGCTTTCTTTTATACGGTGTATAAAACCCTTTGAATTTTACATTTATTCAAAAGGAATATTTTTTATACGAAGCGTTTACTAAACGACAAAAGGGAATGTTTTTGTCGTACGTATGCGGCGACAATTACTTCTCCACCGTCGTGACCGTTATTTGAGTTTCGGCTTCCTCTACAAGCCATACCTTCTTTTTAAAAGAAAAATAAATACCATGTTTTACTTTTCTTTTATTTTGGTATTGAAAATGGTTTTCACAATGTTTTTGTGTTGTATTGATATCTTGTGATTGAAATGTGGAAATGTTATGTTTCCTTTATGCATGTTTTATGTGATACGATTATGTTATGTTTCTTGGGCATTATTATGAAGATGGGTGGTTCCGTGATAAACTAAGGGCAGGTGAGCCCGATATAGCTCTCCAATGCATCGGGTAACGTGAAGGAGTGAAACGTTAAGGTTTCTCCGAAGAGATTTTAGGGAATATACTATGATGGGTATTCCAAACGTAACCAAGAGGGTTACTCCCTACGTAAGAATGTTATGAATGCCTCAAGTTACCTTTATGTCCTATAATTTCTATGATTTGTTCATTATTTTATGAGGTATGTTAAAGTGCCTATGTTTATGGGTAAAGTATGATTTCATTCTTATGTATATATGTACCCATTTTTCCTTTCCATGTTTTTATAACCCATACTGATCTTTTTATGCTCATCCCAAGTTTTTTTGAAATGTTTTTCACAGGTCAAGGGAAAGGTACATGATATGATGATAGTGTCAAGGAAGTGTCAAGAAATAATCCATGTTTTATTTTAAATGTGTTTCCATTGATGGGAATGAAGAATACTATCTTTATGTAACCACTTTGTTCATATGTGGAATGTAATGCATGTTTCATGATCTAATTCTCTAAAACTCTAAACCCGAAAATATCCTCAATGTGTAATCTTGTAATAACTCAAGATTAAGTAAGGTTTAAGGCTGGGGCCTTATAGTTGGTATCAAAGGTCGGTTTAGATAACTTTAGGAGTTATAATTCTATTAAATGATTATCCAAAAATATTTTTTTTGAAATGATATAGCATTTGAAGATTACCATGTTGCTTCATCTAATACATGTTTATTCAGAATGGTTTTCCGCAGAGGAAACAGGGAGGCAGTGCTAGGAAGGCATACAGAAGGAAATAACCTTCCAAATCAGCATCCTGAGATGGTCGGAATTGGAACTGAACAGTTTGTTGCAGTAATGGCGTAGTTGACTCAAGCGATAAATGGCGGTGGTATCAATACACGAGATCAGCCAGACCAACCGCAGAGGAACATGTCAGTGGTGGAACATTTCATGAGGCAACATCCACCATCATTCAGAGGATCATCTGACCCTGTGCTAGCTGAAGGGTGGATTAAAGCACTGGAGAAGATTTTTGATGTCATGGGGTGTTCAGACAATCAAAAGGTTAGTCTTGGTATTTACCGTTTGGAGGGTGAAGCAGATCAGTGGTGGTATATGGTTAAAAATATCAGGGACGCCGATGAGATTGATGCTCTTTACTAGGATGAATTCAAAGGTATGTTTCTTGAGAAGTATTTTCCTAAGGCTGTTCGACTTAGGATGGAAAAGAAATTCTTGGAATTGAGGCAAGAGGAAGACTCAGTGGCTGCCTATGAAGAAAGGTTCACTCGACTGGAAAGGTATGCTCCAAATTTTATTCGAGACCTTGATAGTAAAATCAATCATTTTTACTCAAGATTAAAGCCAAAATATCGAAGGGAATTAGCTTCTCGTGAGTTTAAAAGTTATGAAAAGCTTGTTCTATGTGCTGAGAAGGTGGAAATGGAGTTTGCCGATGACCAAGTGTTCTATAACAACCAGCAGAAGAAGAGACCGAGGTGGCAGGAGAAAGGTAAGAATTCTTCAAAAAAGTCTGATGGTAAGAGAACTAAGTTTCCAGTTTGTGATAAATGTGGCAAAAGGCATACTGGGGAATGTCTTCTGAATTCTGGAAAGTGCTACCGATGTGGTAAGATGGGACATAAGGCTCGTGATTGCACTGAAAAGGATCAAGGTGAAGGTAAGAACAAATTTGATTTACAGTTAGTGAAATGTTATAAGTGCAATGAGATGGGTCACTATGCAAACGAGTGTCCGACAAAGAGCTTGAGTGATGGGAAGCAGTTAGACTACAAGCAGAAAGGGGTGGTGAAATCCTTTGCAACTACTTCAGCAGATGTCGGGCCATCAAATGAAGTTGTATTAGGTACTTTGTTTGTTTTTTCAGATTATGCCAGTGTGTTGTTTGATTCGGGGTCTACACATTCTTTCATCTCTGAAACCTTTTCTAGTAAAATGGGAATACCATCTCAAGAAATGACTCCTGAACTTTTGGTAAAAACACCTGGGGGAAATGTTGAGGCAAAAAGAATTTATAATAATCTTCCTATCCTTATCTGTGGAAAGAACCTACTTGCAAACCTTATTGTTCTACCTCTAGTAGAGTTTGATGTTATCCTGGGTATGGATTGGCTCTCTATTTACCATGCTAAGATTGACTATAGAGCTAAAGAAGTTTCTTTTCAAAAATACTTTCAGTTTGTTTACAGCAATGAACCCTTACTTTTGATAACATATCAAGAGGCTGAGAAACTTGTAAAATATGGAAATGAATGTTACCTTGCACACGTCGTTGAAAATAAAGGAACTGTTCAGATTAATGATGTGCCAGTGGTAAATGAGTATATTGATGTTTTCCCTGATGAGTTGCCTGGAATAATACCAGATCGGGAAGTTGAGTTTACTGTTGACTTAGTTCCTGATGCTAAGCCAATTTCAAAACCCCCTTATCGAATGGAACAAATTCAACTTTTAGAGTTGAAGGAGCAATTGCAAGATTTATTAGAGAAAGGTTTCATTAGACCTAGAACATCACCATGGGGTGCTCCTGTTTTATTTGTTAAAAAGAAAGATGGTTCTATGAGACTTTTCATTGATTATAGAGCCTTGAATAATATCACTGTTAAGAACAAATATCCTTTGCCTCATATCGATGATTTGTTTGATCAGCTCCAGGGAGCTCAGTTTTTTTCAAAGATTGACTTGAGATCGGGGTACCATCAGCTGAAGGTAAAGGAGGCAGATATTCCGAAGACCGCGTTCCATACGAGATATGGCCATTATGAATTTGTAGTAATTCCTTTTGGGCTAACCAATGCACCTGCTGTATTCATGGATTTAATGAATAGAATTTTCCATGAGTTCTTGGATAAGTTTGTGGTGGTTTTCATTGATGATATTTTGGTGTTTTCTAAAAGTAAAGAGGAGCATGAAAGACATTTAAGGGTTATCTTGCAAACCTTAAAAGAAAAGAAACTGTATGGGAAATTCAGCAAGTGTGAGTTTTGGTTGCAACAAATTTCTTTCCTTGGTCACATTGTTTCTAAAGATGGAATAACTGTTGATCCTGCAAAAACAAAAGTTGTGGAAGAATGGCCAAGACCCACAAATGTAACCGAGATTCGTAGATTCCTTGGTTTGGTGGGCTATTACTGAAGGTTTGTTAGAAATGTTTCACGGTTATCTAGTCCAATGTCTAAGCTAACTCGGAAGGGTGTTAAGTTTATCTGGACAAAGGAATGTGATGATTGTTTTCAGGAATTGAAAAGAAGATTGGTGAATGCTCCAGTTTTGGCACTACCTTCCAGGAATGGTGAGTTTGATATATACAGTGATGCTTCATTGAAAGGACTTGGTTGCGTCCTAATGTAGAATGATCAGGTAATTGCTTATGCTTCACGACAGTTGAAAACTCATGAGGTAAATTACCCTACACATGATTTGGAATTAGCTGCTGTTGTTTTTGATTTAAAAATTTGGAGGCATCATTTGTATGGAGTAAAGTGTGAAATATATACCGATCACAAAAGTTTAAAGTATATATTCGCTCAGAAAGAGTTAAACATGAGACAGAGGAGATGGCTATAATTAATCAAGTATTATGATTGTACAATTCATTACCATCTGGGAAAAGAAAATAAAGTGGCTGATGCTTTGAGTCGAAAAAGTAATGCTTCATTAGCAATGTTGCGTTTGGAACGTGATCCTTTGGTCAGGGATTTGATGAACTTTGGCATAGAAGTTGTTGGTGCAGGAAGTCCTTTTGTTTTGTTTCAGGTATCAGTGAGATCTTCTCTATAAGATAGAATCAAGCAAGCACAGAAGCAAGACAGTGAGTTGCAGAAAAAGGTAGAGCTGGTTCAGAAAGGTAAGTTGCCTGAATTCAACATTGATAATGATTGTGTTTTGAGATTTGGGAAGATATTGTGTGTGCCTTGTGATTCACAGTAGAAGAGAGATTTGTTATGTGAAGCTCATAGTTCTCCGTTTTCAGTTCATCCGGGCAGTACTAAGATGTATAGAGATCTGCGGGAGTATTACTGGTGGGATGGAATGAAAAGAGACATTGCTGATTTTACTGTAAAGTGTTTGACATGTCAACAGGTTAAAGCAGAGAGGAAGTTACCGAAAGGGATGCTTCAGCCTTTACCAGTGCCAGAGTGGAAATGGGAGAATATATCCATGGACTTTGTTGTTGGATTACCGAAGACATCTCGAGGTAATAATGCAATCTGGGTTATTGTTGATCGCTTGACTAAATCTACTCATTTCCTTGCTATACGAGATACATTCTCTCTTGATCAACTTTCCCGTTTGTATCTTAAAGAAATAGTCAGGTTACATGGAGTTCCTCTCTCCATTGTATCAGATCGTGATCCCAGGTTTACTTCTAACTTTTGGAAAGGCCTTCAGAAGTCGTTGGGTACTGAATTAAATTTTAGTACAACTTTTCATCCTCAATCAGATGGGAAGTCAGAACGAACAATCCAGACATTGGAGGATATGCTACGAGCTTGTTCAATGGATTATCAGGGAAGTTGGGACCAACATCTTTCTTTGGTTGAATTTTCATATAATAATAGTTTTCATTCCAGTATACAGATGGCACCATTTCAGGCATTATATGGGAAGCGGTGTCGAACTACAGCTTTTTGGGATGAAGTGGGTGAAAGGAAGTTGATGGGACCAGAATTGGTAGAAGAGATGGCAGAAAATGTTCAGCTGATTCAGAAACACATGAGAACAGCTCAGAGCAGGCAGAAGAGTTATGCAGATAACCGGAGGAAGGATCTATCTTTCAAGGTAGGTGATCATGTTTTTCTCAAGGTTTCTCCTTGGAAAAGTGTGATGAGATTTGGTAAGAAAGGAAAGCTGGGTCCAAGGTTTATTGGACCATATGAAATTCTGGAGAGAGTTGGATCAGTTTCATACCGGGTGGCTTTACCTCCGAGTTTATCTCAGGTACACAATGTTTTTCATGTTTCGATGTTGAGAAAGTATATGCCAGATCCATCTCATGTTTTGAGTCCAGAGTTAGTTCAGCTGGAAGAGAACCTATCTTATGAGGAACAACCGGTCCAGATTCTTGACCACAGGGGGCAAGTGTTACGGAATAAGGTGATTAAGCAAGTAAAGGTTTTGTGAAAAAACCACATGATTGAAGAGGCAACATGGGAATCTGAAAATGCAATGAGGGATAAGTACCCCCATTTATTCGATAAGTAAATAAATTGCGGGGACACAATTTTCTAAAGGGGGGAAGGATGTAACATCCCAAGTAAGTAATGAATAATAGATATTTTTATCTATGTCTATTAATGATTAAGATAGTGTTTTAGAGGCTTAAAATGAAAATAAATCCAATCTTAAGCATGGAATACACTAATATTCTTAAAAGATTGTTTTACTGCCTTATAATGGAAAATCCTTTTTAAATCTATATTTGACAATTTTATAAACTATGTTTGTCAAAATAAACTTATTCTTTATGATTGGGACATCAAAATTTACTTTGTGTGAATTTTTGGTATTTTTCTGACAATGTTTATTTTTTAATGAATAGTGAAAAATACTGCATTTTACATCAAAAATGCTTTTTAATCTAATTTATTTATATGATTAGATTATCTTTTGAATTTGTCTTAATGTGTAATATGAATATACTTTTACCATTTAATCCAATGGTGGTCATTGGAATCAATTTCACTTTGAAATTGGACTTAAACTAGTGTCAATCTTTTGATACTTATTGTTTCATAAAAACACGCTATTTGCTCTGAGAGCGGGAATTAATTATTAAATTAATTAATTTCACTTATATGTTTTTAATTTTGTAAAATAGATTTCATTTTTGAATTCGTAATATCAAATATAGCTTAGGGTGAATTTTTGGTAATTTTCTGAAAAACTCCAATTTCTTATGAATAGTGAAACCACTAAGTGGTACTTATAAAGACCGATTTTCCGTTTAAATGAAATTTTTCCATCATTGTGTTTTGAATTTCAAAAATCTGACATACATGGTTGTCATTAAGAAGTAAAATGTGGTTCAATGAGATTATAATAATTTTTTGGTGAATAGTAACTTATTAAGTTCTTAATCGCGATTAGTGGTAATTAGGGTAGTTTAAGGTATAAATAATGCTTTAATAATATGAAATGACCTAGACACATGTCCCAACATTATTGGTTGTGTCATGGCCGACCAAGACAAGCCATGGGTCAACTTGGGGACCCCATGTATCCACTTTTGTTGGGAAATGACAAAAATAACTTTTTATTTAATGTAAAAGTAAAAATGACACAAACATAATATGTTTTACGAAAACAATTTTTACATGGGCTTATAAAGATCAGATTTTTGATTATAAATAGTAATTGGAAATCTAAAAATATTTCCTACATCATAGTATTTGTTTTATAATTTTTAGACATTAAATAAATTAAATTATTTATGACATAATAATGATGCAGCGATGACATCATTATTTGATGATTTAAATAAAATGGAAAGATAATGTAAAATCTATGAACTACACATGTCCAAAACCAATTGGATGAGTGGATGTCGAACCCTTATCACCTTATCCAAGAATTATATCAATTTGGTGCCTTTTAAAACCGAAACACATTTTCAAATAAAGTAATAT
Source organism: Viscum album (assembly GCA_963277665.1). NCBI lineage: Eukaryota > Viridiplantae > Streptophyta > Magnoliopsida > Santalales > Viscaceae > Viscum > Viscum album. The sequence continues at coordinate 1,170,296,593 of OY728164.1, forward strand.
TTCTTTACTTTCCAAAAGTGCCCCTCCTCTCCTCTTATAAAAGGCCCCCACCTCTACCTCATTTCACACACTCCTCAAGCCTTTGGCTCGGCCAAACCCTGCCCATTTACTCTCTCCACATCCCTCTCCTCATCCTAGAGGATTCCCTTTGGGAATAATCCTTTCAAAGGAAGCCTTTAGGCTCAAATCAAAAGGAGTTACACTTTTAAAGGTAATTCATTCTCTCATGTTCATTTGTTTTATTTTGCTTCTCCAACCCCCTAAACTCTTTTTATTTACTTCTTTTGTAACAACACCAGTATCTTCAATTTACTAGGATGTTGTTATAAGATTTATTTGAGCTATACTCTCACACAACTACATCAAATGGTTAAAGAACATACGGTTTCTGTGGATGGCGAAATTCTGCCTCCCGAAACGATGACTGTTCAATACTCATTTAACACCTTCAAAGGTGGCCATTATGATGTCACTATTTTTATATATGATATATGATATGTTTATGTTTTCCTTAATCTTCTGTTTTTTTTTCATTTTGGGCATACCTTTATGGTTTCCATTATGGGTAAACACGATATCTTCATTTTAGGAAGTGCGGACTACCGCCCCCTGAAAGTGATTTGATTCGTTAATACCATATGTGGGATGTGTAAAGGATAAAGTTAATGATATTATATATGTTATTATACTATAATTATAATATAATCTTATATAATTATGATTCCATTCCAAAAAAAATACGAAATAGAAATGGAAGTAGCGTTCATGCATACGTACGGCTTACCGTCTCCATGAACGGTGCATTTCATTTCTTACCTCTAAATGTGATGTAATATTATAAATACATGTATATGCTGAATATATATGATGTATATGTTATCCAAATCATTAATATCATTCTGGATATAACGAGCCTTTGACCAAATTAACAACATGTAAGTGTAAGAAGTCTATTTTTGACTTAAGAACCAAATACCGACAAAATGAACATTATTAACTTAAATGATTACATGATGTCCATAACATGGTATAAAAGGAATAATGAACTTGAAAAAGTTTCTTAAGCAAGTAGAGATTAACTCAAGTTTATTATTCAGGAGATTAAAGAACGGTCGGGTCAAGTCGGATACGAGGTATGGGACATCATCTCAATCTTCTTTCATTGAGGCATATTTTATTTTATACACAACTTTCTTTTATACGGTGTATAAACCCCTTTGACTTTTACGTTTATTCAAAAGGAATATTTTTTATATGAAGCGTTTACTAAACGACAAAAGGGAATGTTTTTGTCGTATGTATGCGGCGACAACGACTTCTCCGCCGTCGTGACCGTTATTTGAGTTTCGGCTTCCTCTACAAGCCATACCTTCTTTTTAAAAGAAAAATAAATACCATGTTTTACTTTTCTTTTATTTTGGTATTGAAAATGGTTTTCACAATGTTTTTGTGTTGTATTGATATCTTGTGATTGAAATGTGGAAATGTTATGTTTCCTTTATGCATGTTTTATGTGATACGATTATGTTATGTTTCTTGGGCATTATTATGAAGATGGGTGGTTCCGTGATAAACTAAGGGTGGGTGAGCCCGATATATCTCTCCAATGCATTGGGTAACACAAAGGAGTGAGACGTTAAGGTTTCTCCGAAGAGATTTTAGGGAATATACTGTGATGGGTATTCCAAACGTAACCAAGAGGGTTACTCCCTACGTAAGAATGTTATGAATGCCTCAAGTTACCTTTATGTCCTATGATTTCTATGATTTGTTCATGATTTAATGAGGTATGTTAAAGTGACTATGTTTATGGGTAATGTATGATTTCATTCTTATGTATATCTGTACCCATGTTTCCTTTCCATGTTTTTATAACCCATACTGAGCTTTTTATGCTCATCCCAAGTTTTTTTGAAATGTTTTTCACAGGTCAAGGGAAATGTACATGATATGATGATAGTGTCAAGGAAGTGTCAAGAAATAATCCATGTTTTATTTTAAATGTGTTTCCATTGATGGGAATGAAGAATACTATCTTTATTTAACCACTTTGTTTATATGTGGAATGTAATGCAAGTTTTATGATCTAATTCTCTAAAACTCTAAACCCGAAAAGATCCTCAATGTGAAATCTTGTAATAACTCAAGATTAAGTAAGGTTTAAGGCTGGGGCCTTATACTTGTAGCATCTCATGGATATGAATTCGTAGTTGTACCTTTGTCTTTGGTTATTTTATTCAGTAGGTGTATTTCTCTTCAACTGCTTGTCTCCCTCATGTACTTTTTCCACTTTTATTTTTGATTTATATCTGATATAACACTTTGATACTTTGATCATGAGGGTATAGTCTCCACAACATACCATTATTAGACCCTCATTTCTAGTCGGAAGCCTCTGGCATACAAGGATGCGTGCTTGAGGCCTTATTGAGACTGGTTTGGCTTATAGATTTATAGTCAGTTGGTCCTGGTATTTTTAGGAAAAAAACTATGTTCCAATCATGCCCATCGACATTTCCATATGATAGAGTTGATATACACACTTACCGTATGGTTTAGCTAACTATAAACACGCCGTGCAACACACCCTAGACTCACAAAAAAATTCCTCATAGTTTTTGCATGATAACTCCTAACCAGGAATAACCTATACAAAATATAAAATTTTCCAAAATATTTAATATTCTAGCTCGTGGCTTCAAAAAAAATTAAATGGCTGAAAATTAATTAATCAATCAATTAATTAATTTTACAATGTAATGGTTGGTTTTAAAAACTCCCCACCATACTAATTTCTTCCCTAATAAACTATAGAGACCAATTGGAGGATAAAAGGAGAAAAAAATTCTTAGGTTACTATTCTAAGAGATGGAGAAATATTCTAATAACTAAGTAAATCCTCAAAAAGAACCCGAACATCAACTAACCAAAGAAACTGAAAGGGAATCTCAAAAGAGATGAAGATCGAGTATCATTCTCCTATAATTTAGAAATATACTAAAATGGTAGAACAACTAGTAACTCCTTAACAAATAAAATAGATAACATCCTGAAGCAACCACATTCTTGAAATATCCAAATGAAATAACCAAACTCCATAGAAAAAATTCAACCACAAAAAACCAATTCAAAAAATACTCAAGGAAGGAATGAAAGTCAAACATCCTGAAGGACCACATAAAAAATCACCAAAATTTGATAAGACAAAATAATTGGTTCAAAACCAAAAGGAGATCACTATAACCAGAAAATAACAAAGGGAAACAAATAATATCTCTAAAACAAAACATCTAAATGATTTCCACAATGGGAAACATTGCTCAATAAAAATGACATGGTTTTAACATAAAGTTCACAACTAGAATATGATTATATTCAAATCCAAATCTCTGAAACACCATCCCATTATAATTCTTATGGAAAATAGAACCTAGTGGAATTCACATCCCAATCAGAAACAAAACTACAACCCAAGTATCTAATAAAAAACTTAAGGTCCTTCCTATGTCCAAAATAGGAAATAGAAAATATCTCATGGTCTACACCATACTGGGGAAGCAACAAAAATCAAGGAACAAGGCACAAAATATTACTAAAAGGAAGACCACCCATAATAGGTAATCAAGGAAGATCCCTAGAAAAATATGGGCCAAGTCTTCCTCAATCACAAAATTCTATAAACTCACTAATCATAAATACCAAAATGGCATGTCACCCACAAGAGATACAACTATGTACCCAAATGATTCACCAAATTATGGACACTCATCCATCAAAACTCGAACGCTTATAAACCAGGTCAAAAAAAATCCACAAGAAATATCACACCCAAGAGACTCCAAGAAAAATAGATCCCCATTGATCCAACCATCAAGTTAAGTCTCATGAGTATAAAACACTAGACCTAATAATCTCCAATGGAGGATATAAATAAGTACCTTCTTAGGTAAAACTAGACTACATCACTTTTAAAAGTAAACCACACTTTCCACTCAATTTGGAGCCTAGGAAATGTTAACAAAAAGGATGAAACCTTAAGGATAACACTCTACTTTCACCTAATAACTTTCTAGGGGGCATCCAATAACCTAAGATATAGACCCTCACATGGTCATGTCCCCAAACCACACCAAGCTATCCCAAAAAACATAAGGGAAAAATAGAACACATGCTTCACCAAAATAACTAATGTTATTTTTATCAAAATCCCATTTTGAAATCCAAGGCACCATTAAAATTGGTCCCTATTTCATCCAAAACCCAATAGAAAATTTTTAAAATTTTACACCCCAAGCTCTTTCATGGATTGGTTAATTTTCAAATGTCTTGAAAACTAATTTTAAAACATACTCCTTGTTTCTGAAAAATAAAATTCCATGTTTCAAAATTAGTCAATTTTTTTTTAAATATATTTTAAATCACTTTCATTTTAAAATATACTTACTAGGGGTAAAACCAAAAAAATTCCATAAAAAGCATTTTGAAAATCACCAGTTTCCTTGAAAATAGTAATCCCATATTTTAAAACATTGTTTGAATTTGGTTAGAAAACCAATCACACGTAAATCATTTTCCTAATTCCAAATTAAATAAAATATTTCAAAACATTATAGGAATTCAAGATCACTTTACAAAAAACCCGAATGGTATTATTTTGAAATTGAAAACATTTCTCTGAGGAAATCAATTTTTCACCCACATAAAATAAATTTCACTTAATTTGAAAAAACTGCATAAACATGACATAATATAAGCTTCAACCATAGATATAAAAACACACCAACATATCAAAAAACCAACCATGACCTTTATCCCATTTCTTATACACACACTAGGAAATCTAAGGGTCAAGATGTTTAAATAAAAAAAACCAGATTGATGAAACATGAACTACTTTGAAACATGACTGAAAACCACATGCCAATCATGAATTTGTCCCTACAACATTTTGGGCATCAATTATTTGATTTCCATATGGGTTATCAGACCCTACAAGATAACATATTACTTTGATTTCCCCATTTTTTATTTCCATCCAAACATCAAACACGGTCCCCAAAGAAAACTCAAGACATTCCACTGAGGATCAAACAACACTTCCATTAGAATCAACCATAATCGAAAAATAAAATAAAATAAAAACTAGAATTAATGGAAAAATCCAAACTACCCATGGAAACTCAAGTTTCAGAGCAAGAAATAGCTCATGACCCTCTCCCCGAACCTACCTCTAAAAGTACCTAGACCTTATTTCAAATCTTCAAACACCCAAAATATCAGAGGGTATTGAAAATAATTTTTTTATATGGAAAAGTAAAACTCAAATATTTGATACAATTTTTAAGGAATTGGTCTGGGTAATCCCACCAATAGGAACTTGAAATGGATTTATACTGACCTGAAGGGAATCCCTAATTTCCATGAGCTCATAACTAGTACATTTGCATCACAAGAACACAATCTGGAATGGTTTCACCTAGTAATTAGAGAAAATATTAGTTGCAGAAAAATAATAAAAATTTGGCATGAACTATATGTTCATTAGAATTCCACGCCATAGAAAAATAAATAAAAATGTACCATAATACCGAATCTATGAAATAAATGACACAATACCAAGCACTAAAAACCTCCATCACCCTCTGAACACACTATCCTACAAGGAAATGACACCCACCTATAATGGATCTAATTCACCGACCCGAAACTATAGTTACCCTATATCTATTGAAAGTAATATCATACTACTTGTCCAAATAAAATCATTTAAAGGGAAATTTCTAGATATTCTATGAAAATTAAATTATGGTCCTACCTAAATTAGTAATAGGAAAACTAGATGAATGTGATAAAATTAAGACTGACAATAAAAAATAAAATATCAATGAGGGGATCAATTAAGAATCATAAACCCACAACTAAGATAATAATATAGGCGTGATCACATGAACACTTATTAGACCACCATACCCAATGAAACTAAGAATTTTCTATCATATTACATCCTAATAATGACAGTTTATAATACAATATAAAAATATACATTTTCTATATTTTTTTATAATGAATAAAAAATACCTCAAATTCACTAAAAACTATTTTCTAATATTTTAATTTAAATAAAACATTCTCTTGGAAATCACTTTTCCCCATCATAAACCACTTGGCCAAAATATATTTTTAATGTAGCACTTTATAAACCATTTTATAAACACATTGTTTATAAATAAAATTTTTCAAAACTCAAATATTACACCAATTATCATTTAGTTTTCCAAAAAATGTTTAAAAACCAATAATTTATAAAAAAAGACATAATACCCTAGAAACCCATTTTCCACATTTCTTACAAGAGAACACTTTTCTTGCTCTTTTTTAAAAATATTTTGAAAATAATTTTAATTCAAGTTTTATCTTTTTTTTATTTAATAAAATTTCACAAACATTTCAAAAAATTATAAAATTAAACCACACAAATAAGCATGAATGTTCACAAGTAGACATCATTATGTTCAATTCATACAATAAGAAGAAATAAATAAAAATTTCATATGTGATAAGAAATAACACAATAAAGAGGGGATATGATCAAAGAACATGTTAAATCCCCAAAATGATCCTAGTGTCATGGGATCTTACCTAGGTATTAACACAATACCTTCCTAGAATTCTCTCAACATGGAACAACCTATTAGAATACATTTCATCCTAATTTCACCACCCAACTAGACTACACCCAACCTCATTTAAATTGAACACCCCATCTAGACCTATCATTAACTTGAGGAGAAACTAGTAATGTATGGGTAACTAGTGTAGTATAATTCTATACTCTCACTTATATTCTCAGGTTCCCATGACTAATAAAAAATTGGGGGGATCATAATTGATCATTCACATGAATCAAATGAAAGCATTGAAAATAAATCACGCCACACCTCATACCCTCACAAGAAAAACCCTATGTATAAAAAACACAAAAAACATCTATAATACATCAAAATAAAAATACCAACATGGGGTTTCAGGCCACTACGGTCCAAAAGAATAAAAATAGAGCTCAAGAGGGTGTCACATCACTTTTAAAAACTCATATTCATAAAATGATAAATGGTCCATACATTTAAAATAAAACATTCTTGGAATGTAGTTTCATTTCATGAAAACACATTTGAAACTGAAATGGTAACCTTATCTTCCACCTTTTAAAAATCATGTAAAAAATGGCCTTTTTTGGAGATGTTTCAAGCTCATTTATAGGCACTCTATTTCCTTGTGTTGGGTACAATTTTTTGGGTTTTACCATGGGGTGTATTTTGGTAACAATTTGAGAAAAGTGGAAGAGAGGGAAATACATGGTTGTCCTGAAGTTTTCCCTAACCATGTGCCCTATCCCATATAACCGTGAAACCCTGGATATAGAGGGTTTTCATGGATGACACATGGTTTTTAAAACCATGTGCCTCTGCCTAGAAAACCAAGTTAATGATTTTAATTAATCCTAAAATTATATATAAAACTACCCAACCCCCCTAATTTAACCCAAAATCGACTCCCACTAAGACTAACTCAATTTATCTCATTTTTGGAGGTTTGTGGATGATTTCAAACCTTCCTGACCTCTGTTCTCATCAAATCAAAGGGAAAATTGAAGATCTGAACCCTGCCTAGTAAGGGGATCTAATCCAATATGGTTTCTTTCTTCTCTCCCATATCTCCTCATCTTTTAAAGTAAAGTTATCCTCTATTTTGATAGATCTAAATCTGGGTTTCTTGGATCTAGATAAATAATTTTGGGATCTTTATTGTTTGATCTAGATTTAGGGTTTAAGATCTAGATATAGTTCTATATAATTATTCCGTCAAATTGGGGATTCTAATTGTATGATCATTTGTTGAAGAATTAACGTAGTTGGTCTATAATTCAAATCCTAAAGTATTTATTTCATTTATGTATATATAATTTTATAATTCTTATTAGATGTTCATCAATTGAGTTGTTGATTGAATTAACTAATTTGGTGAATTAATTAATTGAGGGAAACTTAAATTTTGGGAAATTGGGATTATCAATGTTGAATAATTAATTATTGAATTAATTATGAGGGAATTGTGATTGTCAAATTAGACAAATAATTTTTGAATTAATTATTAGGTTTTGGGATAGTGATTTGAAATAATTAATTGTTTAATTAATTATGGACTTATTGATACTTTTGAACATGCTTAATTAATTATGGATTAATTAATGAGAATGGTCGGTATTATGAAATTGATGTGATAAACTAATTTTTGAATTAGTAATGAAATTGACGTTATTAGTTAATTTTTGAATTAACAAATAGAATTGAAGTGATTATTTAACTGTTTAATTAATTAATGTTATTGATGTGATTAGTTAATTTTTGAATTAACTAACAAAATTAAAGTGATTAATTAAATGTTGAATTAATTATTATTATTGATGTGATTAGTTAATTTTTGAATTAACTAAAAGAATATAACTCAGTAAGTAATCAATGAATTAATTAATATTATTGATGTGATTAGTTATTTATTAAATTAACTAATATAATTAAATTGATTTATTGATTAATTAATTAATTAATGTAATTTATGTGATTAATTAATTGTTGAATTAATTAATGGAATGATATGAATATGGAATTGTTGAGTTTGATTTATTAATTTGTAGATTAATTGATGTAATTTTTTGATTCATGTTACTTGAAATGGTGAATGGTAACAATGGAATTGCCATGGGGTATTAAACAATGAATGGAAACAGTGGAATTCATTCATGTATTATGAAACAGGAATGGTAAAAATGTTATTTAGTTATTAAATGATGAATGGTAATAGTGGCATTTTTTCATGTATTATGAAATATTAATGGTGAAAATGGAATTCAGTTATGAAATTTTGAATGGTAACAATATAATTCATTCATATATTATAAATATGAATGGTAACAATAGAATTTAGTAATGAGTTATGAATGGTAACAATGGAATTCATATATATGTTATTGTTCCGGTTTCCTCGAGAACCTTGGTGTTATGTGGTTAAATAAAGGGTAATTAAATATGTGTATAATGTTTAAATTATTTATTTTATTTATTCTTTATCAATCTGCATACACATTTTATTGACTGGACATTGTTTTAGATGTCATTGGTGGTAGCCTAATGAGTTGTTCTCACACCCTAATTGGTCCTCCTGATCGGTACCCAAATAAATTTCATGGTTACAGGACATGATAAGGGAAAAGGCCCTATGTTAGATGGTAGAGTCAGGATAGAGCATGGTTTAGGGAACCAAACATGGTTGAAGACCTTCTTTGGAGTTTCCAGTGTCTTTACGTTTGATTTGAATTTTGACACTTGGCATTTACTTTATCATAGAATATATATTATTTAGTTTTGATATTGTATTTTTATTTTTGGTCATCTTGTGATAATGGACTGTTCAACTTATGTTATATCATTCCTTGGTTATTGTTTATTTATTTTTATTTATGTTTTACTTTGATAAAGAGGCTAGAGTATCCCCATTACTAATATTAGAGTCTCAATGACTATTAGAATCTTCTAGCATACAAGGAGGTGTGCCTGAGGTCACGTGGAAAACCAGTTTGGGGAACGGATGTGTGTCACCTAGGTTAGGATGTCACAAACTGGTATATGAGGAGGTTTATTTTCTTTTATTTTAAATTCTTATTTTGGAATGGTATATAGAAAACTAAGAAGAGTTGGCTCATGGTTATGGGATAATTCATGAGAGTATCTAACATATGTATAGAGGCGAACCCAAGTACCTAGGTTGGGATTATTATTACTACTGGTTACTATTATAGTTGAATATTATTTCACCTTGGGTGAAACACTTGTTGTTTGATGTGATTACTGTTTCAAAGATTTTTTGGGATTAGGATCATGTATTGATATGGCATGATAGTTGATTTTGAATGAATCATTTTAGGCATTCAGGTTTATTTTTATGAAATGCATCATTTTAGGCACGCATTAGAAAATGAGATATGGGTAGGTTTTTGAACTGTTTGTCCTTGATTATATTGAAATAAAAATGGTACCTAACCTGAAATTGAGAAAAATAGTAAAATGATACAATATGATAATAAATGGGTGTCTAAATGAGAAAATTGAATAATGAGAATAAGTTTACCCTTTTTAATGATGACTTAGGTGCAGGATGGTTAAGGGTAGTGATATCACCTCGATTTTGATTATGTGGCGGGGTTTGGAGAAATGAATTATTGTGGTATATTATGTTTCTCATAAATGTGTTAACCTATGTTATGTATTCTAATTTGTGTGTTTGTAATTGTAGATACCTGACTTCATGAATAATTTTTTTAGAGGATGATAGGAGGGTGTAGTTGGAGATGTTCTCCCAGTAGTGGAACATGAGGCATCAATAATGTCGGGTGAGGAAGCAGGAGAGTAGTTTTGATAAAAATTCAATTACTTCATGAAATTTATGTAAAGAGAACCAGAGATGTTAGTGAGGTGTATTTCTAACTTGAAGTGTGTGTTCTAGTTATAGGACGCTACAAAATTTTATAGAGTGGGTAGAGCTAAGGGAGTTGAGTTTTGGATTGAGTCCATCCAGACTATCCTTGACTATTTGGGACTCATGTTGAGAAGTGGGTCAAGTTGTCTTCTTATATGTTTTGAGGATCAACAAAGCACTAGTGAGATGTTTAGGCTTAGACTGGACATGTCAATGGTATGTTATGGAAGGACTTCTTGGAGAAGTTCATGGAGAACTTCTATCTAAAGATTCCAACATAGGAGAGAGATGGTGTGTTCATGTAATTGACTCAGGGTAGTACATCCATGATGGAATATACTAGACAATTTATGAATATACAACACCTTTCTCTAGTGTTGGTAGGGAATGAGTCAACTATGATGAGAAATTTCTAGGATAGGTTTAAATGTGAGATTAAGTCCTAGGTCAACATATTTCCATTAATGAAGTTTTAAGAGGTGGTGGATCAAGATCTCATAGTTTATGGGAACCTAAGAGAGGCTTCTAGTGTATGATTGGTGGTTGCAATTGGATGATCAAGAGTATAGTGATTATCTCTTTTCAAACATTAACATTACATAACTTTCACTGAATACACAAAATATTACACAAATAGACACATAAAAACCGTACGAGTCTCGTGCCTTTGAAAAAATGGGAACCTAAACACGAGTACTTATATGAGATATATTATCTCCCACTAGGTTCTTCTTGAGTAACACCCTTATTAAAAATATCAAACATAGTACAAATCATCATAACCAGGGGGGAATGAAACATAAAAGGGGTGATCTCAAATGTTCAGTAAAGGTAAATAAGATAGACATGTGATCCTAAGCATGAGCATAAGGCTATGAGAATGTGATCATGAAAATTTAATATCATACCCTACATATCAGAGATCATAATAGATGTCATGGAATAAATAATGGTAGTTCATATGAAAAAAATAATAATGAAATAAATAGCATAATCCATGAAAGAAAAACGTAGGAATAAAACATTGAAGTGTGGAAAACATTTAAGCATATAATGATTTCCATAGTATCCAGGGAATCTCAACCAAGACTATCTTAGCAGTATGGGTTCACTTTTTATACCATAATAGTAGTCATGGTTCACTCCCATGGCCATCATAGTAGCTTGAGTTCAATCCTCATATCATCTTATTAGTCATGGTTCACTCACATGGCTATCATAGAATTCAAGGTTCACTCCCAATGCAATCCAATATTATCTAATGAGATATAAATCTTTACCCAATACATTGGAGGTAGATATAGGTCCCACCCTTCACATAATAAAATCATTCATAGATGTTCCACAAGATCATAAATAATCATATCATTACCCATGAAATGAAATTGGTATCATAAACATGTAAATATATCATAACCTATGGAAATTGATAGGTTTCATAATCATTTCATCATAATAACAACCCATTAAAAGAAGCAGGTTTAAAAAGAATATAACCCGTGAAAGAGGTATATGATTCATAAGCATCATGCCATCAAACAATAATCTATTAAAAGAACAAATATGAATGTAAAAATTGAATAATTTTCACATAAAGGAATGAGTAAAACCAATATATGTTATATTATTTGGGAAATAATTTTTAATGATCTTTTAAAAACATTTCTTGAGTAAAATATCCTTTCTTCTTTGAAAAATTATTTTTATACCATAAAACCTTTTGAATTTTTTTTTCTTTGGAAATAGATTTAAAACATATAAAGGATGCTTTGAAAACATTAAAAAAAATTAAAATCATTTTTACTTGAAAATTATCTTCAATTATATTTTTAAATAATTTTCGAAACATTTTCTAAAAAATGGTTTTTCAATACAATATATTTTCGATTGAAGAGATAGATGGTCAGATTTTACCAAAAAACATTATCTTAATTACTAAAGAGTGGAAAAATGGTAATAAAAATATAATATATCTTGAATAAACAAAGGATAACTAAAATAATGAATATTATTAAGATATTGATCATAATATTTCATCAAGGGAAGCACAAACATAAATAATCTCAGAAAGAAATTTGATTGTCTCAATTTACTCTTATAACATAGTAATTTGGTATCATCTCTCCATGTAAGAATGGAAAATTACATGAAGATTAAGATATCATGAAAAGAATTATATTCATGAAATAAAATGTAAAATTAATGTATAAACCCATATAGAAAGAGTTTAGGATCATAAGAAAACACAAATCTCAAAGAAGGAAAATTAAGACGAAATTGTTTTATCGAATTGGTAACTTTTGAAAGTCAATCCTCACTAAAAATAGATCATAATATTGGCATGTAAATACCCATAAATTTTTTTACAATATAAATATAATACAATCATGGGAAGTACATACACCACATAAAAGGAAATATTGTACAATATAACATTTATCTCACAAAAATTAAAAGTGAGATGAAATCCCCTTACCTTGTGTCTTGAATCTCTCTGTACTTATAAAAGATTCTTGTATAATAAATATAAGTTTATTATATATATTTTACAGAATAATATTATTATATATATATTACCATATTTTGTTTTATTGTTACCTTATATTACCCTCTAGTTAATAATCCAATGTTAAGGTTTCACTTCGGGTAATATTTGCTATGTTTTTTGCATGTGCCTTAATTTGTTATATCATTGGTCCTTATACATATACCATGATTCCAAAATGTTTAAAATGATATAAATAACATGTATATAAATTATATGTTTATTATAATAATCTATATAATATATGATTAAGAAATGGAATACACCATTCATGGTGACGGTAAGCCGTACGTACGCATGAACGCTATTTCCGTGTTTAATATCATATCAAAAGAAAGTATGTAAATGATATATATATATATAAATGTGTGTGATTATATATATATAATTATTAAAATATAATTAATATTTCAAATATATAATATATTTTCACTATTCCCATCCTTGATACATTCCATGTGGTGTGTGAACGAATCACATCGCTTTGAGGGGGTGGTAGTGCATACTTCCTCAAACAAGATTATCATATTAACACCAAATGGAAATTAAATATATGAGTGTTTTAAAGTAAATAAATAAGATTAAATAAATAATAAATACCATATATGACATATATAAATAGAGTTTCCATCACAATTACCACCATGATTGGTGGTAAATGAAAAATGAAAAATCATCGTTTTGTGAGGCAATAATTTTCCATAGATAGAAATAATATGTTCGATATACATTAGATATAGGTGTGTGTAAGAATAGGTTAGAACCTTATCCTAAAAACATCTTTGTATATGTATGATACATGTGTTATCACATAATAATGGAATAAAGAGAGTGTAGGGGGTGAAGAAGGAAAATAAAGGAAAAGAGATTGAGAGAAGACATTGCCTATTAATCAAGAAAATCCTTTTGGTTTATGCCAAAAGGATTCCCTGAGAATCTTTCCAAACAAAGGGAGATTTAAAATTAGAATGTAGGATTTTTTGGATCCTACTTGAGAAGAGATTTTCTAAACATAAAAGTTTTGAGAGGTGTGAGCAATTGGTAGAGGTGGTGGTCATTTATAGTAGAGGTGGAGTGTCACTCTTGTAAATATTTGAAGAGAGAATTACAAAAATGTTTTTCATGTTCATAATGGATCAAATAATATATCAAGGTTAATCCAATTGATGATAGGTTCTAAATGAGGACAACCAATTGGTTTTGGAAAAGTTTCTAGGTCTTTTGGGCCCTTAATGTTAAGGTTTAGTCTCTAATTAAGCATAAATTGGCCTTAACTGCTGTGATTAATTTTAATCACTTTTACTAATAATTTTGTGAAAAAAATTTGACCCTATTTGAAATTAGAAATTATTATGATTCCAAATATAGAATACAGTTTCAAAATTCTAATCATAGAAGTGACAGAAATTAATTTAAAATTAATCCCGCTATCCGAAGGGCACTGCTAGTTTTTATAGTAAAAAGGATCAAATGTTTGCTAAGTTTTTATGTCCAATTTAAATGTGGAAAATGTTCCAACGACCAAAATTGGATTAATTGATAAAAATATTATCTCATTAAACTTTTAAATAAAATGAAAATATTTTTAACATTAATTAAATTTAAAATAAGTTTTGAATAAAAAACTGGTATTTTTAACAATTAATCCCAAAAATGAAGTTTCTCAAAAAAATCCCAAAATTTCACCCTAATTTAATTTTTACATTGAAAATTCAAAAATGAGGTTTATTTTATCAAATTAAATCAATAAATGTTTCTAAAATTAATTTTATTAGAATGAAATTAAAAATAATATTTTTAGACATAGGAGGACTTTACTAAAAAGTGTATCTTTCATTATCAAAATATTTTATTTATATAAAACAACAATAGAAAATATTTAAAAATTAGTTATTACTATTAATATAACTATGTTTAATGTCTAGGTTAGGATTATTTTACTTAAATAATAAAATGATGTTTTATTGAAACTTAGTGTTGCATGTATCGTATACAAACTTTGTGTTTCATGTATCATACACCCACTTAGTGTTGTTGGTATCATATGCCAAGTTAGTTAATCTGAAAGGAATCATTGAATTAGTGAATTGTGAGATGTAAATATTAATTTATTCTAAAAAAGATCAATAAAAACTCAGGGTGTTACATTTTACCCCCCTCAAAATGAATTTCTCCCTCAAAATTCATTACTCGGGTAAAAAAATTGAGGTACTTCTGCTTCATAATATAATAAAGTTCCCACATAGCTTCCTCTAACTGGTGATTTATCCAAAAAACCTTGATGAGTTGATTAGTCTTATTTTATAGAAATTTCTTTGATTAGTCTATAATTTTAATAGGTTTCTCTTTGTAAGAAAGATCTTGCTCCAGTGGTATGACCACTGAGTTTTGTACATGTGAAAAGTTAGGTATATACTTCCTCAAGAGTGATATATGGAAAAAATCATGGACTTAAGAGAGAATTAGAGGAAAGGCCCAGTGATAGGATACTGTCCCGATATGGTTAAGAATTTTAAAGGGGTCGATATTTTAGAGACCCGAAGTTTAACGTACATGAACATTACATTACTTTTGCGGAATACTTAGTACATAACAAAAAACACACACACAAGGATCGTAATAGTTTAGTGTCTTTGGAAACTCGGAACGTAATCTTCTAATCGTGGTGAAAGATCTTCAATATCTCCCATAAAGATCTTCTTTTTTTTCTAAAACATTTCTTTATATCCTGGGGAAAAGAAAACATAAAAGGGTGAGCTCAAATTCTAAGTAAGGGTAAATAAAAGAAATATCAATCACATCATATACATAAGAATATAGATTTTGGAAATCTTAACCTGCAAAAGAGCTCATAATATCATAACATGGGATAAATCATAGAAGTGAAATTTAATCCCAATAATCACAACTTAAAATATGAAACTTTGTGGCATACACACATAATCATAGAGAATCATTTCTTGTTAGTCAAGACTCATTGCCAAGACTATCTTAGTGGACAGAGTCCATTTCTGAACCGAGTCACCCTCGTTCTAGTCCTGTTTCACTGAACCGGTATAACCTACCATTCTAGCCATGTCTATCTCATGAGATATAAAATCTTTACCCAATGCATTGGAGGGAGATATAGGTCCCACCCATCTTATAATGAATCCTTTCTTATGTGTGCCACATAATCATAAATCATACATCATCGCATAACACATGTAACAAAAATGAGATTCTTGAAACATCATGACATCATAAAAAAAATCACATAAGGTAAATGACTTCATAAAAATAATTCCCTCAAAACATAATCAAATCAATGTAATAATAGGGATAAAAACATAACCCTATATTATCTTAGATGGAAAATAATTTTGATAAAACATTTGAACTCCATTCTTGATGAAAATATCCTTTCTACTTCAAAAACACTTTTATTTTCTTAACATGTCATACAATTATAAACTAAAAGAAGTTGATTAAAAATAAACTTTAAAACTTATAAAGGAATATTCTTGGAAATAATGTTTTAAAAATCCATTCTTTCTGTATAATTTAAATAAAACATTCTTCGTACTTTTGTCAGAAAAGTCAAAAAGTAGCTCGTACGAAAAACGACAAAAGATTCCTTTCATATCTTTTACAAAAAACATACCGAAGGGTAAAATTGGATTTAAAAAATTGTAGGTGGATGGAAATAATATTAAATATTGAAGAAACATGGATGTGGATGATAAAATACACCCCAATAAATTTCAATGTATAAACAATCTCGGATAAAAATGAGATTGTGATATTTCCCTTACCTTAGGTCCGACTTGCTTTGTAAGTGTCCGAACCTCCTGTATAATGATTTAAATCATGTTATTGACTTATTCCAGAGTCATATTCTTTGTTATTATATCATATATGGTCCACTTATGACTTTATATTACCCGTTCTTTTGTAAATTCATGTTAAAGTAGCGTTTTGGGTAAAATCGTCTCATTCGTCGTTCGTGTTTTTAACTTGTAATTATTCATATGATTACTTAGATCATGATTACTTAATTCCAGAATATAAAACATGATTTATATATATATATATATATTCAGAATATACATATATAATAAATCAGTAAATGGAAATAAATACACCGTTCATGGAGACGGTAGTCCGTACGTACGCATGAACACTGTTTTCATTTCCTTATTGAATTGAATGGAATTAAGTAGATGACATACATATAAATATAAATAATTCCAGTATCATTATTAGGTAATATATTTCATTATTACTTATTATATATACTTTATAATCATTCATTAATGGCTAATCATTGAGAATGAATCTCATCGCGTCGTGGAGACGGTAGTCCGTACGTACGCACGAGCGATGATATCGTTCCCATGGTCGTGGAATTGTGTTGAAGTGTATGTATAATATTTCAATATCAATATCACTTTATAATAATCATATATAGTTACTCACTACACCTTTATACCCATCCAATTAAGGTGGTGGCGGAAAATAGATTACACCACGGCGTGGAGACGGTATTCCGTACGTACGCACGCGCGGTGATTTCCTTTTTCCGTAGGATGGATAGAAGGTTAATTAGAGTTGTTTCATATTTATAATAACATATCAGTATATAAGAAATACTGATGTTATTACTTTATCATGAAACAACTAAAGAAGAAGAAGTTGAAGAAGAGTGAAATTGAAAAAGATCGGTAATGGATATTACCTCTTTTTGACGCGCCTTTTCTTAGCCTCCACTTAAAGAACTAAGGATGGTCTTTGAAGAAGACCAGGACCTCTAGGATGATACTAGGGAAGTGGAGAAGGTATTTTGGCAGGGGTTGGCCGAGCTTTAAGGCTCAAAGTTGTGTGAGGAAGAGAGGGAGGAGGTGCCCTTTTATAAGGGAGGAGAGGGGCACCTTAAGAATATCTAAAAATATTATTTTATATTAAAGTCAAAATCGGTTTATAATGGTTCCAAAGGGTCTTATTTCGAATCTAAAGTGGGTATGGGTCGAAATCCTATCAACCAATAGGATTTAGATAAGTTTAGGTTATTATTTTAACCTTATCAATTAGATTTAACTCTATGTTAAATAATTTAACTTTTACCGTGTCTTTTTGTTTTCTTACACTATATGGTTAATACACTTACTATAACATGCCAAACGAACCCCAAATTGTTTATTATTAATATATATGTATCCTTATCTAAGTCATTTGGCCTAACCTTATATTTTTAGGAATAAAATAACAATTAATAATATAATATTTGATTTAAAAACTATTTTGTGTCAATTTTGACACTATTTGATATATGATTTTTGTGAAAGTCATAACAGAATTATATGTTCAAACCAAGTTGATTAAATCAACACTAATATATCATAGTAACCTATAAAATTAGTGTAATTCATAAAAAGTCTCAAATTACATTTAGTTTGGTGTTTATAACATCAATTATGTCAATATTTCATTAATAAGATAATTACTGCATCATCATTGTGTCATAAATAAATTAAATTATTTAATGTCTAAAAATTACAAATAAAATACCATTATATAGAAAATCGTTTTATCTTTCTAATGAATATTTATAGTCGAATTTATCTTATGTATAAACCCATATTAAAAATGATTTACTTATTAAACTTTGATTTTAACTATTTTAACTATTCATTAAATAAAATTATATTAAATGTCATAATCTAATCCAAGTGGACCTAAATGGTCATATTATATTCATAAGGATGTTTCGGGTCGAATTACACTTATCCAATAGAATTAGTACATGTGTTACGGTAATAGTAATATCATATTTATCCTTAGTTACCCTATTTACTATTAACCGCGGTAAAAAAAGTAAAAAGTTACTATTCACCAAAAAATTATTTTTATCTCATTGAACCACATTTTACTTACTGATATCAACCGTGTCTGTCGGATTTTCGAAATTCCATTCACAGAAGCGGTAAAATTATGTTTTATGCAAAATTCAGTTTTTAACCTACCACTTAGTGGTTTCACTATTCATCAAAAATTAAAGTTTTTCAGAAAAATGCCAAAATTTCACCCTAAGCTATAATTGATATTCCGAATTCAAAAATGATTTCTATTTTACAAAATTCCCAACATATAAGTTGCATTAATTAATTTTATAATTAATTTCCGCTGTCACAACAAATAGCGTGTTTTTAAGAGATAATAACTATCAAAAGATTGACACTTGTTTATGTCTGGTGTAAATGTGAAATTACATCCAATGACCAACATTGTATTGAATTGTAAAAATATATTCTAAATATACTTTAAAACCACTCAAATTAATAATTTATCACTATTAATTATTTCGATTAAAAAAGTTTTTTTTAATTAAAATTTAGTAATTTTCACTATTCATCAGAAAATAAAAGTTATCCGAAAATCACCAAAATTTCACCTTAGGCTAAATTCGATACTCCGAATCCAAAAATGAAGACCATTTTGAGAGCTAAATTTTCTAAAATTTTAAAAGGTGGTTATTACTATTCATAACGGCTAGTTATAATAATATTTTAATAGCATATCGTTGTTTAGTGAAACTCGGTATTGCGTACTACACACGCTATCGAGGAAGGTCGTGATTGCATGTAATGGAAGGAAAGTCAAGGATGCGTGTTGTGAAAGCTTCTTTTGGTGTAGCGTACAACAGAAGACATTAATGAAATTAAAAAGAATATTTTTCATAAAATTTCGGGGTGTTACAGATATACCGAGGGATTAGTTTCCCTTTCTTCCCTAATCTCATAACTTTCATCCAGGGTGAGATTCGTAGAAACACCTTTTCATTAACTTCAAATTCTAGATCATGCTAAAAGTTAACAACATAAATTTTCTTCTGGATTTGAGCTGCCTTGATATGCTGCTGAATAGTTTTAACCTTCTTGACCATTTCTTCAGCAATCTTGGGTCCTGATAGATTTATTTCTCTAACCTCGTCCCAACACATTAGAGCTCTACATTTCTTCCCATAGATGGATTTGTGAGGTAAAATATGAATACTTGAGTGAAAGATATTATTGTAAGAAAAATCAATTAGAGGAAGGTGTTTATCCCAACCACCTTGGAAATTCAGATAATATGATATCAACACATCCTCAAGATTTTGAATAGTTCTATCATACTAGAGATCTGTTTGAGGATGATAAGAATTGATAAAACTCAATTCTGTATCAAGTGCATTCTGAAGACTTTGCTAGAACTTTGAGGTAAACCTCACATCCCGATCTGATACAATAGAATATGGTACTCCATGAAACATTACCACTTACATAAAGTATATTATTTAAATATGATCAAGAGAGAAATATTTTATGATAATAGTGAAGTGTGAAGACTTAGTATGGAAATCAGCTACCACCCATATATCATTAAACCCTTTATATTTTTTGGTAATCCATTAAAAAAATCCGTAGTGATGTTCTCCCATTTCCATTCTGGTATGGGTAATGGATGCAACATCCCTTTAGACTTTTGTCTTTCAAATTTAACTTGCTGGCATACATAACCCCAAGATACAAAATCCGTGATATCTCTCTTCATGACATCCCATCAGAAGTATGATTTTAAGTCCCTATAACTCTTTTCAAATCATGGATGAATATAAAATAAAGAACTATGAGCTTACTCTAATAGCTCCTTCTTAAAATTTGGAATGGAAGGAACACATACACAGTTCCTAAACCTTATCATTCCATCCAGATCAAGGTTAAACTCAAGAACATTTCTAACCTTGTTTTTAGTTATTTATCTCCATACTGTGCCTCATCAATAATCACTTGGATAGAGGATTGAACAATAATTTGAGAAATATAAGATTTTACCCCTTCCTTATGAATTTCTAGACCCTTCCTTTACAAATATAGAAATATTGGATCTTTTTTTATCCTCATCATAGATAAGCTAGCATGATCTTTTCAACTCAAAGCAGTGGACACCTTATTCACTTTCCCAGGGTTGTAATGTATTGAGCAGTTATAATCCTGTATGAACTCTAACCATCTTCTCCAAAGCATGTTCAACTCCTTATGTGTGAATATATATTTCAGGATTTTATGATCGGTATATATATCACACTTTTCCCTATAAAGATAATTCCTCTATATCTTTAATTTAAAATTTACCACTGCTAACTTCAAAATCATGAGTTGGGTAATCTTTCTCACGAACCATCAACTGTCTTGAGGCATAGGTTATAACCATTTTTTTCATAAGAAAACATCCCAATACCTTCTTGGATGTATCAATATAAATTAAAAACCCGTCTACACTACATTTTAATGTAATAATTTGTTCATTAACCCACCATCTCTTCAATTCTTTGAAATTTTACTCACATTCATCTGTCCAAAAGAACTTAACACCCTTTCGAGTTAACTTGGTCAGAGGATTATATAGTCATGATAAATTCTCCACAAACCATTTATAATATCTAGATAAACCAAGAAACCAACAGATCTTAGTCACTGTGTTTGTTCTAGTCAAAATTTCAATAGCCACTGTCTTTGATGGATCTACTGCTATAACATCTATTGAGATTATGTGACCAAAAAATGAATCCATTTTCGGCCAAAATTCACAATTTCTAAGATTTTCATATAAATTATCCATCATTTGGGTATTTAGTATAATTATCAAGTGATATTCATGCACTTCATTGAGTTTTGAATAGATAATATTATCATTTATAAATACTACCAAAAACATATTGATGTAATCTCTAAAGAATCTATTCATTAAATCCATAAGGATAGTAGGTGTATTAGTAAGACCAAAAGAAATCACTATTTATTCCTAGTGACCATACCTTTTACAGAAATAAATATTTGATATATCCTCCCTATTTAACCTCAGTTAATGATATCTAGAAAAAAGGTCAATATTGGAAAAGTATGGAGCTTCATGCAGTTGATCAAACAAGTCATCAATACAGGGAAGATGATACTTGTTCTTGATTGTGATCTTGTTCAAATCATGATAATCACTGAAGAGTCACATTTATCCATCTTTCTTTTTTCACAAAAAGAACCAGTGAAACCCATGGTGACACACTTTTAAAAATGAACTCCTTATCAAGGTTTCCTTGGATTTTCTTCTCAATTATTTTTAACTCAATCTAGGCCATTCAATAAGGAGTCTGTGAAATTGGTGTGGAATAAGGTACAAGTTCTATCAAGAAATCAACTTAAAATTTTAGTGTAAGACTAGGAAACTATTCCAAAAAGAGATCCACAAAATCTTGAACAAAATTAATATCATCTATGTCGATATTATCCCCAACCATTTGAGATAAACAACCCTTTTTAATGGGAATTAAGACCCATAAACTAAATGTAATCTCCATAGGGAGTGCATAATTATCATTGCATTGATGGATGATCATAGGGGGGTTTGAAATATCAAACAAAAATTACCATTATTGATAGTTGATGTGGTATTTATATAGGGAAAGAAAATCCATGAATAATATGACATCAAATTCGACCAAAGGAATAATGACAAGATTTGTAGGAAGCACATTCCTACAAAATTCAACCAAAGATTAATCATAGAATTGAGATGAAATTATCATACCATTTGGGGTTTTTACTGCTAATTCCACCTATAATTGTTTTGGATGAATCTTAACACCCTTTGAAATTATTTAGATATGAAAGAGTGGGTAAATATCAAATCAAATAAGACATCAATAGTTATAGAGTGGATAATAAGTGTAAATTTCATCATGTTGTTATCACACCCATAATAAGATATAGAGGTCACATGAGATTTCCCCTTTTCCCTCAGATTAAGAGGTTTCTTACATCGATCATTATCACCAACACTTGGGTTTGGGAAGTAGTTAACATAATTCCCATTCTCCTTAGACTTGAAGCACTGAATCGTGGGAGGAGCATTCTGTGTGGATTTTTAGAATTATCATTTTGAGATGAATTCTTCACATCACATCAGCAATGAATTTCTTGATGAACTTATTTTATATATATAAAACATTTTTAGACCCCTTAAAGTAATTTAATCCATGATTCTTACCACACTTGGAGAAACAAAGGAAAATTCATCTCTTTTTTCCTTTGGTTTTGGAGCTTCCTTTAAAATCCATCTTCCCCTAATTGTCAAAATCAAGAGATTGATAAGTGAATCCAACCTCCATTTCACCCTTGATTTAATAACACAAAATATCTTCATATCTACTAATGTATATTATGTCCAATTACCTTCTGAAACATGGATTTAATCCACCAAAGAATCGATCAACATTACTTTCAGGTTGGATGATAATTCCTAAAGCATACCTCACAAGTCCTATGAAATTAGCCTCATAGGTACCAATAGAATCATCACCCCTTTACTTAAACTCATGAAAATCATTCTCCATATTAGTATAAATAATTCAAAGAAATTACTTATTTAAAAATAAGTTCTTGAACTCATCCCAAACCACAGATTCAATCTCATCATGCTACCTCATATTCTGGATTAGAGTCCACCACTGATCTGCTTCACCTTTTAACTGATAAATAATCATAACGAGTTTATAATGCTACGAACACTGAAGAATAGAGAATATATTTTCAGTGGTACTAATTGATTGTTCAAGAAAAATTGGACTCAGAGACCCTCTGAAAGAAGGTGGATGTTGCCTCATGAAAGACTTAACAGAATGTTGTTCCCTCGTTTTCTCATTTGGAAGTCCACCATGATTCATAGCTTGAGAAAGCTGTGTAAGCCTAATAATGTTTTTTTTCATTCCAACTCCCATAACATTTAGTTTTCATGAGGAAAATAATTGCATTTTCCTTTGCAATCACCATTAAAATGGTTCTTTTGGGTTCTAACCATTTACTGAAATCAAAAGCATAGAGTAAGAAATAATTATCATAAAGAGGAACCACATAATCATGAAAAATAACTTTCAAGATGTCTAACTTATGACACCTTACTTAATTTATGACACATTTAGTTAATCCTAGGTTATTAATATACAAATTATATTGAAATAGTTAAAAATAGTTCCTGAAGAGTTTGTGAATTCCCAAAGTATATCACCCAGGAGTGTCAAACTAGGTGTACATAAAGGACCGTTTTCATATACCAGATTACCCCGAGTCAAGACCAAAAAATATTTTCAGTGTTGTCAACTATAGGTTAATCTATTCTAGAGACATTTCCACTTGTAGTATATAGACAAGGATGTATTTCTAGAAAAACACTCACTATATCCTTCACCAAAATTCTAGGACATTTTCCTATACTTTAACTCATCCCTATACTTATCCTTAGACATGTACTTAGGGTTCTCACCGAGGTTTTATCATCCTAGTTTCCAATTTGTAAGAAAAATTTTCCACTAATACCAATTATTGAGACCATCACTTTTAAAACATTAACATTACATTTCTTTTAAAGAATACACAAAACATTATACAAAAAAAGATGCATGAAAACCATACTATTCTAGTGACATTGGAAACTTGGGAACATTAAATTGGTACATATATGAGCCACATCATCTTCCACTTGGTTATTTTTGACTAGAAACATTCTTAGACATATCAAAAATAGTAAATATAATCATAACCA
The DNA here is from genome assembly GCA_963277665.1 of Viscum album. NCBI lineage: Eukaryota > Viridiplantae > Streptophyta > Magnoliopsida > Santalales > Viscaceae > Viscum > Viscum album. Next base: position 1,170,321,284 of record OY728164.1, read on the forward strand.
GGGGGAAAGAAAACATAAAAGTGTTGATCTTGAATGATTATTAATTTTAAAAAAGGGAAACATGTAAGCATAATCATGAGTATAAGTATTTGATATTGTGTTCAGAAAAATAGAAGTTCATACCCTATATATCAAAGATCATAATAGTGATAATGGAATAAATATTAGTAGTTCATAAGGTATGAATCATAATAAATTAAACAGCATAATCCATGAAAGAATAACGTCATAATAAAACATGGAAGTGTGTCCATCAAATAAGCATATAATTATTTCCATAGTAGCCTAGACATATCTTCCAAGACCATCTTAGAAGTATGGGTTCAGTCCCCATACCAACTTAGTAGTCATGTTTCACTCCCATGGCCATCATAGTAGCAAGGGTTCACTCCACATACCATCTTAGTAGTCATGGTTCACTACTATAACCATCATAGTAGTCAAGGTTCACTCCCAATACCATCTTAGTTTATCTCATGAGATATAAATATTTACCCAATTCATTGGAGGGATATATAAGTCCCACCCATCATATAAAGAAATAATACATATATGGGCCACACGATCATAAATAATCATACATAACCCATGAAATGAAATGGGTATAATAAACATGTAAACATATCATAACCTATGGAAAGAGATAGGTTTCATAATCATTTCACCATTAGAAAAAACTGTGAAAATAAGTGGGTTTGAAAAGCATATAACCCATGAATGAGATATGAGTTTTATATGCATCATGCCATCAAAAATATAATCAATTAAATTAAACAATATGAATGGGAAAATTGAATAAATTTCCCATAAAGGCATGAGTAACACCAATTGATTTTATCTTAGATGGGAAACAATTTTGAATGAACTTTTAAAAAAAATTTCTCGAGGAAAATATCCTTTCTTCTTTGAAAAATTATTTTTATAACATAAAACCTTCTGAAAATATTTTTCTTTGAAAATATATTTGAAAACTTATAAAGGAAGCTTTGAAAACAATAAAAAATTTAAAATACTTTTTCCTAAAAAAATTTCATTAAGGATATTTTGCAATCGTTTTGAAAACATTTTCGAAAACATGGTTTTTGAATAAAATAGATTTCTGACCAAAGAGAGAGAAAATTAGATTTAACATAAAAAAATTATCTTATGTACCATAGAGTAGAATAATGGTACTAAAAATAGAGGATATAATTTATAAATAGAGGATAATTAAAATAATTAATATTCTTGAGATATGGATCATAGTTTTTCTTCATGGGAAGCATAAACTTAAACAATCTCTGAATGTGATGAGATTTTCTCAATAAGCTCTTATAACTCGGTAACTTGGAATTATAATATATGTTTAATAAATAAAACGTAAATGAAGCTTAAAATATCATAAAAACAAGTATATTCCTGATATAAAATTTTAAATTTAAGTATATACACCTTGAAAAATATCTTAGGTTAATAACAAAACATGAATCTCAAAGAAGACAAATTGAGACAAAACTACTTTACCTATTTGTTAAATTTTGAATGTTAAATCCCATGAAAAAAGGATCATCAAATTAGAATGTGAATAACCATAAATTTAAATATAGGATACATAAAATACAATAATTTTTAGTAGAAGCACCACAAAAAAGTAAATATTCTAAAACATAACATTTATCTTATGAAAATTAAAAATGAGATGAAATCCCCATACCTTGTGTCTTGACTCTCTCCGTACTTGTACAACATTCATATATAATAAATATAATTTTATTGTAAATATTTTACATAATAATATTCTAAAATATACTACAATATATGGTTTTATTATGAACATATATTACCTTTTTGTTAACGATCCTATGTTAAGGTTTCACTTCGGGTAATATTAACATTATTCTTCACATGTGTCTTAATTTGTTATATCACCAGTCCTTATACGTACATCATGATTCATGTATGTATAAAATGATATAAATATAATTTATATATGTTATATGTATATTATAATAATCTATAGAATATAAGAGTATGAAATGGAATACACTATTCAAAGAGACGGTAATCCGTACACATGCATGAACGTTGTTTCTGTTTTTATTGTCATATTGAAAGAAAGTATGTAAGTGATATATGTATATATAAGTATGTACATATATATATATATAATTATTTAAGTTTCATGAATATATCAAATATATCATATATGTTCACTATAATAATCCTTAATACATTCTTTGTGGTGTGTGAACGAATCACATCGCTCTGAGGGGGCGGTAGTTCACACTTCCTCAAACGAGATTATCGTATTAACACCAAATGGAAAGTAAAAAGATGTGTGTTTTAAAAGAAATAAATAAGCATAAATACATAATAAATATAATATATGACATTTATAAACATATTTTCGATCATAATTTCCACTATGATTTGTGGTAAATAAATAATAAACAATGATCGTTTCATGAGGTATTAATTCTACAAACACAGAAAAAGCATGTTCGACATATATTATATGGAGGTGTGTGTAATTTTAGGTCTAAAACTTCAAATAAAAACAACCTAGTATATTGAGTATATAGATTATGTCACATAATAATAGAATATATATATTTGATGGGGTGAATAAGGAAAATAAAGGAAAAGAGCTTGAGAGAAGACGTTACCTCTTAATCGAGTAACTCCTTTTGGTTTATGCCAAAAGGATTCATTGAGAAGATATATGACCAAATGAAGGCTTCAAGGTATCTGATAAGATTGTTTTGAGTCTACATGGGTAGATATTTTCCAAAATTAGAAGGTCTGATAGGTGTGTGGAATGGGTAGAGGTGATGGCCTTTTTTAGTGGAGGGGGATTGACACTCATGTAAACTTTTGAAAAGAGAATTCCAACCATGTTTTTTAGGTTGACAGTGGATCAAATAATAAAACAAGGTCAATAAAATTGATGATATAGTATAAATATGGATATAAAATGGGGTTTTGACTAGTTTCTATGTCATTTGGGTCCTTAATGTTAAGTTTTATTCCCTAATTAAGCATAATTCGGCCTTAACCACTGTGATTAATTTTAATCACTTTTAGTAATCATTTTGGACAAAAAAGTTTGACCTTATTAGAAATTATGAATTATTATGATTCCAAATATAGAATCAATTTTTCTAAATTTTAATCACATAAGTGGAAAAAATTAATTAAAAAATAATCCCATTGTTGGGGCGACACAACGGGTTTTTATAATAAAAAAGATCAAACGTTTTCTAAGTTTTTATGTCCAATTTAAATGTGGAAATGATTCCAATGAAAAAATTAGATTAATTGACAAAAATAGTATCTAATTAAACTTTTAAATCAAATTAAATTATATTTTAAACCTAGAAACAAATTAAATTAAAAATATTTTTTGAATTAAAAACTTGTATTTTTTCATTATTAATCCAAAAATGAAGTTTCTCAGAAAAATACCAAAATTTCCACTGAAGATAATCTTGAAATTATAAATTCAAAAATGAGGTTTATTTTATCAAATTAAATTTCTAAATATTTCTAAAGTTTTTTTTATTAGAAGTACATTAAAAACAGTATTTTTAGAAATAGAAGGACTTTACCAAAAATCATATATTTCATTATAAATATGTTAAATTTATATAAAATAATTGTAGTCAATATTTTAAAAGTAGTTATTAAAATTAATATAAATAATTTTAATGGATATATTATTATTATATTATTTAAATAATAAAATTATGGTTTGCAAAAACTTAGTGTTGCGTGTATCGTATGGCAACTTAGTGTAATGTGTATCATACGCCAAATAAGTGTTGCTTGTATCTTACTCCATGTAAGTTTAGTGTGAAAGGAATCCTTGAATCAGTGAATTTTGAGATGAAAATATTAATTAATTTGAAAAATATAGGTCCATAAATACTCAGGGTGTTACAAAGAGGTACGTCTTCCGAGAGTAGAAAGCGTCGCTATAAGGGTATCAGCTAGAGGGATAGGAGGAAGAGTGGCTCGGGGGAAGGGTCAGTCCCATAGGACATTACCCAGATTGTATGTCACCATTATGGTAGAAAGGGTCACTATTGTAGAAAATGTCCTTAACCACCAGTAGAGTGCCAATCTTGTGGTAGTATGGGAAATATACATAAGTTCTGTAGGAACCTGCAATTGACGGGTAGTGATAGAGGAGCTAGATAGAACCAGGGTGCAAGAAGGGGATCTTCTACATCATATTAGTCTGGTTTTTAGAGTTCTACTAGCCAAGTTTGTGGCATGGTGATTCTTAGAAAGAGAGCCGATATTAATAGAGTGGTTCAGCATAGGGGACTCAAGTAGCATCATGGGGAAGAGGGGTAAGATAATTACATTCCATTCAACATATAATTATTGATAGTGAGTTTGGAAGATTGATAGTGAGAGTTAATATTCTTATAGAATCTATGATATCTAGTGCCTTATTTTATATTGGTGACTATCGTTATTTATTTCTTCACAACTTGTGAATAATTTACGCTTGGTGGTGCATTTCATGAGTGGGGTATTGATTATAGATACACCATTGGGAGTATAGTCTAGAGACATCTATCTGTGCAAGGGATGTTCTCTAGATGTTGGGTAGTACTTTTTTCTTTGGGATATTTATATCCTTAACATTTAAGGATTAAACCTAATTTTGGGAATAGACTAGTTAGTATCATACCAAGCCCGCATAGATTTTAATCGTAGGAGAGTGATCTTTATGTCTTCTAAGAGTGACAGTTATATTCAACATGGGGTGTTGGATATCAACATGGGCCGTGAAGGGCCAGTACACCAGAAATTGGGGGAGCCTTATACCAAGGTAACTAGTTTTTTTATGGATGAGGGAGGTGTAAATGATAATTTATTTATACCTATAGTGGAGAAGTTTTAGGTTGTGTTTCATAAAGATGTAGCAGGGATTCCACTTAAGAGGGATTTTTAATTTACCATTGAGCTCATGCTTGGGGTTGATCTAGTTTCTATTCCACCATACAGAATGGAACCTAAAGATATTCAAGATCTCAAGAATCAAATAGATAAGTTGGAGGATAAGTTATTTATTCGGATGAGTACATCAACATGGGGTTCATCAGTTTTGTTTTCTAAGAATTTTTATGGATATTTACCCTTAGATGTTGATTAACATAAGTTTAACTGTATTAAAGTGAAGAACTAGTATCCTCATCAGCATATCAATGATATTTTTGACTAGTTGAGAGTAGTTTGTGTTTTCTCAAATACTAACTTGAGATAAAGGTATCATAATTTTAGAGTTTAAACTTATGATATATCTAGGGATACTTTTAGAATAAAGTATGGCGTATATGATTTTTTCAAAATTCCGTTTGTGTTAAGAAACATTCCAGCAGTGTTTATGGCCTTGATGAATATATTCTTCCATTCATACCTAGATCAGTTTGTGGTGGTTTTTGTGGATGAAATATTTGTGTAATAATAGACTCATAATGACCATTCCCAACACCACAACAACGTCTTGAGTACACTTAGAGATCATTGAGTATATGTCAATCTATCTAAGTGTCAGTTCTAGATTAATTAGGTACACTTCTTGGGTCACATGATTTTAGAGGAAGGTGTGTTAGTGGAACCGTAGAAGGTTCAGGAGGTTGTTTCTTGGGATCATCGCATGAATGTATTCAAAATACAATTTTTTTTGGGGTTGGTAGGATATTATTGGAGATTCATCCAAGACTTTTACCGATTAGCATTTCCATTGCGAGGCTTGGTAAAGAAGGTGGTAAAGTTTGAATGGTTAGAATCATATGCTAATTCCTTATAGGAGCTGAAGAATAATTTGACATCAGCACTAATTTTGATCCTACTTGATCCAAGTAAGGATTATACGATGTTTTTTGATGCATCTGGGATCGGAAATGGATATGTGTTGATGTAGGGGGGTCGATTTGTGGAATAATGGGTCTTAACATTTGAATTCAAATGAAAAGAACTACCTTATGTGTAACACCCTGAGATTTTATGAAAAATATTCTTTTAATTTCATTGATGTCTTGTGTTGTACGCTACACAAAAAATTAGCTTGTGCTATATGAAACATAGTATTATCTTGTATTATACGCAAACACTATTCTTGTCTTGTGTTGCACGCAAGTGAAACCTTCCTCTATAGCTTGTGTTGTACGCAATATCGAGTTTCATTAAACAACGATATGTTTTTAAAATATTATATAAACTAGCCATTATGAATAGTAATACCCACTTTTTGAAATTTCATAAATTTTATATTTCAAAATGGACTTCATTTTTGGATTCGGAATATCGAAATTATCCTAGGGTGGATTTTTTTTATTTTTCTGATAACATTCAATTTTTGATGAATAGTGAAAAAACACTGAGTTATAGTTTAAAACCGAATTTTTATTTAAATAAATATTTATTATATTTAAATTTAATTTAGGTCAAAATAGATACATAATACCAATATAATTTCAATATAATTTATTGGAGTCATTTAATAATATTTTTAGTTATATAAAAATTTTATTGAACTTTTCACCGTCTTTTACCCTACTCCTAGGAGCATTTGCAAATTTACATAAAATTTAATTTTACCACTTCTATGAGTTGAATTTAAAAAATCATAGAGACACAGTTGATATCAGTAAATAAAATGTGGTTCAATGAGATGAAAATAAATTTTTGTGAATAGTGACTTTTAACTTTTATTTACCACGGTTAAAAGTAAATAGGGTAATTAAGTGTAAAAATGATATTATTATTATCTTAACACATGACTTAATTCTATTGGATAAGTGTAATTAGACCAAAAACAACCTTTGGAATAAAATATTACCCTTTAGGTCCACTTGGATTAGATTAGGACATTTATTATTATTTTATTTGAAGAAGAGTTAAAATAGTTGAAATCAAATTTTAATAAATAAAACCTTTTTAATATAGAGATATACATAAGATAAATTCGGCTATAAATATAAATTTGAATGATAAAATTATTTCCTACATAACGGTATGTTATTTATAAATTTTATACATTAAATAATTTAATTTATTTATGACACAATGATGATGCAATAATTACCTTATTAATGAAATATTAACATAATTGATATTATAAAAACCCAAATAGAAGTAATTTGAGACTTTTATGAATTAAACTAATTTTATAGGTTGATATAACATATTAGGGTTTTTTAGATGAACTTTTTTAGGTAATAATGGTGTTATAAATTTTAAAAAAAACAAAATACCCAATAGTGTCAAAACTGACATAAAAGAGTTGTTAAAAAACATATTATATTTTTAATTGATATAATGGTCTTAAAAATCTAACGTTCTGAAAAAATACTTATATAATAATATATTTGACATTAATGAACCAATTGGTGTTATATTGGTAGTTTATAGTATGTTTATTAACTATATAGTGTAAGAATACAAGAAGACACAGTAAAAGTTAAATTATTTAACTTAGAGTTAAATCTAAATTATAAGTTTAAAATGGTAACCTAAACTTGTATAAAACCTATTGGATGAGATTATTACGACCCATACCAACCATATCCCTTACATAAGTCACTTTTGAGCCATTATGAACCGAATATGAATTTATTATAAAATAATATTTTAAGTTTTTCCTAAGGTGCCCCTCACCCCTCTTATAAAAGAGAACTCCCCCTTCTTTCTAATTCACACCTCCAAAGCCATTTGGTTCGGCCAAAACCTAAACAAATACCATCTCAACTGTCTTAACTTCATCCTAGAGGCTTTCCTTTAGTCATAAATCCAACCTAAGGAGCCCTTTTGATAAAATCAAAAGGAAGAACCCGAAGAAGAGGTAAATGTCTCACCACCTATTTCATGTTCCTTTCTTCTTCCACTTCCTCCTTATTTTTTGTTTGCATTATAAAATAATAAATCCAGTATATTATAAATAATTTTATGTTATTATAAAAATGTTCCAACCATATTAGTTATTTTATCCATCCTATGAATGAAAAAGTCACCACATGTGCGTACATACGACTTACCGTCTCCACGTCGTGGTGTTGTTTTTTTTTCAAACATTTTATCATTTTGATTAGTATAATAATGAGTATAAATGATATAAATAATAAATATAAAATATTTATGATTCTTTATATGTGATATACCATCCAATTATATATGATTTTATATCAAAATAATGATATTGTCGCTCGTGCGAACGTACGGACTACCGTCTACACGAACGCGATGAGATTCATTTTCCATGATTAACCATTCAAGTATGATTATAAAGTATATATAATAAATAATAATGAAATATATTACATAAAAATGATACTGGATTTATGTACATATATGTTTCATTTACTTAATTCCATTCAATTTAATAAGGAAACGAAAACAGCGTTCATGCGTACGTACGACCTATCGTCTCCATGAACCGTGTATTTCATTCCATTTATCGATCTATCATATATATTTATATGATGAATATATATTATATATAAATCATGTTATACATTCTGGAATTAATTAAATCTGGAGTTTAGTAATAATATCAAGTACAACAAGTCAAAACACGTACGATAAATGAAATGATTTTAACCAAAACGCTGCTTCAACATGGAATTTACAAAAGAACGGGTAAGATAATGTCATAAGTGAGTAATATATGATATCATAAATATTATTATGGTTATATCAAAAGTTAATAATTTGTTTAAACCCACTATATAGGAGTCTTGGACACATACAAATTAAATTGGACATAAGTTAAGGGATAATTTTGCAATCTCATTTTTATCCGAGATTGCTTATACGTAAGTATTTACTGGGGTTATATTTATCATCCATGTCTATTAAAAGATTTTCATAAAGTATTTATTATTCTTACATGTATGTTTAAATTCATTTTTACCCCTTTTTGACTTTTAATATGATGTACGGAAGGAATCTTTCTTTTTTTACCATACGAAGTACTTTTTGACTTTTCCAACAAAAGTACAGGAAGAATGTTTTTTAAACTTATAAGGCCTGAATGGATTTTTACGGTTTCATAACACCTAATTTTTAGGAAGATTCCTCTAAAATATTTTATTATAATTTTCAACAAAATCCTTTTCTTTTAAAATTGAATGGAATTTTGTGAAAATAAAATTATTTTGAAGAAAAAATGATATTTTCCTCAAGAATTCATTTCAAGTGTTTTGTCAAAACTATTTTCCATATAAGATGACATTATTTACTATGATTATGTTTCAAGTATAATGTCTCTATTATTTACATGGTTTTATTCTTCTTATGATGAAATTATATCCATTTGTTTTATATGGATTATGTTATAATGGGATGATGTTTAATAAACCCATTTTATTCTTTGTGTTATGTAGAATGATTTTTGTTTATTTTGTGGAACAAGTAAGAATGATTTAATTATGAGATGGGTGGGACCTATATTTCCCTCCAATTTATTGGGTAAAGATTTATATCTCATGACTTATACATGGCTGGAACGGAAATTAAAATCCGGTTTAGTAATACAGGGCTGGAACGACAAGTAAACCCGGTTCAGTAATGGACTTTGTCCACTATGATGGTCTTGGAAGAAATGCCTTGGATACTATTGAAATAATAACATGTGATTAATGGTTTCCACAATTACATGTTTTATTCCCATTCTATTTTATCATGATTAATGTTCCTTTATAATCTACGCCTTATGTATTGCCAAGATTTACTTCACAACTCAAGATTTTGATATTTAAACGTTATGTTCATGTTTTTTTAAGTTAAAATGTATATGATTTGTTTTAGTCTCTCCATGCTTACCCTTACTAAGAATTTGAGATCACCCTTTATATGTTTTCTTTTCCATAGGATTTAAAGAAAGGTTTTAGGTATGAAAAAAGGGAATATCTTTATGAGAGATGTTGAAGATCTTTCACCATGATTAGAAGATTTTGTTCCGATTTTCCAAAGACACTAAACTATTACAGTCCTTGGGTGTCTGTTTTTGTTATGTATTAAGTATTCTGAAAAAGTAATGTAATGTCCATGTTCGTCACACTTTGGGTCTCTACAGTTGGTATTAGAGGAAAGGTTTAGTTAATCTTCGGAAACTAGGATGTGAAATCTATAGTGAGATCCCTAGAGATATTTCTAAGGTATGTCTAGGGATGTCCATATGGTTAGGTATAAGTATAGATTATAGTCCAAGAATTATGGTAATGATATTAGAATAAAACTTAATATGTTAGAGATTTAATGTACTCCCCTTGTTTATGTTGTTTTACTAGTATGATTTTTGCCTCTCACACTATTCGTTTTGGGGTTTAGAAAATGGATGGAAACATAAAGATTCACGATAATGGAGGATATGATGGACAATGGAATGATATTCTTTAGGAGAAACCAAATGAAATGAGATTTGGAATTCTAAAAATCGTTATTATTCCTAATAAGAAATCTCATAATATGATCAATAATCTCAACTTTGGTAAGTTTTCTGGCTCAGCTAATAAGAGAAATATGGAGTTTCATGATGATCATAGAGGAAAGACCGTTCAATTTCCATCATGTAAATCATGTGGTAAGAGGCATCAGGGAGAATGTTTCAAAGGAACTGTAAGATTCTTTGGGTGTGAAAAAGAAGGACACAAAGCCATTAATTTCGAAGGAAAAGGTTCGGTTAACACAATGGGAAAGGATAATGGTATTGTTTAGACATTAACAACGGTTAAATGTTTTAACTGTGGAACGTACATGCATTATTCAAACCAATTCCCTAAGGGAAAATCTCATAAAGAGAATCAGCACGGTCGTATGGGTAGTATTTATGTTGATGATGATGAAGAGACTACAAATGGTATATGAGATGAAAGAAGTGTTGAGGAATACAATGATGAAGCTCGGTCAATGGTTTATGGAGGTAGTGGAATGATTGCATGTTTATCAAGAGTAGTGTTGTAAAAGTAATCTCATGGTACTATGGAATAAAGAAACATCTAAGGATTGTTACACTATTGTTTTTCCTTATGTTTTTGAAAGTATATGTTGAATGGTATCGATAACCATGAAAGGTTATTCAGATATTTTTGGAAAGCACCTAATATGCGCATAATGAAGGGATAAGGAGATAATGAGATATTTGATAGTTTTAAATAGATCATGACTAATATAGGGATAATGTGATATCATGGTTTGAGAATATAGAAATTATGGAATTTGTTATGTGGAAAGAGTTAACTTTTGATAACATTCATGTTTTCACAAAGATTATATGGTTATTCATTTTTCAAGAGAATATATAATTAAGGTCTTCACATTTCTAGAATGTGACCAACAAGATATATTTTATGATATATGGGGGATAAATGATGGTATTAACATGCTTGGTAGATGACCTATCTTGTAATCCTTTTCATTATACTATGAGATTGGATAGAAGTATTTTGGATAAACCTAAATATTGGAATGGATTAAGTTGGACATAGGATAATATTGTATAAGGATAGAACCTTTTTTTCGATATTATTTCTGGAATGTTTTAATAGTATAGTTTTAGAAAAAGGGAAACCTATAGGACAGGAGACAACCCGTCACATCAGACAAGGTTGTGGGAATCGAACCCACAAATGAAGTGCGACATGCCTTTATCACATACCATTGGCCTCCAGGAAGTCCCTGGTTTGTAGAAATTAGTTTTATTTTATTAAGTGGTATGATAGATGAAGTATAAGTTCATTTTGGGAACCATTTTCGATTAATCTCACCGTATATGGACTTATGTATATAACTGTTGCTAACTTTATGTTTGAGATAGATGGAATGACCTATCATTCTATTTCATGATCCACTATCACTTCACAGAAGACAAATTCAACTTCATTTCTTTAAGAGATGAAGTGGAAATTGTTCAAGGCACGAACAACAGTGATATTGTACCAAAATCAAGTAAGTATTTCTTTTAATACAAAAATTCTTCAAAATTAGGGAAATGATCTTGAAAACCAAAAATGTTATCCTATTTCCCTCATATCTGATGAATCAAATGATACCTTAGATCATCAAAAATTTATGTCTTTGTGATTGTTTCCTTTTTCATAGCCATGTTCTCTACCACTCTCCTTCCGAACATGATTGTTAGATTTCTCTTCCATATCCATATTTTCACCTATGTTATCCTATGTGGAAACACAGTGGTTAGTTAATTTGGGAAACAATTATGTTCCATACATTATTTTTTTAATGTTAAGTTTTGGTATTTTTTTACGATGTGGGTTTCTATTAAAGAAACTTTCAAGTAGTAAACCATTTATAACCCTGATGATTTTGGAGGGAAAAATTCATTTTAAGGGGGGTAGAATGTAACACCCCGAGATTTTATGAAAAATATTATTTTAACTTTATTGATGTCTTGTGTTGTACGCTACACCAAAATTAGATTGTGCTACAAAAAACACAGTATTATCTTGTATTATACAAAAACAATATTCTTGGATTGTGTTGCACGCAAGATCAATCTTCCTCGATAGCTTGTATTGTACGCAATACCGAGTTTCACTAAATAACGATATGTTATTAAAATATTATATAAAGTATCCGTTATGAATATTAATACCAACTTTTTGAAATTTTATAAATTTTAACTATCAAAATGGAATTCATTTTTGGATTCAGAATATCGAAATTAGACTAGGGTGGATTTTTGGTATTTTTCTGAAAACTTTCAATTTTTGTTGAATAGTGAAAAAACACTAAGTTATAGATTAAAACCAAATTTTTATTCAAATAATTATTTATTTTAGTTAAATTTACTTTAGGTAAAAATAGATACATAATACCTAAATAAGTTCAATATAATTCATTGGGGTCATTTTATAATAATTTTAGATATATAAAATTTTTATTTATCTTTTCACAGTCTTTTACCCACCTCCTAGGAGCATTTGAAAATTTATATAAAACATAATATTACCACTTCTATGAGTTTATTTTTAAAAATTCATAAGTCATGGTTTATATCAGTAAGTAAAATGTGGTTCAACGAGATGAAACTAATTTTTAGTGAATAGTAACTTTTAACTTTTATTTACCACGGTTAAAAGTAAATAGGGAAATTAAGGTTAAAAATCATATTATTATTACCCTAACACATGTCCTAATTCTATTGGATAAGTGTAATTCGACCAAAAACAGATTTATGAATAAAATATTACCCATGAGGTCCACTTGGATTTGATTTGGACATTTATTATTATTTTATTTAAAGAAGAGTTAAAATAGTTGAAATCAATGTTTAATATCTAAAACATATTTAATATAGGGTTATAAAAAAGATACATTCGACTATAAATATTCATTAGAAAGATAAAAATTTTTCATAAATAATGGTATTTTTTTTATAATTTTTAGACATTATATATTTTAATTTATTTATGACACAATGATGATGCAGTAATTACCTTATTAATGGAATATTAACTTAATTGATATTATAAATACCCAAATAAATTTAATTTAAGCCTTTTACGAATTAAACTAATTTTATAGGTTAATATATCTTATTAGGGTTGGTTAGAAGAATTCTCTTTAATGTAATAATTCTGTTATGAATTTATAAAAAAACAAAATACCAAATAGTGTCAAAATTGACATAAAAGACTTTTTAAAATAAATATTATATTATTAATTGATATAATGGTTATAAAAATATAAGGTTCGACGAAAATACTTATATAATAATATATATGACATTAATGAACCAATTGGGGTTATATTGATAGTTTATAGTATGTTTATTAACCATATAGTGTAAGAATACAAGAAGACATAGTAAAAGTTAAATTATTTAACATAGAGTTAAATCTAAATCATAAGTTTAAAATGGTAAACTAAACTTGTATAAAACCTATTGGTTGAGAGTATTTCTACCCATAACCACCATATCCTCTAAATAAGTCACTTTTTAGCCATTATAAACCGAATATTAATTTATTATAAAATAATATTTTAAGTTTTTTCTAAGGTGCCCCTCAACCCTCTTATAAAAGGGAACTCCTCCTTCTCTCTAATTAACACCTCCAAATCCATTTGGCTTGGCCAAACCTGGACCAAATACCTTCTCAACTATCCTATATTAATCTTAGAGTCCTTAATTTAGTCAGAAATCCAACCTATGGATCCCTTTTGATCAAATCAAAGGGAAGAACCCAAAGAAGAGGTAAATGTCTCACCACCTATTTCAAGTTCCTTTCTTTTTCCACTTCCTCCTTCTTTGTTATTTCCATTATAAAATAATTACACCAGTATATTCTATATAATTTGATGTTATTATAAAAATGTTACAACCATATTAGTTATTTTATACATCATATGAATGAAAAAGTCACCACACGTGCGTATGTACGACTTACCATCTGCACGTCGTGGTGTAGTTTGTTATTCAAAAATTTCATCATTTGGATGTGTATAATAATGAGTATAAATGATATAAATAATAAATATAACATATTTATGATTCTGTATATATTATATTCCATCCAATTATATACGATTTTAATATCAAATGAATGATATTGTCGCTCATGCGTACGTACGGACTACCGTCTCCACGAACACGATGAGATTCATTTTCCATGATTAATCATTCAAGTATGATTATAACGTATATATAATAAATAATAATTAAATATATTACAAAATAATGATACTTTATTTATGTACATATATGTTTCATTTACTTAATTCCATTCAATTTAATAAGGAAACAAAAACATCATTCATGCGTACGTACGACCTACCGTCTCCATGAACGGTGTATTTCATTCCATTTATCTATATGTCATATATATTTATATGCTGAATTAATATTATATATAATTTGTTTTAAATTCTGGAATTAATTAAATCAGGATATAAGTAATAATATCAATAACAACAATTCCAAACACATACGATAAATGAAATGATTTTACCCAAAACACTACTTTAACATGGAATTTACAAAAGAATGGGTAATATAAAGTCATAAGTGAATCATATATGATATCATAAATATTATTATGGTTATGTTACAAGTTAATAATATTTTTAAACCCACTATACAGGATTATTGGACACATACAGAGGAAATTGGACATAAGGTAAGGGATAATTTTGCAATCTCATTATTATCCAAGATTGCTTATACGTAAGTATTTACTGGGGTAATATTTATCATCCATGTCCGTAATAATGTTATCATAGTGTTCACTATTCTTACATGTATGTTTAAAGTAATTTTTACCCATTTTGACTTTTACTATGTAGTATGGAAGGAATCTCTCTTTATTTATCATATGAGGTACTTTTTGAATTTTCCGACAATAGTACAGGAAGAATGTTTTTTAAGTTGTAAGGCCTGAACAGAATTTTATGGTTTCATAACGCCTAATTTTAATGAATATTCCTCTAAAATATTTCATTATTATTTTCAAAAAAATACTTTTATTTTAAAATTGAATGGAATTTTGTGAAAAGAAAATGATTTTTAAGAAAAAAGGATATTTTCCTCAAGAAATCATTTCAATTGTTTTTTCAAAACTATTTTCCATCTAAGATGACATTATTTAGTATGGTTATGTTTCGTGTATAATTTATCTATTATTTACATGGTTTTATTCTTCTTATGATGAAATTACACCCATTTGTTTTATATGGATTACGTTATGATGGGATGATGTTTATGAAACCCATTTTATTCTTTGGGTTATGATGAATGATTTATGTTTATTTTGTGGCACAAGAGGAATGAATTTATTATTAGATGGGTGGGAACTATATCTCCCTCCAATGCATTGTGTAAATATATATGTCTCATGATATATCCATGGCTGTAATGACAAGTAAAATCCGATTTAGTAATATAGGGCTAGAACAAGAAGTAAACCCGGTTCAGTAATAGACTTTGTCCACTATGATGGTCTTGGAAGCAATGACTTGGATACTATAGAAATCATAAAATTTGCTTAATGGATGCCACAATTACATGTTTTAGTCCCATTCTATTTTATCATGATTAATGTTCCTTTATAAACTATGCCTTACGTACTGCCAAGATTTACTTCACAACTCAAGATTTTGATATTTAAACTTTATGTTCCTGTTTTTTTAATTCAAAATGTATATGATATGTTTTATTCTCTCAATGCTTACCCTTACTAAGCATTTGAGCTCACCCTTTATATGTTTTCTTTTCCCCAGGATTAAAATAATGGGTTTAGGTAAGAAAAAAGGGACGATCTTTATGGGAGATGTTGAAGATCTCTGAACATGATTAGAAGATTATGTTACGAGTTTCCAAAGACACTAAACTCTTACGGTTCTTGGGTGTCTGTTTTTTTATGTATTAAGTATTACGTAAAAGTAATGTAATGTCCATGTACGTCAAGATTTGGGTCTCTACATTATGCATGACCTAGAGTTGGCTGTAGTTTTTTATGATATAAATATTAGTAAAATTATCTGTTGGGTGAGAATTTTTCTATATATACTAACCAAAAGTGTTTAAATTATATCTTCTCCCAAAAATATTTGAACTTACGGTAGTGGAGATGGGTTGAGTATATGCATTATTTCTATTTTGAGCTAGTATATACACCCAAAAAGGGGAACAATGTTGCTGATTATTTGAGAAAGAAAACTTTGACTCAAGCATACCAGGAGTCTAATACTTAGTAGAAGATGGTGAATTTACTGGTTGAGATACACGTGGTAGTTAAGGAGAGTTACGAACCGATTTATCTGGTATCAGTTTTATTAGAGTCTACACTTTTAAGATAGATTATGAAAATAGAATATAAGGATACAGAGTATTTGACCTTGAGGGAGATCTTTGAAGGTGGGGAGTCAACTTGTAATTGGAGCATATATGAGGATGAGATCATATATGTTTGGAATCAGGATGTGGTGCTTACAAGTACGTAGGTGGAGTTGATGCATGAGTTTCGTGCCTCAAAGTGGGTTGTACATCCATGTGTGACCAACATGTTTTATGACCTACATAAATAGTTTTGGTGAGGGGGAATGAAAATAGAGATAACAGGGTCCATGGAATTATGCTACACATTCCAGCAGGTGAAGGAAGAGCATCAATGACCTGGTGGTTTTTTGTAGCCATTTTCAATTTAGAAATGTAAGCTGGATGACATTACCCTGGATTTTTGGTGGGAATCATAAAGACCCCTCAAAATAATGACATTATTTGGGTTATTGTGGACCATTTTACAAAGATAACACATTTATTAATGGTGATGAAGAAATTTTCAGTGGATTAGTTGGAAAAACTGTATGTTTGATAGATAGTCCGTCTACACAAGGTGCTATAGACTATTGTTCCGAATCATGAATCATGTTTTACTTTATTATTATGGTAGGTCTTACCGAAAGTTCTTGGTACAAATGTTTTTTTGAGTACAACATTCTACCCACAGTCATATGGGTTTTTATAGTATACTATACAAGTGCTTGAGGATATGTTATGAGTATATGTTCTTGAATTTGATGGGTCTTGGGAGAAGCACCAAGCTTTGGTAGAATTTTTCTATAATAATAGTTATCAGGAAAATATACAGATGAAACACTATAATTATCTTTTTGTTAGGCCATATAGATCACCTTTATGCTAGATTGAGGTGGGTGAGTTAGATTTATTGGGATGAGTCTCATGCAGGAGACGTCAGAGAAGGTAAAAATGATTTGGAAGGGTATGGATATGGCTTAGTGTAGGAATAAGTCATTTGCTGATAGACTTTGATGACCCATAGAGTTTAGAGAGGGTGATAATGTATTCCTTCATGTGTTTCCTAGATTAAGTCACCATTGGATATGAAGATAGGGAAAGTTGGCACCTAGGTTTCTTGGACTGTTTGAGGTTGCGGAGAGAATTATGTTGGTGGCATACCGATTGACTCTACCAAAGATATATAATGATATTCATGATGTTTTTAATGTGTCACAACTATGGTGGTATCACTTATACCCTTCTCATTTCATCTAGGTGGATGATTTTGAGCTTGAGATATGTGCATCCTTTGAGGAGAATCTGATACGTGTGTTGGATCGTAGTGAGAAGGTATTCTGGGGGAAGACTATGCCGATATCTCTTGTATTGTAGAAATATGGCCATGTCCACGAGGAAACATGGGAGAGAAAATCGAATATGAGGTCTTAATGGCCTAATATTTTTGGATTGGAATCATAGAGGTGCCTGGGAGTATAGATCATGGATGATTTGTTATAATTTGGGGAGATTTTAAAACCAAAACCTTTTATGGATATGTTTCAAGATCATTTATAGGCACTCTTTTGACTTGTGTTTAGAAATTTTCTTTTGGGTTTCACCTTGGTGTGTGTTTGGGTGAAAATTTGAGAAAAATGGAAGAAAGAGTACAATTCAATTTTGGAGCACTATTTTCCCGAAACATGTGCCTTGGTCCAGCTAACCATGAAACCCCAGATTTAGAGGTTCTGCATGGATGTCACACAATTTTTCAAATCATTCACCCAAAAAGTAAAAACATTGAACCCCACTTAAAGTGGTTCATGATTAAAGTGCATGGTTTGGAAAACCGTGCACCTTTTCCTAGTAAATTGTGCTTTCGGTTTTAATAAATATAAAAATTAGATTTAAAATTACCCAAACCCCATAATTAATCCAAAATCAACCCCCACATAGACCAACTTGTTTTATATCATTTTTAAGGTTCTTAGATGCTTTCCAATCCTTCATGACCTCCATTCTTATAGAATCGAAGGGAATATTGAAGATCTTGACTCCACCAGTAAGAGGATTTAATCCTGTGTGGTTTCCTTCTCTCCCACATCTCCCTCATATTTTAGAGGAAAGTTATCCTCTATTTTGATAGATTTAAATATTGGTTTTTTGAATCTAAATCTATAATTTTGATATATTGATTTATTATCGTGATTTAGGGTTTAAGACCCATATCTCATTCGATGTCATTATTCCATCAAATTGGGTATTTCTGCTTGGTGATCGTTCAGAAAAAATTGAGGTAGGTAGTCTATAATTCAAATCCCAAATTCTTGATTTCATTTCTATGTAGGTAATTTTTGAATTTCTATTAGTTTTCTATAAATTTAGTTCTTGATTTAATTAATTAATTTGTTGAATTAATTAATTGAGGGAATGAAAAATTTTGGGAAATTTGGATTGTAGATTTTTAATAATTAATTGTTGAATTAATTATGTGGGAATTTGGATTGTTTAGTTGGGTAATTAATTGTAAAATTAATTATGATGATTTTGGGATAGTGATTTGAAATAAATAATTATTGGATTAATTATGGATTTACTGATACTGTTGAACATGATTAATTAATTATAGATAAATTAATGGGAATGGTTTTGATTAGGAAATTGATGTGATAAATTAATTATTGAATTAGTAATGAAATTGATGTGATTTGTTAATTTTTGAATTAAATAATATAATTTAATTGATTAATTAATTGTTGAATTAATTAATGTTATTGATGTGATTAGTTAATTATTTAATTAATGAATAAAATTGAATTGATTAATTAATTTATGAATTAAATTATGTTATTGATGTGATTAGTTAAATGTTGAATGAACTAATAGTATTTAAGTGAGAAATTAATTATTTAATTAATTAATTTTATTGATGTGATTAGTTAATTGTTAGATTAACTAAAATAATTGAAGTGATTGATTATTATTTTTATTAATTAATGTTGTTGATGTGATTAATTAATTGATGAAATAAATAATGGAATGATTAGAATATGTAATTGTTGATTTTGATTAATTAATTTATAAATTAATTAATTTGATTTTTTGATACGTGTCACTTTATATGGTTAATGGTAACAATAGAATTCACATGAGGCTTTAAATGATGAATGGTAACAATTTCATTCAGTCATGTATTATGAAATATGAATGGTAAAAATGAAATTTGGTTATTAAATAATGAGTGGTAATAGTGGAATTCAGTCATTTATTATGAAATATTAATGGTAACAATGACATTTAGTTATTAAATGATGAATGGTAACAATGGAATTCCATTATGTATTATAAATATAAATGGTAATAATGGAATTCAGTTATGAGTTATGAATTCTAACAATGGAACTCAGATATATGTTTTCATTTTGATGTCATCGGAAACCCATGTGTTATATAGTTAAATAAAGATTACTTGAATAAGTGTAATCTATTTAAATTATTTGTTTTATGTATTCTTTATACAACCACATACAATTGTTATTGACTATATATTTTTTTAGACAACATAAGTGGTGGACTATTGATGTGTTCTCACACCCTAATCGGGATTCTTGATTTGTACCCAAATAGATTTTATGGTTTTAGGATAGGATAAGGGAAAATGCCCCATGTTAGATGGATGAGTCAAAAGGGATCATGGTTGAGGGAACTATATGCAGTTTGGGACCTACTTGGGAGTTGTCAGTGTATTTAATTTTTAGTTTCAATTTGACACTTGGCACGTACTTTAGGATGGCACATCTATTTATTGGTTTTGATATTATATTTCCTGTTTTGGTCATTCTCACGACCCGTCCCAGTGGGGCCCGAGCCGCAACTCCCCAAGCCCGCCTCCAATAGGCCAGGGCCTGGTGACTAACACTGAGTAGGCATGCTACTAACATGGGAGGCATTGCCTATAAACCCACACACACACACACACACACACATCTCCAAGCCCACAATGATGAGAAGTAAAAAATACTAAAAATGGAAATGTATGCATACACTAAAAATCTCAACCAACAGAGTATGATAGGAAAGTAAAGTACAGAAAGTGTAAAACCCTGAGTCAAAAGTACAATCCCACCAAAAGAATGTCTGTAACAAAGTCCAACCTGTAAGGAAAGGTACTGGGACTACACTCTGTAGCCGTAGGAACACACCTCGGCCCGCATGATCTCACTGAGCACCGCCCGGTCCTAGTCAACCTAGAATCCTGTCAAAGGCTCACTTGTCTGCACAAGACACGACACGTGCAAGCAAATATTGTGAAGGGGTGAGTATAACAATAATCAGTAGGACACCCTAAAACAAAAAAGGAAATACAACAAGGGAAAATACCACAAAGGAAAGATACGGTCAGCTCCACACAATATATGTCTACCAAATATATAACAAGAATATCCAGATATACTCATACACGATCGACTATCACGAAACCACCACTAAGATCCAACTCAAAGATTACAATAAGCATATAACAAGGAGAAAACACTCCTAGGTATGAAGAGAGAGACATGAATTACTCATTCCAGGATAACACACTCCACAAGTACTTGAGAACATGATGCTCAGATGAGGATCACAACCAATCACCATGGGGTGATTCCAACAACTCAGACTGAACTAATCTGCTAAGCAAAGGATCGACGCCCGGGTAAAGTTGGTCACGTCGATACCAAGAACTCTACCAAGGGTTCCAGAAATAAATAGAGGGTCCCGCTTTAAGTCTCACAGAGGGGATTCCAACAACTCTATTCAGTAAGTCATGCTGAAGGGATCATACTCCTATATGTAGGAAATGATACCAGGAACCTTGAGGAGAAAGACCAAGGGGACGAACCCTAAGAAAACTTGTCCAAGTCATGGAATAAAGGTGGCTCAAGAGATGAAAAATTGGTCACATGACGTGTAGTATGGTCACACGCTGTGATCCTTGACCCTGAGTACTGCCTGTGTAAACGGACCGTTTCATCTGCTCAATCTGTGTAAAAATCAACTACATGGCGTGTGGAAGGATCACACACCGTGTTCCTTGACTCGGGGTAATGCCCGTCTAAACGGCCCGTGTCACCCAGTTTTTCAGATAGAAGGGAACTACACGGTGTGTAGAAGAATCACATGTCGTGTCCGAGCACCTGGGCTCACTCCGTGTATGCTGGCCATGTACCCGTACACGGTCTCCATCCCTGTACATGTCGCCTGCCCGTGTACCAGTAGACAGGGTATCCTGTGTATCTGGCCTAGCCTGGCCGAGGAGGGGTATCCACGCCGGGTCCTTGGCCATGTACCCAACCCATGTCCGTGTACTCCCGGAGTACACGCCGGGTAAATCTGCCGACGAACACACGCCGTGTAGTCATGATTTTTCTAGAAACTCCGTCTTCCTCCTCACGCCGCGGCTGATCCTCCGGATCCACGGTTTCTTGTATTTTCATCCCGATACTCCAAGGTTTGGTTCGTTTTTATCATACGAACACTGTAACGGGTGTTTTCGATTCTTAAATTGGATCATAAACCTCGAGCGATCCATCCGAAGAAAAACACCTGAAACTCGTATCTCTCGATCCACTCCGAATCATCTGCCGAAACCGTTGTCGCACCTCCGTGACATCACTCCAGGGTTGGAATTAAAATTTGGGATCGTTGCGTCACATAATGGATGTGAAATGATCCATTTTTCATCACCCTATGAAGAATGCGAAGAATACGAAGAATAGAAAGGGGATAAATCCAATGAAACAAAATTTGAGGAACAAAACTATGCCATCGTTCATCATAGTGTTGATCCAATCCCATTAATAGGATTAAACTAAGCAGAAAAATCAACAACAAAAGATCAACATGGATTCAATCTCCCAAAATCCCCACAAAAGCCCATCCCAAAAGAATGATCGATCTGCGGTCTAATATGTTCGTGTATTAGCCCATGTTCATCATAGAAATCAATAACGGAGAAGAAATCACAATTTAAACATCCTAATTGGATTCGCGGTGTTTGTTGGCGAAGATCCGATCGTCGCGTCGTCATTGCCGGCGAAAATCGTCAAGAACGTCGTTGATGCATCAGGAGGTTTTCTCCAGAGCTCTCTAGAGAAATTCAATGTTATTGGAATTGTAACCCTGACCCCTCCCCTATGAAATCTCTATCTAAAAGAATAAAAATATTTCACTACAATAAGGATTTTATAAAATATTTTATTATGGTGACGTCCAAAAACTGGATTTTAGCACCGACCTACGCCGACCGATGTTATGCCTCACCTAAGGTAAAATCACTGTTCTGAATGCAACAGTTCCCTCATATTTTTGATCTGATAACCCGTTCATGAGTTATTCCAATTTTTCAGGAAAACCACACGCACACGTAATTTAATTATTAAATTAAATTCAAACATTTTTTACGGGATCAACGGGCCTCGGAACTGCACGCCGTCTCAGAACCTGGTCTCCCATATAATATTAAAATAATACATGGAAAAATAGAGGACATTACATTACACCCACCTTAGGTATTTTTTGTCCCCGAAAAGCCAAAGCAAGGGCTACTCAAAAAGATGTGGGTACTGCACGCGAATATGAGCCTCCCGCTCCCACGTGCTCTCCTAGAGATTCCCATGCTACCACCAGACACACACTATGGGAATAGATCATCCATGAAGGATCTTCTCTTGCTGATCCTCGATCTCCACTGGGTATTCAGCAAAGGTCACTCCATCATTGATGTCCAGCTCACCCCAGTCGATAACGTGTGATGGATCATGCACGTACCTCTGTAGCTACGACACATGGAAGACATTTTGTACCCGGTCCATCTGAGGAGGTAGAGCCAAGCGATACGCCACCTCTCCAACTCTACTCAGAATATGAAAAGGGCCAACAAACCTCGGAGATAGCTTGCGACCTTGGCCAAATCTCCGCAATCCCCGTCAAGGTGAGACCCGAAGGAACACAAGGCCTCCCTCCTCGAACTCCAAGGGTCTCCGCCTCCTGTCGGCATAAGACTTCTGCTGACTCTGTGCAGTCTTCATCCTATTTTGGATGACCTCCACCTTCTCTGTAGTAGCTCTCACCATCTCTGGGCCCACGAGTGCTGACTCTCCTAGGTCGGTCCAACAAGGTGGTGACCTACAAGGTCGCTCGTAGAGATCCTCGAATGATGTCATAACAATAGTGGAATGATAACTGTTGTTATAAGAAAATTCCACCAGTGGTAGGTGATCCTGCCAGCTACGACTGAAGTCAAGTATGCAAGCTTGTAGAATATCCTCCAGGACCTGGATGGTCTGCTCTTTCTGACCATCAGTATGGGGATGAAACACTGTGCTCAAGCATAACAGAGTCCTAAAAGCTTCCTAAAATCCCTTCCATAACCGGGATTTGAAACGAGCATCATGATCTGAGACAATCTTGGATGGAACTCCAGGAAGTTGAACTTTCTCCGGCACGTAGAGGCGTCCCAAGCTCTCTATTGAACTCTGCTCCCATATGGATAGGAAGTGGGCTGACTTGGTGAGTCGATCAACGACCACCTAGATGGCATCGTGTCCCCTGGACGTACATGGTAAAACCATCACGAAGTCCATGGATATCCTGTCCCACTTCTACTCTGGCACCTCAAGGGGATGAGTAAAACCTTCTGGCACCTGGTGCTTAGCCTTTACTTGCTGACAAGTAAGGCACCGAGAAACAAACTTTTCCACACCCTTCTTTATTCCTGGCCACCAGAATTGACATCGGAGGTCCTGAAACATCTTTTACATGCCTGGATGTATCACCAATGGAGATGTTTGTAACCACCTCAGAACCTCCTCTCACAACATCACAGGCACTACTGTACGCTCTCTTGAAAGAACAATGTTCTCCCCACCTTCTTAATATCCATCAGTAGCATCACCTATGGATATCTGAGCACGTAGAGTCTCACAGCTAGAATCCTCATGCTGTGCTTCCCTGACTCGCTGTAAGAGTGGAGGGGTAACAACCATTTATTAAATGTAAGATCCCTTATCTCCATCCACGAAGGATAACTGTAAGGAGGCCAACTGCGTCGTAGACTCATCCAGAAACTGTGAACTGGATTTCCTGTTGAGAGCATCTGCCACAATGTTCCCCTTCCCAGTAGTATAAATGATCTCAAAGTCATAATCCTGGAGGAACTAAAGCCATCACCTTTGTCTCAAATTCAGATCCCTCTGAGAAAAGATATATCTGAGACTCTTGTGATCAGAGTAGACAGTAAACCACTCGCCCATCAGGTAGTGCTGCCACATCTTCAATGCGAAGACCACCGCTTCCAACTCAAGATCATGGGTCGCATAGTTCTGCTTGTGTGGCCTGAACTGACATGAGACATATGCAATCATAACTTGACTCTACATCAGGACACAACCAAGCCCGGTTCCTGATGCGTCACAAAACACCACGTACTCGACACCCTCCTCCAGTAATCTCAATATTGGGGTGCTCGTCAGACTCTGTCTCAACTGCTGGAAAGCCTGCTGGCATCTCTCGGTCCACACGAAAGGCTGCGCCTTTCGGGTTAAAGCCATCATGGGTGCTGAAATCCTGGAGAAATCAAGAATGAATCTCTGATAGTAGCATGCCAACCCAAGGAAACTCTGCACCTCCATCACGCTCCAGGGTGGATCCGATGCTAGTACTGCCTCCACCTTGGCTGGGTCCACTGCTACACCATTTTCTGAGATAATGTGTCCCAGAAAGTGGACCTCCTGTATTCAGAACCGACACTTCAAGAGTTTCCCATACTACTGGTGCTCTCGGAGTGTGTTAAGAACCACCCTTAGGTGTCTCGTGTACTTTTCCTCGGACACAGAGTACACAAGGATATCATCAATGAAGACCGCTATGAACCGATCTAGATAGGGCTGAAAGATCTGGTTCATGATTCCCATGAACACTGTCAGGGCGTTCGTCACGCCGAAGGGCATCAGCAAGTACTAATAGTGACTGTAGCGACATCTAAAAGTCGTTTACGGTATATCCTCATCCAGTACTCTCAACTGATGATAACCTAATCGTATATCAACCAACGAGAACCATTGTGCCCCTATCAACTGGTCGAAGAGGTCATCGATCCTCGGTAGTGGATACCAGTTTTTCACGGTCACCTGATTCAGGCACCGGTAATCCACACATAGCATAAAGCTCCAGTCTGCCTTCTTGGAAAACAGCACTGGGGCTTCCCAGGATGAAACGCTGGGTCTCACAAAGCCCTTTTTCTGCAAGTCTTCCAGCTACACTCTCAGCTCACAAAGATCTGTATGAGACATCCGATATGCTGATGCTGATATCGGTGTCGTCTCGGGTTGCATCTTAATGTAGAAATCTATCTCTCGATGGGGAGGTAGTCCGGGGAAATCCTCTGGAAAGACGTCCTCATACTCAGCCACCACTGCTGGAAACTAGAAACTCGTAACATCTGCTACGCCAAGGGCTAGGCTAGCCAACTGATAGGATATCCGTTGCACCTTCCTACGCACAAGTCCATCCTGTGCTGCTTGGGTCTCTCTTTCACTGACAATAGAGAACCTCGTTCCATCACTGCGGACACACCGCACCATTCGCCTAAAACAGTCGAGCTGGGCATGAATTGTGGATAGCCAGTCCATACCAAGAATGACATCGTAAGGCCTCGACGCTTCCACCAAGAGGTTCCAACCGAAACTCTCTCCTCCAAGAGTCAGGTCACACTATCTAGAGAGGTGTGTGATCTATGAATATTCTCCAGTCTATGTTTCTAAGCGTAAGGGTCGATTCAAAGGCTCAAATATAATCTCAAGGTCTCGAACAAGATAAGAATCCAGAAAGGAATGACTAGCACATGTGTCTAGCAGTACGAAAACCAAAGTAGAAAAGACACAGATTGTACCTCTAATAATTCCGAGAGTACCTGGGTCATAGGCCTCTACCGCCTGCAGCTGTCCCTGCCTCTGTCCACCATCTACCTGAGCCTGGGGTGGACCTCTTGGGGGTGGTTGTGGTAAAGGGTCAAAACGCCGACCACCTCTAGCTACTCTCCCAGCACCTCTACCACGTCTGCCGCCCTGCCGATATGTCTTATCCACACGTTGTATCTGCCTTGGTGGTCCATCCACTGCTCTCGTTTCAGTAGTATGGAGGGTCAGACAGTCTTGAGCAAGATGTCCCCTATCATCACATGAGTAGCATCGCCTCTCTCGAGGCTGTTTAGATGCGCCCTACGAAACCTGTACGACAGATCCCCTGTCTTGGGATATCCTCTGAAAATGTCTCCCACGCCTGGGTCCCTGATGTCGGCTCCCTTCTGCTGAGGTCTCTACTCCAGATCACCCACTACTGACAATTTCCGGCTTTCTATGCTCTTCCAAGAAGCTCTCAATCACCAAATCACACTCAAGAACCCCAGAATAAGTAGGAATTATCATGGGGATGATGCTAGCTCAGATATCTCTGCGCAATCCCCGCTCAAAAGTTTGAGCTATGAAGTACTGATATCTGACCATATCCATCGAGTACCACGAGAGGTAGGTAAACCGTGACGAATAGTCAGCCACTATCATGGTTCCCTACTAGAGCTGAAGAAGCTCCTGTATACATACTGCTCTCAAGGTAACCGGTGAAAAATCCTCTCTGAAGAGATTCTCAAACTCTGACCATGTAAGAGTCATCTCGTCGTGAGTCTGAATAACCAAACTCCACCATCACCCTGCTGAGCCCTGCAGAAGGCTCGCTACCAGAATCACCATTTGGTCTGCTGGTGTCCTGAGAAAACGGAAGACTCTGGTCACTACCTCAAGCCAGTCCTATACTGCCTGAGGGTAAGGCTCACCTCGATACCTGAGGGGTCTTTGTCTCTGAAACTCATGGACTGCGCTCAGCCTGTGCTCCTCCTCCACTGGTACAACAGGCACTAAACACTGTTCCACAGGTGGTGGGATAACTGGCGCACCACCTGATGGTAAAACTGGGGGATCTAGTCCCTGAATCAAAGCTTCATCACTGAGGGGGTCATCCTTGTGATCGAGCTACTGGATCCTAAAGGGTGCACGTCACGGAGGCATCCTGTAATAAAACAAGATGTATCATAGTTAGTGAGTATATCTGGAGAGCTAACTCAAGAAGGACCTAGAAACCACAATCCATTCCTATATGATGCATGTACCATTATTTTCAACTGAAACTAGTGTTCTCATGTTCTGAGTTGAAAAAAAGTTATCAGAGTCCTGGTGTATGGATACGTCGGCCGCCCGCACCAACACTGGGGTCCTTGGCCTGAAAGCCAAACTTGAAACACTTAACATTGTTGCCCCAAACCAACTCACAGACTCTTGGTCCTACAGTAGAACCGACCAGCTCTAATACCACTCTGTCATGACCCATCCCAGTGGGTCCTGAGCCACAACTGTCCTAGCCTACCTCCAATAGGCCAGGGGCTGGTGACTAGCACCGAGTAGGCGTGATACTAACATGGGAGGCATTTTCTAGAAACCTATACACATGCACACACATATCCAAGCCCACAAAGATAAAAATTAAAAACTACTAAAAATGGAAATGCATGCATACACTAAAAATCTCAACCAATAGAGAACGACTTGAATGTAAAGTATAACAAGTGTAAAACCCTGAGCCAAAAGTACAAGCCCACCAAAAGAAAGTCTATAACAAAGTCCAACCTATAAGGAAAGGTACTAGGACTGCAATCTATAGCCGTAGGAACACACCTCAGCCCGCCTGATCTCACTGAGCACTGTCCAGTCTTGGTGCACCTAGAATCCTGTCAAAGGCTCGCTCATCTGCACAAGACACGACACGTGCGAAAAATCCCATGCAGGGGTGAGTATAACAATACCCAGTAGGACACCCCGAAACCACAAAAGAAATACAACAAGGGAAGATACCAAAAAGGAAAGATACAATCAGATACACATAGTATATGTCTACAGAATATATAACAAGAATATCCAGATATAATCATACACGATCGACTATCGTGAAACCACAACTAAGATCTAGCTCGTAGATTCCACTAAGCACGTAACAAGGAGAACAAACTCCTAGGTTTGAAGAGGGAGACACACAGTAATCATTCTGTGAGAACACACTCCATATGTACTTGAGAGAATGATGCTCAGATAAGGATCACAACAAATCTCCATGGGGTGATTCCAACAACTCAGTCTGAAAAAATCCGTTAAGCGGAGGATCAGCACCCAGGTAAAGTTGGTTATGTCAATACCAAGAACTCCACCTAGGGTTCCAGAAATGAATAGAGGATCCAGCTCTAAGTCTCACATAGGGGATTCCAAAAACTATATTCAGAAAGTCCTGCTGAAGGGATCATACACCTATATGTAGGAAATGATACTGGGAACCTTCAGGAGAAAGACCAAGGAAACGAACCCTAAGAAAACATGTCCAATTCATGAAAGAAAAGTAGCTCAATCCATGAAGAATTGGTTACACAACATGTAGTATGGTCACACGCCATGTTCCTTGACCCTGGGTACTGCCCGTTTAAACAGCTCGTGTCATCTGATCAAGCTGTGTAAAACTCAACTACACGGCGTGTGGAAGGATCACACGCCGTGTTCCTTGACTCTGGGTACTGCCCGTGTAAACAACCCATGTCATCCGGTTTGTTGGATAGAATGAAACTACACGTAATGGAGAAGACTCACACACCATGTCCGAGCACCTGGGCTTACTCCGTGTACGCTGGCCATGTGCCCGTACACGGTCTCCGTCCGTGTCCATGTCGCCTGCCCATGTACCAGTACACGAGGTATCCCGTGTATCTGGCCGGGTCTGGACGGGGAGGGTTATACATGCCGTTTCCTTGGACGTGTACCCAACCCATGTCCGTGTACTCACAGAGTACACGCCAAGTAAATCCGCTGATGAACACATGCCGTGTAGCCCATACTACATGCCGTGTAGTCGGGATTTTTCCAGAAACACCGTCTTTTTCCTCGCGCCGCGGCTCATCCTCCAGATCCACGGTTTCTTGTCCGTTCATCCCTATACTCCAGGTCTTGGTTCGTTTCATCATAAAAACACCGTAATGGGTGTTTTCGGTCATTAAATCGGATCATAAACCTCGAAAGATCCATCTGAAGAAAAACGCCCCAAAACTCATATCTCTCGATCTGCTTTGAATCGTCTGCCGAAACCGTCGTCGCACCTCCGTGACATCACTCCGG
This sequence comes from Viscum album, assembly GCA_963277665.1. Classification (NCBI taxonomy): domain Eukaryota; kingdom Viridiplantae; phylum Streptophyta; class Magnoliopsida; order Santalales; family Viscaceae; genus Viscum; species Viscum album. Next base: position 1,170,351,275 of record OY728164.1, read on the forward strand.
GGTTGGATCTACAATTTGGGATCATTGTGTCACAGAATGGTTGTGTAACGATCCGTTGTTCATCGCCCCGCAAAGAACACGAAGAACGTGAAGAAGAGAAAGGGGAGAAATCCAATGAATCAAAATTTGAGGAACAAACCTCCACCGTCATTCATCACGAAGTTGATCCGCTCCCGTTAATAGGATTAAACGGAGCAGAAAAATCAACAACAGAAGATCAACATGGATTCAATCTCCCAAAATCCCCGCAAAAGCCCATCCCGCAAGAACGATCGATCTGCGGACTAATCAGTTCATGGATTTGCCCATGTTCATCGAAGAAATCAATAACGGGGAGGAAATCACAATTTTAACTTCCTACCTGTATTCGTAGCATTCTTTGGAGAAGATACAGTCGCCACATCATCATCTCTTGTGAAAATTGTCAAGAAAGTTGTTGATGCGTTGGGAGGTTTTCTCCAGAGCTCTTCAGAGAAATTCAGAGTTATGGGAATTGTAACCCTGACCCCTCCCCTGGAAAATATCTATTTAACAGAATAAAAAGATTTTGCTACAATAAGGATGTTATAAAATATTTTAATTAAATATTTTATTACAGTTACGTCCAAAAACTGGATTTCACCACCGACCTGCGTCGACCGATGTTAGGCCTCGCCTAAGGTAAAATCGTTGTTCCGAACACATCAATGCCCTCTGATTTCTGATTCGAGCACCTATTCAGAAGTTATTCCACCTTTTCAGGAAAACCACACTCATGCGTAATTTAATTATTAAATTAAATTCAAAAATTTGTTCTGGGCTCACCGGGCCTCGGAACTGCACACCGTCTCAGAGCCTGGTCTCTAATTAATTACCATATAATATGAAAATAATACACGGAAAAATCCGGGACATTACAGTCATCTTGTGATACTAGATTTTCCAGGTTATGTAATTTCATTTCTTGATTAATTTTTATTTATTTTTAGTGTTGTTTTACTCTGATAAAGATGGTATAGTCTCCCCATTATTGATATTAGACCCTTGCTAATAGTTGATATCCTCTAGTGTACGAGGAGGAAAATTTGAGGTCACCTGGAAGACTGACTTGGGACACCGATGTGTGGAACCCCGGTCAGGACATCAAAAATAATATTTGAAAACATTTAAAGACACGTGAGTTTGAAAATGAATTCCACTCAAGTTAACTCACCCCTTTGAAAATATGCAACCCAAATTAAATAATTTAAAAACTTTTAAATCACCCAACACTTAGTTTTATAGACACTTTAATTCAAGAATACTTTTTAAAACAACAACTCGATGATTACCGCTTCTTTAAAAAACCAAAATAAATCATTAAAATATAATTTGGAATTTGCACAATATCTTGGAATGGATTCACATACCATTCCAAGGTTTAAAATAAATTTCATAAAAAAATGGTCTATCATGGTACATACATATAAGCATAGTTTAGAGGATAAATAATTTACAAAAATCAAGAAATTAATGGATATAATATTATTTTATTGCAAGGAAACCCTTAAATTAGAACAAGTGAAATCAAGATGGAAGCATGTAGTAGTGAGTTGAAACATGCTACCTTTGAAGGAGATGGGTACCAGATGCATTAAAACATACCTTGAAACCCTAAACACCCAAAAATGTAATTTTAGTACCATCCCTAACCATAATCAAAACCATGAAAATATATAGGGCTCATGAGAGGAAGAAAATTGGGTGTGTGTAAAGCTATGGAGAAGGAGGAGGAGGTAAGGAGGGGCCTAACATAGTGGATCACAAGAGGAATAACTTGAATAAAGAGAGAAAATAGCGCTGATGATAGGGGTAGGGTACATACACACGGGGGGGGGGGGGGATTCATATAGGGGTTTTAGGTGAGGAGAGTAGGGTTTTGTGTTTGGGGGGTAGTTTTGAATGAAATGTAGAAGGTAATGTGAAAATAAAATTTATTTTTGTGATTAAAAAAAAGAAAATAAAAATAAGAAGATAGAATATTTAAAATATAGAAAACCACATAGTTAGGAAGTATTGTTTTTTATACCATACAATAACTGTGTGGGAGGCATTGCCAATCCAAAACATTCACCACAATATTTCCCCTATGTGCTTCATGTTTGAAAAAACCATGATTCAACTATTCCAATTTTCATTGCCACATGAAAGAGATAATATGAATACTTACCGCATGGTTTACCTAAGTGTGCACAATATATTTGCCACACCCCAGACTCACCCTAAGCACCATATAATATCTATATAATTACTTATAACCATTCAAAACCTATGTTATATATATATTTTTTAAAAAAATTTTAAATTACAACCGACAACTTCCCAAAAAATGGCCATACTTAATTAATTAAATTAATTAATTAATATCATAATGACATTGTGTGTGTCACAATATATCTACTTTATTATATATTTTGGTTCCTATATAACTTCCATGAATTTATGATTACTCTAGAGAACTTTTACCAAGTTAGTTTTCCTATTCAATAACACTTTTTCTCTATGATCCAAGATTTATATTAGTTATTATTCCTATAAAAGATCATTCACTATTTGTATGACCTCTATGTTTTATTATTGTGAAGGATTATGTATTTACATCCACAAAAGAGACACATAGAAAAAATCATGAACTTGTGATAAGTTCGATGGTTGTTGTAATCGATAAGAAACTATCCCAATTTGATAAAGAATATCAAAAGGCCAATATATCCAGGGTTTAAATATCCATTATTTCAAAATATCGTAACATTCTTATGTGGAGAGATTCATTGGAATACCTTCTCACTAACTTCAAATTCGAGATCACACTGACGATTTTTTTAATAACTCTTATATCAAATCTTAGCTTCCTTGATGTGATGTTGAATGGATATAATGTTCATTATCATTTCCTTATCTAAATCATATACCAAGAGCTTTATTTCTCTAATTTCATCCTATAACATTGAATTTTTGAACTTCTTTACATAAATACTTCTTAAGGATCTATCTAAATGCTTGACTAAAATATATTATTATAAGATAATTCAACAGAAGGAAGGTTTTTATCCCAAAATCCTTTGAAATATAGAGAACCATATCTCATCATATCCTATAAGGTTTTAATGGATATCTTAGACTGATTATATATCAATGTATGATAAGTATTACTAAAACACCACTTTGTATCAAAAACTTGTTGAATAATTCACCAGAACATCGAGGAAAACTACGAATCTCAATCAGATATAATAGAATATGGAACCCTATGAAACCTTACAAATTACATAATGTATATTATAGAAAGATTATAAATACTAAAATCTTCTCTGATAGAAATGAAATGTGTTGACTTTGTAAGGCAGTTGACTATAAAAAAATAGATTTATGGAATTTTGATGTTTTGGGGAGTCTGATGATGAAATATATCTTTATATTTCCCAATTTACATTATGGTATGTGTAATATTTGTAACATCCCCTTATACTTATATCTCTTATAATTAACTTTCTATCATAACAATCATTGAGATACATAGTCTACAATATCTCTCTTCATGTTATCCTACACTTTTAGATCTCTATACATCTCGACACATCTTGGATGAATAGATAATTATAAGCTATAAGCTTCTTCTAATACCTCCCTTTTCATGTTTGTTATTGAATGAACACATACTTTGTTCTTAAAATTTATTGTTCAATCACAATCAAGGTTGAATTTAGGAATATTCATCACCTTCTATTACAACACTAAATCTTTCTTTTGTGCCTCTTTAATAATCACATATATAGTTTGTTGAACATTAATTTTGGAATGATAATATTTCTACCAATTTTTCATGATTTAATGATATATATTTTATAAATAGATATGGATTGGATCTCTTTAAATCCTTATCATAGACAAATTTGCATGGTTTTCCAACTAAGAGCATCAATCACCATGTTCACCTTCTCAGGGAGGTAATGTATTGAGTATTCATAATCATTAATCAATGCCAATAATATTCTATGGGGAATATTCAAATATTTATGGGTGAATATACAATTTAAAATTTATTTATCAGTATATATGTCCCATATTTCCCCATAAATATAATGCATCAATATATTTAATTTAAATATTACCTCTACTATCTTGTAATCATGATTCATGTAATATTTCTCATGAACCTCCAATTAGTTTGAGGAATATTCTACCACCATGTAATTTTTACTAATAACACATCCCAAAACCTTATTTAATGAATAACTATAAATCCAAAAACCCTTGTCCACTATTGGGAAGTTTGAGTATAGGTGCACTGGCTAAACTTCTCTATATTTCCTTGAAAGATACCTTATATTTATCAGTACAAAGGAACATGAAATCCTTCCAAGTTAACATGGAGAGTGGATTAGATAGTTATGAGTAATCCTTCAAAAATCAATGATAATCTCCAACCAATCCATGAAAAATAGGGGTCTTAGTCATTGTGGTTGGTCTAAACCAATGTTTAACAACTTCTATCTTAGATTGTTTCATTTATATACCCTTTATTGAGATTATAATTCCTAAAAATAGAACAATTAATATCCAAAATTCACACTTGATAAATTTTTTTTATAACTTATCCTATATTAGGGTCTTCAATTAAATTCTCAAATGATATTATTACTCTTAATTTCTCTTAGAATATTTAATAATATTGTTTATAAAGACTACCTAAAAATGATTAAGGTAATATATAAAGACTTTATTGATTAAATCAATGAAGAGAGTTGGGGAATTTCTGAGAAAAAATGGAAGAACTATAAATACATAGTGTCCATACATCATATATATGTTTTTATTATGTATGTATCCACATATAACCCTCAATTAATACTATATTGATCAAAGATAAACCTTGGAAAAATTATGCTCTCCTCATAATTGATAAAAAAAATCAATATGGGTTATATGATACTTATTCTTGATTGAGATATTATTAAGTTCCCAATAATAAATTCAGAGTTGTATTGATCCATATTTATTTTTAACAAAATGAATAGGTGCACCCCATTTTGATGAATTGGGATTAATTAATCCCTAATCAATATTCTCATAGTTTTTTCTTCAATCCCTATAAGTTAATTGGGTCCATTATATATAGAGTATTTGAAATAATTATAGCCCTAGGTCTCTGTTCTATTGAAAAATAAAATTTTGGATCTGAATAAAGACTTATCAATTTTTTTGAAAATATAAAAATAAACTCTTATAAAACAGAAATATATTAATTATTGATTTTCTCTCCAACCATATAAGATAAATATCCCTTTTTTATGAATATAAACCTTTACAATAGATGTAATTTCCATTAGAAGTTCATATTTAGCCTCACAAGGATACAAAATCGTAGGTTGGTTTGGAATATCAAACGTGACTTCACTTACTTGAAAATGGATTTGGGATTTATATTAATAAATCCAATCCATTCCCGAAATAACATTAAATTACACTAGAGGAATAATAACATGATTTTTAGGAAACAAATTCCCATAAAATTAAATCAGATATGAATCATTGACTTTGGATGAAATAATCATACCATTATGAGTCTTTTATGATAATAAAATATCTAATTTTTATGGTGGTAATGTGTCCCCTTTAGAAAATTCTCCTGATATAAAATAGTTAGTAGATCTGAAATCAAATATGTCATTAACAGATCTGGAGTGTATAGTAAGTATTCCTTTCACCAAATTGTTATCATACTCCACATCAGAAATAAATAGTGAATGATATTTCCCATTATCTTTGGGCATAAGAGGTTTCTACCATTGATCACCATCATTAACCCTCATATTCATGCAACAATTAGTATAATGACTATACTCCTTTCATTTAAAGCATGTGAGTGTTAGTAGTGAATTTTGTGGCACTTTAACTCCGTTCACATCATTATATAACTTATTTACATCTATTTGGAATTTAATAACCTGATAAACTTCCTTTACACACTTAAATTATTTACTAATACCATTGATACAATTTACTCCATGCTTATTTCTACACTTCTACCATAAAGTAAGACTCAACTTCTTCCCACTACAGTTTTTATTATTATAATTTATTTAGAAATCCATCTTCCATTTATTATCAAAACTATGAGATTGATGGGTAACCCCGATCTCTATTTTTTCCTTGAGAGCACATCAAATGATTTATTAATTAGTAATGAAGTATCTTATGGCCAATTCCCCCCAGAATACATGGTTTTAAGACCTTGAAGAAAAAAACCTTACTTATATGTTTTATGATAATACGAGTAGAATACCTCCCAAAACCTATAAATTTTTTCTTATAGGTACTAATGGATTTATCATCATTATTATTTTGAATAAGGAATTGATTATCTATTTTTATATAAATAATAAATGGTTTTTACTTGTTGAAAATAACCTTCTAAACTCATCCCACTCTATAGAGTCAATTTCTTCCAATTTTCTTATGTTCTTGATAATATTCCACTACTGATCTGGTTCACCTTCCAAATGATGAACATCCAAAATATCTTTTTTCATTCTCCAAACACTGGAGAATGGAAAATTTATTTTCAATGGTACTGATCAAATTCTCATCAATTAGTATATCATTGGAAATAATAAAATAATGTTTATGCTTCCTCATAAAGGACTCAATAAGCCATTGTTCCTTTCTTTTCTCATTTTGAAGCACAACATGGTTTTTGGAATAATAAAGTTTCATAACAGTTATAATGAGATTTTTCATTCTAGTTCATTTAAATATTTTTTTTCTTAGGAGGAAAATAATTTAATTATTTGTTAAAAATGTAATTAACATGTTTTCTTTCAGTTGTAACCATTAAATAAAACCCAAAAAAATCGAGTATTAATAATCATAGAGAGAAACCATATAATCATAAAAATAATTTATAGGATGTCTAAATCCTAACATATTATTTTCAATAAATGATACCATAGGTTTAACCTAAGTCATCCATGGTAATCATCTATTAATATCATTAAAAATGGTTCATAAATTAAATTTTAATTAATATAATAATATCCCCCAAGTGTGTCTTTCTAGGAATGAATTCTTAAGCCCACTCATCATGCACTGGTGATGATCGTTAGTACCATATCTACACATTTAAAAGTTATTACTTATGGTTCATCTATACTACAGCTACATTCACTTTCCATTATCCAGAAAAGGATGTATTTGATAAGGAAACCAAACTATATCTACTTTACCATATCAGAAGTTTTTTTATAATACATAAGATTATCCTAAGGGTTACTACTAAAGTTTCCTTGTCCTTATTTCCAAAACTAACTAATTAATTCTCTGGTAGCAATTGAGGTGACCCAACATTACATATGTAAATATCACATGTTAATAGATGAATATCACTACATATCATTATAACCCATGCATAACCATTAAGGTTTAGTGTCTTTAGAAACATGGATACATAAATAACTGGTACATAAAATATGTACCTCATTAACCACAAATATCTTTACAACTAGAACTCTTTAAATACATATCACACATAAAACCATTGTCTATATATTGGGTAAAAGGAGATATAATATAGGGAAATATCATATGATCATTAAGAGTAAACAAGGGAGATATAAATGATGATTTATGAATAAAATGATCACAAAGGTATGCGAATATGAGCTTGAAAGCTATATCGAACAATTCATAGATCATAATCACGATTCATGGAAACAATCTTGGCAGTTCATAAAATATGAATCATAAGTGAATCAAAGAACATGATACATGAGATAATAATATTGGAATAAGATCATGTCATAAAAGAGTTGAATAAAGTGTTACATAATCATAATTATGGAAATATTATATCTAGGCCACCCACTATAAAATTCCTCACATGTTAGGATTGAGATAATCGCTTGTAAACCTAATTGAGGATTGAGATAACCTACTGTGTAAGGTCTTTTAGGATAGGGATAACCTCTCATTTACCTATTTGAGTTTCTAAAACATTAATATTTACCAAATTAATTGGAGGGATGTAATGGAACCACCCATCACATAATCATAATCCATTCATATGCATTCCACAAGACCATGAAAACATTTATCATTACATCAAAGCTCAACCCAAGAAAAATAATATGGGTTTCATCAATATTTCATCATCATAATCATAAACCATATATAAAAATAATAAATTTGTTAAAACTGTATCACATTATTATCAAATCATAAATAACATCAATTTATATTGTTATGGATGAAAATATCTTTAAGATATCCTCAAAATGTTTCTTGAGGAAAATACCCTTTTCATTTTGAAATCACTTATTTAAAATATACAAATTTTAAAAATATTAAGGAAATAATTTTATTTGAAAATAAATAGGGAATCTTTTAAAGGAAAATTCAAAGAAAATATTAGTCATTATTTTAGGAAAATCAATTTATGCAAGGTACATTAGAACAAATATTCCTTTCACATTTTTTGTTAATAAGAAAAGTGACTCATTTGTAAAACAAAAAGATAAATCATTTTAAAAAAATTTATAATCATTGAAACAAGGGTAAAAATGAATTTAAAAATAAATTTGGAATTGTAAAAACATTATTGAAAATATTTTATATAAAATACGATTATGAAAGAAAAATATTCCTTACTGAAGAGAGAAATAAAGTCAGTTTTTCTTAAAAACATTCTTTCGATGTATTGAGTACTTAAAGAGAGTAAAATAAAAGGAAATATTCATAAATAAACATATTATAGTAAACTAAATAGGATTTGGTGTAGATATATCATATAATTTCATCATCATAAATTTAATCATAAACAATCTTGGTAAAAAGTGATTTTGTAATGTCAAACCCTCACTGCTTTGGTATGTTTTGAGTCAAAAGTCCCATGAAATAAATAAAATAAAATGAAACTTTATAAATAAAGAAAATATCTATATTAATTATAAAACTTCTAATAGGTTCATTATATACACAATGTGAAATAAACAAGTAGTGAATATGATATTTTCCTCGTAGATTTAAAAGTGAGATGAGAAACCCTTACTTCAAGTTCAAATTGCTTAATAAGAACACAAAAAACTTGTACGATAAATATATATATTTATATATATATATAATATAAATCTATTAATACCTATAATTCCAGTTTTTTTACAATTATACAATTTAAATACCCATTTATTAAGAAAACTTTATTAAAATCATTATTTTTTGGGTGTAATATAATTTACTTTTCTGAAAGGTTTTGGGTTAGAAATTCTGGTCCTCATACTATGATCATGTTTAAACCATCTAAATAATTTTAATAATGATATTGATTTTATATATATTAATTATATAAAAATTTAATATCATTCAAAAATTTATATATAGAAATATAAATTACATCGTTCATAGAGACAGTACTCCATATGTACACATAGACACTATTTTCATTTTATAAAGAAAAGAAAGAAATAAAAATAATATTTTATCATTAAAAAATAATAATTATATAATAAATATCTAATACATTTTTTAAATCCATTATTATATCCACCAAAGTGATGTAGTGATGGAAAATGAATCACATCGCTCTGTAGAGGCAGAGTCCATAGGTACGCACGAGCGATACTTATATTTACCATTAGATGGAAGAAAAGAGAAAAATGGATATGAAATAATCCTAATAAAATAATATTATATTTATGATACATAATTAATCATATTGTTATATATTAAATAGGTTTATAAGAGGTTCAATAAGAAATAAAATCATAAGTGATCAGTTAATATTTATACCTCTTTTTTGAGAGACCTTCTTTAACTTACATATTAAGCCTTTAAAGATTGATATTAGAACAAAAATAATGGATCTAGGAAAAATGGAAATAATATAGTATGTTTTTGGTGATTTTTTTATCTAATATATAAGGATTAATGTTTATGAACAATATAGCAGAGGAGGTTCCATATTATAAGCGAGAGAGAGGAAATGCATGGAATTACTTAAAATATTTAAATATAATTAATGAATTTATCTATTAGAATCTTTAAAAATGGGGAAATAATATAAGTTAATATAATATAGTTCTAAATATGTTCATAAAATAATAACTATAAAAGTTTATGTTGCAATATTATTTGTATCTCTTAGTTTAACTCCCTATAAACTGGTTTTAACCTTAACCATTTAAAGAATTATTACTATTCATTATGATAAAAAATGAAAGACCCCTCATTAATTTTTTGGAAATTATGATTCCAAATATTTAATAAATTATATCAAATTAAATTTCTATAATTTTAAGAAATTAATTTTAAAATAAGAGCGAGAAATGCAATAAAACCCTATTTTTAGAAAAATGAAATTCTTAGCATAAAACCGAATTTAGTTTCATTCCTAGATTAGTAAAAACTAAAAAATTATTGTTAAAATATTTTATTTAATATATAGTCTATAAATTTCAATATATTCAACAATAAATAATTATTTGTTTAATTTATTATTATAAAAATACATTTCACACATAAATCAAAATTTATAAAAATACTACATTTTAGCTTTAAAGGATTTTATCTTCATTACCATCCTTTCAATTACTAATGTATGGTTTATTATTAATAAATTTCAAATAAATTTCATTAAAATAAATTTTTAATAATAATATATAACATGTATCAAAATACATTTTTTATGAAATTGGAATTTTAATCACCAAATTAATTTATTAAAAATTTAATAATTATTTAATAGGAATTAATCAATATAATTGAATTTAGGAAAACACACACACACAAATATATATATATATATATATTTAAAATAATTTTTTAATCCTATTAATAAATTCCAATACAATTGATAGGTTATAATGGTTTAGTATATCACGAGTTCATTTAGACTTAGGGTTGAGTATAAATCAAACTTTCAAATACATTATTTTTATTTTAAAGGAAATAAATATAAAATATTTTAGTGTTATATAAATGTCTGTGTGATATTTTACAAACTGGTTGTGTTATTTTATAAAAAATATTTTCCAAATTTTAATATGTTTGAAAAAATATTGATTTTTTTGGATTGGAATTATAATTTTGGGTTTTGGTGGAAAACCATGATTAGTGAAAGATGTATTAATAGTATATGCATTTTAGAAGGAAAAAATGTTATAAAATTCAATTATTTGATTGTATAAAATGGGGTATTTCTAAAAAGAGTTGGTATGATATTTATGAAATGATGAACGAGTTTCTATAAACCTTTTGATAAGTGAATATCTTTAGTAAACTGGAATTTAGTTTCAAGTCAGAAATAGATAGACCCTAGTTGAATCCTATGGTGGGGAGTACAATATATTATATTATAATAGATTTTTAGTATCTGGTGGATCATAAGGTTGTTAGTGCATCCTTTTGTATTGATATATTAATGTGGTTTAGGTACTCACATTGGTTTTAGGAGTCACCCATTATAAGTATAGTGTGTATTTAGGATATAATTTAATGTGATGGTTATGTATGTTAGAATATTATAGTTTTTATGTATAAGTAATATATTTTGGATTTATATATTAAAAATGATGTTTATGAATCAATATATGTTTTGATGTGTTCTTCATGTTGTATATATTAAATATAATAATAATTTGGTGATTTTTGATGGTCACAAAAGTTGTAAAACATATGTTTAGCGAATGTTTAAGTGTATTCTTTAGATACTTATGGTAGTGAATCTTTGGGTAAAAATATCTTAAGAATTATTGGAGATGAAAATTTGTATGGTGGGGATATTTTTATGACCCGTTTCTCGACTATAATGTTTAAGGTGTTATTAATCCACTAAGAGATAGTTTTAAATGTCTAAAGGTATGGGATTGTTTGAATTTTAGGTTTTCTAAAGAGTACAATTTTTCATATTGAGATGTAGATATGGAATTTAGAGTTCGAGGATATAATTTGATTCCTTTTTTGGGTTGGTTTTTTGTTTCATAGGAGGTTCAAATGGCTACATAGTATTTGGGGGGGGGGGGGGGTTAAAGGATAAAATTAAAAGTGGTCATGGAAAAAATATGATGGAAAAGTTTCAATGGATACCATTAGAAGCATGTTGTATTATACTATGGTCCACTGGGTTTATATTAGAAGTTTGATGGATCCGACTGATGTCCCAGTGGAGTTGAGATATGTTTTTATAAAGTTATGGAAAACTATTAATTTTTCTCCACCTCTATTAGAACCAATAAAGGAAACTTAGAGATTCATTATTCCCAAACACAAATTTATTCCTTGGGATATCCTCTATGGACTCTCCTTCCATATTTCTCTACTTGACCCTAGGGTATTTTAAATAAGTGTCTTTCATTTATTCAAGATAAGATATATTTATTTCTTCTACTATTATTTATTATTTTCTTTTCATCTAATTTCACATGATATAATTAAGTTTTTTGATGAAATACACTATGTAATGGTGAAATTCATTCTAATATAATGGTAATATTCTCCTATTTTTTATATAGCCCCTGTTGGGGGTTTTGATACCCATTCAGTAATATATCATTTTATGGAAACAATGTTTTGGGTTTCAAAATAGTTTTTAGATTTAAGGTGAAAATTTCTATTGATTTATTTGAGTTATTATAGGATGTAAGTTTTAATATTATTGGTTTAATTTTACGTGTTGATCATGTTGATTTTTCTTAGGTTTTATTTATTATTTGATTACGTGGATTTTTAGTGGAGTTTATTTGGTCATTAAATCACATTCATTGGATATTAGAAATTTGTAAAATATATATGGAGTTAGAACACATTTAAATTTATATGATAGGTGATCTCAAACCATTGAGTGATTTTTTGGATATGCATGTTTAATGCCTACCTCTATTTTTTTGGGTAAAATTATCAATCAATTCTATTTCATATTTTGAAAATATTAATCGGTTTTTTTTATGCCTTTTAGTTTAACTTGAAAATTTATTCAATGAAGTCATGTAAGATGTTCAATAGTGTTTTTATCCTCTATTTTTCTTTTATTGACATTGTTATCATTATTTTTCAATGGTTAACTTCTTATGCCTTGTATTTACTGTAATATTTTACCTTAAAATTTGAATTGGGTGGTCTATGATGTGTTGTATTATGCGATACATATTTAGAAAAATATCGATATATGTTCTTTAGATATTATAAGAGGATAAAATTGGATCTTTAATAGTATCCATATGTCTAATAACATTGGGGGAAAATTGTAAATGTAGAGGGTCTTCTATGAGTAAACCCTCTTTGGTTGTTTCAAAATGGATAAAATGAATTCTATTGAGCCTTGATGGTATTATATAAAAATATAATATCATATTTACACTTAATACAGATTAATTATAAGTAAAAAAAATCTTAAGACTTAGTTAAGGGAGTGCTTCGATGGAGGTTTGGTGTAAGTGTCAGTTATGTGTGAGGAAGTGATTTTACTTGAAAATCCTAACGATTTTTCAAGATCTCATATGGATGGATGAGTAGTAATGGTGTATTTTTTATCAATATATCATGAGGAATAATATTCAATGTATAATGAAGATGGATTTCAATAAGATTTAATTATTATCAGGGAAAGATAAAGTATGGAAGAAGTTGGGATTCATTGAGGAATGATAGATTAAAAAAAGTATAGTTGAATAGAGTAATGATTATTGGAAGATATTTATGGATTAATTGGATATCATGATTTATTAGAAAATCCTCCCTTGACTTGTGATGATTTTAGAAATGTTCCTAATATTTAAAAAATGTGTTAATGATTATTAGGGGAGGAAAAATATTTAAAACAAGTGATGGAGCGATGATGATCCATGATATTATTTTTTTGAGTGATGAATCATCAAAATGGATAAAGTATTAATGTATAAATAATGAGAATAAGATTATAAAAATATTATATTAATGTTGGAAATTTGAGGTATTCTTTAAAAGGTTTTAAGAATTTTAAATAAGATGAGGATGGACTTGAAATTTATGAAAAAGAGTAGAGGCTTTATCTTAGAGGGATTATAGAATTTAATTTATTAAATTTATTAATTATTTTGAGTATTGAATTAGTAAAAATATTAGGATAGGCTTTAAATATAGGTCACCCATGAAGCACAGTAAAAAATTGGGCCAATATTGAGGGCAGAATGATAAGATCATTTGATGAGATGAATACAGATGAGTCATAACACACACAGATGTATAATATTTCTAAAATAATTCATGTGGTGGGCCACACATGCATATAATAGAGCTCAGTCCCTAACATGAAGGGTGACATGAGAGGCAGTGGGAAAGATATTCCACATGATGTCTTTACTGACCACTTAGTTTAGAGAAATTAATTTTTAAGAGACATATATCTCAGGTATATTTCAACATGGGATTCAATTTCTATAGTTACTTTTAGTTTCTTATTTTGTGGTGTTATTTTATTTAAAAAATTCTGGTCAACTGCATCATCTTCCAACCTTGTTTGTGAGGGTTCATTTCATGTGATGCAATACTGAACTATGCCACATGAGATGATATCAACATCCTCAATGAAATGATATAAATTAAGGCTTGAAACATGAAAATATAGAAAAATAAGTTAAATCACATTTGATTTGTGGGAAAATAATTATTTGAGGCTACATTGAGAATTAAGCTCATATGAATTCATTCAGTACACAACACTTCCATGCGGATGATATTAGATCAAAAAGATACCACATGGTTATAAAAAATGGAGTTAGAAACTCATGAGGTTTATATACTATGAAATAGTTCATGTAAAACCCTATGATATTAATATATTATTACCTTTAAATAAAAAATTGTGTACGATATCATGCACCACATGCAACACCTAACCTAAATGAAACCATGATATATTTAGATAAAATAAAAAAATTAATGTATGAATTTTAAAACCTATAATTTTAATTATAGTGAATGAATTAGAGAAAAATCATTATAAAATATATGTATAAATAAAATAAATTACACTTTTAATACAAACGAAATTCAATTAGTAGACCTAAAATAACTAATAAGTTCATTTATAGTTCATAAAAGTATTTTTCTAAAAACTTATCCTCGACACAATATGAATTTATATTTAAAGAAACACATGATTAATGTTTTAGAATCATGTTTCATATTAATAATTGGTTATCACTAATTTTTTTGGAAAACTATATAAAATATTAATAATAAAACTTAATATTAGAAATTCCATTTTCCAATAAAGATGATTTTTAATTATATTATATGATTTTATTGAAAAATTAAATATATAAATTTTTGAATTTTAATTTGATAAAATAAAATTATGTTTTATATTTATAATAAAAATACTATATTAAGATTATTTGTTTGTAATTTTTTGAAATAATTGTTTTAAAGGCGAATTGTGAAAAATAATGATTTTTCTAATACGATCACTTTTATATGACTTAGTAGTTTTTAGAAACCTTTTTGATATTAAAATATATATTTATAAATTTAAATAATTTATTCAAAAATAATATTTTAAATTTATAAATCCCTTGAATATATTTTTTGAAAATCAAGTAATATTTTATGAAAACTGTTTTTGTCTCTTTCTTTAAAGATACATTTTTTTCAAAAAAAGGTTTTACACATTATATGATATTACATTTAAATTAATTTTATTTTTTTTTGAAATTTAGTTTTTTAAAATGGATAAAATATTATATATCATAATTTTATTATTATTTAATAAGTATAATTTCATTTTAGGCCTAAAAATTAGATTACCATGGTTAATGCCAATTACCATGTTCATGGTGAAATTGTTACTTTTGAATTGTTTTAATGATGATGTTTAATTTTTATATAATAAAATATATTAATATATTTTAAATTATAAATATAATATTATATTTAAAAATATATATAAATATATCAACACCCATTTAATGGATAATTAATACAGAATAAGATTAGGAACACTTAATGGTAAAAACAAAATTTTTATCCAAAAATAGTTTTTCTGTATATAATATGTTTTAATTTAAAAGTTAAATTTCTATATTTTATAAATTTAATTGTATTAAATGTATATTATATTTCAGTTCATAACATAAAAATTACAAAAAAGGGGTCACATTTTATATTTAATGAGGAATATAATTACATAGTTAAAAATTAGTTACCATACTAAACATTAATTTGGGGAAATGGTTAAGAGTAAAAATAAAATCCTATAATCACTCTTAAATTTTCTCAAAATTAATATATGAGAGAATTTTATACCTTATATTTTCCCACACCAATTATTTTTTCCAATTTTGATCCATTTACCATTTAATTGTGTCATGAAATTATTAAAAAAAATTATGAGTGTTTCAAAAAGTGACATTTTATTCTCCTATAAAAGGATACATCTTACACCCTTTAAAAATTACACATAAAATTATAATTATTCCTTTAAATTCATAAATTTTCTCCCACTATAACCCAAACCCACTTAATAAACCCCCTTTTCACACTACGCTATCCTAATCCATTCAATTCCATGGAGTATTCAAAGGAAAGATCAAGTCTACAATATATGTGTTATCTACGTCATAAGTTTTTATTATCAATATTAATCTTGAAAATATCATGTCACCATAATAATATTATTACATAATTATAATTTTTAAACTTATATATTTTTATATTAATGGTACAACCCTTATAAAATCAAAGGATTGCTGATCGTGTGTGTGTACGTACTGCCACCTCCATGAAGAACCATTTTTCATTTTTTCATCTAACTTAGTCTTATTGGTCCAAAAATATAATAATTTGGTTAAAAATCATAAAAAAATAAAAAATATCATTATTATTCCTTTATAATGATATTATTTCAAAATAAAAAGCTTCATAGCCATACTCAACCATTGAGTTAGAGTGTGTTCATGTTTGGGTCTGTTTAACAACCTCTATGGATGATGCTATAAAACTCTCTCATGGATGACTATGGGAAAATAAATACTAATATTATTGTAATTTTATAATAAAATAATTATTAGTATATGGTTTTAGATATATTATATTATGTATTTAACTTTTTATTGAAGTATCATATTCGTTCGCTAAAATCACTAAAATAGGCCAACACTGATTCGATTTTCACACAGCCTAACTAAAACACTTATGGGATGATGTAAGTTATTTTTAAATAAATAATAGTTTTATAGTATCTTAAATGATATACTAACTATTAATGTTTATTAAATAATCGGTAATCATATCAAAATTATAAAACACATGAAAATAATGAATGTTATTAACACAATATGGTTGAAATAAGCTATAACTAACTAATATATCAATAATACGTAAATTTATTTGAGGTACATAAAAAGAAATATATATGAATAGTGTTATTAAATATATTCTTAAAAAATCTATTTTTTATTTAAATAAGGTTAGAGTGTAAAAAACTAAGCAAGGAAACAAGGGATTGGTTTTCGTATTAAATTTCACTCTATAAGACATATTTTGATTTACAAAACTAATTTAATTAATGGGGTATATGTAAATAATATATAATATATCATATCATTAATTTTATTTAAATCATGTTATTTTATGGTAAATTATAATCCCTCTAATTAAAGGGTTCTTTATTTGAAATTTTCGAATCCTATCAGGGTTTTCTTGATCTCAATTAAGATTCCTTGGTACATAATACATTTTGCACACCAAATTTGATTTTTATTATGTATTCAATACCCATGAATATATTTTTCCAAATATTTATATTTCATGTGATTTAATATCCAATTTATTTTCCCTTATTCAAGTTTCTATTGATTTATTTGTATCCCCAATAGTAATGATTTTTGGCATCTCAACTTTTTTTATTGAGTTATGACCATTATATTGAAATTATTTCGTATAAGTTGGGTTAAATTATGAAATTTTATTGAATTATGTGGAAATATATAATTTTTTAAATTATTAACACATAAAACCCTTTTCAATTGTTTCATTCTTCATGGAGTATGTTTCCCAAAAGTGATATTAATAACTCTAATATCCTTTATTTGTGTTATAATGTTTCATCATGAAATTTTCTTTTCCATGCATGGGTTCTACCACCCTAGTATGTTTTCATATGGTATTTTATAATACTTATTGAAAGAATTAATTTAAAAAAAATGATTATTTTTTACATTTTTTATAGTATGAATTTTAAACAATATGATTTTAAAAATAATAAAAAGGGGTTTCCCCTTTCACTTTCTTATATTTTACCTTCCTCCCTACATTACTACAATATAAAAATTATTTATCATAAAGGAACCATTATTATAGGTTATTTTTAAATTATTAATGGTTTTAAAAGAGTTATCACTTCACTATTGGGAAAATAATTTTGGAAGTGACCAATAACAATGCCTTTTACACAAATTTTAAAAATGTTTTCTAAAAGATATTTTAACATTTCACTTACATTTACCTTTTCATTTTAAAATAATATTTAACAAAATATGGTTAATGTTTCACAATGTATATTATAATATATATTTATATTTTTGTGTAATTAACTCCTGCAACCAAACAATCCAATTCACAATCCCTTCTTGCGAGGTATCGATCAAATATTCTTTTAAAAGGAATATTTTCATCTATGTTAACACCATTGTATGTTTCCTTTGTCATAATGGGGTTATGTTTGGATGAAACCATCCACCTTATTTTTATGGATTGGTTATGATCATGTATTCACTTATACTAACATGGGGAGAAGTATTTGCATACCACATACTTTTATTTCAATATGGATGATTATTAGCTAGTTGAATTTATATTATTTGATCATATTACTTCTTTCTCATGATCAGTTTTGATCATGTTGTCACTTTTATTGGAATGGTGAAAATTATTTATATACCTGATTAATATTGACTACTAATGTGGTTCTATCATGTATTTATATTCAATATTCATCATTATATGAATATCTATGTTTTTATTTAGTCAAAGATTCCCTAGGGAATGATATGAAATGTTTGGTTAACTCTTATAGTGAATGAATTGGAATTAATCAGGTGAAGGGTGGGACCTAGAATTATATATCCCCTAAATGAATCAAAAAATATCATGAGACAAAAAAGATTGATTTTTGGTGTATAAACCTGCCCAAAAGAGGATAGGGTATTGGAATAAGACCTTGAAAACATGTTTTTGATGTCTCACAATATGCATTTCATTAGTATAATATTAGTACTATTGATATAAAAGTTTCCTATTTTATTATCATGGATATATCATGATATTAGTTTTAATTTATTATGAAAATTTTCATATTATTTATTCCTACTATATTATGTATACCATGTTAATGTTTTCACAACTTTAGATGTTTGTTTCAATTTCTGAGCATTTGAGATCACCCCTTTATTATGTTTATATTCTTCAGGTTATGAAAAATAAAAAATAAACACAATATTTTTAGATGGATAACATATTTTTAATTATTTTGGAGAGATTTTTAAGTATCTTTATGGATTAATTTCTTTCTTATATGGTAGAAAAAAACATCCATTAGTCGAGAATGAAATGGATTTTACAAGTTTTTGTTTTGTCTTATTGTATAAATCCATAAAACTATAGAGTTTCAGGAAGGTATGTAATGATATATTTGATTTATGTATTTTAATTATGAGATAGTTATGTCAGGTAATTTATAGTTGGTATCAAATCCAATAAGTAAAGTATGTTTTTATGGAACCAGATCTGGGAGTTCAGGTCCATGGTGCCACAGTTGATATCAGAGCTAAGATTAGATAACTCTATAATTTTGCCTATTTTTGAGTATTGTTTAAGGGTTTTTAAATTAATTTTGATCATAATTTAAAAGGTTTTTATAACTTTTTTGTATATTATTTAATTTAAGACTATGGTAATAATACCCAATTAATTTTAGAATTATGATAAGAGAATATTTGTAAAAACTGTATGGATAAGTCAGAGTGAGAGTTCTAAGTAGAGGATAACATCTCAATGTTTTGTAAAAGTATATATTGTGTGGTTATAATATAAATTAAATCATTATATGGATACTAAAAGTTGATGTAGGATTTGACACAAATTTATTTAGAGGTAATAACCCTGAAAAGGTTAGATTGGGAATTATCTCGATCATCACCTGGTGCACGACAAATAGGCCAAACTACACACTTATTTTTACAGATCTTGGGGATATGATATATTTTATTCACATTTTCTCTAAAAAAACATTATGAAATATTTTAGTACGATGTTAACTAATAAGGTGGGAGAACCAAACATGAAAGTGACCATGGATAAACAAGTATTGAAAAAGGAGAGTCATAGGTTGATCTAAAAGTATCATATGTTAAAAAAGGTGTTATAAGGGAATAAATATTTGGATTCTTGTTTTTATATTAATATTTTGGATATTATCATAACCATTTTGGTTTTAGAATTTTTTTGAGACAATATCATGGAGTTGAAGTTGAGGAAGGTATGTATCTAAAAAATAGTATGTCTTATAACCAGATTAGGGAGCATATGTAAATGGTTAATAATTTAAATATATGACTATTATAATGAATAATGTGAGTTTCCTAGTATTACCTATGATAGCGAGGTTGATATCATATTATAATTTTATTCTTGATACTATTAGATAATATAATTAGTTAAATGATATTTATTGATGAAATTTTGGTATATCCTAAATGTTATTGAGGATTATAAGAAACATCTAAGGATCATTATTCAATAGTTTTACATTAATGGTTTGAAATATTATATTAAATGGAATCAATAGACTGGTTAAAAGATTTTATTTAAAGGTTATATTTTTTGGAGATAACTATTAAAGAACACATTTTTGAGGGATGGGTAATTTTTATGTTTAATTTATGATTAATTCCAAGATAATAATGTATTGGGTGATTTTGAAAATATAATTTTTTTAGTATCAATATCCTAGGGATTGATGATAATTAATTGGTAAATTTTATATAATTATTTTTATTAGGGTATATATTGACTATTTTGTGACCTTATGAACTAGTGGTTAATATAATTTTTTGATTAATGATAAAGTTAGTTTCTGAGAAGAATATATAAGTTCAATTTGGCTTATTGACTTAGAGAATCAAATAGTTTTGGGAAAGGTATTTTATGGAGAATATATGATTATGGTGTATACATACTTGGGTATATGATTGTATGAATTGATAAATATATTATGGAAATATAAGTATATCAAAATAGATTATGAGATTATGGTATATGTAATATTAGAAGTTATACCCCACATGATAAATATTTTAAAGAATACCATCACATAATTTCTTCAATGAGTAATAATTAAAATTATGAGGATACAATATATTAAGGGGAATGTAAAAAAACATGATCATAATATATATGAAAAATAATATTATACTTAACATAATTATAGTTAACAACATTGATTATTTTTTCAACACATAAGCGTCATGTTTAAAAATACACTTTTTTGAAAAATGAGTTTTTATGTGTTAAATGCAATAACTTTAAAATTCTTTTTACTAATTATAGAAATTTAATTTAATATGTTTAGTAGAATATTTTATTTCATCATGTTAGTATTATTTAATGACTAAAATTTCATTTGGGTATAAAAATTAGATTACCATGGTCAATTCTAATTACCACATTAACGGTGAAAGGTTATATTTGAATTATTTTAATTACAACGTACAATTTTTATCTAATAAATTATATTAAAATATTTTAAATTATGACTCTTATACTATGTTTAAACATACACACACACACACACACACTCACACACACACACACATATATATTATCACTCAATTAATAGTTAATTAATTCCAAATAATATTATTAACTCTTAATGGTAAAAAGAACATTTTTATAAAAAAACTATTTCTCTATTAATAATATGATTTAACTTAAAATAAAAATTTATACCATATAAAAATTTAATTCGATTCAATATATATTAAATTTAGTTTCATTACCAAAAAACTAGATAATATGGGTTTCTTTTTATATTCAAAAATATATAAAATAATGTTGTTAAAAACAAGTTACCATAGTAAAAGTTAATTTGGGGAAAAGGTTAAAAGTAAATATAAAATCCTTAAATCACTCTTAACTTGTCTAAAAAGGAATGTATGAGATTATTTTATATATTATATTGTCTCATACCACATATTCTTATTCTTCTGACCTATTTACCCTTCATAAGTGTCATGGAATTGTTGAAAAATGACGAGTGTTTCCAAAAGTGACATTTTCTTCACTGATAAAAGGAAAGAATGAAACCTTTTAAAAACTAAAAATCTTCTTATAATTATTTCGTTAAAATCTTACATTTTTATTAAACTATAAACCACTCTCACTTATTGAATCCCCTTGTCACACAAATATATCCTAAGACCTTCAATTCCAAGGAGTATTTTAAGGAATGATCATGTCTCCAACGTAAGTATTATCTCCTTAAGTTTTTCTAAAAAAATTTAATCATAAAAATATTTCAACACCATAATAATATCATAACTTAAATATCATTATTATACTAATTATTTTTTATATTAAAGTTATAACCATTATAAAAACAAATTAATGTCAATTATGAGTGTGCGTGGACTTCCACCTCCACGAAGAAACATTTTTCACTTTTCACCTAGAATTTCATTCTATAGAAAAAAATATTCAAATAACTTTCACCAAAAAAAATCAATATGATTATTTTATAATGGTATTATATCAAAGGAAACACCTCCTTAACCTTACTCACCCATTAAGTTAAAGTGTGTTCTAGTTTTTGCAAGCTTAACCACCTACATGAACTATGGAACCATGAATGACTATAGGAACATAAATTATAATAATATCATAAAATAATAATTAAATATTTAATGGTATGTGGTTATTAAAATATTATATTTATTAATTAAATTATTGTAAAAGTATCATATTTTTTCTCTAAAATCACTGAAATAGGAAAAAATTGATTCCATTTTCAAGAAACATAACTAAGACACTTATGGGATGATATAAGATATTTAAAAATAAAAAAGATATATATTATAGTATATAAAATTATATATTAATTAAAAAATTGGTATCAAACAATGGTTAATGATATTATAATTATAAAACATGCACAAACGGTGAAATTTATTAACACCTGATGGTTGAAATAAGATATAACTAAAAAATATATCCACAACAAATAATTATAAAAGAAAGATATAAAAGGTAATATATTTGAATAATGTTTTTAAATATATTATTATGGTAGATATTTTTTATAGGAGTCTAGAGTATCATCAACTAAGCAAGGAAACAAGGTAAGGGTTTTCATCTCAAATCCCTCTCTCTGAGACATGTTTGGTATTATGTACCAAATTTAATTTATATAGTTTATATAATTAATATTTGAGAAATAATATCATGAATTATATTTTAAGAATGGAATTTCATGTTAAATTACAATCCCTCTCTTTCAATGGGTTTTGATCTGAGAGTTTCTAAAGTCATATGGGTTTTCTAGGTCTCAATTTCAATTCTTTGGGACATTATACATTTTTTGAACCATGTTTTCTTGGTTTTTTTATTCAGTACCTAGGGATATATTTTTATTATACTATTTTTAGGTCATGAGATTTATTATCTAAATCATTTTTTCTTATTCAAGTGGATATTTATTCAATTGAATCCTCTGTAGTAAGTATTTTTGGTAACCCAACTTTCATTCATGGAGTTACGATTGTTCTCTAGAACATATTTCATATAAGTGGGGTACACAATTTTTTTATGATATGGTATTCTCATATTTTTAATATTTTTACCACATAAATTCATTTTCAATTGTTTCATGCTTCCTGGAGTATGTCTCCCATATGAGATGTTGATAAATCAAATATCCTTTCTTTGAGTTATAATGTTTCTTATTGAACTTTTCTTTTCAATAATTGGGTTATACCTTCCTAATATTTTATCCTTTGGTATTTTATAATAACCTTTTTGAAAATTATGTTTTAATACATATTAATATTTTTTTACTCTTCTTACAATATGAGATTTATACAAAGGTATTTTGAAAATAATAAAGAGGAGTTTACCATTTCCCTTTCATATGTCTTATATTCCTCTCCAAATTTCTCAAAGATAAACTCTATATATTTTAAATTCCACATTTTAAAATATTATTTTTATGAAATTAATGGTTTTAATTTTTTTCACTTTATCTTTTAAAAAATACTTCTAGAAGTGACTTGTAACATTTTATTTTACGTCGATGATAAAAATATTTTCTAAATGCTCCATTAAGTTTTCACTCCAATATCAACTTTTATATTTAAAATCATTTACCATAATAGGGTATGTGTTTCACTATTTATACTCAATTTTATATTTATATTTTTTTTGTAATGAACTCATTTCACCAAATAGTCCAATTGTTGATCCCTTCTTTGGTGGAATCCTTTAAGAATTATTTTTCGAGGATGTTTTTCATCTACGTCAATATCCTTACATATATCATTTATCAAACTAGGGTTATGTTTTGTTAGAAACATACACCTTTTTCTCTAAATGGGTTATTATAATGTTATATATTTTATTAAAATGGTGATAATTATTGGTGTATGATATATTGTTATTCCAATATGGATGATTATTGAAAAGTTGACTTTGCATTGTTTAACCACCCACCTACTTTCTTAGGATGGGTTATGATCATGTTATCCCTTTTATTAATACGGGTAAAATTATTGATATTCATTATGATTATTGAATACTAACATAAGTTTTTCATATATTGATATTCTATATTCTTCATTATACAGATAAAATATTTTTTTATTCATCTAATGGTTCCGTAGGGAATGATATGAAAGGTCTGGTTGACTCTTATAGAGAATGCGTTAGACTTAATCAGGTGATGAGTGGTTCCCATAACTGTATATCCCATTGATTATTTGAAAATTCTTAATAGTTAAAATAGTTTATATTTTTTGAATATAAATATTCCAATAATAAGATAGTCTCTTGGAAAAAGACATTGGAAACATATTTTTGATGTCCAAAATTATTCATATTAGTATGATATTTATTTTATTATCATCTATGTTTTCATTTATTATTATAGATATATCATTTTCTATATTTTAGTTAATTATGTAATTTTTTTATTATTTATTCCTTATTATGTATACCATGCTTATTTTTTTATAACATTAGTTATTTTTTTTTCAACTATAGAGCTCTTGATATCACCCCTTTGTTATATTTACACTCCCTAAGTTATGATGAAATGTAGTATAGATGATATTTTTGGATGAATAATATGTGTTGAAGTATTTTTGTAATATTTTTAAGACTCCATATAGATTAATTATTTTATTATATGGTCTAAAAATATATAGCATCCAATAAATACATGGGGTTTTCTAGTTTTTGTTTTTTCTATATTCTTTAAATATCTAAATCTACATGGTTATAAGAAGGTATATAATGACATATTTTATTTATGTATTGAAATTATGGGAAATTTATGTTATTGAGTTTATATTTTGTATTAAAGAATGTATGTAAAGTATGTGTTTAGGGCACCAGATCTTTGAGTGTGGTTTTGTGGCGTCATACTTTGTGAGGTCAGTATGAGATGTCATGAGGTTTGAGAAGCGTGTAGTAAAATTTTGATGGATGGAGTTTTAGATTCACCAAGAAGTTATTGGTGTACAAAATATAGTAAAAAAGGAAACCATGATAGTTTATGAGGTGGATGAGGACATCACACATGCATCACACGATTTTTAGGTAGTAAGTGAAATAACGATGTTGTATTTTTTGGCACCATGTGAGATCAAGTATACACAATTGATTAATAAATAATAATGCCATGTTTTTAAGAATATTCATATTTTGTATTAGGATAAAAATTGAGGTGTTGTTTTAAATATGTGTTGACAAAGAATTATTGTATGATAAAAAATGGTGTACCATCCTCACCAAATATTGAGACATAGGCTGAGTTTTTTGTCCTGATAATTTGACAGAACACTATGATTTGTTAAACAAAAGAGAGACCATGTTATTAGTTTTTTTAAAGAGAGAATAAAATATCCTTATAGATATATAAAATATATTAATAAAGTTATATTTTATACTATTAGTAATGTTGTTTGTAAATAAACAATTTTTTTCTCGAAAACACTATTTTTTCATAGCTGTGTGAGAATTAATGCATAATATATATTTTATCATTAAATAAGAGTTGAGATAAAGAAATTTTTTCTATAAATTCTAGTTTTTCTCATGGGAAAAATTATTATTATAGTGATAATTACTTAATGATTTTGTTGATATTTTTTACATTATAATTTCGTCAAACCTACTTGATATTTTCGCATGTGGGAAACAATTTGAAACAAAACATTCATGATATCTCATTTTTATTACAATAAGTTCGTGGTGGAGTTGTACTATAGAAAGCCATATCACGAATAAAAGTGTAACATGTAGAGATATATGTCATGAAATAGGGGAAAACAACAATCCATAACTCATGAATCATTAGAAAATATGAAACTGAGTTTTGAAATCATTTTATCTTAAATAATTAGAATGAATTGGAAATGAAAATGAGTAGGTTTTCTATAATGATACAAACCTTTTAAAAATCTCTATGTACTACTGTTTCTTTTATTATTTTCATTACATGTTCATGTAATTTTTTAGAGAACTTAAAATTTCCATTCCACATAATGAGGGTATATGTTTAAGTGTAATATGGGTAAATTAAAAAGATATTATAAAGTTGGTAAAAGTTGGGTTTACCAATTAACCCCCCTCTTAATGTCCCATCATGATCAATTCTGATCTACAAGTGGTATGATTGATAATATGGGTTCTCTTATTATTTCATATAAATTATTTCTAGTTCCCTTTACATGATCTACAAGAAGTAAAATTTTGAATAAAACACAGATTTGCCTCAGATGGAGGGATAAACTTCCACCCCTATTAAAAATAAAGGAGGGGTTTCTCCTAAAATATTAAAAAATAAGAATAATAAAGTATAAAATATATTGGGTGAAATCATAAAGAAGGAATAGAATGGTCAGTTAGAATTTGAAATAGTTAAAGGTGATAAGTTCTATTATATAAAATATGTTTAACATGATCAATTTTAATAAAATAGATGATGTTATGGGTAGTATGAAGAAGATGATTCTATCAAAACTATTGTAGACTTATAATCACATTTTAAAAGTTATATGAATAATTATCATGATGAAGTGGTGTCATATTTTTTTAAGGAAATTCTTTGTCATAATATAAAAATATAATAATAATATAAAAAAATTTAAGAAATGATAAGTTAAAATTTCAAAAGGCTCAATGATCAGAAAACCTATTTTAAATAAAGGAAGAATCTATGTCTGGAAACCCTACTCTTTATTACATATTAATTCATGATTTTTTTACATAATATTACACATAATACAACTCATAAGATCAAAAATTATAGTGTATTTAATAATTAGGTACATTAAATAACAATTTAAAATATTTGATATGAGATCATTGTTGAAAACTTCCTTGACATGCTCATATTATTCCATCATAATTAAAACTGCATGGGATAACCTGAAGACATACATAAGGAAGGCGTACAATATAAAGACAAGAAAGGGAATAATTGTGGCATAAATTGAATACTATAATACATTTTAGAAAATAGAAATATAAAAAATTCATAGAAGGAGTGATAATCGTGATTAAGAGTAATAAGACATTATATAACAAGATAACATAAAGGAAAGATGGGAAATGTGTCAACCACTTAAACAATGCATCATAAAATTAGTCCATAGATAAATTCCAGGAAATCATGATGGAAAATTTCTTATGGTGGATTTGGTTTACTCCATAATTACTTTGATGATGTATCATGGGACTAAAACATTACCCAATTCATTAGAGTGCTATATTATTCTGGGTGCACCCATCACTTACATTTCATTCTCTTGATTAAGTGTGCCACATAGATCATACAACATGGATTCATTCAATATAATATGTTATTAAAATATAAATGTGTATGGAATAAATAAATTTAAGTCAAAAATAAATAATTATAAGTGCATTAAGGTGAACACACTTTATAGGAAATGGGTATGGGTATTCACTACACAATTGGTTTGTATGGAAAATCATGGAAAATTTTTAGTGGAATAATGGGGTCATATGAATGTTCATGTGAGGGATTGATGATATTGAAAGGGGTATCCTATCATTTATACATAAAATTTATAGCAATATATATATATTTATGAACATATCCAAACATTAATAAATGAAGATAAATGAAATAATATAAACGATATACTTAAATAAAGAGGAGAAGGAGAGTATCCCTTACCTTAAGAGTGTGATTCCTAATGCTTGGGAGGAGCTTCTTGAGAAGTTGAGTGCTCCTTGGTAGAACTATATAGAAGTTATTACATTGTACGAACGTGCTCAAAGGTTTTGTAGTGAATAGAAATTAGATATTTGGTGTGTTTATATAGGAAATGTGTAGAGAATTCTTTATCATTTCTCAAACATAGGTTTTAGACTCTATATAATAAAATAAGGAAAAATAAAAACCCTATCATGCATTTTTACTATGGATTATTAAAACTATGTGAGTTTATCATTATTTTATTATTTCGAGGGATGAAATTAAGAAAATACTACCCCTGCTAATGTTGAAGTGAGTCATGTCCTTAAAAAAAATTATTTTAAAACCTTAAAATATATTATTGGTTCCATAAGATTCAAAATATATTTTTAAAATTAATAAAATTAAAAAAATATTATTTTAATTGAAAAAGATATATATTTTTATGTATACCATTGATATTATTTATTAAATAATTTTAGGTCATTATGATTTTATAATACACACCGTATATTTATACTGTATTTTATTTTTACCTGAAAATTCTAATGTATCAGAAAAGAATGAATAATTCACTGTTGGGTAATTTCAATGATATTATTTGAAAAATAATATTAATTTTATTCAAATAATATTATAAATATGTGAATTTACATTTTAAAAATATGTATGGACATTTATGGTGAAATGATGGTTTTTTTGGAAATAACAGTTTTCAAACACATATAAAAGTTAAATTTGACTTCATAAAAATTATATGATAATTTATATTTAATAATAAATATTTTATAATAATATTTCAGTAAAATATTATTTATTTCAAAAATCCATTAATTCATGAAAATAGATTCCTAAATTGAATTTTAATATTTTCCAAAAATACAATTTTTGTTTTATTATATCAAAATCGAAATCATTTATAATGTAATAATAAGAAGATTAAAACATATTCATTATTATTTAAAATATATGTATTCATATTATTAAGGTATTGATATATATCCATTAAATACACTAGAAAACTCCCTTAGTGTAAGGTGTGCGATGATGAGACTTTCATGGTGTTGTTTGACATATATGGTTTTGGTCACAATCTTGATAAGCTTGAACTTCTCCAATAAATGGTTTCGATAATGATTTAATTATTGGATATCATATTGGTATTGATCAATGATAAATCCTTGTGAAACTATATCCCCCAGAATCTCTGATAAATGGACTTCATAGGGTATGATCCAATTAGTTGGGGCCATCACTTCCTTTATGCCAATTGTATTTATCAAAATCCTATATTTATACTAGTTATACAATCATTGTCCAATGAATATATTATCAATGGTAAAGATTCTTAATGGTATTCTAAATATGAAATTTTATAATGAAACCAAATATGTACATGTGATTTATATATCCAAAATATATAATAATGAATTTAATTAAATCAAAAGTTGAATTTTATTTATAAAATTTAGGGTTATTACAATACCCCCTTCAGAAAATTATACCTAGAAATTTTCATTTAACACACTAAAAGAAATGAGGGTAAATCTATTTCATCACCTTATCTAGTTGCAATGTTACCTATTTAGATTTTTGGTTTCTCTATAACACTTTGACTCGGTGCATTATCTTATTTTGTAGAACATTATCTCTGTGATTTAATATCATCATAGTCTTCTACTCATATTGGATATCACTCTCTAATGATACACCTATGTATTGAGAACATGAGAGGGTTCTGGAATGTAATTTTAGAAGATGGATATATAGAATACATTATACACATAAAATAGGTTAGATGTTAGTGCTAGTTGATAGGTCCCTACTCCAAAGCGATTGAGGATCTCATAGGGACCATTGTATCTTAGACAATGTTTTCCCTTCTTCCTAAATATCTATACTTTCATCCCTGTAGATATGAATTAGAATAACAAATCTCAAACCCCAAACTAAAAGGTCTCATCAATGATTTTATGCATAGCTCTTCTGTTGAATCTGAGCAACCTTGATGTGTTGCTGAATGGCCTTGACATTTTCCACCATTTCCTCAATCATTTTAGGACCTACCAATTTTTTCTGGCCAAATTCATCCCAGAATGAATGTGTTCTGCACCTATTCTTATAAATGGATTCATAGGGATCCATTATGATTATCTAGTGTAAAATATTATGATCTGATAACTCAACCAGAGAAAGATATTGATCCCATCCTCCTCTAAAGTCAATTTACCATGATCTCAACATGTCCTCATGTCTCTCGATAGTCCATTCATATTGAACATTAGTTTAAGGGTGATAAGCCTTGATTTAGTTCCACACAGTATTTATAGAATATTGGAGACTCTTCCAAAACTTGGAGGTAAATCTTAAACCTTGATTAGATATAATTTATAGTGGTGTTCTATATGTCCTCACCACATCTCTAATGCATTTCTTAGTAACATGATCGAGTAAGAATTCCTATTGAATTATAATAAAGTTAGAATTCTTTGTAAGAGGATCCACCACAACCCATGTAGCATTATTTACTTTTTATGTCTTTAGATGAGAAGTGAAAAAGTCCATGGTGATGTTTTCCCATTTCCATGTAAGTAATGGTAATGATTTCATCATTACCTTGGATTTTTCCCTTTCCACCTTCAGTTGCTGACATACATGGAATATTGATGTATATTCCATGATCTCCTTATTCATACTGTCTCACCAATAGTGATCTTAGGGATCTGGGTACAACTTCGTGATTCCAAGATAGATAAAGAAAGTTGTACTATGTGCATCTTCCAACAACTCCATTTACATAGGACTTAATGATACACATAGGCATAACCCAAATCTCATAACTCCTCTTTTATTAAAATTGAAATATTAGGATTTACCTTTTCTTATAGATTCCATTCATTTAAATTCCCACATCATCTCTTTGAGAATCCTTTATCCAATCCATAAGGGATGTTTTAGAAATCATTTGTGAAAGTATTTATGATTTTCCTTCCTTTATGATTCCCATTTCCATCCTTTTAAAATCTAGGAATATATAATCCTTCTCTATAAGGACCCGAACTTATTTCATACATAATCTTGAATTTATTTAAGAAAACACTTCATTATACATTGAGGATCTTTTCAAGTTTAGAGCTTTAGAGAATTAAGACAAAACATTCATAACATTACACATTGTTACATAGTGGATACCATAAAATCAGTTTCCGTTTTCCTCAGAATATAAAACATTAAAACAAAAAACAAGACTCCTTGACAATTATTCAACATTTAACATGTCTTCCTTCCTTGTATTACTCATCATTAACCTGTGAAAAATCATTTAAAAACTTGGGATGAGCACAAAAGCTCAGTAAGGTATGAAAAAGAAGGAAAAATCACATTAGTCCATGAATACGCATGACATATGAAAACATTTTCAAAATACATGATTTACACCCATAAAATCGTACTTAGCGTAACATGAGATTTACAAAAGATCAACAGAAACATAATTATAATCATAGAGGTATATTGGGGCATTACTTACATAATATTGTAACCATCTTGGCAACCTTAAAATTTGTAACCCTCACGGCTACCTTACTTTGTGTAACCATCACAGTTACACTTGGAGTAACCATACGGACGACCTCCAACTTACTCATACCCAATGCATTGGAGGGAAATATAGGTCCCACCCTTCATCATAAACAATGCCCAATAACCAAAACATAATCATACAACATAAACAATTTCATAAAAACATTGCCTTTGAATCTTATAAAACAGAATTTTAAAAAAGGATTTTAGAAGAAAAGTCCCTTATAAACATCATATACTTGAAGTGAGGATGGAATATGTATATACTCTGTAAATACACATAATTAAACATAATATAAACAGAACCCATCACACAAACAATTTAATTAGCACATAAATTATAATGTAGAAGGTTAACCCAAAGAATGGAAATTGGGTTAAGAATTCCCTTACCTTAGGCTTGTCTTACTTCAAAATTGTTAAAACCTCCTGTATAATGGTTAAAAGAGTGTTATTAGTATTTTAAAGAAACATGCTCATGTTTATAACATCTTATATGGTCATTTCATAACCTCATTTCACCCCTTATTTGTTAGTATTTGTTCCTTGCATTATTTTGGGTGAGTTCTTTTGTGATTTTCACAATCGGTTCATGATGAATCGTTCTTGTTGATTGGAAGTGAAACTCCATAATTGGAATGGAGTAGTATTTAAATATTTAAAGCACCATAAATGATACCATTTATCACTTTTATGCTTTATATGATGATGATTTATAAGTTAAAACATTAATTATGTTCGTTTAGATCATTTAAGTGGTTCTTTGATAACTACAACTTCATTTAGTCTTATAAATTTGAATCATGAGTACCAAAGAATTCCAGAACCTTATATGAGTCATAAAACATATATTACAACCTGGTTCAACCATATAAATGGTTTCATGACAAGACTTGAAATAATTAATGGAAATTGAAAATACATCGTCCACGATATCGGTAATTCGACACAAATGGACAATGTTTTTTGATTCTTTAAATAAGTGAGAGAGGAGAGGAATAATGATTTGTAATTTTACATAAACATGAAAAAATCCAGAATATACATTATTCTGGAGATTTCATGCCTCTTGGATAAGAGGGGGTGAAGAAATAAGTGGAAGGAATCATGAAATAAAGAAAACATGAGAAATTTCTTACAAAAAATTCGGCAGCCTAACGGCGCCTCTTAAAATTTCATAAAAACAAGATTGATGAGAGGAATGGAATATCTCATCAATCATACAAAATTTGGACATTAAGGGGAAATATTTAATGAAATATCCCAACAAAAGAAAAAGGGAAAGGAAGAGAATAACATAAAATGGAAGGAAAGAATGAAAATGAAAGAGGATGTTTACCTCTTGATCTCTTCTCCTTGAGATCCTTCTTAAGGGCTTTGATTTTGGTATTTTGGTGAGACCAGCAGCTCTAGGACGTGGGGAAGAAGATTGGGGACGGAATTGGGCAGAAATTAGACAATGCTAAAGGCTTGAGAGGTGTGGGAGGAAGAGGGGAGTGAGGGTGATATTTATAGTGGAGGGGGGGAGGTATTTTAGATTATTTTAATTATTATTATAATATTTTTATCAAGACTATGAATAATCTCAAATAAAGTGGCCTTAATTAGTGAAAATATCAAGTGAGTTCGAGGCAAGTGGCCTTTCATCACTTATGATGTCATAAATAGTGCATATTTACCGATAAATTGATTATACGGTATTTTATCGTATTTCACTATTCACTGAAAATTCAAGAGTTTCAGAAAAATACCAAAAATTTACCCCAACCATTTTTCGATGTGTAGAATTCAAAAATGAACTCCATTTTTCAAAAATCATTTTCTAAATATTATTAATTTAATTTTTAAATAAGGTCACAGTTAATTTGAAAAATAACAAAATTGAAGTGCAATTAGTTTTATGTTACATTGGAAAATTATTTAAGATCCCATTACCCTATTTCCATGGGAAAATAAAATAATAATATTATTTACTATTCATGAGGTCATATTACTATTCATTTGGGCATGTTACTATTCACAAAAAAAACAAGTTTGTTTCATCAGACTCTAAATAACATACTGAACACAATTGTAGATGACAGTTTCTTGAAATTCAAATCATAGAAGAAATAAAATTATGTTTAAAGAATAATTATAAATATATACCTTAAACAAAATTCCAAGCATTTTTAATTTATTTGTAGAAAACCTTGGGATGTTACATTATCCCCACCTTCTTGAAATTGCTCCTCGCAATTTTATTTACTTATTAAACAACTAAGGGTACCTTGATCAAGGTGTCCACTCGGTTTAATCGTCATCTTGTTCACGTAGGTAGAAGTCCCATGCATTACAACAATGATTTAGAGATCCTTAAAAATCATTTGCTTCCTCCATCCAAATACACCTCGTACAACATGGGTCATATGGGTGTTCATAGAAAAACAGTTTTGGAAAATAATCATGTATGACATATAATTCCAAAACATCTGATAAAACATGATTTCTATAAAATAGTCGGACCGAAATTGAGTTGAAACTTTCTATTTTTGGTCCTTTTAAAATACCATAAGTATGTGATGTGAGACTATAGTTTAAAAGCAAATATAAATAGGTTGCACAAGGGTCTCCTTCCTCAGCACCATTTTTAAAATCATAATATGCTTCAAATTCTTGTGATAAGGTAAAATATTTGAAAATACCTTGATAATATTTACCTTTCTTGAAATTATGTGAATATTGTGAAAATATCATTTGTCTAAAAACAACCCATGATCCACGATGATAACAAGGTATAGAGGAGGTGTTTGAAATCTCAAAAAACTGCTTGCAAGTGAGTTGTATGCTAGAAAAAGTTTCACAATCATCCGAAGATGAATTTGCAATAATTATTGCAAGCATGTCATCAGGAAGAGATAGGAATGTCGTTTGAGATCCTTCTCCTTCCATTCGTAACCGACTTTACTTGACCTAAAAAAAAGAGTTATAAAACAAGGATTTAACTGAAATAATAGATATAGGGACTAATCACGTGTCTCACAAGAACTCCTAATACCTAAAGTTGTCTAAACCGACCTCTGATACCAACTATAAGGACCTGAACTTATTTCATACATAATCTTGAATTTATTTAAGAAAACACTTCATTATACATTGAGGATCTTTTCATGTTTATAGATTTAGAGAATTATGGCAAAACATTCATAACATTACACATTGTTACATAGTGGATTCCATAAAATCAGTTTCCATTTTCCTCAGAATATAAAACATTAAAACACAAAACAAGACTCCTTGACAATTCTTCAACATTTAACATGTCTTCCTTCCTTGTATTAATCATCATTAACCTGTGAAAAATCATTTAAAAACTTGGGATGAGCACAAAATCTCAGTAAGGTATGAAAAAGAAGGAAAAATCCCATTAGTCCATGAATACGCATGACGTATGAAAACATTTTCAAAATACATTCTTTACACCCATAAAATCTTACTTAGCGTAACATGAGATTTACACAAGATCAACACAAACATAATTATAATCATAGAGGTATATTGGGGCATTACTTACATAATCTTGTAACCGTCTTGGCTACCTTAAAATTTGTAACCCTCACGGCTACCTTACTTTGTGTAACCATCACAGTTACACTTGGAGTAACCATACGGCCGACCTCCAACTTACTCATACCCAATGCATTGGAGGGAAATATAGGTCCCACCCTTCATCATAAACAATGCCCAATAACCAAAACATAATCATACAACATAAACAATAGCATAAAAACATTGCCTTTGAATCTTATAAAACAGAATTTTAAAAAAGGATTTTAGAAGAAAAGTCCCTTATAAAAATCATATACATGAAGTGAGGATGGAATATATATATAAACTGTAAATACACATAATTAAACATAATATAAACAGAACCGATCACACAAACAATTTAATTAGCACATAAATTATAAAGTAGAAGGTTAACCCAAAGAATGGAAATTGGGTTAAGAATTCCCTTACCTTAGGCTTGTCTTACTTCAAAACTGTTAAAACCTCCTGTATAATGGTTAAAAGAGTGTTATTAGTATTTTACAGAAACATGTTCATGTTTATAACATCTTATATGGTCATTTCATAACCTCATTTCACCCCTTATTTGTTAGTATTTGTTCCTTGCATTATTTTGGGTGAGTTCTTTTGTGATTTTCACAATCGGTTCATGATGAATCGTTCTTGTTGATTGGAAGTGAAACTATAGAATTGGAATGGAGTAGTATTTACATATTTACAGCACCATAAATGATACCATTTATCACTTTGATTCTTTATATGATGATGATTTATAAGTTAAAACATTAATTATGTTCGTTTAGATCATTTAAGTGGTTCTTTGATAATTACAACTTCATTTAGTCTTATAAATTTGAATCATGAGTACAAAAGAATTCCAGAACCTTATATGAGTCATAAAACATATATTATAACCTGGTTCAACCATATAAATGGTTTCATGACCAGACTTGAAATAATTAATGGAAATTGAAAATACATCGTCCACGATATCGGTAATTCGACACAAATGGACAATGTTTTTTGATTATTTAAATAAGTGAGATATGAGAGGAATAATGATTTGTAATTTTCCATAAACATGAAAACATCCAGAATATACATGATTCTGGAGATTTCATGCCTCTTGGATAAGAGGGGGCGAATAAAGAAGTGGAAGGAATCATGAAATAAAGAAAACATGAGAAATTTCTTACAAAAAATTCGGCAGCCTAACGGCGCCTCTTAAAATTTCATAAAAACAAGATTGATGAGAGGAATGGAATATCTCATCAATCATACAAAATTTGGACAGTAAGGGGAAATATTTAATGAAATATCCCAACAAAAGACAAAGGGAAAGGAAGAGAATAACATAAAATGGAAGGAAAGAATGAAAATGAAAGAGGATGTTTACCTCTTGATCTCTTCTCCTTGAGATCCTTCTTAAGGGCTTTGATTTTGGTCTTTTGGTGAGACCAGCAGCTCTAGGACGTGGGGAAGAATATTGGGGAGGGAATTTGGCAGAAATTAGACAATGCTAAAGGCTTGAGAGGTGTGGGAGGAAGAGGGGAGTGAGGGTGATATTTATAGTGGAGGGGGGGGGGAGGTATTTCAGATTATTTTAATTATTATTATAAAATTTTTATCAAGACTATGAATAATCTCGAATCAAGTGGCCTTAATTAGTGAAAATATCATGTGAGTTCGAGGCAAGTGGCCTTTCATCACTTATGATGTCATAAATAGTGCATATTTACCGATAAATTGATTATACGGTATTTTATCGTATTTCACTATTCACTGAAAATTCAAGAGTTTTAGAAAAATACCAAAAATTTACCCCAACCATTTTTCGATGTGTAGAATTCAAAAATGTACTCCATTTTTCAAAAATAATTTTCTAAATATTATTAACTTAATTTTTAAATAAGGTCACAGTTAATTCAAAAAATAACAAAATTGAAGTGCAATTAGTTTTATGTGACATTGGAAAATTATTTAAGATCCCATTACCCTATTTCCATGGGAAAAGAAAATAAAAATATTATTTACTATTCATGAGGTCATATTACTATTCATTAGGGAATGTTACTATTCACAAAAAAAACAAGTTTGTTTCATCAGACTCTAAATAACATACTGAACACAATTGTAGATGACAGTTTCTTGAAATTCAAATCATAGAAGAAATAAAATTATGTTTAAAGGATACTTATAAATATATACCTTAAAAAAAATTCCAAGCATTTTCAATTTATTTTTAGAAAACCTTGGGATGTTACATTCTCAAATCTCATCAATGATAAAATTGTTGGATCCTTTAGACATAGATCATATTCCACTTTAATTTATTTCTCAAGATGGTAGTGGATTGATCACTCATAGTCC
The DNA here is from genome assembly GCA_963277665.1 of Viscum album. Taxonomy (NCBI): domain Eukaryota; kingdom Viridiplantae; phylum Streptophyta; class Magnoliopsida; order Santalales; family Viscaceae; genus Viscum; species Viscum album. The sequence continues at coordinate 1,170,389,256 of OY728164.1, forward strand.
CTGATCAGCTCTAGCAATATTTTTTTGGCACATATTCATCTCTTTATTTGTGAATATATAATTGAGGTTTTTTTTGATTCATATATATTTCACACTTGTCCCCAAAGAAATAATTCCTCCATATTTTCAATGAAAAGATCACTACAACTAACTCAAGAAAAGAATTGGCTAGTTCTATTAATGATATTTCAAATTCCATGAAGCATATCTTATCACTTTGTCATTTTTAATTAACACATTCCCAATACATTCTTCAAAGTATCAATGAATACAACTAAAAGTTCTCCAATTATGGGTAGTGTGAGTAAATGTGTTGTGATAATTCTCATTTTAAACTCCTTTAAGATCTCTTCACATTCATCATTCCAAACAAACATGACTCCCTACCATGTTACCTTGGTTACATGGTTTGATAATCATGATAATTTTCTCACAAATCAATGACAATGCCCAACTAATCAAAGGAAACTATGGATTGTTTTCATAAATGTTGTCCATTTCCATCCTTCAATTACTTATATCTTTGAAGGGCCCATAGATATACCATTTCATGTGATATTATTCCATAAGAAGGATAATTCATTCAACAAGAACTCACATTTTATGTACTTTTCATAAATTGTCTCCTTTGGTAAGGTTTTTAGCACAGTGGTCAGATACTCCTCATGCCCCTCCATGATTTTAGAGTATTGTAGAATATCATCTATAAATACCACCAAAAAAATTTTGAGGTAATTTCTAAATATTTTACTCACCTATTACAAAACGATTTCTAGATAATTAGTGAGTCCAAAGGACATTACTATGATCACATTGTGCTCGTACCTTTATGGAAAGAGGTCTTAGGGATACCCACCTTCACCCATAATTGATAATATCCCAACCAAATATCCTCCTTGGAGAATTATTAGGCTCCACTTAGATGATTGATCAAGTCATCAATCATTGATAGAGGATAATTTTTCTTTATTGTGATATTGTTGAGCTCATGATAATCAATTCAAAGACGAATTGAACCAACATTCTTCTTGATTAAGAGGACTGGTGCACCCCAAGGCGAAGTAATTGGACATATAAACCCTTTATCTATATTCTCATGTAGTTATTTTTTCATATAATCATGTTCCACAACATCCATTCTATATTGAGTCTTGGATAATGGTAATAACCCATGTGTAAGATCGATTTACAATTGAACCACTCATCTAGGAAGAAGAATAAGAAATTCTCTAGGAAACACATTAGTGTATTCCATCATAATGGGCATGTTTTTGATGATGATATTTTACTTAGATCAATCAATTGATCTGGATATGCCTCCTAATAGGGAAGTAATACCCATACCAAAGATTTTGGTGCTAAAGAAGGTTCATCCTTCTCTTTTCACTTTTATAAGATCATTGGACCATTTTTTATATGGAGAGTGATTTTATTATCATGGAAATTTATAATGGATATATACCGGTAAAGCCAATACATGCCCATTTTTTTTCAAATCCCATTAAAGGGAGTATTATAAGGTTGACTGAGAATTTTATCTGACAAATTTTGATAGGGGATGAGTTATATACATGGGATGAAATAATTTCCCCATTTTCCATTTTCACCAACAAATCTACTTCCATACATTATGGTGGGGTTTGAATACTTATTCTAAACTTGTGTGATATGACGGAATGTGTATAATCATAATAAAAAAGTACGTTCACTATTTGTGAATGAATAACTATTGTACCTATCACCACTTCATTGTTGGTATCCAACTTAGTGTTTGTAGTGGAACAATCTCACCCTTTCTACCTTGGTGGTTGTTGGTTTTCTCTAGAAAAAACATGGATTAGTCTTTGGTCTGAAAAGTTACCTTGTTCCTTGAAGTTGAATCAATGAAAAATGCAATGGGGGTTGACCGAATCCTTATTTTACTCCATCACATTAGTGGGTTTATCTTGTTGACAATTTATTGCTAATTGTTCTTCCTTCCCACAACAAAAACATTTACTTTTCTCCCTCAATAAATTTCTTGGGTGATTATTTATTAACGATTGATAAGTGTATTGTTTAATTTAATTAGAACCACTATATTGGTAAATTTGAACACCAAACTTTAAATCCACTTTCTAATTCTTATCCTCATGTTAATTGTGAGATTCACAAATCACCATATTGACTTTGAAGGAATATCATAAAATTTCCTTATAGCTATCAATGTCTCAAATCACCAATACTTTTCATAGACTCAGTTTTAACCCACCAAAGAAGAATTAAACTTTGTATTCAAGGGTAAAAACAAAGACATTGGTGTATCATGCAATTATTGTGAAGTTTTCATCATACTCCCAATAAATGCTTCATTATTTTTATTGAGGGAAATGAAATCCTTTTCCATTTTAAGTCAGAGAGTGAGAGGAAAATATTTATGTATTTTTTTTTCATAATTCCTTCCACCCCATCACTTATACCACCTTCATAGGCCTTATATTATTGATCAATTTCAACCAATAATCAGATTATATCTCCATAAAATAACTATATAATAATTCATTTTCTTACTCAGAACATTGAGAGATAGAGAAGATATTATCAATGTAGTGGATCCATTGTTCTGTGATTAAGGGATTAGATTATCCATTAAACGTTTACGGAATTTGCCACATAATGGTCTTAATTGTAGCTTGTTATTTATTTGGGGGATTTTGGAGGTCATCCAGATCAAGATTTATATTTAGAACCCGATTCAGCTGAGAGAGTATCTTCACAAATTCGCTATTCCTACTCCCATCAGTTTTGGAATCTTGTTTGGGAAGTCATCACATTGCTATTTACATCGATTTTTTCCCCAATTCCTTCTATTTATGAGAGTCAAATAAAATAAAGGGAAAATTAGATAGGATTATCTTTAAACTATTAAAAAAATAATTGTTAATACAATGATTTTAACAAGATAAATTATAAATTTCATTTATTTCTTAACTTATGAATTCTTAGGCTTCAATCTATGATATCCACAATCTATTTTCTAACATATATTCTTATGGTAATTTTCTGTTCTCCTTATAATTGTTCATAATGAAATTTTCAATTTACCAAATAATATCCATGAGGAGTGTCAAATAGGAGTGAAAAACGAATTATTTTCATGCACCAGTCCCTGGTCGAGTCAAGATCAATGTGGCATTTTCAGGTTTTACCACTATGTACATCTGGATGAGAGTCACATCCACTTGTAATATCCATACATCAATGCATTTTCTTGGAAAACACTTACGCTAAAATTTATAAATATTTAGGGATTTTTACTAACACTTAGTTTTATACCTAAGGCTTTCGCTAGAGTTTTTTAATCCCAATCCCAAAAAATTACTAAACCTTTCCTTTGATTCCAATTATGGAAGACCTGCTCTTTATTACACATTAATTTGTGATTTATTACATAAGATTACACATAATACAACCTGGAAGATCAATAATTATAGTGTATTTTGTAATTAGGTTCATTACATAATAACTTAAAACATAGGATATGATATCATTATTGAAAACTTCCTTGACATGCTCATATTATTCAATCGTACTTAAAACTAAATGGGATAACCTAGGGACATAAATAAGAAAAGGTAGAGCTATAAAGGCCAGTAAATGAATAAAAATGGAATAAAAATAATAATGAAATAAATGTTAGATAATAGGCATATAAATGAGGTATAGAATGAGAAATAATAAAAACATGAATAATAATACATGATAGAGAATGATAAAATAAAGGCAACATGGGAAATGAGGAAACAATATAAAACACTGCATCATAAAAATAGGACACGGATAACTACAAAAAAAAATAATGATGGAAAAAGTCCCTGGTAAATTAGGTTCACTCCATTATCCCATTAATTATGTCTCACGAGGATAAAACAATACCCAATTAATTAGAGAACTATATAATTCTGGGCACACCTACCACTTTCATTTCATTCTCATGTTTACGTGTGCCACATAGATCATATAATATGGACTTTTTCATCATAAAATTTTATTCCATGATAAAATAGTATATAATAAATCCTTTTAGGTACCCAATAAAACATTATATGTGTATAAAGGTGAACCCCAAGATAGGAAAAGGGTACGATTATTCATCACATAACTATTTTGTATGGAAAATCGTGGTGAAATTACAACTGCATAACCAGGGTGTATGAATGTTTATGGGAGGGGTTGGTGAGAGTAAAAAAATTCTATAATAATTTAGAAATAAAATGGATAATAATAGGGATATTGAATAATATATTCTAACATTATTAAATATAGATAAAATACCTAAGATACAGACTATATTTGAATGAAGAGGAGAAGTAGAGGATCCATTACCTTAAGAGGGTAATTCCAAATGCTTGGGAGGAGATTCTTTAGAGTTTGAGGGGACCTTGGGAGGAAAATTTAGAGGGGGGGGGGGGGCTGGATGATTAAGGATGTGATATAAGGTTTTTGAGTGAAGATAATGAGAGCTTGGGTGGCTTTATATAGGAAATGAGTGGAGAATTCTTTATCATTTATCAAACATAGTTTATGGAATCTATAAAATAAAAAAACTAAAACCACAAACCTACCCATGGGTTTTCCCATGGTTTCTTAAAAATAGGATTTTTTTCATTATTTTATTAGTAAAAGGTCTGAACTTAATTAAAATATTACCCCTGATGATGTGGAAGTGATTCATGTACTTAAATAAATGAATTTAAAACCATGAAATATATTATAGGCCTTGGAGAATTCATAATGGAATTATTAAAATTTTAAAATAACCTCCAAATCATATAATTTAAAGGGAAATAAAATATTTGGAATTTTATAGCATTTATATTATTCATTACATCATTTTGGGTCACTATGATGTTATAATACACAATATATCTATACCATATTTAATTTTTAACCTAAAATTTAACAGTCTCAAAAAATTATAAAAAATTACCTATATGATAATTTTAAAAATATAATTACAAAAATTATATTAATTTTATATAAATAATTTTATAAATATGTTATTTTTTACTTTTTAAGTAATAATATATATTTAATGAGAAATAATGTGTTTTTTGACAATAATAGTTTTCAAACGCTTATAAAAATTACATTTGACTTCATAAAAATCATATGATCATATATATTTAATAAAAAATATTTTATAATAATATTTCAATAAAATATTATTTATTTCAAAAATCCATTAATTAATTCCAATAAATTACATAATTGAATTTAAATATTACCTAAAAATAGAATTTGTGTTTTTTTATATCAATATCAGAATAACTTATAAAGTAAAAATAATAATATTAAAATATATAAATTATTATATAAAATATAAATAATTATATTATTATAGGATTTATACATATCTATTTAATACACCAAAACACACACTAAGAGTAAGGTGTTAGATAGTGAGACATTCATGGGGTGTTTCGACAAACATGGTTTGGGCCATAATCTCGATGAGCTTGAACTTCTCCCATAAATGGTTTATCTCAAGATTAAGTTGTTGGATATTATATTGGGATGGGTCAAGGAAAAGACCTAGTTATTCTATCTCACATGGAAGCTCTGGTAAATGTGATTCATAGGGTACTATCTTACTAGTTGACGTCATCACTTCCTTTGTTTGTTCCAATTAGTTTATTTAAAACCATATATTTATAATAAACATATGATCATTTTTGAATGAATATATTATCAATGGTAAATACTATTAATGATATTTTAAACCTAATAGGATACAATTAAACCAAATAAGTGCATGTGTTTTCTATAACCATAATATATAATAATTCATTTAATTAAATCACACAGAGATTTTTTTATAAGAGTTTAAGTCGTTACAATATGAATGTTAGAATTAAAAAAATTTAAATGATTAAATTAAAATTTAAAGATAATATGTGGGAGAAATATATAACAAATATTTTTTTAAAGAAGTTATCCATGATTTTGAAATTCTTCATAAAGAGTCTATGAATGTAAAGGATGAAAGATATAAATCAAAGATAAGGAATTCAATGACCTCGATAGATCTATAAATTAAATTAGTAAAAGTAATGGAGAATATATTGAGAATATGAAAATATAATGAAAATAAAATATGAGATTGATTGATTTTGAGAATAATTCATTTAATATGAATAGTCTTCATCTTGTGATGAAATTGAAATTCTAGAATCTGTGACACTTTTTAATAAAATAATTTCTTTTATTGAAGAAGAATTGAAATGTATTGATTGTGAGAATATAGAAACAAAAATTATCTGTGGCGAAGTAATTCATGAACATGAAAAATTGTAAATTTTATCCAGGGATTCCATAAATTCTCAAATTATGGATATAATTATAAAATCCAAATAGCTTGATAGGTTGGTGGAAGAAATAACTAAAATTCATGAATTGTATATTTAAAAGATCAATTATATAGAAGAATAAAATAAAGGTACTCTTGATTTTAAAGATGATCAATAGGAATTTAAATCTAAAAGAATAATGTAACTTGAAAAATATTTTAATAAAAGTCATACATAACAAAAATATTAGATAAAAAATTTGAAACGTGAATGAGGAGGAAGTATAAAATCAGTTAAAAATAAAAATATTTCCCTTAGTATGAAATGTATTAAATTTGAATACTACTTGAGGAATTTTGAAGAGATACAAGTTAAAACATACTTAAATTATGATAAAAAGGATGTTATGATGAATTATAATGATATTTTTGTCCTTAAAAAGAGTATTATCAGTGGAAAGAGAAACATAAAACCCTTATTTGATCAATCTACTAAAAAAATGGAATACATTAACCAATAACCTAGTTAATATTTTTTTTACTAGTGTAGTTTCATATACTAATGTAGGTCCAAACCAAAAATTTAAGAACATATGGAAAGAAAAAATGATAATAAATCTATCAAATTATGAAGGGAGCATCCATGAATCTATAATAAGAGAATACAGATAAATAGTTCTTAATAAAAGGAAAGTAACCCTCTTAAACAACATGGTGTTAAATCTACCAAAACATGTGTTACAAATAAAAGTAGAATAATTGTTGCCTACTGTTAGTTTTTATGGAAGTTTGTGAGTCAAGATAAAATGTTTTGGAACTACATGTCAGTCTATGAAGACTACAAAAGATATATTTTTCGAGCATGTAGAGCTGAAGTGAAGAAGAAAACTGTTGAATAGAAGCTGGTTCCATAGAAGATGATGAGTTTATACACTATAAAAAGATTTGAATGTATTTAATACTTCTATTATTATTGCAATATAATTTTTCATAGCGAATAAAAGTGTTTTTATACAATATACTTATATAATTATTATGATCACATGTGGAGAGGAAAAAAATAAAATAGTAGATGGACAGAAAGAAAGAAGGTCGAGTTTACTTTGGAGAAGAATATGTAAGGAAAGGTGTTCAATAGAAGAAAATAATTAAATAAAAACCTCCTAATAATACCAAGAACAAGGATTCCCAGAATTTCTTTTCAACCAAGAGAAAATGATTCTATTGTGGTAAAATTGGATACACCTTGGATCATTATAAGAAATCTATAGAAGGTAAATATAATTAAGGAAAGAAAAATCAAGGATATGAATCAATATAAGAGATATTCAAGATGATTCGTTTAGTGATTGATGAAATACATGAATATAAAGTGAGGAGGTTTCCCAAATAGGGTAATGAAAATAATGTAAAATATCCATGTTGTAACTCCAAAAAATATGTGTATTTTAGGATAGAGTTTCTAAATTTTTGGCTTGGAACAATTTAAATGGATATAAAAGTGGATATATTTGATGCAAGTACAATTTCTAAAGGTAAATTAGTTGTTTCAGATGAATAAATTCATGGATTTCATAACATATTATCACAAAATGAAAACAAAAGTGTTTAAAATAGGTGTTAAAGAATGTGAAATAAAATTTAACATAAGGAAAATAACTATAAGTGTATTTTACCTTCTCATGAAGATATTTTAAAGAATGAAAATCAACCATCGGGTGAAACAACTATATTATTGGTAGATTTGAATTTGAAAAATTGACAAATTCTTAAGATTAATGAATGTAAATATTCCATGATGCCCAATAAATCTATTTTTTTAAGAGTAAAGGATATTAAAGCATGAAGAGATCTAGACAATTTAGATATACAATGAAAGGAGTCTTTGGGTTGATATAAAATTGTCATCTCTTTTATTCATATTAAGAAACTCATTTGAGAGTCACATTATTCCCTATCATTTTGTGTTATATGTGTGATTACAATGTAGGTATTTTAATAATATTATAGTTATAAAGTGGAGAACTAGATAATTAATCTTGAAAATTAAATGTAAATGGAAAATCTAAAACAACTATTCATGATATGATACGATCTCCTATTATTACATAATAGTGTATCATCCACCTGAATGTCTTGATGTTTATATGATGAAACTATCCACCATGATGATGAGAAAGTGAGTATACCCCTTTTAGGGGATATAAAATTAAGGAGGTAAGTCTAAATTTGTTCTCTAAGTATTTGATAGTTTTAGTAATCTCCATTAAAACTGAAGTAAGAGGTAATCTAGTCAAACATTTTACACTTGTATTTGTTATATGAAACATGCATACAAAGGGAGAGTGTTGGTTAGTGTGTAGTCTCAGATAAATGGGGAGTAAGTTCTTTTTCACATGATTTTTTTTATGTATTGATTGAATAGAGTGAAAGGTATTTGAATTATAAAAAATTGTATATACTACCCCAAAGATGGGATGTTTGGAAGTATTATCACAAACTACAATAGTCTTTGAAAAAAATTAATATATTCATTATATCAGACTTTTTTTCTACACTTGGTTATCCTATGTAGACATAGATTTGACAAAATATTGGTCCATTTCTATGAAAAAAGTGGTATAATCATTCTCTATATAATTATATTAGATGACGACTTATAACAAAGGAAAGGTTAAAGTTATACTGAATAAAATATTTTTTATAAGAAGAGTAGGGAGAAAAAAATGTGATTTCTACTCTTTATATACTTTTCATTTATTATCAATAAAGGGGATAATAATATTGATTTTTTTATAGTGAAGTGGTATTAACAACTAAAAAAAGGGTTATTTTAAAGATACCAAGTGGAAAACTAATGGTTGATGTAGTATTATTGTTAATATATCCCCAGTAATAACATTAAATATATAAAGAAGATGAATTTATCCATTATTTATTTAATTTCCTGCAAATAGAAATTGTGGAAAAAGGTGAGAAAAAATTGAGGGACAATAGTTTGGGAAAAGTATATATTAGGAAGAGCATGCATGGATGAATAAAAACTAAAGCATAAAGCATGATGAAAAACACTTTTGTTGACAATGAAGCTTAGCCTCTCACATATGGAGAAATAAGAGAGGTTGTAGGATATATCCGTCATCCATGAAGTCTTTACTATTCGCTTAGGGGAGCGAACTTTATTATTTAATAGTATATCTAACATTAATTGTTATATGTAGGATTGAATTCCCATAGTTATTGTAAATTTTTTATTATGTGTAATGATCAAATTTAAACAATTTCACTTGATTGTGACATATATATGCTTTAAACTATTAGGTTCATGATGCATGACCGAAACATCAAACCAATCCATGTGAGATGATCTAGGAATCCTTAACCACATGAGATTAATGCATGATTTATTCCTGAATTTAAAAAATGGAAAATGAAGATTACTATCATTCGAGGTTGGAGAATATAAATACCAGATGTTGTTTTTGGAATTAAATTCATGATGAATCCATACAGTACATGACACTAGCCGGGATATGAGATCAGATCATGGGGATACCATGTTGTTGTAAATCAAAGGAGTTAATTGCACATGGGGTTTGTATATGATTAATATACTTCACGAGATCACTAAAGAATGTAATGTGTTTTTCAAACTAGGAATTACGCTCAAGATGAAAGGAGTTTGTGATGAACTGAGTAGTATACAATGCATATAAGATATTACATGAGGTTTCCATGATAGTTTTTGAGGTGGATGAAGTTCATGCACCTACAATATGCGATCTTGCGGGTAGTATGAGAAATATAGGCATAATATATTTTGACATCTCATTATATGAAGTATACAATGAAGATTAAGAAAAAAGGCCATAAATTTTAATATATGAATATTTTGAACTGGGATGAATTATTAATAGATTTTATAAAGATGTTTTGACTCAATATTATTCTCATATAAATGGTGGTGAATAGTACTATATAAATAGAAATACCTATGTTGAGTTTTCTATAATAATACTTTAAGATAACTCTTTATGTTCTCAAAGAATAGATATCGATTACTTTACCTTGAATTTTCTCATTCACATGAAGAATAAGGTGAAGAAGGAGTCCTATGTACTAATAGGTTTTTGGAGGTAAAAGGATTATCCATGAAAAATTATAATAATAATTGAATCAGTATGAGGTATTCATAATGAAAAAGAATAATTTAATTCTTTTTTAGAGGAAGTAAAATTCATGACTACACACATTTTTGAGAAGTACAATTGAGAAGGCCATTCCATACACTACACATGCATTAAGAAGTTTGCAAATTGATGGGGTTTTGAAGTGAAAAGTGGAATCTTAAAGTGAGAAGAAAAGATAATAAGTCCATGAAAACTATATTTCATGAAGACAATAAGAGTTATGTGAGGTAAATAAATGTATAAAAATGAATTTAAAAATACCATAGGAAAATTTATGAGTGCGTTGGAATTAATAATGTTGAAAGAAATGAAGAGTTGTATTCTATGCATTAATAACATTCATACATGAATATTATTTAAAAAAATATTTATGAATGTAAATAAAACAATCCATGGAATATTTATAAGAATAATAAGACTTTTGTGATTGAGTATTTAATACTTGAGGTTGAAGAAAACATAATTTGAATTATAGAATGTTGAGTTAGCCATTCTAACAATTCAATGAGTTGAATTAGTGGTTTTATATTTTACTTATTTAGAAGATAACTAGCCAAAATTGAATGTAATTAAAGTTGTTTATTTTGGGGAATTCATATAACTGTAGTTGAGGAACATGATCATTTTTTTAATGAAATATCATCTATAATAGAATGAAGATATTCTTCATGTGTTTTTAAGGAATGTTATAGAAGATTGGTGGTACTAGTTTAAATTTTTCCATATATCATCTGGGAACGTGGTAAAACCTTCCCAACTTTTATGTGAAAATTGAACTAAAATTTTATTCACTACAATAGAATTGTGATTATAAAATATGTGTCATAATAATAGTTTCTAATGAAAAGGAGTAGCCTTTCTACGATCTTTTTATGTGTCTTCCTTGGAAACAGTGAAGGCTGATCACATTCAGATGATCCAAGACTTTTTTAGGGAGGCCATCTTCCTATAGTTTCATGTGCTACTTCCCTTTTACTCAATCCAAAGGTGAAATATCCCTCTAACCCAAGTCAATACATACCTATTATCATCTGAAATTTCCCCTACAAGGTGCTAAGCAGTGTTCCCAATAGAAGAATTGCGTCCTACTTATCATCCTGGATATCATGGGAACCACATGGGTTCATCCCATGACGACCCATTCAAGAAGATATAGTTTTTTAAAGAAATTATCTCTAATATCAATAAGAAATTTTATGGACCTGATATTTCTATCAAAATTTAAATGGACAAAGAAAATTATTGAATTTAATGGGGATTTATTTTTAGGGTTCTGTCAGGTATGGGTTTTTCAGCATAGAATTCAGACTTGTTTTTCATGTTCTTTGGTTCCTCCTAGTTTTCATTCATTTTAATGTATATGAGATGTGTATTTTTAAATATGTTAGGGGGATTAGACAATGGGAACCCTATATACAAGTATATATATTTTTCCTATGATACTCTCAGAAAGATGATTAATTAGAACCAGTTTTAAGGTATCATCACCCCTTACAAATGTAGGTCTCATTTTGAAGGGGTATCCCATTTCATGTTTAAAAATGACATGATCATATTTTCCAATGGAAATAGAAGGTAAATTAGAGGTGTTAATGAAACTTTTTAAGAGTATTATAAAATGATTGGACAATGTATCAACCTTAATAAAAGAAGCATTTTTATTTCTAGGCATTCCGCCGAGTGCCAGATTCACTGAATTGAATTGACCTTGTCAATTAAAATAATTAATTTTCCCATAGAGTACATATGAGATCCCATATCCTTGTGTCTCATTTATATTCATCACTTTGATAAAATGGTTGATTTCTTTTTATTCACACTGAAAATTGGAAGAATAAATTTCTATCATTTTGTGGAATAATTACCTTGGATAATTGTGTTTTATGCTCAATTACAATGCATATCATCATTTTCCTTATGTTTAAAAAGTCAATAATTAAGGATATAAAATCCCTAATGTGATCCTTCACATGGGAAACCCACTAATAGGGGAGGTGTCATTAGGCTTCATGGGAAAAAATGGCGAGACCCTAAAATGATGGAGACATTAACCTTATATGTGTAAAGGAAGTCATGGAAAACCTGTGTGAAAGACTATACTAGGAACAAATTAAAGGCCAATAATTTTGGGTATCCTTCAATGTAAACAAATATGGTTTTCTCTCTCCATTACCTATGGATCATGCTTCAGTGATTTGGTGGATGCCTTAAAATAGCACTCTAAACATGAAATAGAATATGTTGTGTTTAATCATCCATGGTGATCTTAACTTATGGGAACAGAATTGGGTTGGTTATAAACTTGGATTCCTGGGATTAACCAATATAAACACATCCTATCATGAATCCCACTCCTATCATGGTTTTATCCGAGCGGTTATCAGTGAATAACTATAGAAGGTATCTAATAAAATTTCCATTACCCTTAAACCCGATATATGTATATTCATAGGTTCTCCATCAGGATTCATTACTACCAATTAATATTGAAAGTCCATGAACTCCAGTGATGATCTTGTTCGATGGAGAATATGTATCTAGTGAAAGGAGGTCCTAACGAAGTAAAACTTTCTGATATGGTCTGTGTGAAAAAATGTTCTTCCAAAAAACGACACAATTCATTGAATGGGTATTCATATGGCCTCAAAATGTTTTTTTTCATTAAACCTAAATAAGAAAAAATCCTCCTTAAATTTTTCAAAGGCAATTGGGAATCATACATTTGTAATTCTGTTGGTACTTTTGTATGAATTTCAATAGATGCCTCAACGAGTAATGTGTTCTTCCAACAATGGGTCCAAGGAAATAAGAATGACTTACATGAAATTAAATCGAGGACCATAATTCTTGTTTCTAGGTGCTAGTGTTTATGGAATTCTCAAAAAAATTTCTTCTTGAATGGTCACAAGAGCACGAGTCTAGCCTTAGTTAAGAGTACTAGGTGTGTAGTAGCAGATATTTTCATCCTCCTAAGGAAAAGGGACCATTATCCTTCACTAAGACACCTTTTTTCCATCCATAACATTGATGAAAACAGTAGCAGTCCCCTCCAGGGAAGATGGGTGTGTTGGAGGCCTCAAATAAGTGGGATCAAGCTAAATGTGGATGACTCTTACAGTATAGGGGACATGTGAGGTTGAGGCCTAGTCCGGGATAAGCATGGTTATGTGATTTTTGATTTCTCAACTTCTTTTGGAAAATGAGATTTACTCACAATAGAGGATAATTCCATACTATAAGGCTGGTAATTATTCATATCTTATAACATCATGTTGGACATAGTAGAGACTGACTCTCATGTTATCCATTAATATCTCAAGGGATAGATGCACTATCCATAGAAAATCTTCTATCACATTTAGCAATGAAAATTTGTCATGAATTACTGGGTGGAAAAACTCCACAATAGGAATTAAGATAACCAAGTAGTAGACTATCTCGCCTATAGGGATACTGAGAATCACTCATTACAAACCCATTCCATCATGGGATGGCATCCTGGTGAGTGTGTGAACATAGTTATATATGATGCTCTAGACCTTTGTTTTTATATACATACTTTATGAGAGTGTAACCCAATGTATCCTTGTATCTATCTAGTTTTTTATCTATAAATCATTAATAAAATTATTAGTATTGTGGTATATATTGATAAATTTTTTTAAGTGCCAATGTGACTGGTGATTTATTAAAAAACATGTTTTTTAATGGGTCTATTTTGAAACACTTTATTTAATAATCATCTTTCTCCTTTTAAAATTTTTATCAAAACATGTTTACAAAGTCACTCACCATTTTATTGTTTCACATACCTCTTTTAAAACATTGGTTCATAAATAAGTATTATAAATCATTAAATTAAATGTTAAATAAAGAAGTGGGTTTGAAAACATTCTTGGCAATGGATTTTTTCACGTAAAAAATTGATTTACATATGTATTCAATATGGTGGTGGGGGGTTCCTTAAATAAAATGTCTCAAACTAATAAAGTGGTGATTTATAATCTTGTAGAAAATATTTTTAATTAAAAAGGGACCTTGGAATTGTCTAGTTGTCATAGGCAGTATTTTGGGAATTCTCACATCTTATTGTTGGCTATGCCTTATGCATGTTATTCAAAGAAATCCTACTTTGGTGATTTAGGTTATGTATAGTTTATTTGTCCCATACATGTTTACATAATTGTGTATGCCCAAATTATCACCTTGTTTGATTTGTTCCTAGGCTATCTTGGAAGTTAAATGTGTCATGTTCTGAGTTTCATTTGGATTATTACCAGTGAGCTTGACCACAACATTTTTGTATTAATTCATGAATATCCTACTCATTTTTTCATGATTACATGTTGTATTAGTTTATTACATAAAAGGATGGTATTGTGATAATGTTTATTGAGTATGAAAATTTTGATTCCCTATAGGGAATGATTATTACTTTTTCATAGGGAATATCCTTATTTTATTATAAATAACGTCTATTGCTTCTAATACAACATGGTCATTGATGTGATATTGAGAATGTGAATTTACTTGATGTAAATTATTCCTATTTCATTGATATAACATATTGTTATTACATTCATCTTGAGAAGATATGTCATTTAATGAAATATATAATATACTCAGGGGATGGGTTATTTTACCCTAACTATGTATATGGGTTGATGGTAAGGGATAGGTTTTCAACACCCCAACTTTTTATATCCATTGAACAATTACTAAAAGGACGGGTTTTGAAATTTCCATGGATTGGTATAGATGATTCAATTTTCCTAGATGGTATGAGTTGCTAGGGACTTGACTATATTAAACACATATACATATATATCTAGTTATATATGTACATGTGTTGCTATTATATAGGTGTGTTAATTGACTCATATAATATATGCCACTAATACATCTTCTCAGATATTAAGATGATGCTCTATGTTGTTAGTTTAGGTATGGAAAATCCCAAAATAGGGAGTTATTAGTTATAGTTTATATTGATATATGAAATTCTTCAAAAATGATATGAAGCCATAATTTTCATATTAACTTCATTTTCTTTTTTATTTGTATATAAATGTGTTGAAATGTTCATTCATACACCTTTTTTATCACTTTAGTGTTGAGAAACCCTTAGTGGTTCCCTTCTAATTACTTATGATTATACCATGTATAGTCACTTAGGTGGACATGTAACTTTACTGATATGTTTATTTTATATAAGGATATGTGAGTATCTATTGTATTTTTTTTTTGAATTATTGGTTTTATATGTCATTTGAGCAAGATAAATCCCCCATTTAGAGTTGAAGGTGATGGTGTAATGGTTATAGGGTATTTGGAAAATCACAGACTCTTTATTTTTTTCCCTTATTATAGTCACTATTTGGCCTTGACTTCTATTCAAAAATGATTTAATATTGTAGACTATTTTTGGATTAATTCATGCACACATTCATATAGAGGGTCATATAATGATTATGTATTTTTATTTTCTTATATTATTTGGTTGATATTTAGTTTTATATTTTTGAATGTCTCAATTATGGATGAGTCATACTATATTTATGGTAGAGGAAAACTATGAATTATCTTAGCCACTAAGTAGATAAATCATTATCAAAATTTATACTAAGACCCATAGACTAGTATCTAGACCATGGGGATTGGGGAGTTCTCCTAGAATAGTAGAAATATATTTTACTTGCTATTAGAGAATATAGTCCATGGTTGTGGTAACACCACTAATGGTGTCTCAGCACATCAATGAATAAAATATTTGTAAGCAAGAACATGTCTACTCATTTACATTAACTAAATTAATGAACTTTACAAGAAATAAATATAATATATAAATAATTAGCATATTGTATCATATAAAAGTATACCAAATATAATAATAAAATCCCTATACTAAGATATTTCATAACTTTACTAACCTACTTATAGTTTAGAACTTGAGATCAAAGATGACCATGGCATGTAAATAATGATTCCCATGATAATGAACTGATCTAAGAAAAATTATATTCATTGATAATGTAGGGGAAATACCATGTCCCTTGGAAATCAAAGGTTTATTCAAGATTACAACCCTCAACCAATCTGGGGAATATGGGTAAGGGGTACACTCAGTCATGGTATCACAACCTATCCCATGGGGTGTACCTAATTACTAAATTTCAAATGATACTATATATAAATTATATAAATAGATAAATTAATCATTATGAAAAAGACAGTAAGTTAATAACATTATTGGGATATTAAAACAAGAATCATGCATAAGTAGTCTTTCATCAATGAAGATCTATTATATCTCTTATCCACCCTTAGAGGGGTGGGGGGTGGGGTGGGGTGGGGGGGGGTGAATCAAGGAGATGTTAATTAAAATATTTTTATCACTATTAAACAATATTATTTTTTCATATCTTTTTACAAAATTATGTAGGAACTTTGTTCACCATTTCCCTTTCTCTTCACTCTTAACCTCACTAAAATAATTTAAGAAAGTGTTTAAAAGTATGTCATGAAGAGACTAAAGATATTTTTACTTGGTTCACAAAAATTGGAATACTCAAAGGAGCATGAAATCGATAGAATTTTGATTAACCAATTAACCACTAAGACCACTAATTTTTTTGTGGTTACATTTGTATTGGTCAAACCATACATGGGATTAATTTATTTATAAAATTTCTAAGACATGGTCACTCCTATAACAAATTGCACTTCTCTTCCTCCTCATCTATTCATAGCTTTAAGGAAGTACTCACAAAATTTATAGACTTGTAGGCCCCTTCTTATTCAACATCACAAAATTGGATGGGTGCATCCTCTATTTTTATTGGATATACACTATTTAATTTCATGACATCTCCTACATTGTGAAATTTGTTAATTACTCTAGGAGAAACTCCTTTTTCATTGAAACATATGTTTGAAAATATCTTATTAAAAAAAACAATGATATATTCCACCCTCTTCACTTTTATACATGAAAACAATCTCCTTATTCTGGAAATTCATATATTCGATATAGAACTGGTTACATATTCCTTGAAAAAAATTTCATTAAAATATAGTTTAGTTTAAAACATACTTCTTCTATCTATAGGTATATAAATGTATACAACAGAATCAATTATCTAGCCTTATTCAGATATGTTATTTCTTACCCAGGGGATTATATTCTTTGTTATGTTCTTTTATTTAATATAGAACTTTATTTGAGATCACTTTTTTATTTTTATAATATATAAAAACCACTTGTTTTCACTTCTTCTTCTCTAACCATTTTTGGGTCATGGAAGTATCTTGATAGGCACATGATTCTCAAATATATATTTTTAATGAATATTACAAGGTATTATTTTATGATTCGAATCAAATCCGCTATCATCCTGCTACTTTTTCTTTTTCCCAAATCTAGGAAAAATCTACTTTTCTAAACCTGCTACCAAACTGTGTATTAAATTACACTTCACTCTTGTTGTATAGTAGTCTCTATGCAACATTTATTTATTTTTTTCTCTCCATTTTCCATGGACGAACAAGATCCTTTAATATCCTTGATCTCCTTCAAATACTTCATCCTTACATTATATTTCTAGTAACTCACCATGAAACCACTTATACTTTTTGAAATGAATATATTATTTTTAGTGTGAATATATTTTTCATTTTATGAACCAAAAAAACCATTTCTACTCCATTATTTAATTTATACGTAAATCATGGCTTCTACTGAAGTCCCATGATATTTTAATCACTTTCAAATAGGTTAGGAACCATATTATTTATGGTTGATAACCTTTTATATTATATCATTATATATTCATGCATTTAAAGTAATATACTATAAATATTCATCCATGTATTTTCAAGAAATTATCTAAGTCCTAGATGAAACTTATACAGTCTAGGAAACAAACCTACTCATCCTAACCACATTTATATAAACTTATAGTTGAATAATGTGATTTTCTTATATATGACACATAATCATCTTGGAAAACACACATACACAACCTAGATTGACAGTTAAACAACCTAATCACACATACATATAATTCTAACTAACTTATAAACTTGTGCTACATATGATACATACATTGTTTAGAAAAAACATTTACACTACCCTACATTTTCAAATTTCTCATATCCTAGACTGAATGAAACATACACTAATTACCATTTACAAAGGCATAAATCCAACCAAACACACATATGTTGGGCATGAAACTTATCCATTTTTCATGAATTTATCTTAAAATAGGATTACATATATTTAATCCAAAATAAATGCAAGACTACTACAACAACATCTAACCTTTATAGTACATCCAATTAACTCTCCCATATATTCTACATGCTCTTTCCTTTATCAAAATACAAAAATCAAAATATCAATCTCCATTTATGAAAAACTATAAATTATCCTTAATATCTGTCATCCTTGTGAGTCCTATATGAATTATTCCAAAATAATCCCCCAATCATAAATTTGGACATATTCTACTCAAAATTTCATGAAACCATGCATCCTACCATCTTCAAAAGGTATTTTCAACAAAATAAAACTCAAAACCATAGGGAGTTCAATAATCACCCCTTTAGATTTTATTAAAAATATATCAATTTTTAGTTTTCTAATTTTTTTTGGCAATATATCATGTTTAATTGCACAATTTTTATCCTCTTATTAATATTGAAAATTAAATACCATGGGTGGATTCCATCCACAGTATTATTTTATATTTTTAACCTCATTGTGTTTGGGAATAAATTCCAACAATGCCAACTCACCATTTATCTTTAGAGTATAAGTGGGTTCTGTCCATGTTATTCCATTATTACTCCTTAAAAACTTCTATATGTTGATATTTTTTCGTTTAGATGGAGAAAACTAATTATCCACTTTTGTGGATAAGGATTAACTCCTCCTTAGGTTTCTCTCCCCCTTTTTCAATTATTCTTCATCCTTTGGATCTTATCACCTAGCACTATAAGCTTCTGATTGGACAACCCAATTCCAAAATAACATCATTATCCAATCTAATAATAAGAAAATTTAATAAATTTAGCATCAAAGACTCAAATAACTCTTGGTAAATTAATTTACTACTTTGAATTTGGGTTTTCAAAAACTCCTCTAATCTTATAGATGATGGACTCTATATAGAAAACACTAGATTTAGTTAACTACCTTAAATTTATCCATCCCATATACTGGTTTTAGAATTATATTACTTATAGAAAAAAACATTTAGCTTTGTCCAATAAAAATGAAAACTGTGATATCATTACACTTTCACACAAAACTTTTAGTAGATAATAATCAAGATATATAAGTGTGAGAGCATACCACTTAATGAATCAATTGATACCACTTTCTACTTGTGAGACCATTATAACTTAACTCTTTCCAACTCTTCAATATATTCTTTATTTTTCAGATAAGGATGAACATCCTTGAAAATTTAGTACCAACTCCCACTTAATTATTGAATCATATTTTTTGATAATTCAACATTTTTTAAAACTTCACTTATTGGAAAAAATACTACTAACCTAGTTTCTTTTAGTATTCTATAACAATAAAAATATGATACCACCAAATTATTTTAATAGAATATGATCATGAAAAACACTTTTTGTTTCTATTACTACTACTCACAGTATATCTTATTCCTAGTACTAGATTTCATCTATTTCATAGTATGGTTTCACTTTTTAATTCCAGATTCAATATTATTAAACTTTAGACACATATAAGTACTTTACATGAATTTTAGATTTAGTACCATACCATTTTTATCCAATATTAATATGCATTAGTAATCATTACTATAAGTAGTTTTCTTATTTAGTTTGAATTTTTAATTAGCCTCAACATTATTGTTCATGGTTGACACTAATATTAGATTTGATGTACCTCTAACTCCACTTATTTTATGAATTTCTATCTTCTAAACATGTTCCATTCTAGAAAAACTACTGTATGTATCATATATCCACAAAAATTATTTACCAATTTAAAACAATTTGAAACATTTAGTGTATATGGTGATAGAGACACCTTCATCTTTCTCAATTTGAGGAATGGGAATAGTCAGATTTAACTGACCCTTTTTATCAACATTTTCTCTTCCATTTTTAGATTTAGGTAAAGGAATTACAACACCTCATCAACTTTATCCTATTCATTTTGACCTTATTTTATATACATATTCTTCATCCCTTTTATATTAGATCTTCTTTGTCTGAAACCACTTACAAACAATTCTTCTAAGATAAGATAAATATTGTTTTTAATTGGATTAAAATTTTACAAAATTTTGTATTCGTTTCCACTTTTACAAGTATTTTATATTTTATGAATTTAGTGGATCTTTCTAATGTTTTCCTTCACCATTAAGGATAACATCCACCAGTATTCATATATTTAATTGTAGTGAATTTGGGAATTCCATTTAGGCATGCCTTCTCTTTGATATTCATGAGGTATATTTCATATTTTCTTAGTGGATATTTATTCTTAGGTTTTATTTATATCACACCTTGGGAGAACCTTTATTTATAATTATAAACTTCTTTTTATTTATTTATATGAGGTATGTTGTGAGTAATAATTTTTTGTTACTTGATACACATTTTATTGAGTTATTTATTTTTCTTAAAAAATCATGTGAACCTCTTTTCTAGATTAACATGATTCATTCTTATGTAAAAACTTTTCTTATATTTTAAAATAGTGAAGGATATACTCATGAATATTTTTTTCCCATATTGGTATAATTACATTCCATGTGACCCCATTTAACAAAAAGGAGAATTTACTTCTAAAGACATACCTCATGTAATAATGCCTAAGCAGAGATGTGGTTATAAAAAATACTCATTAATTTTCTGTTTTTTTGCTTCACTACCCATATTCATCATCTGCCAAAAAATTCCAAAAAAAAAATCCTTATCTACCTTATTCTAAGAGAAATCACTTATAGTTTTTTCAGTGAATTTTTGCTGACTTAGAAAATCAAAAACTAAATTTTTATTGCTAAAAAATTTCAATCTTTGACTATTTTTTCTTATTGTGACATCCATAGGAAGGTTCTTCTTATTTTTAATTTGAACCTTTTAACCTTTATTCAAGTTCCTTAGTCTTATTAACTTTTTTATTTATGATGGGAAGTTAACTCCTTCATCCATGGGGTAGCTTATATTGTCTCTCAACTTCAAGATAAGTCTTGAATGGAATAAATCTTTCCTTCAACCCCTTTTTAGGGACCATCTAGTTTCTTATTTATTCTAATATTTCTTCAAATAATTCACATTATTATTTAATCTTTGTTACCATATTTTTTATGTCAAAATTTAGTACCACTTATAATTTATTTAAAATTTTATTTTCCAAGTACAATTCTTCCATAAAAACATAATTCACTTTATGAATGACCTCCCATTATTACACATTTTATTTTAGAGGTGGGATTTATTCTTCGCTACTTCATGAAAATTTAATAGTTTGAAAACTATATATTGTTTCTACTTCATTACTATATTCACATATTCATTTTATCTATATGAGAGATTATAAAATTTATAACACACAGGCTTTCTCTAAACTATAGATAGAATTAGATATTGCAGTAAATTAATAATTAATTATCTTAGTTGGAGATATTTCCTTTTAAAGAGTCTTCTATTAGATTATTCACTTATTTTTTTAAATATATGTCATTCTTATTATCTAGTTACATTAAATAAGAAATATTTCTTTGGAAAATCTTCCAAATTCATCCAAATGTACTTGGAGAACATTTTAATAGAAACATTATTATAGGTGTAATGTTTTAAATAATCCTTCAATACATTCTTCACCAAATAATTAATCTCCATGTTACTTTATTATTTTTCAATGATAACTGCTTGCAAGATAAAAAACCCCTTCTTGAATATTTATTGGGGTACTTCCTTGACATCTTCGATGTATTCCTGGAATTTACTTGGCCACATTTAAAAATTAGTACCCGTAAAAAATATTAGCTTCTTCTCTGAATGATTTTTTATATGAATTCCAACATATTCTTCTTTAGTAAAATGCTAAGAAATAACTTTAGACACCAATACAAATTTTTAATTCCTTTAGTCACCCTGAGGGTGGGGGGTGGAGGGGGGGGGGGTGTAAATCAAGGTGCTATTAATTAAAATATTTTTGAATATCTTTACCAAAATATCTTAATATATCTTATTACCACATAGGTTAGAAGTGTGTTAAATTGTTTCCTTTTATATCCTCCCAAAACCACATAAAATTTCATTAATGAAATTTTATAAATTTAATAATATAGGAACATAAGGAATTTTTACTTGGTTTACCAACACTAAGATACTCCAATGAGAATGAAATTGAAATTGGGTCGATGCACCAATTGAAAACTAATAGAACTATCATTCAATGGTTATAATGGTTATTGTCATATCATGTAGAGGCTAACCACCCTTGATTTGTTTATGGGACAAGGTCTCTCCTCTACCAAGGCACACCACCCTTTCTCCTCCATCGTTCACTACTCTAGGGTAGGAATCCCATAGTTTATGGAATTTTAGGTACTTAATACTTATGTATTACATTCATGGATGAGAAAATCCTTAATTTTTGTTTATATTTGATGTTAAATTCCTTATCCACTCTTTCATAATAAATTTGTGAATTCCTCCCTAAGTAGCTCCTTCGTTTTCTTTCCATAATAAGTCTATATGTAACACCCCGAGATTTTATGAAAAATATTCTTTTAATTTCATTAATGTCTTGTGTTGTATTCTACACCATGAATACCTTGCGCTATATGCAACACCGTATTAGCTTGCAGTATACGCAACACTATTCTTGGATCGTGTTACACACAATTTTGATAATAGTTATTCCACGCAATATTGAGTATATATATATATATATATATATATATTCAATAAATAAATGAAATATGGTTGGATTCTGTTATACGAAACGACGAAGGATTCTTTCAGAACACACAACCCTAACTTGGCTTGCATTACACGCAATCGTGACCTTCCTCGATAGCATGTGTTGTGCGCAATACTGGGTTTTAATAAACAACGATATATTTTTATAATATTTTCATGAACTAGCCGTTATGAATAGTGTTAACTAAAATTTTAATTTTATAACATTATTATTCATCTTACACATTTCTAGAACATGGTATAAGAACAAAATAAATTTTTCGGGTAAAATAAGTATTTTTCAAAAAATACAGTTTTGCCGCCTTTTGATGGCGCACCCACTATAAATCTAGTTTTTGACATGTTTATATGTTAAATTTGACAAAATAAAATTATTCTTTTGAATCAGGATATAGAAATTTACATTAGATAATGTTTTGATATTTTTCTGATAACTTTCATATTTTAATGAATAGTAAAAACACGCTATTTTTTAATTAAAAAAAACTTTTTTCATCGTAATATCTTATGTGGTTAAATTATAATATTGAATGGTTTTAAAGTATAAATATAATATATTTTTACCATTTAATATAATGTATGTCATTAGCATTGATTATACCCTGAATTCGTAGGTTAAATCAATTCAATCTTTTGCAATGTTTTAAAGAAAAACCGGTTTTCTTTCGACAACGGGATTAATTTTAATTTAATTTAGAATCTTTTGTGTATTGAATTTGGAAAAATGGATTCAATATTTAGAATCAGTGGGTCCAAATTATGTTAATAATCTACTTTTTATTTTTGGGAATTATGAATAGTAACTACGGTAAATTTTATTTACCATAGTTAAAGGTAAATCGGGTAATTAAGGGTAAATATAATATTTTAAAATTACCCTAACAAAAGTAAAAATCCTATTGGAATAATAAAAGTCGACCCATATCACCTAAGGGTCAGATTATATTCATTTAATTAAATTTTTTCAATGAAAATAATTTAATTATTATTAAAACCAAAGAATGTGACAACATGTCACTTTCTTAAATTATATAAGTATAATAATTTTAATCTAGTGATAAACTTCATGAAACTTCGAAAATGAATAGTCTCCAGAAAGATAATACAATTATCTACATCATAGGAATTTAT
Source organism: Viscum album (assembly GCA_963277665.1). Lineage (NCBI taxonomy): Eukaryota > Viridiplantae > Streptophyta > Magnoliopsida > Santalales > Viscaceae > Viscum > Viscum album. Next base: position 1,170,413,886 of record OY728164.1, read on the forward strand.
TTAGAATTTTTAGGGATTAAATAATTATCATTTATTATGACACAAGATGATGCAGTAATTATCTTATTAATGAAATATTGACATAATTGATGTTATAAATACCCAAATAAATGTAATTTGAGACTTCTTATGAATTCCATGAATTTTATAAGTTAATATTACATTTTAATAAGGATTTAATTAACTTTTTTAAAACTTATCAATCTATTAGTATTTTCACAAAAAATCAATTACTAAATAGTGTCAAAATTGACATAAAATAGTTTTTAAAACAAATATTATATTATTAATTGTTATTTTATTCATAAAAATCTAAGGTTCGTCCAAATGACTTACATAAGGTTATATATATTAATAATAAACAAATTGGGGTTCATTTGGCTGGATATAGTTTGTTTATTAACCTTATAGTATAAGAACACAAGAAGACACGGTAAAAGTAAAATTATTTAACTTAATGTTAAATATTAATGATAAGGTTAAAATAGGAACCTAAACTTGTCTAAATTCTATTGGATGAGATTATTTCGACCCATCCCCACCTTAGACTCGAAATAAATCAATTTGAAGCTATTTAAAACCGAACTTGACATTATAATAAAATAATATTTTTAGTTATTCCAAAGGTGCCCCTCTCCTCCCATATAAAAGAGAACCTCCTCCCTCTCTTCCTCACACAACATTGAGCCTTCAAGCTCGGCCAACCCCTGATACATTCTCTTCTAAAATTCACTAGAAACATACTAGAGGTTATGGTCTTCCTCAAAGACCAATTTTAGTGCCCTAAGAGGAGGTCTCAAAGAGGCGCTTCAAAGAAGAAGTAATTTCCGTTACCGATTCTTTCACCTTTATTTCTTCTTCCACTTATTCTTCTTAGGTTGTTTCATTATGAAGTAATAACATCAGTATCACTCATATAGTGATATGATATTATAAGTATGAAACAATCCTATTTCACCATCTATCCATCCTACGGAAAACGAAATCACCGCGCGTGCGTACGTACCGAATACCGTCTCCACGCCTTGGTGAAATATATTTTCCACCACCACCTTACTTGTATGGGTATAATGGTGTAAATAATAACTATATACTATTATTTTAAAGTGATATTGATTCTGAAATAGTATACATACACTCCAATACAGTCCCACGATCATGAGAACGATATCATCGCTCGTGCGTACGTACGGACTACCGTCTCCACGACGCGATGAGATTAATTCTCCACTTTAACCATTCATGAATGATTATAAAGTATATATAATAAGTAATCATGAAATATATGACATAATAATGATACTGTATTTATGTGTATATATATGTATGTCATCAACTTAATTCCGTTCAACTCAATAAGGAAACGAAAACAACGTTCATGCGTACGTACGGCCTACCGTCTCCATGAACGGTGTATTTATTTCCATTTACTGATTTATTATATATATGTATATTATGAATATATATATATATATATATATAATGTTTTATAATCTGGAATTAAGTAATCATGATCTATGTAATCATATGAATAATTACAAGTCAAAAAACGGACGACAAATGAAACAATTTTACCCAAAATGCTCTTTAACATGGAATTTACAAAAGAACGGGTAATGTAAAGTCATAAGTGAACCATATTTGATATCATAACAATGAATATGATTCTATAATAAGTCAATGACATTATTTAAATCATTATATAGGAGGTTTGGACACTTATGAAGCAAATCAGACCTAAGGTAAGGGAAATATCACAATCTCATTTTTATCCGAGATTGTTTATACATTAGTATTTACTGGGGTGTATTTTATCATCCACATCCATGTTTCCTAAATATGTAATATTATTTCCATTCTCCTACAATTGTTTAAATCCTATTTTACCCTTCGGTGAGTTTTTAGTAAAATATATGAAAGGAATCTTTTGTCATTTTTCATACGAGGTACTTTTTGACTTTTCCGACAAAAGTACGAGAAGAATGTTTTTTTAACTTATACAGAATGAATGGATTTTTAAAACATTATTTCTAAGAAGCTTACTTTACAAGTTTTCAAGTTTATTTTTAATCAAATTCTTTTAGTTTAAAGTTGTATGACATGTTAAGAAATTAAAAATGTTTTTGAAGAAGAAAGGATATTTTCCTCAAGAATGGAGTTCAAGTGTTTTATAAAAATTATTTTCCATCTAAGATAATAAAGGGTTCTGTTTTTATCCCTATTATTACATTGATTTGATTATGTTGTGATGGAATTTTTTTTATGAATTCCTTTATCTTATATGAATTTTTTTATGATGTCATGATGTTTAAGAATCCCATTTTTATTACATGGGTTATGTAATGATGTATGATTTATGATTTTGTGGCACACATAAGAATGGTACCATTAAGAGATGGGTGGGACCTATATCTCCCTCCAATGCATTGGGTAAAGATTTTATATCTCATGAGATAGACATGGCTGGAACGGTAGGTTATACCGATTCAGTGAAACAGGACTGAAACGAGGGTGACTCGGTTCAGAAAGGGACTTTGTCCACTAAGATATTCTTGGAAATGTGTCTTGACTAATAAGAAATGATTCTCTATGAATATGTGTGTATGCCACAATGTTTCATGTTTTAAGTTATGATTAATGGGATTTCATTTCACTACTATTATTTATCCCATGTTATGAAATTATGCTCTCTTTTGCAGGTTAAGATTTCCAAAATGTAATGTTCTTATGAATATGATGAGATTGATATTTATTCTGTTTACCCTTACTGAGCATTTGAGCTCACCCTTTTATGTATTCTTTTCCCTAGGATATAAAGAAAGGTTTTAGGTAAAAAAGGGAAGATCTTTATGGGAGATGTTGAAGATCTTTCACCACGATTAGAAGATTATATTCCGAGTTTCCAAAGACACAAAACTATTACGATCCTTGTGTATGTGTTTTTGTTATGTTCTAAGTATTCTGAAAAAGTAATGTAATTTCAATGTACGTTAAGCTTTGGGTCTCTACAGTTGGTATTAGAGGAAAGGTTTAGTCAACCTTTGGAAACTAGGATGTGAAAACATTAGTGAGTTCCCTAGAGATATTTCTAAGGTATGTCTAGGGATGTCCCTAAGGATAAGTATACGTATAGTATATAGTCCTAGAACTATGGTAACGATATTAGATGAAACCAAAGATGTTAGATATTGAAGTTACTCCCCCTTTATTATGATTTTTCCTCTCACACTATTCTTTTTGGGTTTTAGAAAATGGCTGGAAACAAGATGATTCACGATAATGGAGGATATGATGGACAAGGGAATGATATTCTTCATGAGAAACCAAATGAAATGGGATTTGGAGGTCCAAACATCATTATTATGCCGAATCAGAAATCTCATAATATGATCAAAAAAGTAAAATTTGGTATGTTTTCTGACTCGTCTAATAAGAGAAAGATGGAGTTTCATGATGATCATAGAGGAAAGAAAGTTCAATTTCCCTATGCAAATCATATGCGAAGAGGAATCAAGGAGAATGTTTCAAAGGAACTGGAAGATGCTTTGGGTGTGGAAAAGAAGGACACAAAGCCAGTAAGTGCAAAGGAAAAGGTTCAGTTAACACCAGGGATGAGTATAATGGTCTTGCTACGACATCAAAAATGGTTAAATGTTTTAAATGTGGAATGTACGGGCATTATTCAAACCAATTCCCTAAGGGAAAGTCTCATGAAGAGAATCAGTATGGCCGTATGGGTAGTATTTATGTCGATGATGATGAAGAGGCTACAAATGATATGTGAGATGAACGAATTGTTAAAGCTTGGTCAATGGTTTAAGAATGTAGTGGAATGATTACATGTTTATCATGTGTAATGTTGTATAAGTAATCTCATGGTACTATGGAATAAAGATACATCTAAGGATTGTTACACTGTTGTCTTTCCTTGAGTTTTGAAAGTGTATGATTAATGGTACCAGTATCCATGAAAGGTTATTCAGATATTTTTGGAATGTAGATGATATGCACATAATGAAGGGATAAGGAGAAAATTAAATGTTTGATAGTATTCATGAGATCATGAATGATATAAGGAGAAGGTTATATCATGGTTTGAGTATATAGAATTTTTGGATTTTGGTATGAGTTAACTTTTTTCAGCATTCATGTTTTCACTAAGGTTTAATGGGTATTCATTTTTACAGAGATTACATGATTAAGGTATTCACATGATTGGAATGTGACCAACAAGATATATGGGGGATAAATGATGGTATTCACATGCTTGGTTAACGATATTTCAAGTAATCATTTTAATTATACTATGAGCTTGGACCGAAGTATTTTAGATAATCCTAAAGATTGGAATGGATTATGTTAACCATAAGTTAGTATTGTTTAAGGATAGAATTGTTTTTTGATATTATTTATGTAATGTAGTTTTAGAAAAAGGACAACCTGCAGGAAGGGCGACAACCCATCGCGTCGAACAAAGCTGTGGGAATCGAACCCACAACCGAAGTGCGACTGGCCTTTATCGCCTACCACTGGCCTACAGGAAGTCCCTGTTTAGTAGAAACTAGTTTTATTTTATTATGTGGTATGATATATGAAGTATAGGTTCATTCTTAGAATCGTATACGATTAACCTCACCATAGATGGACTTATGTATATTTGATAACTTTTTCTAACCTTTTGTTTGAAATAGATGAAATGACCCATCTTTCTATCACATGATAAATTAACACTTCATGAATAACAAATTCAACTTCATTTCTTTAAGAGATGAAGTGGAAATTGTTCAAAGTATGAACAACAGTGAGATTGTACCAAAATAAAGTAAGTATTTATTCTAATTCAAATTCTTCAACTTTAGGGAAATGATTTTGAAAACCAAAAATGTTGTCCTAGTGAACTTATATCCGATTAATCAGATGGTACCTTAGATCATCACAAATCAATAGCTTTGTGATTGTTGGCTTTTTCATAGCCATGTTCTCTACCACTCTCCATCAGAACATGATGGTTAGATTTTTCTTCCACATCCATATTTTCACCTATGTTCTCCTATGTGGAAACCCCGTGATGAGTTAATTTTTGTAATCGTTACATTTCATACTTTAGTTTTTAAAAGCCATGTTTTGGTATTCCTTTTTATGATGTGGGTTTCTATTAAAGAAACTTTCGAATAGTAAACCATTTATAACCCCAACGAATTTCGAGGGCGAAATTCATTTTAAGGGGGGTAGAATGTAATACCCCGAGATTTTATGAAAAATATTCTTTTAATTTCATTAATTTCTTGGGTTGTATTCTACACCAAGATTACCTTGCGCTATATGCAACACTGTATTAGCTTGCAGTATATGCAACAATATTCTTGGATCGTGTTACACACAATTTTGATAATAGTTATTCTACGCAACATTGAGTATATATATATATATATATATTCAACGTATAAATGAAATATGGTTGGATTCTGTTATATGAAACAATGAAGGATTCTTTCACAACACGCAACCCTAACATGGCTTGCATTACACGCAATCACGACCTTCCTCGATAGCGTGTGTTGTGCACAATACTGGGTTTTAATAAACAACGATATATTATTACAATATTGTCATGAACTAGCCGTTATGAATAGTGTTAACCAAATTTTTAATTTTATAACATTATTATTCATCTTACACATTTCTAGAACATGGTATAAGAACAAAATAAATTTTTCAGGTAAAATAAGTATTTTTAAAAAAATGCAGTTTTGCCGCCTTTTGATGGCGCACCCACTTTAAATCTAGTTTTTGACATGTTTATATGTTCAATTTTACAAAATAGAATTCTTCTTTTGAATCAGGATATAAAAATTTACATTAGATAAAGTTTTGATATTTTTCCGATAACTTTCATATTTTAATGAATAGTAAAAACACGCTATATTTTAATTAAAAACAAATTTTTTCATCTTAATATCTTATGTGGTTAAATTATAATATTGAATGGTTTTAAAGTATAAATAGAATATATTTTTACCGTTTAATATAATGTATGTTATTAGCATTGATTTTACCTTGAATTAGTAGGTTAAATCAATTCAATCTTTTGCAATGTTTTAAAGAAAAACCTGTTTTCCTTTGACAATGGGATTAATTTTAATTTAATTTTTGCATCTTTTTAGTATTGAATTTGGAAAAATGGATTCCATATTTGGAATCATTGGGTCCAAATTATGTTAATAAGCTACTTTTTATTTTTGGGATTTATGAATAGTAACTACGGTAAATTTTATTTACCATAGTTAAAGGTAAATCGGGTAATTAAGGGTAAATATAATATTTTAAAATTACCGTAAAAAATGTCAAAATCCTATTGGACGACTCAAATTAGACCCATATCACCTAAGGGTCGGATTAGATTCATTTAATTAAATTTTTTCAATGAAAATAATTTAATTATTATTAAAACCAAAGAATGTGAGAACATGTCACTTTCTTAAATTATATTAGTATAATAATTTTAATCTAGTGATAAAATTCATGAAACTTAGAAAATGAATACTATAAAGAAAGATAATACAATTAGCTACATCATAGGAATTTATTTAGAATTTTTAGGAATTAAATAATTGTCATTTATTATGACACAAAGATGATGTAGTAATTATCTTATTAATGAAATATTGACATAATTGATGTTATAAATACCCAAATAAATTTAATTTGAGACTTTTTATGAATTAAACTAATTTTCTAGGTTAATATGACATGTTAGTATGGATTTAATTAACTTTTTTAAAACTTATCATTCTGTTAGGATTTTCACAAAAATCAATTACTAAATAGTGTCAAAATTGACATAAAATAGTTTTTAAAACAAATATTATATTATTAATTTGTTATTTTGGTCCTAAAAATCTAAGGTTCGGAAAAATGACTTAGATACGGTTATATATATTAATAAAAATCAACTTGGGGTTCGTTTGGCTTGATATAGTAAGTTTATTAACCTTATAGTATAAGAACACAAGAAGACACGGGAAAAGTAAAATTATTTAACTTAATGTTAAATATAAAAGATAAGGTTAAAATAGGAATCTAAACTTGTATAAATTCTAATGGATGAGATTATTTCGACCCATCCCCACCTTATCCTAGAAATAAATCAATTTGGAGCTATTTAAAACCGAACTTGACTTTATTATAAAATAATATTTTTTGTTATTCCAAAGGTGCCCCTCTCCTCCCATATAAAAGGGCACCTCCTCCCTCTCTTCCTCACACATCATTGAGCCTTCAATCTCGGCCAGACCCTGCCACATTTTCTTCTCAAATTCCCTAGAAACATCCTAGAGGTTATGGTCTTCCACAATGACCAATTTTAGTGCCCTAAGAGGAGGTCTCAAAGAGGCCCTTCAAAGAAGAGGTAATTTCCGTTACCGATTCTTTCACCTTTATTTCTTCTTCCACTTCTTCTTCTTAGGTTGTTTCATTATGAAGTAATAACATCAGTATCACTCATATACTGATATGTTATTATAAGTATGAAACAATCCTATTTCACCATCTATCCATCCTACGGAAAACGAAATCACCGCGCGTGCGTACGTACGGAATACCGTCTCCACGCCGTGGTGAAATCTATTTTCCACCACCACCTTACCTGGATGGGTATAATGGTGTAAATAATAACTATATATTATTATTTTAAAGTGATATTGATTCTGAAATAGTATACATACACTCCAATATAGTCCAATGATCATGAGAACGATATCATTGCTCGTGCGTACGTACGGACTACCGTCTCCACGACGCGATGAGATTCATTCTCCACTTTAACCACTCATGAATGATTATAAAGTATATATAATAATTAATCATGAAATATATTACATAATAATGATACTGGATTTATGTGTATATATATGTATGTCATCTACTTAATTCCGTTCAACTCAATAAGGAAACGAAAACAGCATTCATGCGTACGTACGACCTACCGTCTCCATGAATGGTGTATTTCTTTCCATTTACTGATTTATTATATATATGTATATTCTGAATATATATATATATATATAAATCATGTTTTATATTCTGGAATTAAGTAATCATGATCTATGTAATCATATGAATAATTACAAGTCAAAACACAGACGACAAATGAAACAATTTTACCCAAACCGCTCTTTAACATGGAATTTACAAAAGAACGGGTAATATAAAGTCATAAGTGAACCATATATGATATCGTAACAATGAATATGATTCTATAATAAGTCAATGACATTATTTAAATCATTATACAGGAGGTTCGGACACTTACGAAGCAAATCGGACCAAAGGTAAGGGAAATATCACAATCTCATTTTTATCCGAGATTGTTTATACTTTAGTATTTACTGAGGTGTATTTTATCATCCACATCCATGTTTCCTAAATATGTAATATTATTTCCATTCTCCTACAATTGTTTAAATCCTATATTACCCTTCGTTGAGTTTTTAATAAAAGATATAAAAGGAATCTTTTGTCGTTTTTCGTACGAGGTACTTTTTGACATTTCCGACAAAAGTACGAGAAGAATGTTTTTTTTAACTTCTACGGCATGAATGGATTTTTAAAACATTATATCTAAGAATATTCCTTTAAAAGTTGTCAAGTTTCTTTTTAATCAACTTCTTTTAGTTTAAAGTTGTATGACATGATAAGAAATGAAAAATGTTTTTGAAGAAGAAAGGATATTTTCCTCAAGAATGGAGTTCAAGTGTTTTATCAAAATTATTTTCCATCTAAGATAATAAAGGGTTCTGTTTTTATCCCTATTATTACATTGATTTGATTATGTTGTGATGGAATTATTTTTATGAATTCATTTATCTTATATGAATTGTTTTATGATGTCATGATGTTTAAGAATCCCATTTTTATTACATGGGTTATGTAATGATGTATGATTTATGATTTTGTGGCGCACATAAGAATGGTACCATTAAGAGATGGGTGGGAAATATATATCCCTCCAATGCATTGGGTAAAGATTTTATATCTCATGAGATAGACATGGCTGGAATGGTAGGTTATACCGGTTCAGTGAAACAGGACTGAAACGAGGGTGACTCGGTTTCGAAAGGGACTTTGTCCACTAAGATAGTCTTGGAAATGAGTCTTGACTAACAAGAAATGATTCTCTATGAATATGTGTGTATTCCACAAATTATCATGTTTTATGTTATGATTATTGGGATTTCATTTCACTACTATGATTTATCCCATGTTATGAAATTATGCTCTCTTTTGCAGGTTAAGATTTCCAAAATGTTATGTTCTTATGAATATGATGTGATTGATATTTCTTTTTTTTACCCTTACTAAGCATTTGAGCTCACCCTTTTATGTTTTCTTTTTCCCAGGATATAAAGAAAGGTTTTAGGTAAAAAAAGGGAAGATCTTTATGGGAGATGTTGAAGATCTTTCACCACGATTAGAAGATTATATTCTGAGTTTCCAAAGACACTAAACTATTACGATCCTTGTGTGTGTGTTTTTGTTATGTACTAAGTATTCCGAAAAAGTAATGTAATGTCCATGTACGTTAAGTTTCGGGTCTCTATATTTGGTATCCGAGGAAAGGTTTAGTCAACATTTGGAAACTAGGATGTGAAAACGTTAGTGAGATCCCTAGAGATATTTCTAAGGTATGTCTAGGGATGTCCCTAAGGATAAGTATACATATAGTATATTGTCCTAAAACTATGGTAACGATATTAGATTAAACCAAAGATGTTATATATTGAAGTTACTCCCCCTTTATTATGATTTCTGCCTCTCACACTATTCTTTTTGGGTTTTAGAAAATGGTTGGAAACAAGATGATTCACGATAATGGAGGATATGATGGACAATTGAATGATATTCTTCATGAGAAACCAAATGAAATGGGATTTGGAGGTCCAAACATCATTATTATGCAAAATTAGCAATCTCATAATATGATCAACAAAGTAAAATTTGGTAAGTTTTCTGACTCGTCTAATAAAAGAAAGATGGAGTTTCATGATGATCATAGAGGAAAGAAAGTTCAATTTCCCCTATGTAAATCATATGGGAAGAGGCATCAAGGAGAATGTTTCAAAGGAACTGGAAGATGCTTTGGGTGTGTAAAAGAATGACACAAAGCCAGTAAGTGCAAAGGAAAAGGGTCAGTTAACACCAGGGATGAGTATAATGGTCTTGCTACGACATCAGAAATGGTTAAATGTTTTAAATGTGGAATGTACGGGCATTATGCAAACCAATTCCCTAAGGGAAAGTCTAATGAAGAGAATCAGTATGGTCGTATGGGTAGTATTTATGTGGATGATGATGAAGAGGCTAAAAATGATAAGTGAGATGAAAGAATTGTTAAAGCTAGGTCAATGGTTTAAGAATGTAGTGGAATGATTACATTTTTATCATGTGTAATGTTGTATAAATAATCTCACGGTACTATAGAATAAAGATACATATAAGGATTGTTACACTGTTGTCTTTCCTTGAGTTTTGAATGTGTATGATTAATGGTACCAGTATCCATGAAAGGTTATTCAGATATTTTTGGAATGTAGATGATATGCGCATAATGAAGGGATAAGGAGAAAATTAAATGTTTGATAGTATTCATGAGCTCATGACTGATATAAGGAGAAGGTTATATCATGGTTTGAGTATATAGAATTTTTGGATTTTGGTATGAGTTAACTTTTTACCGCATTCATGTTTTCACTAAGGTTTAATGGGTATTCATTTTTCAAGAGAATACATTATTAAGGTATTCACATGATTGGAATGTGACCAACAAGATATATGGGGGATAAATGATGGTATTGACATGCTTGGTTAACGATATTTCAAGTAATCGTTTTCATTATACTATGAGCTTGGACCGAAGTATTTTAGATAATCCTAAATATTAGAATGGATTATGTTAACCATAAGTTAGTATTGTTTAAAGATAGAACTTTTTTTTGATATTATTTATGTAGTGTAGTTTTAGAAAAAGGACAACCTGCAGGAAGGGCGACAACCCATCGCGTTGAACAAAGCTGTGGGAATCGAACCCACAACCGAAGTGCGACTGACCTTTATCGCCTACCACTGGCCTACATGAAGTACATGATTAGTAGAAACAAGTTTTATTTTATTATGTGGTATGATATATGAACTATAGGTTCATTCTTGGAATCGTATATGATTAACCTCACCATAGATGGCCTTAAGTATATTTGATAACTTTTCTAACCTTTTGTTTGAAACAGATGGAATAACCCATCATTCTATCACATGATAAATTAACACTTCATGAATAACAAATTCAACTTCATTTCTTTAAGAGATGAAGTGGAAATTTTTCAATGTACGAACAACAGTGAGATTGTACCAAAATAAAGTAAGTATTTATTCTAATTCAAATTCTTCAACTTTAGGGAAATGATTTTGAAAACCAAAAAATGTTGTCCTAGTGAACTTATATCCGATTAATCAGATGGTACCTTAGATCATCACAAATCAATAGCTTTGTGATTGTTGGATTTTTTATAGCCATGTTCTTTACCACTCTCCATCAGAACATGATGGTTAGATTTTTCTTCCATATCCATATTTTCACCTATGTTCTCCTACGTGGAAACCCCGTGATGATTTAATTTGGGTAACCGTTACATTTCATACTTTAGTTTTTAAAAGCCATGTTTTGGTATTCCTTTTTATGATTTGGGTTTCTATTAAAGAAACTTTCGAATAGTAAACCATTTATAACGCCAACGAATTTCGAGGGAGAAATTCATTTTAAGGGGGGTAGAATGTAACACACCGAGATTTTATGAAAAATATTCTTTTAATTTCATTAATGTCTTATGTTGTACTCTACACCAAGATTACCTTGCGCTATAAGTAACACCGTATTAGCTTGCAGTATACACTACACTATTCTTGGACCGTGTTACACACAATTTTGATAATAGTTATTCTATGAAACATTGAGTATATATATATATATATTCAATGTATAAATGAAATATAGTTGGATTCTGTTATACGAAACAACGGAGGATTCTTTAACAACACGCAACCCTGACTTTGATTGCATTACATGCAATCACGACCTTCCTTGATAGCGTGTGTTGTGCGCAATACTGGGTTTTAATAAACAACGATATAATATTATAATATTGTCATGAACTAGCTGTTATGAATAGTGTTAACTAAATTTTGAATTTTATAACATTATTATTCATCTTACACATTTCTAGAACATGGTATAAGAACAAAATAATTTTTTTGGGTAAAATAAGTATTTTTCAAAAAATGCAGTTCTGCCGCCTTTTGATGGCGCACCCACTTTAAATCTAGTTTTTGAAAAGTTTATATGTTCAATTTGACAAAATAAAATTCTTATTTTGAATCAGGATATAAAAATTTACATTAGATAAAGTTTTGATATTTTTCCGATAACTTTCATATTTTAATAAATAGTAAAAACACGCTATATTTTAATTAAAAACAACTTTATTCATTGTAATATCTTATGTGGTTAAATTATAATATTTAATGGTTTTAAAGTATAAATTGAATATATTTTTACCATTTAATATAATTTATGTCATTAGCATTGATTTTACCTTGAATTCGTAGGTTAAATCAATTCAATCTTTGGCAATGTTTTAAAGAAAAACCCGTTTTCTTTCGACAATGGGATTAATTTAAATTTAATTTCTACATCTTTTGTGTATTGAATTTGGAAAAATGGATTCCATATTTGGAATCAGTGGGTCCAAATTATGTTAATAAGCTACTTTTTATTTTTGGGAATTATGAATAGTAACTACGGTAAATTTTATTTACCATAGTTAAAGGTAAATCGGGTAATTAAGGGTAAATATAATATTTTAAAATTACCCTAACAAATGTCCAAATCCTATTGGATGACTAAAAGTCGACCCATATCACCTAAGTGTCGGATTATATTCATTTAATTAAATTTTTCAATGAAAATAATTTAATTATTATTAAAACCAAAGAATGTGACAACATGTCACTTTCTTAAATTATATAAGTATAATAATTTCAATCTTGTGATAAACTTTATGAAACGTCAAACATGAATAGTCTCTAGAAATATAATATAATTATCTACATCATAGGAATTTATTTATAATTTTTAGGGATTAAATAATTACCATTTATTATGACACAAAGATGATGCCGTAATTATCTTATTAATGAAATATTGACATAATTGATGTTATAAATACCCAAATAAATGTAATTTGAGACTTTTTATGAATTAAACTAATTTTCTAGGTTAATATGACATGTTAGTATGGATTTAATTAACTTTTTTCAAACTTATCATTCGGTTAGGATTTTCACAAAAATCAATTACTAAATAGTGTCAAAATTGACATAAAATAGTTTTTAAAACAAATATTATATTATTAATTGTTATTTTATTCCTAAAAATATAAGGTTCGGCCAAAGGACTTAGATAAGGTTATATATATTAATAATAAACAACTTGGGGTTCATTTGGCTTGATATAGTAAGTTTATTAACCTTATAGTATAAGAACACAAGAAGACACGGTAAAAGTAAAATTATTTAACTTAATGTTAAATCAAAATGATAAAGTTAAAATAGGAACCTAAACTTGTCTAAATTATATTGGATGATAGTATTTAGAACAATACCCACCTTAGCCTCTAAATATAACAATTTGGAGCAATTTAAAACCGAACTTGACTTTATAATAAAAAAATATTTTTTGTTATTCCAAAGGTGCCCCTCTCATCCCTTATAAAAGGGCACCTCCTCCCTCTCTTCCTCACGCAACTCTGAGCCTTAAATCTCTGCCAACCCCTGCCAAATTATCTTCTCCAATTCCCTAGAAACATCCTAGAGGTTCTGGTCTTCCTCAAAGACCAATTTTAGTGCCCTAAGAGGAGGTCTGAAAGAGGCGCTTCAAAGAAGAGGTAATTTCCGTTACCGATTCTTTCACCTTTATTTCTTCTTCCACTTCTTCTTCTTAGGTTTTTTCATTATGAAGTAATAACATCAGTATCACTCATATACTGATATGTTATTATAAGTATGAAACAATCCTATTTCACCATCTATCCATCCTACGGAAAACGAAATCACCGCGCGTGCGTACGTACAGAATATCGTCTCCACGCCGTGGTGAAATCTATTTTCCACCAACACCTTACTTGGATGGATATAATGGTGTAAATAATTACTATATATTATTATTTTAAAGTTATATTGATTCTGAAATAGTATACATACACTCCAATACAGTCCCGCGATCACGAGAACGATATCATCGCTCGTGCGTACGTACGGACTACCGTCTCCACGACGCGATGAGATTAATTCTCCACTTTAACCATTCATGAATGATTATGAAGTATATATAATAAGTAATCATGAAATATATGAAATAATAATGATACTGTATTTATGTGTGTATATATGTATGTCATCTACTTAATTCCGTTCAACTCAATAAGGAAACGAAAACAGCGTTCATGCGTACGTACGGCCTACCGTCTCCATGAATGGTGTATTTATTTCCATTTACTGATTTATTATATATATGTATATTCGGAATATATATATAAATCATATTTTATATTCTGTAATTAATTAATCATAATCTAAGTAATCATATGAATAATTACAAGTCAAAACACGGACGACAAATGAAACAATTTTACCCAAAACGCTCTTTAACATGGAATTTACAAAAGAACGGGTAATATAAAGTCATAAGTGAACCATATATGATATCATAACAATAAATATGATTTTTTAATAAGTCAATGACATTATTTAAATCATTATACAGGATGTTAGGACACTTACGAAGCAAATCGGATCTAAGGTAAGGGAAATATCACAATCTCATTTTTACCCGAGATTGTTTATACTTTAGTATTTACTGGGGTGTATTTTATCATCCAAATCCATGTTTCCTAAATATGTAATATTATTTCCATTCTCCTACAATTATTTAAATCCTATTTTACCCTTCGGTGAGTTTTTAGTAAAAGATATGAAAGGAATCTTTTGTCGTTTTTCGTATGAGGTACTTTTTGACTTTTCCGACAAAAGTACGAGAAGAATGTTTTTTTAACTTATACGACATGAATGGACTTTTAAAAAATTATTTCTAAGAAGCTTCCTTTACATGTTTTCAAGTTTATTTTTAATCAACTTCTTTTATTTTAAAGTTGAATGACATGTTAAGAAAGGAAAAATGTTTTTGAAGAAGAAAGGATATTTTCCTCAAGAATGGAGTTCAAGTGTTTTATCAAAATTATTTTCCATATAAGATAATAAAGGGTTCTGTTTTTATCCCTATTATTACATTGATTTGATTATGTTGTGATGGAATTATCTTTATGAATTCCTTTATCTTATATGTATTGTTTTATGATGTCATGATGTTTAAGAATCCCATTTTTATTACATGGGTTATGTAATGATGTATGATTTATGATTTTGTGGCACACATAAGAATGGTATCATTAAGAGATTGGTGGGACCTATATCTCCCTCCAATGCATTGGGTAAAGATTTTATATCTCACGATATAGACATGGCTGGAACGGTAGGTTATACCGGTTCAGTGAAACAGGACTGAAACGAGGGTGACTCAGTTCAGAAAGTGACTTTGTCCACTAAGATAGTCTTGGCAATGAGTCTTGACTAACAAGAAATGATTCTATATGAATATGTGTGTATGCCACAATGTTTCATGTTTTAAGTTATGATTATTGGGATTTCATTTCACTACTATGATTAATCCCATGTTATGAAATTATGCTTTCTTTTGCAGGTTAAGATTTCCAAAATGTTATGTTCTTATGAATATGATGTGATTGATATTTCTTTTGTTTACCCTTACTGAGCATTTGAGCTCACCCTTTTATGTTTTCTTTTCCGTAGGATATAAAGAAAGGTTTTAGGTAAAAAAAAGGAAGATCTTTATGGGAGATGTTGTAGATCTTTCACCACGATTAGAAGATTATATTCCGAGTTTCCAAAGACACTAAACTATTACGATGCTTGTGTGTGTGTTTTTGTTATGTACTAAGTATTCCGAAAAAGTAATGTAATGTCCATGTACATTAAGCTTCGGGTCTCTACACTATAACTCTCTTATTTACAACAATATAGTGATTTATTCCACTCTCTTCACATTGTTCCATGAAAAAACCTCCTTATTATTTATTTAAATATATTTATGAGTATTATTCCTTTATTTCATGATACATAGGTATTGTGATGTCCCGGTCTAGGGGCCCATGAAATGGTTCCCCAATATAGTGTACCACATGACCTCTGGCATGCCTCCCCATATGCTAGAGTCTACTACCAAGAAGTGGGGTTATTTTGAGATACATTAGTGAGACTATAAATATCTATCAGAGAAAAAAATAGTAAAATTAATATAAATAGATACATCAACGAATATAATATATAAATGGAACTACATACAACAAGTGATAACAGTAACACAAATGAAAAATGATATAACAATGAAATGTACACTTTACATATTATGCAGTCCTGAAATAAAAACCCAAACATTGAAACTATGAAAAATTATGAACACAGTCTCAAGTCCAACCCTTTACTGACATCCCATGCTTCATTCTACCGGCCCAAACATAATCCTAAATCAAGGTCCATGTCTTGAACTTATACCTAAAACAAGTTTTGTCTTCTTAGGTACCCAAGTGCCATGGTGGCCTGAGAAGGGTGTTAGTCTAACATAGTAGGCCAAGACCAATGGTGTATAAAGTAAAAATTATCTGAAAACAGTGTATGAAGAAGTATACTAAACAATATAAAAGCAATAAATAAACCATGTTTTATAATTTATCAATTTCTAAATTAACCACATTTGTTATTAGTTTCAAGTGACACCCAAACCCATCTAACCTTCTTCTACCCATGTCAGTCATTAGATCCATATGTCATTGGGGTTACATAACTTAATTCAAATGGGATGATCATTAGTAAATTAAAATAAATTTATATCAAATAATTAGTACATGTAATTAAACTAGGGATTCAAATTCCATTTACAACCATCCCAATCAATGATTGGGATGACCTTGTCCAACATCTCAACCAATGATATAGAACTCCATGTACATACCCTTGGATTCTGGAGCATTAGTCTAGCCACTAAACTATATGATGAATCAACTAACCTAGAGCATTAGTCAAGCACATGGAATGGTGAGGATAATTAGTCTAACAACCCAACCATACATAACATCGATGGTGCCTAGATCCTTAGTCTAGCCCAACCCAAGAGTGAATAGCATCGAGACAACATTCCAACCATACCATCAATATTTAATTTTCAAGGTTAAATAAAATTATCCCTTTTAAAATATTAACATTAATGATGGACCAACATAAAATTATCAACATTTATATGGTCTATCACAATCAGTACCTTTAACTCTATATGACTCAATTAACCCATATATCCATTTACTCAAATAACTACACAATTAAATCTTCTTTAAAACCATTTAATAACATTTAAATTCCCTTTTATCGATTCCACATTTCCCTATACCTTAACATGTCATGAAAAACTTAAACTAAGTACTCTTTTAAAAAGTCTTAATGAAACCCTTTAAAACATGGGTCTTCCTTTGAAATCCAAACATGGTCCACGACCTTCATTTTCAAAAAACCATTCATATATTACTTAATAAATTTTCACCCAAAACAAACCACACCCTCATTTCAAATCAATATCTAAAACCCATTTTAGAAACAAATTTAAAACCACATTGAGTTCAACACATCATTTCAAAACATCATCCACATTTAAAAATCATTTTCTATTGTTGAAAACCACAATCAGATCAAAATCCAAAACACACCATTTAAACAACTTAAAAAACCTCTTATGAATCTCACAAGATGTTATCTTATAAAATATTTCAATCATCCTATAAATTTTCATAATGTTTATCTCCAAATCATAATAAGTATCCCATAACTATACTAGTATACCAATATACAATTACATCCTATTTTCTCTCATAATTTATCGCACTCATCATTTACCATATCGTTACACCACTTTCATGAGATTAACATACCCCATTGGTAGATCTAGGAATAATCTAATATCCTTAATAGAACCAATAATGTTTATTAAGGGTATTTCATGTCAAATAAAATCCCAATTTACCTACCTTAATCAACAATTAAAAACCACAGTATGTCAGTACAATGGAAAAATACATACAAATGAACAACAACAAAACTATTGGAAAACAATTATAGACTACCCACATCATGCTTATAAAAAACCACTCATCCAACTAAAATCCTTTATTCTAGATAAAAAAATCTCATACATCAAGGAAA
The DNA here is from genome assembly GCA_963277665.1 of Viscum album. Taxonomy (NCBI): domain Eukaryota; kingdom Viridiplantae; phylum Streptophyta; class Magnoliopsida; order Santalales; family Viscaceae; genus Viscum; species Viscum album. The sequence continues at coordinate 1,170,432,318 of OY728164.1, forward strand.
ATATCTCCATGGAAGTAGGGTTCAGAGGCTTCAGAAGAAAAGAAACCAAAAAGAAAAGAATCTTCCACAAAATAGATGCAAAAGAAGTTATAGACTTACCCAGAGCATCAATTTTCACAAAACGACACACCAAATGCCCAATAATATAAGGGAAAACATTTATGGAAATAGAGGGAGTTACCGATTCATACCTTAGGCTATTGGGGAAGGAATATGGATGAAATTTGGGGGAGAAAAAATTTAACTATTGGAAGAAAAAATGGTTAAATCCTATTCTGAATGAGGCATATGGCATGGCCACATGGTTTTATTAACCATGTTCCAACCATGTGACCTCCTCTATCTAGAGTATTATTGATTTCTAGGGAGTCCACATGGTTTAATGAACCGTGAAGAGGATGTGTATTTGTTTCTTTCCAACCACACATGATTTCTCTTTCCCAGTTGCATGGTTTAAAAATCATAGACCCTTATCATCCATACCACACGACCTTGGAGTATGATTTATAATGACCATAATCCATGCATGGTGGGCCTATTTTCCTACTTTTTCACATCCAAAGCCTTGAAAACAACCCAATATTTTTCATACTATCAAAAAAAAAATTCATTCACCATTTCCGGATGGTTCCAACCAAAATTTAAATTTAAACATGCCTTCTTAACTACCAAGATCTTACAAACATCCCACCACAGTACTTATTATCCATGAGAATCCTTGATCATCATCCAAAATCATCACCCAACCTATGTTAGTGACCAATGTAGGGTATAATGTTCTCATTCCATTCTGTTCACCCAATGAAAAACCAAGGAACAATCTTGGACTTAAGGCACCAAAACATCCGAAAACCTTAGACAAAACCCATTGAAAAAACTGAAACACCAAGATGATTCTTACCTAAACCCGTCCATCTCAAAACAATTATAATGAAATATTATATTCACCTACTCGATATATTGTTCTCCCAACCATATGCTTCATCTTAATACCACTAATTCTCGATACTCGACACCATTTACATCAAAAAACCCAAACTCTACCTTGAACACACACTCCCATATTGCATGTTTGTGCGATTCCAAACTTATCATGAATAAAAAACCATGAGAACAAAAATCAATATTGGCACCCATCATCATCATAAAAATCCCAATAAAAAATGAAGTATACTCATCATCTATTCATGAATCGAGAAAAAGATGTATTTTTTTAGAATTTCAGTTTGATAACCAAAAATAACCCGCATTCTCCAAGACAACATACCATATATGGTTTGAAACTCACCACATATGTTACTTAAATTATCCAAAGTAACACTATCCCCAACTAACCCATCTTAAAAACACTCTGCTCTAACTTTCTGAACATTTACATCTTACCAGGTGAAAAAACCTTCACACACATATCCATTCTACAACCATCCAAATATTCCCAATAGAGTCCACACCCAAATCCCAGCGAGACTCCATAGTCAATACATATACTTTCCTAAAGATGAATTTATGTCCTAAAACACTACTGGCATACCTATGAAGCAACCACCTTACATAATTATTAGAACCACTTATTGCATGAATATGATGATCTGATCAACCATCCACCACATTACTTTTACTAAAATAATTCACTTATGGGTTTTAGGCACACACCTAATTAGTTTCTCATTATCATACTAGTGTAACATCATCCAATCCACAGTTATTTACATATTCCCATAACCCTTCTAGAATGTGGGATGTACACTCACGAGCTACATTTAACTATCCACCATAAAAGTGTTTTTGTTACTTTCTATCTCAAGAAACACCAACCACCATGGACCATGTTCCATTCATATTCGAATCCCAAAAGTGGACAAGACCATCTCACTCTCACCTAAGTGAAATAATGAACATTAAACCATTATCCATTCCTTATTTCTCATAATGAAACAATTACATTCATCAAAATCCAGTCCATCCAAAGTACCTTACTCATGGATGAATTTTAGTGTAATTCCCACCATAAGGCTTCACTTAAACCACTACAGGGTCATAATCTACAAAAGTCCCTTAATTAGATAATTATTTTCATTTAGGTAGCTTTCCATTAGTCAAATATATCTAAATTATCTCATGATGATGTCAATACGTTTGGAATGATTTTTTATAAACTAGGAGTACATTGAGATTTCCCTTATGAATACCACTAAAAACTTATCTATTACCAATGTCACCTATCACTATAAGGACACATCAAACTCATTCAAGGCCTTGGACTTCATTACCCGCTGGAGTCTCATCAGTCGCCATCCACCAAAATTTTAGAGAATCCTGATAACCAAAACACCCTACCACATCATGACTCTCTACCAAGAAACCATGATATAGTTTAATTTATGTCCCAACGATAACCAAACTTCTCGATTTCATTTATACCAACATAAGAGATTATCAATTGAAATATAATCAATGTATTGCACTGGAAAAAACAAAACAGTCCTTCCCAAATCTAGTTAACATCACCCTAATTTACCAAAAGTTATTGGAAATTTCTTTGGATCCACCTGGTCCCACATCCTAAATGACATTATGCATCTTCAGTACATGCCTACCATCCTGACCACACCAAAAAACCTAGGTTTCATGTTTTACTACGACCATTCAATAAACCTGACTCAAAACACCATGAGTCTTATTTCACTTAAACTGGGATCAAATCCATCTCAAACATTTTACCATGCCTCTTATAACATTATCCTAATAATGATTTAGACATCCTTGATGCTTCTATCAAAATAGTCTGAACCTTCTCATCAGTTATGTATAACGACATGATCACCCATCACCCCAAGAATTATTTCTAGATCTAATGTGTTTATCCATTCTCTAACCACCTTGTATCATCATAAAAGGTCAACACCTATCATCACATAAAAAAATTAGAAAATAATATTCAGGAATTAGAATATCCTTCCCTTCAAAACCCGAATTAAATGCAACCATAAGATCTTAAGTTTCTTTTTTTAAAAAATAAACTAAAGAACACCATACCATTTTTAAAAACTTTAGTACACATAACATTCATCAATTACACCTCCAAATAATCCACCCATTTTTCACATTCCAAAATGCACACACCCCTATGATAACATCACTTGTAGATACCCTTGATTAACTAAGTCACATTCCCAGATCCACTGACTCTCCTACTGAACTATGCACATAAAACCTCACACAATTAACTAATTATAGGAGGCCCTCCTACCCCGTAAAAAATACATAGCTACTAGAACACGACCACAAAAAAATTACTCTACATTACATACCCTTTGAAACAAAAACACTACAATCACCATCACAACCCAATAAAACCATTTCAAGGTCCAACATACACCCACACGATCACAACCAATGAGGGTTACCACATCCAAAATATCATATGATCTGTCACAACCTCAATGTCATAGCCTACCCGAATGCAAAACAAGTAATATACTTCTACAAAAAACATCTAAAACCATCAAGGAATCACAATCCATAACCAATTATTTCAAAAAATGTCAATCTCATTGCCTAAGCGACCCATTCATGGGGTCAGACAAAAAACAAAATGGATACCTATTTTTAATTTCCCTAAAGATTTCATCGTTTCTCATTTCTTTTAATTAAACTATACCATTTTCAAACCCAATGATTCATATTTAAAACAATTTATTAACTATTTTTCAAAATCCTTATCTTTATTATTTTTCATGTTTCACAGTTTGGGTTAAATAGAACTTCATTCACAAGTTATAATGGGAAAACATTATAAGTAGATTATTGATTCATTATTTAACCAAAAATATATACATATAAGTCAGTTATACATTCCCCTAAGGAGTTGATAAAATTGGGTGATGCCATACACTTATTTAACAACCATATAAATGGTTACATGCACGTTAAAAGCCAACCCCTCTAAATCATTTAAAACATTTGGGAGATATAACTGACTAGTTGACATAAACGAAAAATTGAAAGTACAATACCATCATAGATGAATACAATGAAACTATCAACCATAAGAAACATAAAAATGCATACCAATCCTATGTACCTAACATGATTAATGAACACACACTATCTCTTTTCATAATGGTACAAGAGATTAACATCTCATAAATCAATGACATCAAACAAAAGTGCACTACTCAAGGTCGAAAATCAGTCAATAGTAAAAAACAAAGAAAGAACATCAATTTCCCTCCCATGGCTACTCAGGTTTCCCCCCATGCATGGGGCTATAGAAACCTATCTATTAACTCATTACAATGATATGATAATATCCCAGTCTCCTATATACCCTGAAAAAATAGTAAGACAAACGAAACCACCTTTGACCTGACATTGAAATCTTCTAGTCTAGGAGCCATGAAACAGGTGCCATGAGATAGTGAACCACAAGACATCAATTGAACCTCCCCAAACACCAGAGGCTACTCAGTTGAATAAAGAGTATTTGGAGATACATTTGGGTGAATATAACTTCTTATCAGAGTAAAAAAATAGTTGAAATAATATAATCATATACAAAACTATTATAAGTAGTAAATAGATCTATAAATTGGAAGTTCCAAAAAAGTACCCAAAATGAAACATGATATAACAATTAAATAAACGCTCTATAAGACATGAATTCATGTAATAAAAACCCAAATACCAAAAATATGAGAAACCCAAAACATGGACCTGAGTCCAACCAGATCCTAACATCCCATGCTCTATCCAACGAGCCCAAACATAAACAAAAAACAAGGTCCCTGTCTTGAACCTATACCTAAAAAAATTACCAACTTCTTGGGTACCCAAGTAATATAGAATCCCAAGAATGATGTGATTTGAAATCATTAGAACACCACTAATGGTGTCTAAATTAATAACCAGTCTAAAATTAGTTTATGAAAGAGTATTATAACCAATTGTCAAGGTTTAAATATGAACAATTTATAAATTATCCACATTTTTTCATGGTCCCAAGTGATAAATAAAACCATAAAACCAACTTCATCCCATGAAATTCATCTAAACCATATGTCATAGGGTCTACACAGATTAAGTCACAATGGGAGTTCATTAGTAAATTCAAATCATTGTTCCTCAAAGATTCAGTCCAGGTAATTAAATCAGGGTTTAAAAATGACATGCCCCACCACCCAAATCAATGATGTGGAAGTACATGTCCCATATCCCAAAAGATAATATGGAATTATATTTCCATACCCCTGTATTATAGTTTATTATTCAACCCTTTAAACTATATGATGCATTATGGTGTCTAGAGAATCAGTTTGTCTAGCCCAATGGTGAGGAGCATCCATCCCACAACCTAACCGTACATAACATCAGTGGTGACTAACACCTTTGACTTTCCAACCCTATGAATTAGAAGAATCTATCCAACATTACAACTATACCATTTTGATCCATTATTCATGTTTCTATATACTTAACTTTTTTAACACATTAATGTTAATAGTTCACTACCAAACAATTATCAACATTCACATGGTCTATCAAAATCAATAACTTTAACCCCTTATTTCACAATTAACCCATTTGTCCATTTACCCACATAACACCATAATTAAAGGTTCTTTAAAACCATTTAATAACATTAACATTCCACTTTTACCATTTCTAATTTCTATTTACCATATCATTTCATTAAAAATGTAAACCAAGTACACTTTTAAAATATCTCATAGACACCCTTTAAAATATGGGTCATTAGTTGAAATAAAAACCAATTCTGAGACCCTAATTTCTGAAAAAACCATTAAAATATACCTTAATGAGTTTTTACCCAAAATAAACAACACCATAATTTAAAATAAGCATTCTAAAATCATTAAAAAGAACCTTTATACCACCATGAGGTAAACAGCTAATTTAAAACATCATCCACTTTTTAACATAATTTTACCGCATTGAAAACCACAACCAGATTAAAATCCAAAGCATACCATTTAACCCATTTCAAAATTCCTCTTATGAATTTTCAAAAATATTATCATATAAAACATTTCAATCATCCTCCTAAAATTCCATAACACTAATCCAAAAATAACACCATGTATCCCATAACCACATTGACATACCATTAGAAAATAACAACTAATTTTCTTATATAATTTTCCATACTTCTAATTTCCTATATTATTACACCACTTTAAAGGGATTGATGTACCCCATGGGTAGACCTAGTCCCAGTATCACAATATTAACATACCTAAATAGTTTGGTTAAGGGTATCACCGGTTGGAACCTTAATTTTTCTTGACATTTGTGGTCCACTTCCTAAATACATGCTCCTCATGATCACCTAATAGAGGACCTATAGATGATATCCCAAATGGAATGCATAAAATCAATAAAATCTCTATTTTTATTCACCTTTATATATATAGGATGTGTATGTTGGGTGATTTTATATTTGATCACTTTGCGCAATGATTCCTGTAGCTGTCATGACTTTTTCTCCTTATCTAGGAAGATATGAAGAGAAGAATGCATGAGATCATAAAACATGACATCAAGATCTTCACAATCAGGTCCCCCTATGGAAGTGAGATCATCTCAAACCTATTCACTATATTCATAGCTGATGATAATAATTCCAAATAAAACTCCTTCTATAAATATGAATTTAAAACCTTTTTATCCATTTCTTTACCAAGATACAAAATCCACCATTGACACATTTCTCCCTGCATCTGAATAACTATAAATGAAATCTAGAACACATTTTCAGCCTAAATTAATACAAAAGTGATCTCATGATCTTTTAACTAGTGTTTTGTCCACATATCAGAGATGCTTACCTCAAAAAATTCAAAGATCTACCTCTAAATTTAATGTAACTCTTTTTGTCATGATTTATCCCCCCTTTTTAGGTAAATTCTTTGTTGATCAACTAGGTAAGACGACTAAAAATCTATTGTCTGTGACGCACAAAAATTATGACCATGATCTATTCCTAAAAAGAATGGGAAATCCTAATCCCAGTAGAAAATAATTTTAAAAAATTTCATTTAAAAAATTTTATTTATTTTTCAAGAATCAATTAATTCAGGTATGGATACAAATAATCATGAGAATATACATTTCCTAGGTATGGGGGGATAAAATACTATGGCCTAGTCAGTCTCCATATCCCATGTCACTTAATAAGATCAATTAGCATCGTCACCATAGTAACCCATGCAATCCTCATACTGACTAAGTTAAAAATATTTCCGAACACTCAATATGAAGCTATAATACCACTATTTCATAAAATCCAACCTCCATTGGAACCCCTAATTGTTTGACAATGAAGGAAGAGAGACAATGACCTATGAGTCCGACCTTAAGTAGGCTCCGGGTTGGAGACTAGCACTAAGGGTAAAAAATTATTAAATATGGAAGGCATGAACCTCAATATTACGACATGGATGGTGAGATAAGGTAAATAAAACACCAGTAAACACTATCACATAAGATAAAATGGGAAACCTAAAAATCATACAATGAATGAATAATGTCAAAAAAATACAAACAAAAGTATCCAAATAAATACCCAAAAGACATGTTCTATGACAAAACTCAATAAATGATCCAATATACAAGATAGTAATGACTAGTTCAATACCCAAAATACTATTGAAAACCTTATAAATAATATATATATTTATATATAGGGTGAGAATAAGATGTATAATTAGTAGGATCAGACCCATGGTCTATCGAACACATGTGAAAAGTGAAAAATAATGGACCAATGAATAAATAACATAACCAATGCACAACTAAACATATCAACTAACCAAGATCTACCTCACCATGGAATTATCACCAAACAAGGAATAAAATTTAGTAACATAGTATAGAAAAATAAAACAAAGGCTCCCCACAATGGCTTCTTCACTAATTTTTCACTCTCAAACCCCAACTTTAAACATACTATGCACTCATCTCTTCTATGAATATCTCATCACCTACCATAAATATATGATGTGGGTCAAGAAACATCCCTAAAAACCCCATGCTCAAATGTTTTGAAATTTCGTTCTATAATTATCCATTATCATGTCACAACCTCATCCTCATAACCAGGGTAGTTGGGTATCATGGTCATGAAGGATATCAACCCCCTTCCATCCTCCTACCACACAAGATTCCCACCACATATAACATCATCATCATTACTGGGTGGTGTATAAAACAAACCATTCATCACTAGGAAATATCTAATAGAAACCCATCATAACAGGGCGATCTCCAACAGGAACCCATTTCATCATCACTGCTACTAAAGGAAGAGCGAGAAAAGAGGGGATAATCAGCCATCTGATTCACCACTAACCTAAATGATAGAGAAAATAAAAAACCCAAAATATTTGGGAATTGGAAATATTATTCAACTTGAATGGGGTGTATATATAAATAACCTAAAAATAAATGGTATATAGACAACACACAATACCCAACATATGGGTTAACATAAACTGCATAAGGGTACTCTAGAACACTGACAATATACCTCATGAAATTCAACATAACTATTTCCACCACTAAATGAATCACACCACACAACCACCACCCATAGCCATTGAACTTTAATTTTAAATTACAAGATAACATCAGTTCACTAATTTTCAATTAATTAATTCAGTTATCACATATTATTTTTCTTCCCACACTTCATTCAATTAATTTAATATAATTAAAACACATAATTGATATAGTGACCCATATTCATACATAGGTATTTCACCTTAATAAATGGATATTATTTATCTTTAAAAAATACATTTATGAGAAATATAATGTTTTAGAGTCTTTCTATACTAGATAAACAATATTATTATTTCATAAAATATCTTTAACATATCCCATAAAGAGATTCCCACATATAAATCTTCAGAGACATACAATACTTAAAAACTATCTTCATAACCAATTGAAAGGAAATATATAAAAGCATGAGCATAGATACAGAGTAAGGTTAAAAAGGTATATATTAATGATCACTTTAGTATAACCTGATAATAAGTTTATAAAAACGTGATCTTAACAATTCAAAACCATACATAATATATCATTCATCATAATATGAAGTTATGGATTAAATCTTTGTAGTTCATAATATATGAATTGTAAATAAATGAAAGTAAAAAAATCCAATTGAGCATAACATTGAATTAATATATAAGTATTTGGAATACAAATAATCATAGAAAATCATTTCCATAGTATTCAAGAATCACTGCCAATAATATCATAGTGGATTGGGTTCACTCTCAAATCTTTGATTTTCTTAGTCAAGCTTAACTCCCAAGACTATCATAGTAGACAAAGTCCCTTACGTAATGGAGTTCCTATCTTTTATAGACCTTATTATCTTAGTAGATATACTTATTTACATAATGAATTAGTGGGATATAAAATTATAGTACCATCATTCATAGAATGAAAATCATACATATGTGTTCCATAAGATCAGCAAACATTCATCAGAGAAAAAACTACAGAAATGAATGGGTTTTATAAAAATTTCATCAATTCATCATATCATATCCCATGGAAAAGAATTGGTTTCATAAAGGTTTCATTATAACTTAATTAAACCATGGGAAAGAAATGGGTTTCATAGAATCACACTTAAATAATCATAATTATAAGATATAAAATGAATGAATTTTTATTTTACAATTAAATCATATCCCAAGTAAATAAAAAATAAAATCAAAGGTTGTTATCATAGATGTAAAATTACATTAAAATATAACTCAAACATTTAGTGAGGAAAATACACTTTTCACTTTGAAATCAATTATTTAAAAAAAACTTATTCTTAATATTAAGTAAAATATTTTCTTTTTAAATAACCTTGGATACTTTTAAAGGATTCTTTATATCATTGGGAATTGATGATGTTGAGGAATTTATTTTATTCCAAGTATGTTATAACAAAGAATTCTTTAAATTTTTGGGTAAAAATTATGAATCACATCATTCATAAAATTTGATATCTATATTTAATGATTATATTTTAGGGTGTTTTAATACATAAATTTGAGTAATATAACTGATATTATTTCTAATATTTTGACCATTTATATAATTTTTTTATTTTTGGTGGGATACAACCCATATTTAGAAAATGAATAAAAAGAGGATTAAGTGAGGAAAAAATTCACTTCATTCTGCTGTGCGAAGCACAATGATGAGACACCAGAAAAATAATGTATTCCCATGATAAAGGATACCAATAGAACACTCCCTAGGGGTCAAAAGTGAAGAAATAGAAAAAAACAAATCTTTTGGTGTTCGAAAATGGAGATTCACATTGTATAAATATTATACGATGTTAAAATATTACACCACATGTAAGTATTGTAGGACATGAACCCAAGATAGCACCTGAAGATATGGCCCCAAATATTACACATCGTGTAATCATTACACAACATGTATGTGATAGATAGACTTAATTACAAGAGTTTGATGGTATTTTCAATGGAAATCTAAAACATTCAAAAACCAAGAACTACTGAGGTGACTTTTTGATGCCACTATGACACCATTTAATGATGTTAAATCCCTTGGAGAGTATATAAATAGAGGGATGAGATTATTCTATTAGGGGAGATCCCAAAGGCCAAATCTTAGAGAGAGAAGCTATGTTCTGTAGGGTCCTCATGAGTTTATATCCATTTTTTCATTATGCGTTATTTTATTTCCATCATTCCCTTTTTATCTATCATAACCAGGACTAGGGAGTAAAACAAACTTGTTCATGGGTTATATATCTAAAGAGGGAATTTGGTGTTGCATTTATTCTTTTTCTATATTCATGTGTTTGTAATGACGTAATTTATTCAATCAATTTTTAATCCCTTTATTTTAATTTTATCAGGACTATTGGTATTTGAATTTTAAAGGAACATTATAAATTGTGTAACTGATTAACCTAAATGAGTCACGACCATTAATGAATTTTGGGTAATTTGTTTTAAATATAGTATCTTGAAAAACTTTATTTGGTATAACCATAAATTACTGGACAAAGGGAAATAAGAAATTTGTAGATTGGGGAGTGGATACCATGACCATTATATCTACCTAGTCTCGACTCCAAAGGAAATTATGTATTAATCAACCAATTTTATAAAATAAAACTTTACTTGAACCATAAACTAAAAAACCCCATCACACTTTTGAATCTGATTTCAAACCAATCAATCTTCTCTGCTTTCATCTTTCTATTCCTTCAAATAAATCAAACCCATATTTTATTAGCTTTTTTCATATTTTTCAATAATTAAAATCATTATAAAACATAAATAAACTAAATCAAAGTCTCTATGGGTTCGTCCTCATACTTTACTAATTATATATTTTAATTAATAAAGTACCAAAGTTGGAGTTTTATAAATTTTGAATTTTGAATATACCCTATGATTATAACGATGACCATTTGTTCTTTTAGAATAATAAGATGATTCTATTAGTACCATTTTTTAATGATTAAGCTATGGGAAAAAATAAGTTCAAAAAGTCATAGGATATTATTAAAACTATTTTTTGAAAACATTTTCAGAAAACATTGACATGGTAAAAGAAAGTATTTTTGATCAAAGAGAGAAATAAATTTTATTTTATTCAAACACATTATTTGAGTATCTTGAGTTATTAAATAGAGAAAAATGAAATGAAACATGAAAATATCTAGAAAAATAGGGAATATAAAACTTCTTGGATTTCTTGAGAGGTATATCATAAAATTTCATCATTGGAAATGTAGTTATAAATAATTTAGATAAAATATTAGATTGCAACATGAGTACCATACCTAAAGTTCAAATTGATTCAGAAGTATTTTAGCATCATATATAATAAATTAAAATTAACTATAATTCCATACCTGATTCATATAAATACTTAATATATCACACAATATCCATTAATAATATCTCAACACTCATTTAATAACAATTTTTTATTAGAATCATTGTTTCTGGGTGTTAACTGTTTCATTTTTCAAGAGAATTTCGGTATAGTAGTTCCAATCATCGTAAGTTTTTCATAGTTCAATAATATATATAATTTTAATAATGATATAAATATCACATATATAAATTATATATATATGTATTTAAATTCATAAAGGAAAATTAATGACACCATTCAAGGAGATGATAGGCCCCAAATATACATGGACATTATTTCCACCTTTCAATAGATGAAAAAAGAAATTTAAATAATAATTAAACATTAATAAATCATTATTAAATCATATATATCATATTTATTAATTAATTATATCATTATAACAATCAATTTAATGTGGTGATGTAAAACTAAAGGGCATCGCTTTATGGAGGTGGTAGTCTACACATACACATGTGTTATATTTTCTTTTCACATTAGATAGAAAATGGATGGATAATGTGTGTTACATTTTTAGGATAAAAATTAATTACATTTAGTACACCAAATTCATTTTTTATAATGGATAAGAGAAATTAAGAGGAGTTATAAGAAAAAATAAAATTGAAAGTACTCGGTTAAGAGTGGTAAATCTTGGTTGAGAAACCTCTTTTGGGTCCTTAAGACATGAAATGATATAATTTTAGAAAGAATAGAATATCTAGAAAATGGGTAAGGAAGATGAGAAGATATTTTTTATAGATTGGATGATCTATAAGAATGAAAAGGTATGTGAAATATAGGAGAATAAGTTCCCTTTTATAAGTGAGGGAGGGTCACTCTTGGAATTACTTAATGTATTAAATTAATATAGATTGATTTTTATAATATTATTGATGAAAACATATATATTTCAAATATAAGATGAATATTATTTTATATAAACTCATAAAATAATATTTAGACAAATTTAGGCGATGTTTTAACCCTTATCTCTTAGTTTCAACCCCTATTAACACTTTTGACTAGTAACCCATTATCAAAGCTGTATACAATTTAAGGTTTAATAATGTTACCTTAAAAGAAAAAGTGACCCTTAAATGGATCAAAATTGATATTTTTAAACCATATCCCACTCAATTTCCTAAATATAGGATTTTAATGTATTTTAAATCATTTAATGAATCTTATTTTATTATAAAATACGATTAATGAAAATTTTGGAACAATTCATTTACTTTGGAATTAAAGTAATCAAGATAGCGATGGAATTAAAATATAAATCTTCAAATCATTCCATATATGTTATATTATTTTATAAAATGAATTTCACAATATAATCCATCAAAATTGTATTACTTTTATTATTTTTAAAGCCATTTATTTTTTTCTATTAATTGAATAAATACTATATTGTCATAACGTAAAATTTTATGTTAATTATTCAAACACAATTTTTTTTAAAAAATTATGATAAAAAATTAATTCCAATTTAAAATAAATATTTAAAAATTGTCCATAAACTCTTATTATCACTATGAAAAAATGTTGTAGATATTAAAGTCAAGAGAGTGATATTTTTTATTTTTCTCTTAAAATAATATAAAGCTCAATATCAAAGATAAATGGACACAAGTGGGAATATTATTAATAAATAGATTAGAATTTTAAAACTAAACTCCCATAATATGATAAATAATAGTGTTAAATAATTTTTAAATCCTTATCTAAAAATTATAACTTTGTTTTAATCTTATGGAGGTTAGAGATATTTAACAAGGTTACTGTTAATAATGAATAAAAATAAATTGGGTCTATTTACAAAAATTTAATTAATTAATTCCAAATATTGAATCCATTTCATATAAATTTTAGGATCTAATTTAAAATTAAACCATGAAAACCATATGAAATGCGGTTTTCCAGAAAAAAATAGCTTCTTATCTTTGAATCGTTTTTATACTAAAATAAATAAAAAATTGGATTAAATTTCTTTAATTAGATTATTAATAATATAAATTAAATGATTTTACTTTTAAATAATTTTAAAAAATAAAAAATTTTAAATTCATGAAATGAATATATAATATTTGATACAAATCAGTATTTTTAATTATTCATTGAAAAATTAATTTTGTTTCAGATGATTCTCTAAATTTTACAAAAAGAAAATTTTGAAATGATGATTTCTAAAATTAATTACATTTTTTTAAAACATAATTTCTAAATTTTTAATATTTTAATTATATTATTTTCTCCGAAAACTCAATAAATGTTTTTTGGGGAAAAATGTATTTTTGAAGCATACGAAGAATTTACTAAAAATTGAGTACATATTTATTAATATAATCAATTTATATAAATCGTTTTAATTTTTTTTTAAATATGTATTTATTTATATTCTCTCCACAAATTTAAACTTCATTTTATAATGGTATAATATATTAGGGTTGATTTAAACTCAGTTTTTCATGTATCGTAAGCTATTTGAGAGAATAATTTTTTTTGAGGATAAATATATCATAAAATATCAAGGTGTTATATTATACCACCATTAAAAGTAATTTATCCTTTGAAATTACATTACTCTAATACCAAAAAATGGTTATCTCAATTTCATCACATACTCAGGTTCCCAAAACTTATGATTACACTAAATAACTTTAACCATGTGAGTAGCTTTGTTCCATAACACTTCATATCTACGACCTAAGATTTGTATTGGTTGTTCTTCAGAAGAAAGATCATGATATGGTGGCTTAAACTATGATTATAGTACATGTGATGGATCATGTAGTCACATCCTTTGGAGAGATACATGGTACACATTGTGAAATTGAGAGAGTTTGGTGGAAGCACAAAATGATAAGCTACCATCCTTACTCAATGAAGAATATTGAATGTGACGATATACATTAGGCTTAAATTTTTCTTATTTATGAATATCATTGCCTTATTTCATGGAAAACTTCATAGAAATATATTCTCAAAAACTTCTAATTCCATATTTCTTTGATGATTACAAGTATAACTTTTTTATCAACTCTGAGAAACCTTGCCATACTGCAAAATGGATTTTGATTTCTCTTCCATTTCCTCAGCAAGATCAGGTCCAAATTGTTTTATTTATATAAGCTTATCCTAGGATATTTTAATTCAAAAATTTCTACCATATAGGGATTCATAAGGATCCATATGAATTCTAATGTGAAAGCTATTTTTATAACAAAATTCGAAAAGCGGAAGGTTTTGATCCCAAACACCAATGAAATATTGAGAATAAGATATCAACATATATTCTAGGGTTTGAATTTTTTTTCCAGACCAACCATATGTATGAGGATGATAAGAAATACTGAAACTATAATTTGTATCGTGATCTCTCTGAAGATATTACAGGAACATCACAAAAAGCCTCAAACCCTGATCAAATATAATAGAATTTGGTAATATGTGCAACCTTACAACTTTTTTAATGTGTATTATAGAAAACTGATCAAGATATAAATATTCAATGATAGTAATGAAGTTTTATAAATTCATAAACTAATCAACTAAAACAAAAATACTACTATTGGATTTAGATGTTTTCATAATTCTGATGAAGAAACCCATTGTTATGTTTTCCCATTTCCATTTCGGTATGGGTAATGGTTGTAACATCCCTTTATAATTCAATCTCCCAGCCTTAACTTCTAGACATACCAAGAACTAAGATACACACTTTTAAATATCTCTCTATAAGTTTCCCCAAAATAATTCCTCTTTTATATATTTACACATATTAATACATCTAGGATGAATATTGAATGATGAACTATGCGGCTCATCCAATATTTCATTTAATTATGGTATAGACGAAACACATATATGGTTCTTGAACCTTATCATTCTATAATTATCAAGGTTTAACTTAGTAACCTTTCTTACCTTCTTTTAATAATCCACATCCAACTTTTATCCCAACTTAATATTCACCTGAATAGAGATTTAAACAGTCATTTGAGCATGGTAATATTTCTCCCATTCCTTGAATATTTTTAGATATATCATTTGGAAATCCATAAATATTAGATACTTTAGGATCTAAATCATAAATAAAATAGCATGATCCTTTCAACTTAAGGAATATTTAAACTTTCTCATTTTCTCAGGGTGGTAATGTATTGAGAAGTCATAATATTTAATCAACTATAACCATAATATATTTTTCATATTCAGATCTTTCTAAGTGAATATATAAATTTAACTCTTATGATTGGTATATATTTCACACCTTCATCTATAAAGATAATTCCACTATATATTAAATGTAAAAATTACCTCAAATAACCCAATGCATGAGTTGGTTAATTTTTCTCATGAATCCTCATTTTTCATAAGGCTAAAGCTATCAGCATACCTTTTTTATAAAGAAAAATACCAATCCATTATCCGATGAACATCTAAAAATCAAAAACCCTTCTCCACTATAGATTAATATAAGAATAAGTGCACTGACTAACCATTTCATTGATTCCTTTAAATCTTTCTCACATTAATCTATCTAAATGAACATTAATCCCTTTTGAGTTAACATAGTGAGTAGATTAAAAAACTATGATAAATTCTCCAAAAACTCTACTAAAAAAGGACTTCAAAAGTGCTATAAAATGCCTTTATCATTGCTAAAAAAGCACTGATAATTGAATAATGGTTAAAAGCCCGAATGTTTTATCAACACAAAAAAAGAACTATTAAAGTAACCCTTTAACAGTAATAAAAAAAGAGTTTTTAAAAGTGTCCTTCAAAAATTCCTTTTTTATCACTGTTAAAGGGAAATTTTAACATTGATTTTTTAGTGCTGTTAAATGGTGCCTTTTACAATTCTTTTTTATCATTAATAAAGGAAACACTGTTAAAGGGGGTAATTTTTTTAGAAACCTATACACTTGACCCCTTTAATAGCGCTCCACACCCCTATTACAAGCGCTTTTCACCCCACCACCCCTTTAAACAGTGCTTTGTAAATTTCTAGCCTCATGCACACCCACCTATGTTCGAACCCTACACCTCTCCTCTAAAATAGAACACATTTACCAATAGAGAATATAGTTTTTTTTTATTTTTTAATGATAATTATCTTTATTAATATATTTATTTACATATATTGATATAATTATTTTTAAATACATTTATACAATATATATATTTGTGTGTGATATATATTTTATTTCTTTAAATAAATTATTTATTTAATTCGTTTAAAATGTTGGATTTTAATATATATATATATATATGTTTATTAATACACACACACATATGTATATATAAACATTAAAAATATATTTGTATCATGTAAGAAATTTTTATATAGTGTTTTAAATACATTTTTAAAATATTTATTTATTTAGATAAATTATAATACACATTTTTATGTAAATATATTGATATATGTATTTATATGATTGATTTATTATCTTTAAATATAAGAAAACAAGCACCTTTTCAATGATAAATAAAATTAAATTATGAGAAATGATAAAATTTAAAAAACATAATATCAATATGAATGTAAGGCCTAAGAATAAATTTAGTCACCGCTAAAAAATGGAAAAATATCCCTTTAAACGCAGTTAAAACTTCTTGAAATATTAAAAAATCTGGGCACTACGGCTAAAAAATCAGTTTGGAGGACATATGGGATTTTTTACCTTGAAAATTGTGGGAGAGGTTTACCTATATATATTATGTCATAGATCTTGTGACATTCTTATATTTGACAACTCTTAGAGTCCAAACAGACACCCAGATCAAAAGTTATTATCGTTTAAAGTTTTAGTTACATTTTCATATTATTTTAGATCTTATTTTTTTTAATTTTTTGATTTTTTTTATCAAATTGATATTAAATGACTATTATTCAACAATAATAATTTTATTAATTAATTATGTTATTTTTCATTTTATAATCCATTTTAACTAAATATCATAAATATTAAGTGAAAATTCCTATTTACCTTATCCAAAACATATTTCAAAAAATATATATTATATTTATATCAATATAAATATATTTATATATTAATATATTATTTTTACTGAAAAATAATTTTATAAGTATACCTTTATTATTTATTTCAAAAAAACATTGATAAAGGGGGGTCTTTTTTAGCGCCTTTAAAAAAGTGATGATAAACCCCTCTTTATCAGCACTTTTTTACAAGCATTGATAAAAGACTTCATTTATCAAATATTTTTAAAAATCTATGAATTATAGTGGGAATTTATCTGTGTTTTTAGCACTATTAAATACCCCTTTTAATAGTGCTAAAAAAGAACTATTAAATACCCCCTTTAATGGTGATCTTTTTATCATTGAAAAAATGGGTCTTTAACAACATATTTAGCTAGTGATGTTAAAACTTTAGTGCTGAATAAACCCTGTATTATTGTAGTGAAAGAGTTGATAAAATCAAACCAGACTAAGAAAATAGCTTAAATCAGTCATAGTGGTTTATTTTTGCTAATATTCAATATATTCCATCTTTTATGGTTCCACCGATATAAACATGAATTAGATTATATTACCAAAAAATGAACGTTTTTATAGACAAAATTTAAACATGGTAAATTTTTCATATATCTACTCCTTACATAGGGTCTTCAATACAATCCTCATGTATTATATATTCTTTCTTTAGTCTTAGAATATATAATAATTTCATTTATAAAGACTATAAAAAACTGATCAATGTAATCTATAAAGACTCTAGTCATTAAATCCTTGAATATATTTGGGGTATTTGTTATACAAGATGGGATCACTATATATTCATAGTTTCTATAATTCATAGGCATGATTGTATTGGGTATGTCTTAATTTTTGACTCTCAACTAATAGTTTCACGATCAAAGATTAATCTTGGAAAAACATTTATCTCCTCATAATTGATCATAATAATCATCAATACTGGGAATATAATACTTATTATTGATTTTAATCTTGTTTTGTTCCCAATAATCAATATTTAGACTCATTGAACCATATTTCTTTTCAATAAAAGAACAGGTGCATCCCATGATGATTTAATTAGATAAATAAATCCCTTATCAATATTCTCCTATATTTTCTTATTTAATTCCTACAATACAATAAGGGTTATTCTAAATAGAATATTTAAAATAGATGTAGCACAAATTATGATTTATATTGAAAAATCAACTTCACCATTTACAGTAAGAATGAGAAATTTGTTTAGAAATATATCAAAAAAATATTAAAAAAAGATATATCTTTGATGTTTATTTTCCCCTAACTATCTTAGATAAATATCCCTTTTTATTTTAATCTATACACATACAATGAATGTAAATTCAATTATAAGTTCATTGTTATCATCATATCGATAGATTAATATTGGATGGTATAAAATATCAAAAATTATTTCCCTTTCATGAAAATATTTTTGGGATTTATTTTAAAAAGTCACATCTATGCCTAAGATAACATCAATTTCAACTAGGTAGAGACTAAAAATGTTTTCAAGAAGCATATTATCACAAACATCAATCAAAGAAGGATCATAGACTTGAGATGAAATCATCATACCATTAGGGGGTTTCACTATTAATTTGACATATAATCATTGAGGATTTAAATTGACATTCCTAGAGGATTTTCATAATATAAATAATTGTTTATGTATAATCTCAAATAATATTCTTAAATATTTGAGTGTACTTATTAGCATCTCAACTTCATCATTTCATTTAAAATCCCTTACTAAATCCAAAATGGTTTTTAAGTCCATTTGGAATATTTAAATAGAGCGATTAATCAGGAAACATAATTAATATGATATCTAAATCTTAAAAACATATTTTTAATCTCTAAAACATTAGTATTAACTATTTTTATCCATGTCATTACCAAAACATTAGGATGTTATCCTATAATTAGACTTATCCATAGTGTTTTCACTATAGTTTATTAGCCCTAATATTAAAATATTGGTTAAATATAGCATATGATACAAACTATAGTGACCCATACATTTCATATATATATATATATATATTTCTTTATAATAGATGAATATTCATTACATTTTTCAAATACAATCCCAAGAACTATAATGGTTTATTGTGTTTGGATAATAGTTACATAATATTCTTATTTCATGGAATATATTCAAAATATCCTATATATTTCTCACCATATAGTACTCCTCTTTGTAAGACACTACATAAAACCTCTCTTTATAACCTAGGTAAAGGAAACCTAAGAAAGGGTGAACTCAGATTCTCTGTATGGGTAAAAATAGAAGATATCAATCACCAATTAAGAATGAAATGAGCATAATGGTTTGATAACATGAGATAAACATTTGAAAATCATACCCAGTACATCATAGATCATAATCTTGAGTCACATAATAAAGCATAGATGTTCATAAGATATGAATAATAATGGAATGAAATAACATGATCTAATAAAGTATAACATTATCATAAGATATATGTTTATGGAATACAAATAATCATAGAAATTAATTTCCTTATTATTTAAGGCTCACAACCTAAATTATCATAGTGTATTGGGTTTAATCCCCAAAACATCATATCCTTAGTCAATTTTCACTCCCAATACAATCATAAAGGAAATATTCCCTTTATAAACTGGGTTGAATCCCCATTTTAGTTATTATTATCTCAAATGATATCAATCTTTAGACAATTAATCGGAGGGATATATAATATTAGGACCACCCGTCATATAATGAAAATAATATATATGAATTCTAAAAGATAATAAAATATATATTATATCATAAACCATTTCATGGAATTTTTTTTTGTAAAAATTTAATCATAACATAACCCGTGGAAAATAATGAGTTTTATAATGGTTTCATCATAACTCAATTAACCTAGGGGAAAAGTAGGGTTAATAGACTCAATTTTAAATAATCATCATAATAATCAATCAAAATAATGAAGTTGGATGGTATAATTGAACTATTTACCTTGTAAATCATAAGAAAATTTAATGTATGTTATCATAGATAAAAATTAATTTAAAATATCACTTGAACATTTATTGACTAAAATACACTTTTCACATTAAAATAGCTTTTTTATAACCTAAAAATATTCCAAATTTGAAGGGAAAATTTTATTTTAAAGTAACCTTTGAAAATTGTAAAATAATATTCAAATAATTTAGTGGTCATTAAGGTAGGAAACTCTATTCATGATGTATATGTTAAAACAAATATTCCTCTCACATTTTTAGTAAATAGTCCAAAGTACCTCCTTTGGAAAATGATAAGAAGATTTATTTTAAACCATTTTCTAAAAATTTAAGAGGGTAAAAATTAAATTAATAAATCCTAGAATAATATTAAAAAAATAATGAAAACATTTTTAGTAAACATGGACATGGAAGAAAATGGATTTTTGGATGAATAGAGAAATAAATTTAACTTTCCATAAAACAAATTCTCTCAGTATATTGAGTTATAAAAGAGAGGAAAATGAATCAAAAACATGTAATAACTAGAACTAACTAGAGGATATTATATTTTTTATGATTATTGAGATTTATATCATAAAATTTCATCATCATAATCTTAATCATAAAAAATCATTATAAACAACAAGATTGTAACTGAAATCCCTTATATTAAAGTTTAACTTTCATCAATTGTGATTAATACCCATATATAATAAAATTAAATTTATTATAATTATATAATATATTCATTTAAAGAAATTAAATATTATCAATTATCTGATAATAATATTTCAACACCCATTTATTAATAATTCCTTACTAAAATCATCGTTTATGGTTGTTAACTATTGAGTTTTTCATGATAATTTTAGTTTAGTAGTTCCAGTCGTTGTAATTTGATCTTGGTTCCATAATATAAAGAATATTAATAATTATATAAATATCATATACATTTAATATATATATATATATATTTAAATTCAAAAATAAAAGTTATTGAAAGAAAAATAAATTAAACAGTTTATAGAGAAGGTAAGTCGTAGTTACAAATGAACACTGCTTCAAATTTTGAACATATGGAATTAAAGAAAGATATATTATAATTCACCATTACGTACTTATTAATATATCATATATATGATATATATTCATTAATTCCATCAATAAATCGATCAATTTGAATAGGGGTGGATAAATAGAACAGATCGCTTTGCGGAGGTGGTTGTCCACACATATGCACAAGCGATGTTTTTGTTTACCATATTATGTAAAAAAGAGGATAATGGGTGTAAAAATATCATAATAATAATACTACATAATAAATATAATTAATTTATTATTTTATAATGGATATCATTGATTTATATGATGTATAAAAGAAAAAAAAATTAATGTTCTCGATTAGGTGTTGGTACCTCTTCATTCGTAAACCTCTTTTTTCGTACATCTAAATCCTTAAAAAGATGGTATTTTTGAAATAAAAGATGTTCTAGAGAATGTTTAATGAATTTATAAAGATATTATGGTTGGTATTGGATGAGTGATAAGGCTGGAAAGGTGTGTCAAAGAGAGGATAAGGGTTCCCCTTTTATGATTGAGGGGATGACAACTCTTTGATTACATAAATAATTAAATTAATATTAATTTATATTTATAGTATCTTGGATTAAACTGATATATTTTGAAGAAGTTAATAAGATTAGTCAAGGTATTCTCATCCAATAAAATTTATATTGTATTAGGTTTTTTTAACCCTTACATCGATGTTTTAAACCCCTGTTAACCCTTTTGTCCATTAATAAAATATCACCATTTTTAACTCATTAAGGGTCCAAAATTTTACCATAAATGTAAAAGTAACACAGAAATGGACCGTGGTTGATATTTTAAACCATATCACATTCTATTGGATGATTTGAGGTTTTTATGAATTTATATCACTTAATAAAACATGGTTTATTATTAATTATCATTAATTTTATTTTTGGAACTATCCTTTTACATTGACTTTAAAATCAGTATAATAGTAATAAAATTAAAATATAAACCTTTATCACATAAAAAATATGTTATATTCATCTATAAAATTCACTGAACATAATAATCTATCCAAATGGTTTTACTTTTAATATTTTCAAAACCATTTGATTAATTTTTCTTTTAATTGAATAAATATTGTGTTGGTGTTGGGTAAGAATTTATATTAATTATTCAAAAACTAAATATTAAAAATACATAACCCTGATAAAAAAAATTTATTTCATATTTCAAATAAGAATTTAAAACTGATCATAACCTCTTATTATCCTTATGAAAAAATACTAGATATATTAAATTCATGTGAGTGACATTTTGTATTTATTCTTTTCTTAGCATAATATAACAAAAAATATCAAAGAGAAATGAATTTTTTTACCTATTTTCAAGGTTCAGATTATAATTTTTGAACTCCAACCATAAAATAGGATAAAGGAAAGTGTTAGAAAAATTTTAAATCCTTATAACAATGCTTTACAAATTTTACCCTTATCGAGGTGACAAATATTTTCAAAAAACACTATTCATAATGACTAAAAATATGATTATAAATATGGAATAATTTTATCAAATTCGATTCACATAATTAGTATAATTATATTTAAAATAAAACCATCAAAACATGATGAAAATCATATTTCTAGAAAAAGAATGTCCTCTTAAGTATAAAATATTTTATATCAAAATCTCACATAAAATTGATTCCAATATTCCTAATTGGATCATTAATAATATAAATGAACTAATTTTACCTTGAAATCATTTGAAAAGATAAAATTTTGAAAATCTTGAAACAAGAATATATTTTCAATAAAAATCAATTTTTTTATTATTCATTAAAAATATTTTTTTAGAAAAATCTAAAAATATCATTCAAAGAAATTTTGACATGTTTATTTTAAAAATAAATTAAAATTTTTCATATATATTTTCTAAAATTAGAAAAAAATTATGATATAATTATCTCAAAAAAATCAATAAAATCATTTTTGAGGATAAATGTATTTTTGAAGCATTTCAAAAAATTAATAAAAATTGAGTACTTATTTATCAATATATTTGAATTATCTAAAAATATTATAAATAATTTTCAAAAACAAATATTCATATTTACTCATTTAATTTAATGGATAATGTATAATAGAATACTATATTACTATTAATTTAGACATAGGTTTGGGTATATCACAAGTTATCAAATAAAAATAAATTTATATGAAGCTAAATATTTCATAAAATCTATGGGTGTTATGAATTGAAACCCATTTTTATATTTAATTCTAGACCATGAATATATTTTTTACAACCCATGTCATTTTAGATTCATAATTCGAAAATTATTCCATGGATAACCAAGAAAGTAACACAACTACCCCACATAACATCCCCCCCAAGACACATCTATCACTTCCAGAACACAGCACATGCCAAGCCAAAAACACTAGATAACAATCTGGACAAAAAAATACATCCACCATATATATTCCCTCATAACATCTCATTCCAACCAACCATAGCTTCACTTCCAACACAATCCACACCCAAACTATTCACCATTTTCATCATATAGTCTCTAATAAGGATGGAACATATCCAACAAGAAAACATAACAGGATCTTCGACACATAATAACAAATTCCATCTGCCACAAATTCATATTCAACAAAGTGATATAGTCACATTACTTCATTATTTATAATGATTATTATCAAAAAATTCCACATTTCCATGGGAAACAAATTCATTAACCATATATAATTTATTTAACTTTTTTCAAGGAGATACTAACAAATAAAATAAATAAGGGTTCCATAATCATAATAGCTATAATACTAGAAAGGATCATGAAATCCATTATTTTCAGAATCATATACAATCAATAATAATTTCATCAACAATATCTTCAGAAGTAGCAAATACACAAAATTAGAACCAAAAACATCACATCAATTTTAGTTTAATTTTATTATTTATCTTCTAATGACAACCCATACTATCTCATCAAAGGAATATAAAAGAATAAAATAATGACACATGCATATAAATAGAGAGAGAATGATGATTACCTATCTCAAATAAGCATTCTGAATCACCAAACCCAATATTAAGAAGAATGAATAATCAAAATACCTCAACCACATATGGAAATTATAGATAAACCTAAATTACACCATAGGATTATAAAAATATTATCCTATAATGATCACTACCCCAATATCCTAGAGCTAGCTCCTTACATTATTATATTAGTATAGATACAATATTCAAATCCCAGAGGATTGAAAAGTTTAGTAGTATTGGAATCAATATTTCATACATGAAACAAATTTTACATTGGGAAAAGAAAATATAACATAATAAATTAGAAAATCTAATAAACTGAATCCTCTAAAACTCATTCAAAGATCTCTTATTCATAACATGGGGAAATGAAACAAAACAAGGGTGACCTCAAATGCTTAATAAAGTTAGTGTACAATTGAATTTATCATGAATCAATAAGAATATTCAACATGGAAAA
Organism: Viscum album; assembly: GCA_963277665.1. Classification (NCBI taxonomy): domain Eukaryota; kingdom Viridiplantae; phylum Streptophyta; class Magnoliopsida; order Santalales; family Viscaceae; genus Viscum; species Viscum album. The sequence goes on from OY728164.1 coordinate 1,170,457,814, forward strand.
ATAAATAAACAATAACACATTCCATTAATCAATAACATGTTCATAATATGTCAGGAATAAAAGGTGATCAAATAATGTAATATAAATAATCACATGATCTTGGAACTTAACCATGGATATTCTAACCAATAGATTAATCACATAAATTAAAAATAATTATTGAATTCATAATATTAAATATCTTAACGTCTATGATATATCATAATGATAGTTACTCTCAATATCTATCCTTATGAATGTTTAATTATTTGGGTAGAAACTACTCTGATTTATACCACTGATTCATCTCTTGGGACTGCCGACGCATCAAAGGGATCATATTAACCAGTCCCATCACTTGTATTTCATATTAATATCAATCGTTATATATATAAAAATCAATTTAATTCACACACAATGTGATTTATCACCAAATATATATATTGAGTATAAAATAAAGATGTAATAGTATTTCCTTATATAGTCATATAACTTCCAAATTAATCACCCTAAATAAAAATGATATATGGCTTATGAAATAATCCAATCCACGACACAATATTATTAATATTTAATAGAAATTTAATGTTTAATCAATGGTGATCATAAATAAATTATAGGGGTAGTATATACACCACATAAAAGTTAATTGGTGTAGAATAACAAGTAAGTCTTAATGAAATATAAATTGAGATGAAATCCTTAAAAATATTATATAATAGAATTTAGCATTAATGAAAATGAATTGATAATCTGTATAAAATGAAAATATACATAAATCAAGAGGATATAAAATATAGGATAATAAAAATTAATTTTTCCTATAATCTTATCATGACATAATCAATAAAGTTGAAGTTTAAGCTAATGATTGAAAATTGAGTTAATAAATCCCTTACCTCATAATTAATTTTGGTTATATGTGATTTAAAATCATGTAAAGTTGTTTTAAACTTGTTACCAAATCATAATATAATCATATTAATATTTATAATATCATATATTATCCATTTATAACATTTACCACCCATTTATTAATAACATTTCATTCATTTCACTGTTCCAGGTTTTAGTTGGCTTATTTTTTCATTCGTGTTCTATCAAAAAATTTATAATTATTGCACATATTATTCATTAAAATTATCTAAAGAATTATATTAACATTATAAATATCATATTTAATGATAATATACATTTTTTTTGAATCATTATTTAAGGTTGAATGTGGAAAATGAATCGTACCGCATCGTCGATATGGTTGACCATATGTTTGTAGAAGTGACAATATCATTCCATTTATTGTGAAAGAGAAGAAAAATGGATGATTTATTATTTTTTAAAGAATAAATATCATATAATAATTAACATATATATCCATTATTTAAATCATTTAAACAATTCAATTAAAATGGTGGTGAAAAACAAATTACACCATGACGTGGAGACGGTAAGCCGTACATACACAAGTGAAGTGATTTCATTTTTTGTAGGATGGATAAAAGGTAGAATATGGTGGTAACATAATCATAATAACATCTAATAATATATAAGATACTTTATTTGTAACTATATATTGGAAAAACCCATGTAGAGGAATTAGAAGAAGAAATAATATTGAAATATTCGATAAAATGATTACCTCTTCTTCATCAGACATCCTTTAATCTTTTCTTAATGGATCTAGGGTACATATTTTGTAAGTTAAAAACCTCAATAACCTGGATAAAGATGTGTATAAGAGAAATTAGTAGTTATTTTTCAATCTATATGTCTTAATGTAGTGTGAATAAGTGGATGAAGGGGTTCCCTTTTATAATTGACGTGATGAGATCTTTTAGAATTTCTAATTTTTTTAAATATAATAAGATTATTTTAGAGAAAAATACATAAAAATGGATTATAAATGAATATTGCATAACATATTATACCATATATTATCCAAATAATGAATATTTAAATTTTTTTAATTTTTAAATAATATAATAAAATATTATATTAAGGAAATTTCAGTTTTTTCAATTTTAATACTATTGATTACGTTGAAATTAAGAGTATCTATATAAAATATATATTAAAAATACTTTTAATAAATCAATAATACTTCATATTCACCTAGAAAATATTTTTATAACCTTAATTAATTAAAATTATTTTACATTTAATATTTTTCATATTGTTTATTTAACATTTCTATAAATTGAGTAAAAACAACTTCATCATTCTGTAATTATTTAAAGAATTATTTCTTCATTAAAATATAAAGATAAATTTTTATTATGAAAATAAATATTATAGATTTAGAATGATAATTTATGGGCTAACATATCTTTTGGATGACCGCATATTAAAAACGTTATACTTATTAAAAATAAGAGTATGATATGTTTGACTTTTCATTATCTAAAATACTATAAGGGGATTAATGTCATAAATGTGGATAAAAAAGGTCTTAAATTAGACCCACAAATGGATTTTTTTTCTAAAACTACTCATCCAATAAAATTATGACATGTGTTAGCATAATTTTATATTCCTTATCATATTATTTTTACCCTTAATTATCAGATTCACCCTTAAATGTGGAAATACATATTACAATGTTTACTAATTATATTGTCCAAAAATAAAATAGAATATTAATTAAATTTAAACCTATCGATTAAAAATATTTATTTAATTTTTCATAATTGAAAACATATAATGGGAATAATTTAATTTAAAATTAAACCAGAAAAATGCAATGAAAAAGAGTTTTTGAAAAAAATCCATTTTAAATATGAAAATGTTTTTATACCAAATTCGCCCAATAAATAGATTAATATCAATTTATTTGAATTATTAATAATATAATATATCTAATTTTAATTTTAAACAAAAATAAAATAGATCTTTTAAGTAGTTGAAATAAAAATAATGTTTTTAATAAAAATCAGCATTTTCACTATTCACTAGGAAAGAATTATTTTTAGAAAAATACAAAAAAATCACCCAAGGATAATTATTACATTAAAATATTAAAAATTAAGTTTTTTTTTCAAATATAATTATTAAATGTTTCAAAATTTAGTTTTAAATCACGTTTTTCATAAGGAGAGGAAAAAATTTCCTTTAGAAAAATATTACTTTTTATGCGTAAAATTGGATTTGTTGATATCATATGACTATAAATATATTGGATTAATTTAAAAACATTTGATTGAATATATAATATATAAAATTCATTACTATACTTAAATAATAGTAATTGATTTAATTTATTAATATGAAACTCTATAGAGCACATAAAAAATAGTCTTTTTATGAAAATATTTCCTTTATATTCAATTGGTTATTATATTCAATTCTAATTTATTGGTCACCAAAGAATTATATAAACATGTGTAATTTTTTTTTTCCAAATTTAGTTAATATTTTTTATACCTACCATTACAAATTCTTATTGATAACTATCATATTAATTAATAACATTAATAATATATTGTAGTTTGGTAAAACTCAGTCTTACGTGTAACAAAATATATTGAAGGAACCCTTTATTGTGTGTAAAATATGAAAACTTCTTATTTTGTGCACCATAATATAATATAAATATTTCGTGTAGGAAAATCTTAGCTTAGTGTTCTGTATAAAGCAAGAAAACAATAAAATTAAATTTATTCTAAAAATAAAATATAATAAAATATTTGGGTATTACATTCTCCCCACCTTACTTAAATTACATCATCACAATTATAATGTGATCTTAGTAATCAAGGGTTTATATTTGAATAATATATAGTTGATAAACCCACATCATAAAATAATTAATAAGTCATCCCTTTAATAAGAGGAAAATTGAAGTAAGAAAGAGAACATAACTATGTTCTATGTTAGAGAACATTGGTGGAAGGTGAAAAAATAGACAAATAAGGGAAAATAACACACCAGTACTAATGAAGAATGATAGAGGGCATTGATCAAAATAATATGGGTGATCCAGATAAGGTTAATGACCACAATTCGATAAAATACATGGGTGTAAAAAGGGTCGTTGATATTATTAGAAAGAATGATAATGGGGAAACAATTACATGACACTATTCTTAAAGTAGAGGAATAATTTTACTTTCTAAATAATATAACTAAATATAATTTATATGTTTCTATTTTATAATAACAATTTAATCATTTGGGTTTTCTTTGATTAATTTATAATTTATCCCTTAGTTCAAGAATTGAATATCCAAAAATGAATTTTTTATGCATGATGTACTAAAAAACATTGTTAACAGATCATAATATCCATAAAATAGTGAAACATATTTTTTCATATCTATAAATATTTTATAATTCTTATAAAGTGAGAAAAATTTATCCAATATTCAAAAATATTCATATGGTAAACTAATATATTAATCATTAAAACCTAATGCTTTGTTTTATTAAAACCATTTCATAAATGGTTGAGCCCTTGACCCTTTCAAAATATTATAATCTAAAAATTTAGAATTATTTCCAACATAGAAAGTAATATCAAATTTACTTTACCCATATCTATTATCTCTTTATTCCATTATTATTATCTCAACATACAGAACATAGTAAGGGTTATCTTTCCCTCAACCATGTGTTTTCCAAAAATTTATACTTAATACCAAATCACTTTTCTAAGTACTATTGAACATATTAATTAAAATCCATTATGAAATACCACCATAGTAAAATACATATCGATTTAATAATTATTATAATGGTAACATCATTAATTAAATAATTTTTAAATATGTTTCATTGATCAAAATACACAATAATATTAATCACTAAAATTCAGTTATATCAGTAGAATAAGGCTGAACTTGATTTCCAAGATTCTTTTAAGGTATATTCCCTTGATTCTTGAGAAATTTATTTACATAGTGACTAATTTCACTAAATTTAAAACACTGAGTAATAGTCTTTTCTTTCTTCCCATTGCATTCTTTTTAATGGTTACCCTTTTCTCTGCATTTATAATAAACTCCCAATCCTTTCAAGATTTTTATAGGGTTATTCTTTACATTGTTATCACATATGGGAAAATACTTCCTCCCCTTCTTCCTTTTATACATGATTCTCTTCACCACCATATTCTTTACATTCCCCCCATTGAATCCATAATACTTGGATAATTCTTTATCTATTTTAATAGAACATGAATATATTTATTATGATGAATAAAAAATTTTAGAGACCAGCTCACTTAAAAACTTTGATTATTACCATCAGATAAATGGAAAATCATGCATTTTTTGTTGCATATATAATCCATAACATACCTTTGTAACCTGGTAAAGGATTCTTCATACTCCACAATAATTTATTCATCCTTTTAATTTAGTCTAAAAAACTTTCAAATAATCTTAGTTTGTTGCTCATGGGGGAAATATTTTTCAACGAATGTCTCCATAAAATATTTTAATTATGTGAGTTCTATTTCCTATTCCTCCATAGTACTATGTATCAATGAAAACTATTGATCAAAATCACCATTTAGATAATACAATTAAAGTGTTACAATTTTATTTTAATTACATCATAATGCCACAAATATTTTCTCCAAAGATTTAATCCATTTCTCTGCTTCCATTGGATCAGTAGACCCACCATATATTGGGGGCCTCTATTGCATAAAGAAATTAAGAATCGAGGAATATTGATAGGGAATTGGTATCTCCATCAGGGAAATGTTATTTTTCATAACCTAATTAAGATGACCCAATATATACATAAACTTCTTACTTCCAATACCAAATATATTGGATTCCTTAGTAGGGATATCTATAAATTATTCATGAGTATTTATACCCTTTTTCCATTCAGGTTCCATTTATAAACAATGGATTAAACTAGATTGTATCATAAAATTATAAACATTGTATAATTCTAAATATCATGTAACACTGAACATAAATTAAAAACATTATGCATATATAATTTCATTATCATAAACATGGGTTTTTATGGTGTTATTATATAATTATCCTCAAAGAATATCATTTCTTTATTTCCCATAATATAAAATTTTCTAAATCTACTTCCCAATGTTTTTACCAAACATTATATAATACCAACTATATCTTTCCCAACCCCAATATCCCAGAGATGACACCTTACATTATTACATATAATATATTCAAGATGCAAATCCAAAATGAACAAGTAGTTTAGAAGTTTTGTAAACTTGATTAATTACATGAAACCCATTTTACATTGGAAAATGAAAATAAAACATCATACATAACAGATGGTAATAAACTATATCCTTAAAGACCCTTTTAAAGTTATATTTTTCATAACATGGGTAAAGGAATAAAAAAAGGGTGAGATCAAATGCTTAGTAAGGTTCATGTAAAATAGAATCTATCATGAATCAATAAGAATAATCAACATGTAAAGGTAAATAATTGTGTACACATTCCAATAATCTTTTATTTTAGAATAATATGGCATGAATAAAATATTATAAAATAATTCTACATATGTAAAAACATGATCTTTGAACTTGACCATGAATGTTATAACTAATGAATTAATCACATGAAACAACAATAATGATCGAATTTATAATGTTTGATTTCTTATCCATAAATATCTACCCTCAATATAGTTACTTTTAATATCTATCATCAAGATAGTTTATGATTGTGGGAATAAAACCATTTGATCTGGAAAACTAATTCAACTTATGAGAAAATCAATGCCTCAAGGGGATTGCATTAACTGGTCCTCAACCCATGTATTACATGTATAAAGAATTCCACTTATATAAAATAATTGATTTTATTCATAAATAATTTTCCTTATCATCATATATCTATATATATTAAAATATATGTATTTAACATTATTTCCCCAAAAATTAAAATAACTTCCAAAGTAATTACCATATGTAAAAATGGTATATGACTTAGGAAATAATTGTATCCATGATACTTTATTTTAGATGTTTAATATAAATTTAATTTTTTTGAATGAATATCATAAATAAATCAAATTGGCAGTAATTATACCACAAAAAATTGAATAGGTGTTTAATGAAAAATAAGTCTCAAAGGAATATAAATTGTAACAAAATCCTTAAAAAGATCATATCATTAGTGTTAGAGTTAATAAAAACGAATAGATTATATGTATTAACTATTAATAAAACTAAAACAAGTGTAAACCCAATATATGATAACTAAAATTCACCACACTCAAAATCATTACAAGAAATAAGCAATGAAGTAGAAGTTTAACATAATGAATGGAAATTGAGTTAAGAAATCACTTACCTCATGATTCATTTTTGTTTTACATGATTTAAACTCATGTATAGTGGTTTTAGAAAATATATTTACTTATAATAAAACTATATTAATATTTATAACATCATATATTACCCTCTTATTATATTTTACCACCAATTTATTAATAATATTTTTTCATCATTTATTATATCGGGTGTTAATTTCCTTATTTTCTCATATGTGTTCTATCTAAAAGTTTCAGGTGCTTTCCCATATTATATAGTCCAATAATATTCATAATTAATTAAATTTTACAAGTATCATATTGAATCATTATATACATTTTTTAGAGTCATTCATGAAGTTTAGACGTGGAAAATAAATCGCATCGCATCGTGGACAAAGTTGGATGTACGTACACATGAGCGATGATATCATTTCCTTAATTGTGAATAGGTAGGGAAATGGGAGGTATATTAATTTTTCAATAATAAATATCATTTAATAATTATCATATATGTCCATTATTTCAATCATTATAATTATCCAATTAAAATGGTGATGAAAAATAAATTACACCATGGCATGGAGAGGGTAAGTTTTAGGTATGAATGCACGATGTTTTTGTTTTTAGTAGGATTGATAAAAGGTGTAATATGGTTTTAAGATAATCATAATAACATATAAAAATATATATTATACAATATTTATTACTTTATAATGTAAAAAACACATTAAGAGGAAGTGAAAGGAGAAATAAACTTGAAAGAATTGGTAAAGATGATTACCTCCTCTTTTGTGGAATTCCTTTAATCTCTGCTAAGGGATATAGGGTTCACATTTTGGATGGAAGAAAACAAACATAACTTGGATAAAGATGTTTATAAGATAAATGGTCATGTATTGGGCAATATATATGGCTAAATGTGGTTTGAAGAAGTGAAAGGGTTCCCATTTATAATTGATGTGAGGGGCACTTTTTGGAATTTCTAAAAATATTAAAATTTAATAAGACTATTGTGGTACAAAATACTTCTAAATGGAATATAAATGATTAGGGGATGAAATTTTAGACCATATATTAACCCATTTTAGATTATTTAATATTTTTGTGTTTTTTTAATATTTATTAAAATATTATATTCATGAAATATAATTATTGTCAATTTTGATACTATTGATTACTTGGACATTAATAATATCAAAATAATAAGATATCTTCGAAAAAATACTTTTAATACATCCATAATATTTTATATTCATCTATAAAAGTCTTGTTGAACCTTAATTAACTAAAAATATATTATTTTTAATATTTTTCATATCATTTATTTTAATTTTCCATTAATTGAGTAATTACTACATCAGAGGTGTGTGACAATTTAAAGTAATTATTTATTCATTAAAATATATAAATAAATTAATATGATGATGATAAATATTTTAAATTTAAATGTACTATTTATTGTTGAACATATCTTTTGGATTACCATATATGAATAGTGTAAAAATTATTAAAATCCAGAGTTTGACCGGTTTGAGTTTTCGTTAACTAAAATACATTAAGGGACTTAATGTCATTCATGTGGATCCAAAGGGTCTTCAATTGGACCTGTGGTTATTTATTTTGAAATATACATTTATAATAAAAATAGTACAAGTGTTAGAGTAATTTTAGAATCCTTATCATAATATTTTTACCCTTAATTACCCGATTTACTCTTGACTATGGTAATAAAAATTAATAAAATTACCATTCATGTTGTCCAAATATAAAAGGGAAATATTTAATAAATTTTAAAATTCATTATTAAAAATGTGGATTTAATTTTACATTACTCCAAACTTATATGTGGTATAATTAAATATAAAATTAAACAAGTAAAACACAATAAAAATGTGATTTTTAGAAAAATGACATATTAATTATAAAAATGTTCTTATACCAAATTAGACCATGAAATTGTTTAAAATGAATTAGTTGTATTATTGATAAAATAATATAACTTATTTTAATTTTAAATCAACATAAAATAGAACTTTTAAATGGTTGAAATAAAAATAAACTTTTCAATAAAATTTGATATTATTCTCTATTCACTAGAAAATAAATATTATCATAAAAATACCAAAAGAATACCCTAATATAATTTTGAAATTAATATATTAAAAATAAAGAAAAGGTTTTCAAATATAATTTATAAAATTTTAATATTTTGTTTTAAAACAAGTTCTCTATTAAAAGGTGGAAAAACGACCTTTATATAAATATTTATTTTTGTCCATAAATAGTGATTTGTTCTTATCACATACCTACCAAATATAATAGTTGTATTTAAAAACAGTTTATTGAATATATAATATATAATATAATTATTATTAGTATATATGATTAATTAATTTAATTTATTAGGATGAAACTCATTTAGGCTCATAAAAAATAGTTTTTTTATAAAAACATTTCACTTATATTCAATAGGTTTTTAAATTAATTTATAATTAACAGGTCACAAAATAATTATACAAATACATGTAATTTTTTTCTAAATTTATTAAATTATTTTATATCTTCCATTATAATTATTATTTGATAAATATCATATTAAATAATAATATTAATAGTATATTGAAGTTAGATAAAACTCAATATTGCATGTAATGAAAGCTATCGAAGGAACTAAGTATTGTGTTCAACACAAGACCACTTATTGTTGTTTGTATGATAAACTAGTGTGAATGTTTCTTGTAGTGAAATATTAACTTGTTGTTTCATATAAAGTAAGCTTGAAATAAAATTAAATTTATTATAAATGGTACATATTGTAAATTATTTGGGTGATATATATCCCAACCACTTACAGAATAAAAAACATCTCGACTAATTATCCCTATGAGAGTAGAAGTATACATCAAAGAGGAAAAAGGACTCACTGCAGATCACCGAAGATAAAGCTCCTGGATCCAAATATCGAAACTATAGAAAGGGGGATAGAAGATACACTAAAATAAACTAGAGTTTGCCTAAAACTCTTGAGTAATTAATGAAATTAGAAGGGATCTAGAATTTATTGACATTCATGACATGGTTCTCAAATTAATTCCTTGAATATTTCAGAGGCCCAACAATTTAGGCTATGAAATCAGTTCATGATACAAATTCATTAAATTAAAAAAATGAATATTATCTTCTAAATTTCATGAAACCTCAGCCTCAAATTCATTCACATTGTGAATAATTATTTCATGTTGTGAGTTAATAGATCATAAAATTCCCTCTTGAAACTTCAAGCCATTAATCACAAGCCTCCAAACCATGAACACCATTTTCACTCTATGAGAATAGGTTTACACCATGAGAAATAATATATAGAAAAATTTCCCACCCAAAATCCATAAAACCTTCATCGGGCCTCCTTAGAACACCTAAAATTCCCAAACCAAGAATGTAATGGGATGAGGAGGGAAGATAGATTTCATTAATCAACTTGAATTCTATTTTTCTATACTAATTTGATGAGTTTGAGTGAAATAATTATTTATACGATCAAAATAATGATCTAGATGCTCAATATATAAGAGGGGGGGGGGTGAATTGTACACTATAAAAATTTCCTTAGACAAGGAAAGATCTAAGTTTAACAAAGTTAAACTAAGATAATTCACAACACCTCTAATCACTAATTGGATAATTGGAACCAATGTTTAAAACATGAGATTCTACCTTAAAGCGTATAGAATTTAACTAAGTCAGAGTAGAAGTGTAAGGAAATATAAGAGAGTTATACTTTCCTTACAATAAAAAATTTAAGTGGAAAACACAAGTAGTAAAACTACATGTAACAAGGTACAAGTATTTTAACCCAAAGAGAAGTGTATCCAACAACCTTGGATAAAGGTCCCTTGATTTATAATTTCAAGCAAGTCTGTCTTACCCACACCAGGGTAAGCCCTTAATACGAAGATCGGAATCTCTGTCTTGCTATCCCCACAAGCCCTCAACATCAAGGTAGTTAGAACCTCAGTCTTCCTCAGCAAGGAATCCCTCGAGCTCCAAGGTGGTTGGCACCACTGTCTCCCTATCCCCGGATGCCCTCGAATGTAATCACCAACATTCAAAGTCTCACAAAGAAATCTGAATGAGCGGTTCAGTACAAACAAAGCATGAAAGACTTCTCTCTCTAGAAATCACCTTAACAACGTGTGGTCTCTAGAGTGATCAACATTTGTTTCCAGCTCTTTCAAATGAGATCCTATTTATAGGATCAGTTGGAATGGTCATCTCCCTCCTCCAACAATCATATTTTCCTTAAAATTTGGAGGGACATGTACAAGTGTCACTACATAAATGGTTTTTTAGGAATAGAATGGATGACATCGTTTTATGACAAGATATGTGTAACTAAAAGTCCAACATCATTTTAGAATAAAACAAGTAAAAGAAAAAAATAGAATTCAGAATGTAAGAAAATAAAAAGTTCAAAGTCTAACCAAGATGGAATTCAGAGTCTATAATAAAAGATATTCGGATTCTGTTTATAGGAATTCGGAACCTAAATTCTGTAGAATTTTGGAGTTTGAATTTCTAAGGAAATTCGGAGTCTGGTTTCATCAGGATTCAGAATATGAACTTATAAAAGTTCGGAGTCGAACTTACAAAAGTTTGGATTCGAACTCGTAGAAGTTCGGAGTCGAACTTATAGAAGTTTAGAGTCAAACTCATAAAAGTTCAGAGTCGAACTCATAGAAGTTCAGAGTCCAGAATTCAGAGATGAACTTTGTTAGAGTTCATATCTAGAATTCGGAGTGGGACTTTATTAGAGTTTGTATCTAGAATTTGGAGTGGAACTTTATTACAGTTCTCATCCAGAATTCAGAGTGTAACTTTATTAGAGTTCACATCCAGAATTTAGAGTGGAACTTTATTAGAGTTCACATCCAGAATTCGGATCCTAAAAACAGAATGCTTCATACCTTAGCATTATATGATTCCGAGGTTTTGGGTATGAATCCGATTTTTATACATAAGAAAAATATTGCTATGTATAAGAAAATCCAGGTTAGGGTAAATTTCCTTAAATGAGAAAACATTACTTATAGAAGTAAAATATCGATTTACTTAAGTATAAGATGTTTGTGATTTTCAAAACAAGAAGGAATGGAAAAGTCATAAGGAAAATTATATTGACTCAACAATCTCCCCCTTTTTGGAAAGCATAAACATCATTACGAAAAAGAATATAAGGACTTTGAAAACTTTCATTAGACTTTGAAATTAAAACTTATATCCCTTTGTTCATGGATGATAGTGAATACAACTAACTCCCCCTTAGGCATTGAAACTCTAAGGATTGTATTCGGAAATTCTGGAGTATAGTTTTCATTATCATGGGAATGAAAAACTTCGTAGTGAGAAACTCCCCATTACTTTAAGGATATCTTTACTTTGAAATTTTTCTTCTTCATTTTAAATTCTTCCTTATCCTCTTTTTAGTGGTTCTTTTTCCTTCTCCCCCTTAGGAGTAGTTCTTTTTCATTCTCCCCCTTTGTGATTTTCAAAAAGAATTGAAGGTAATAGAAAATAAAATATGGTACCTGAAACATTAGTATATAACAAGACAAGATAAAACAAGCCAAAGAACACTTCATTAGATTTGAAAAAAATATTTACAAGGAAAGACAAATACAACAAAAGATTAGAGTGGGTTTATATGTCTTCCTTTTCCTCCGGGATTAGCTTCTTCAACCAGGGTTTGAGCATCTTCAAATCCCTTTGGTCTTCCTCAGCTTGACTCTCCAAGGATTTTATCCTTTCTTCTTGAGATTTCATAGCTTCTTCCTGGGCCTCCATGGTTTCTTTCTATATCTTTATTAATTCATCTTACTTTTCCTGATTCTCCTTAAACTCAATCCAGAAATCTCTTTCACTTTTCCAGTTCTGAGATACTGAGTTAATCATACCATTCAGGTCTCTAACATGTTGATTTCAAGTTCTTTTCTCAATGATCAGCTCTTCCTGAAGATTTTTGAACTTGTTCTCCTTGGTGTCAAAGGCATCTTTCACCTCATTCTGAAAATTATCATAGTTAGCCAAGTCTTCTTCAACTTTCATAGACCACAAAGTTATTTTGCTACAAGACTTTATATGTACATCATAATTGATAAGAAAACGCTTATGGTCGACCTCAATATTTATACACTAATCCATGACCATGGATAAGGAATCCGATTCCTGATTCATACTCTGCTGCAACATCTGGCATCTGGAATCTATAGTTGAAAAAATAGGAATGATGTCCACCATCTTCTTCAAAAATTCAACCACAAAATCATGACCATGAGATGCTGACTCTGAATTAGATAATTTTCCGGTAGATTTCTCATCCTCAACCTGGAATATCTTCCTTTTAGATGAACCACCGACCTCTTTCTTTTTGATGATATCTTTTATTGGTGAATTCATGAGCACTTTCTTCCCTTTGTCAGATTTCAGAATTCGTTCCTCATTAGGATATTCTTCTTCGGATTCAGAAACTTGAATAATAGGATCTTCATATTTTTTCTCCTTTTCTACTCCTTCCTCTTGAAAATCCTTCTCATATGATTCTTCCTCATCATTCAAAACATTTTCTTCTTATTGTTATTACTTATCATCATCCTTACTATCTTTCTCAACTCCCTTTCCTGGAGTAACTAACTTTGTAGATTCTGCCTTATCTTGATAATCCTCTACTTTCTTGATCAAGGCATCCAAATCTATACTTCCCTCTTATTTTTTTTCTTCTTCTTCAACCTTTTCATCTAGTTCTTCTCTAGCTACTTTTTCTTCTTCAACAACCACTTCTTCACCCTTAGATTTTTCCGGAGTGAAGTACTTTTTACCAGGTGTCTCTGGTAATGGTTCAGTAAGGATGGTTTCCGGAACTGGAATCTGCTCAGAAGCTAACTCTATAGCTTTTAGCAAAGATTTCACTACTTCAACTTTAGATAACTTATTTTTCATCTTCTTCCCTTTCTCTTGCTTCTCTAACTGATCAACAGTTCTTTCTCTTAAGGGCTTAACCTCAGTAGGGTCCAATCCGAACTGTGGATCCCCTTCAATCCTCTTATCTCTGTCTTCCCTCTACTTCGCAGCAACTTCATCAGGATAAGCTTTTTTGTTTCTTCGGTTTGGGGGGAGCAGAATAAGTTTCTTTAGACTTGGGATTTTCTTCATCAACAACCACTTCCTTAAGCTTTCTCTTCTTCCTTGCCTTTTTAGATGGTTTTAGAGTATATTTATCTTTCTGAACTGCCTCAACCTCTTCCACATATAAAGGTTATAATTCTCCGGATTCACTAGAAAATCCCATCATCACCCTCTTCAAAGTATCATCACTTACCAGCATAAGCTTACAATTCCAGAATTTTGATTTTCATGCAACCTTGGAGGATTATAAACACCAAACTATCAGCTTGGATAGTAAGGTAGGAAATATGATTATCTGAGCTCTTAGGTTTCTTTCCTTGATGTTCTTGATCGTAATCAAAACATACCTCATCAAATTTATCTTTCATAGATTTACCAAGAAATATAAGACATATAAATCACTTTTCTTCAGATTATCCTTATCACCCCTTCTTGGTACGAGAAAACCTTGAACCCACAGCTGTAGAATCCTATTGTTCGGAGTGAGATGAGAAATCTCAGCAGTCGTAGCATCCTTAAGTCCATGACATTTTAATGCCTTCACATTGTTGAAAATTCCTTGCCTATCTGGAAGCTTATATGATAAAAACTCAGCTTCCCCTTCCTAGGATAAACCAACCAAGATCACGACCTTGGTGTAAGATAACTTGTAAGTCTTCCCATAAGACTTGAATGAAAACCACTATCTGCCATCTTCCTTTTGAAAGGAAACAGACTCATAGAATTCAATCAGCAAATCAGTATAAACCGGATCCTGTTTATCTGACTTTGCTAAGAAAACATCCTCCCATCCATTCAATCAAATATTCTTTGATATAAGGGAATCAAACTTATAGAAATCCAGATGCACTAACCTTTACCTGAAAACTAACCACTTTGAGATTGGTATTGAGGTAGACATATCGTGGTATGTTGCTTCAATAGACATTCGGAACTGAGAGATTTAAAAGATTCAGAACGACTTTGCAAAGATCAGAACCAACCTTAAGAAGAGCAAAAAGGCTTCAAGATGCGAAAGCTTTGAAAAAATGATGTGGGACAAGTATTGGGGTCTCCTTTATATAGGTGATGAAGTCAACCTTTCAACTTCAAAAAACCATCTAACGGTTGAAAATCTCTTTGTGTTGATCTGACGGTTCAAAGCATACCCACAAGGTAATACAGAATCCAATATTTTGAGGGTTTTTTTAAGAAAAACGATCGAATTCGAAAAGGACTATAATCCAAAAAGAAATTAAAACTCAAGGGAAAAAAAATTAAAGTATGAGTATAAAAATTTCAATAAGGAAATAATACCTTTCGGATTGGCCAGGAAGTTTATTCATAATAGGTGATATTCTTATTGATGAAAAATTTGACTATGAAAAACTAACTACAAAAAATTTAATGTTTAAAAGACTTTGAGTATGAAAATTATAGTATGAAAATTATGAGTACGAAAGTCCTAGTATGAAAAATATGAATACGAAAAATTTCATTACAAAAATTCGGAGTATGAAAAATTTCATTATGAAAGTTACTGTTCTGAAGATTTCCATTACAGAAATTTTAGTTCTGAAAACTTCATTAAGAAAATTTCAACTACGAAAATTTTCATTACGAAAGTTACAGTTCCGAAGATTTCCATTACAGAAATGTCAGTTCCAAAAACTTCATTACGAAAATTTCGAGTAAACAAATTTTCATTACGAAAGTTACAGTTCTGAAGATTTCCATTACAGAAATTTCAGTTCTGAAAACTACATTACGAAAATTTCGAGTACGAAAATTCTCAGTACAGAAATTTATGAGTACGAAAAAAATGAGTACGAAAAATAGACTACGCAAAATTTCAGTTACAAAAGTTTGAAAAATAGACTATGAAAATTTTGATTATGCTTACAATCAAATGTACCCCCCTATGAAAAGTAGTTTACTATTATTAGGAGAATTGCTCAACAAGAAGTTAATGAAGAATAATTACCTCAAGGTTATCATTAATAACTTTTGTTTAATGTATTCAAATCTATCGAAGGGTAATGATTTTGTGAAAATATCAGCAAGTTGATCTTACGTTCCGATAAACTGAAGAATGATATCTCCTTTAAGTGTGTGATCCCTAAGAAAGTGATGCATAATATCTATGTGCTTTGCACGTGAGTGATGTGCATGGTTTTTACTAAGGGAAATGGAACTTGTGTTATCACACAAAATTTGAGTCTTATTAAAACTCAAGCCATAGTCTGTGAGTGTGTGTTTCATCCACAACACTTGAGCGCAACAACTTCTGGCTGCTACATATTCAGCTTTAGTAGTGGAGAGTGCTACAGAATGTTTCTTCTTGCATGACCAAGAAACTAATGAATCTCCTAAGAAATGAAAAATTACAAATGTACTATTTCTATCCATTCTACATCGACCAAAGTCAGAATAAAAAAATCTTTTTAAAACAAAATCATTTCCAGAGGTATAAAATAATCCTAGATCCATGGTTCCCTTTAAGTAGCGAAAAATTCTTTTCACCACCTTTAAGTGAGATTCCTTAGGATTGGATTGATATCTTGAACATAATCATACTGAAAACATTATGTCTAGTCGACTAGCTGTTCAGTAAAGTAGAATTCCTATCATAACTCTAAAAAATGTTTGATCTACTGGTTTCCCAGCTTCATCAAGAGCAAGTGTGTTTGAGGTACCAACAGGAGTACTTATACTTTTAGTGTTGTCAAACCCACAATTTTTAAGAAGATATTTAATATACTTATGTTGAGATATATAGGTTCCTTCTGGTTTCTGAGAAATTTGAAAACTAATGAAGAATGTTAACTCACCCATCATACTCATTTCAAACCCAGAATTCATTAGACTTGCAAAAGAGTCAGTTAAGGATTGCTGAGTTGAACTAAATATGATGTCATTAACATTAATTTGAACCATCAAAACATTTTTCTTATCTTTCTTTATAAAAAGGGTTGGATCTGAATTTCCCTTGACATAGTTATTTTTAATCAAAAATCCTGTAAGTCTATCATACCAAGTTTGTGGGGCTTGTTTAAGGCCATATAATGATTTGGTTAGTCTAAAAACATGATCAGGATGTTTTGTATCTTCAAATCCAGGAGGTTGTTCAAAAAAACTTCCTCTTGAACATAACCATTAAGAAAACAACATTTCACATCCATTTGATAAAGGATAAAATTGAATAATGATGCAAAGGAAAGTAAGATACGAATAGATTCAATTCTAGCTACCAGAGCATAGGTTTCTTCATAGTCTATTCCCTCTTGCTGATTATAGCCTATAAAAACTAGTCTAGATTTGTCTCTTACAATGACTCCATTTTCATCGCACTTATTTCTGAAGACCCACTTTACTCTAATAAAAAATGTTTCCTTTGGTCTTTCAACCAAGGTCCAGACTTTATTCCTTTCAAATTCGTTTAGTTCATCTTGCATTACTTTGATACAATCATCATCACCTAAAGCATCATCAGTG
The DNA here is from genome assembly GCA_963277665.1 of Viscum album. Lineage (NCBI taxonomy): Eukaryota > Viridiplantae > Streptophyta > Magnoliopsida > Santalales > Viscaceae > Viscum > Viscum album. The sequence goes on from OY728164.1 coordinate 1,170,475,700, forward strand.
CTTTTTGGTTCTAATTGGGAAATAAATGCTAGATGTTATAATTCATTTTTTAAGGAACTTATAGTACATATAGGTTGATTTACATCACCAATGATACTATCACTGAGATGATTCTTAAGAAACATATGAATTGGGTTTTGTAAAACTTGTTCATCACCATAGGGTAGAAATTCATCTGAGGTAAATGTTTCAGAAGTATCTTCTTGAACATTTTCCTTATCAGAAGGATCTTCTATCAAAGGTTGATAACCAATTTTTGAAAACACATATAAGGATGTAGGTTGGGATGGTTTAAAAACAAAAGGATCAGATTCATCAAATTTTACATGCACTTTTTCCTCAACAGTACAAGTGTTTTTATTGAAAACTCTATAAGCCTTAGAAGTTGTGGAGTAGCCTAATAAAATTCCTTCATCATATTTTGGTACGAATTTGTGCTGATTATCTTTAGTATTCAGGATGAATACCTTGAAACCAAAAACTTTGAAGTAGGAAAGTCTTTGTTTTCTACCATTCCATAACTCATAAAGAGTTTTATTAAGAAACGGTCTAATCAAAACTCGATTTATAGTATAACAAGCAGTACTTATAGCTTCAGCCCAGAAATTTCTAGCTATATAATATTCAATCAACATAGTTCTAGTTATATATTGAATAATTCTATTTCTTCTTTCAACTACACCATTTTGTTGAGGAGTTATAGGAGCTGAAAAGTTGTGAGTAATACCTTTTCTACTATAAGAAGTTTCAAAATCAGAATTTTGAAATTCTCCTCCATGATCACAATTAATAGTTTTTAGTGGAAGGTTTTTCTCATTTTTAACTTGGTATTTAAAACATTTGAAATAAGAAAATGCTTCAGACTTTTTTTCTAGAAAATAGACCCATATAAATCTAGTGTAATCATCAACTAGAATAAACACAGAGTATTTTCCTCTAATGCTTCCAGTTTGTGTTGGACCAAAAAGATCTATGTGCACTAAATGTAATGCATCAGTTGTTGAGACTTCACCGATTGACTTAAAACTAGATGAATGTTGATTTCCATATTGATAAGGATCACAAACTTTATAAGAATTGAATCTAAGCTCCGGTAGATCCTTAACTAGTTTCTTCTTAGATAGTTTACATAAGTTTATAAGGTTACAATGACCTAATATTCTATGGAATAACCAATAATTATCTTCCATTTCACTAAGTTAAGGTAGGTCTTGGCTCCTGAGGTCTTTTAAGTTTAATGTATAAACATTCTCTTGCCTATTGGCTGAGAGAATAAATTCTTCCTTGGAATTGTGAACTGAGCACTTATCATTCCTAAAATTCACAAGGTACCCTTCATCACATAACTGACTTATACTAATGAGGTTGTGCTTAATACCCTTAACAAATTAAACATTTGAAATCAAAGTTTTACCAAGAAGAAAAATATTACCTATACCAACAATTTCTCCCTGGGCATTATCTTCAAAAGTTACTTTTCCTCCTTTCATTTTGATAATATTTTTGAAATAGATTTTGTTACCAGTCATGTGCCAGGAAAATCCACTATCCACTATCCATGTACCATGTATTATTGTTGGTACTTCCTTTATCTTCCTAAAAACAAGAAAAAAGTTAGTTTTTCAGAATCCAAACTTGTTTGGATCTGAGATTTCCAGATAAAAAAATTTTAGGCACCCACATCTTCTTAGAAAAATAAGCTTTGTGAAAACCTAGAGATTGGGTTTTATTTAAAGAGAAATTCTTTGCCCAGTGACCACCACATTGAAACTTTGTACAAAATGGGGAACTTTGTGGAACAAAGTAGTTGTTACTAAAAGTTGGTTTTGCGTGGGTATAACCAAATCCAGATTTGTTTCTTAAAGGTCGTATTTGTGAATACATCTTATCAAAATTTTCTTTACCATGAGTAAAGTTTGAAAAACAATTATTTAAGGAAAAAATTTCAGACTTCAGTTTTATAAACATGTTTTTATCTTCAAGATCATTAGACTTGGAACTAGAGCTAGGTTTGAAATCATTATTCATAGAAATTGTTTTTTCTAGATCTTTTGAAAGTTTATCCTTCTCAGAATTTACTTCCTCAAGAATTTTTGAAATACTTATAATATAAGAATTTTTCCTATCAAGATCTTTAAAAATATCTGATATTTCTTTTGTAAGAATAGTATTCCTAGAGTTTTCCTTGTCAATCATTTTATTGTGTTTAGAATTATCAATCTCTAGAAGTTCAGCAAACCTAGAAACTTATTTATAGGTAGGTAAAGTATTTTCTTCATCAGAAGAGGATTCTTCATCCGATGGGTAATAATATTTACTATCATTATAATTTAAGGAAACATTGGTCAATGATTCAGCATTGTGTACCTTAGGCATAAAGCAATGATTGTTAATAGGTAATCTGACTATAAGACCAAGATTATTTTGTCCTGAAGATTCATAATTAGAAGATTTATCTGAAGAGTCACCACCACTTGCACTCCAGGTGTCATTATCTTTCAGAACGTTCTTATATTGGGCTTTATAATACTTATTTTTGTTCCTTTCAGAATGAATTTCTTTCCATTCTTTCTTTTTGAGAAGAGGGAAATTTAGTCTAATATGTCCATCTCTCTTGCATTCATAACAAGTAACTTCTCCATCTTTCCTATATTTCATTTCATTTTTCTTATACTTGGATTGTAAATTTCTCTGACCAGTTATCTTGTTCTTCCCTCAAGTAAGATTAGCTAAATCATTCTCTAAGACATCACTATCACAAGATTCTGATTGGATAACAACCTTCTTAGACTTGGATCTAGTTACTCTCTCATGAGTCTTAGCTTTCATATGATTTGATGTTGTTGTAAAAGAAACAATACCATTTACATTCTTCTTTTTGATATTGTCAGCATCTCTCTTCATTCTTGTTTCATGTTGAAGAAGAGTTCCAAATAGTTCATCTAATGAAATTTGAGTGACCTTCCTGTTCTCATCAATCACTGTCCTCTTTGATTCCCATTCATTGAACATAATATCAATTATCTTATCCACAAGAGCATCATCATCCAGAACTTTCTCTCCCATAGATTGTAGACTGTTTATGATTGTCGTAAACCTCTTTTGTACTTTACAAATGGGTTCTCCATATAGAAAGTTAAAACCATGATACTCTGCTCTCAGTATAGCTCTTCTTGTCTCAATCTCTTTGGATGTACCAAAATGTGTGACTTCAAGTTTCTTCCATATACAGTTAGCTGTTTCACATGAAGAAATTTGGATATATATATTCCTAGTCATTGAACAAAGTAGAGTATTTCATACCTTATAGTTTAATTGATAATCATGCTTCTCTTGGTTTGTGAAAGCACTTACTTCTTTATCAGGAATTTTATAACCTCCAGTAAGCATAACAACATTTTCTCCTCCAGTATTGATAACTAAAGTCTTCATTCGATCTCTCTAATACTCATAATCATTACCATAAAAAATTGGTGGTCTTGTAGGGTTTAGATTGTCAATAGAACCAACATTGATTCCTACCATTCTAAGAAAAAACATTGCCAACCAAACTTTTTAGTAGGAAAAGTTCGTAATCACAAAGTTCGGAGTGAACAAGTTTGGAATGAACAATTCGGAATGAGAAAGTTTGGAATGAAAAAGTTTAGAATGAAACTATCTTACTACGAAAGGATGAAGAATAATGAAAAATGAGCAAGAAAAACATATATGTGGGTATAAGTATTTCAGAGACCTCCTCTTATACCAATTGTAGGATCGAAATAATGATATAGATTCTCAATATACAAGAGGGGGTGTGAATTGTACACTTTTAAAATTTCCTTAGACAAGGAAAGATCTAAGTTTAACAAAGTTAAACTAAGAAAATTCACAACACCTCTAATCACCAATTGGAGAATTGGAACCAAATTTTACAATATGAGATTCTACCTTAAAGTGTATAGAATTTAATTAAGTCATAGTACAAGTGTAAGGAAATATAAGAGAGTTATACATTCCTTACAATACAAAATTTCAGTAGAAAACACAAGTAGTAAAACTACAAGTAACAAGGTATTTGTCTTTTAACCCAAAGAGAAGGGTATTCAACAACCTTAGATAAAGGTCGCTAGATTTATAATTTCAAGAAAGTCTCTCTTACACACACCAGGGTAAGCCCTCGATACGAGGATCAGAATCTCCGTCTTGCTATCCCCGCAATCCCTCAACTTCAAGATAGTTGGAACCTCAGTCTTCCTCAGCAAGGAAGCCCTCTAACTCCAAGGTAGTCGACACCTCTGTCTCCCTATCCCCGAAAGCCCTCAAATGTAATCACAAACATTTTGAGTCACACGAAGCAATCTAAATGAGAGGTGCAGTATGCACAAATAATGAAAATATTCTCTCTCTAGAAAGCACCTTAACAGTGTGTGGTCTCTAGAGTGCTCAACTTCTGTTTAGATATCTTTCAAATGAGCTCATATTTATAGGCTAAGTTGGAATGATCGGCTCCCTCCTCCAATGGTCATATATTTTTTAAAATTTGGAGGGACTTGTACACATGTCACTAAATCAATGGTTTTTTAGAAACAGAATGGATGACATCGTTTTATATCAAGATATGTGTATCTAAAAGCACGACATCGTTTTACAATGAAACAAGTATAAGAAAAAACTAGAATTTAGAATGTAAGCAAATCAAAAGTTTGGAGTCTAACCAAAATGGAATTTAGAGTCTCTAATAAAAGATATTTGGATTCTGTTTTATAGGAATTCAGAACCTAAATTCTGTAGAAATTTGGAGTCTGAATTTCTAAGGAAATTTGGAGTCGGGTTTCATCAGGATTCAAAATCTGAACTTATAAAAGTTCGGAGTCGAACTTTCAAAAGTTCGGAGTCAAACTCATAGAAGTTTAGAGTCTAACTTATAGAGGTTCGGAGTTGAACTCATAGAAGTTTATAGTCTAAATCATAGAAGTTCGGAGTCCAGAATCCAGAGTTGAACTTTGTTAGAGTTCATATCTAGAATTCGGAGTGGAACTTCATTACAGTTCTCATCTAGAATTCTGAGAGGAACTTTATTAGAGTTCACATCCAGAATTCAGAGTGGAACTTTATTAGAGTTCACATCCAGAATTTGGATCCTAAAAACAGAATGCTTCATACCATAGCATTATATGATTCAGAGGTTTTGGGTATGAATACGATTTTTATAATTATGAAAAATATTTATATGTATAAGAAAATCTAGGTTAGGTTAAATTTACTTAAAGAATAAAACTTTCCTTATGGAAGTAAAATATCGATTTGCTTAAGTGTAAGGTGTTTGTGATTTTCAAAACAAGAAGGAATGGAAAAGTCATAAGGAAAACTTTATTGACTCAACATTATTAAGAAATGTATTCATAAGAACTTACCACTCAATTAATTCCACTTCATAATTTATATTTGTATTCCTGATCAATGTTCATCATTGATCAACTTCACCTTTTAAAGAGTAGAAAATAATAGAAAATTTCTCCTTCTCTAAACAATGAAGCATGAAATATATTTTTTTCAAAGATATGACCCATTGTTCTATAAAAAGTGGAATATAAGATCATCTAAATATCAGTTTCCATTGGTGTATTTATGAATTGTTAGATAATTTATCCTTCATTGGTAAATCATGATGTTCCACATGGTTTATGATATTATTCACATCCTAGGAAATGTTATTAAGTATCACTACGAGGTTTCAAACTCCACCTCTCATTCCATTAGGAATAAAATTTAGAAAATTGTTGTATTGTATATAAAATTGGTTTAGGTCTAGTTAATCTAGGTTCCTTCCATATTTAGAAATAAAAAAGGTTAAAAAAACATAATTCAATAAATTATGGATAAATAAATGATTCACGTTTGTAAATAAATTATAAATCCTTCACCTATATGATCTCTAAGTTTAACATGGATTATCTTTTTCAAAACTAATTCTCCATTAATGTTAACCCTAATATGATACAAAAAATAATGACCTGAATATTCCATACAAGATTACAATGGAATTTTTATAATAAATAACAAAAAATAACACAATAAAATATAAAAAAGTTTTGTGTAAATGTTAAATTAGGATAATATAATGTTATTGCATTTGAAATTTTAAGATTTATTTAAATCCTTCAATATGGTTCAGCTAAAATATTACATAATATTCATAATACACATGAACACTTAATGATATACATCAAGTAAATGGTGAGATAAAATCCTAATAAGCAGAGGAATAATAGTGAAGGTACATGAAACATGGATCAATATATCATATGTGTGAGCATAATTATCATCATCGTATCATAAGCAAAGGATCACCATTATGATCATGAAAGAATCATTTAAATGAGAAATAGAATTATAAATAATAATAATAATTTAAAAAAACATTTTAGTAAAATCCCACACAAAAATTTTAAACAAATATATCATCATGTTCATGCATAACATATGTGTATAAATCATTACTTCATTAAAAGTAGAGAAAGCTGGTATTATATTTATAATTAGTACATATAATCTCATAAGATAAAACACAATAACTTAGTGTTTTAAGCCATATATCAATGAATATAATATGTATGATTCATAAAATACTAAGGGAATAGACAATTTTTAAAATTTAAGGGTATAACTAATAAATAATTGATCATATTTCATGGAGGGGAGGAGAATAAACCTATGCAAAATTAAAGAGAGTTTTTGGAAAAATTATTTGATAAAAAATCATGAAAATGTATGCTAATTAATCCTAATGAATTAAGAACATATATATCACTATAATAAAAAGGGGTATAAAAAGTGAAATTACTTTTGAAAAATCATAATGAAATTATGGAATTAGATAAGATAAAACAAAAAGAAGAGTTTGGTTTGAGTTTCACCTTATGAGCAACATAATCATGATCTTAAATATTTTGGATATAAATCAATTTTAATATAAATAATAATAAAATATAAATAAAATGTTTTTTATGTGAAACTGGTTTGATCATACATAGAAAAAAATTTGAAATAAAATTAAATGAATAAAGGGAATCTGAAAGTTGAAGTTCGAGAGAGAATTCCCTAACCTTAGTTCCCATATTGATTTTTCATGTTTCACCTCCTATATAAAAAAATTATATTTATTAAAACCCTAATAATTAAATTTATTATTTTCATTTATCTATTTCTTAAACATTAATATTTTTTTATTTTTATTATTTAACATGAAATAGTTTGATGATATATTTTCTTTCAATAATCTTGTTTTCATTTTAGTTGTTTCATTTTGGTTAATTGTAATTTATTTTACTGTCCAAATACATGAATAATATTAGAATAAACTTAAATATATTTAAAAAATATGATATAGTCTACACTAACTCTCCATTCATGTGGTGATCAGTAAATAATTGACAACATCCTTATAGGCAGAAGAACCAGACCATTAACAAGACATGTCACAAATATTGCAAAGAGAGAATATATATATATATATACATTAAATGAAAAAATATACCATATCATAATAAAATTTATATGTTATATAATTTTTAATTAAAAATCTTATAAAGTTATAAAAATTAATTATATTGGGAGAGTGGAAAGAAGAAAAAAGAAAAGAAAAGATAGGTTCATAAGATTACATCTTCATCGAAGTGTGACTCATTTTCTGTGAAACTAAATCCTTGGGGTATTAAGTTTGGATAAAACCAAAACTTACCTATGGTTAGAATAAGATTCAAGCTAAGGAAATAAGGTAAGTATTTGGATTTAAAATGGGATGATAAGTTAAATTATATGGGAAGGTAGAGTGGGTATTTATCCATAAGGGGAGATGTATTTTTGGTTAAAATATTGAATAAATTGTTATTTCCAAAGAAAAACTTTTAGTAGTTATATTTTATAAATTATGGTTTGAATTGATTATAAAACTTTTTCGGAATTTAAAACCATTTATGATAAAAGAAATAAGAAAAAAAATTAAAAATTATTATATTCACGGAATACTTTATATTTTTAGAGTTTGGAAATTATTTTTTAGGTTTTTAAAATATTTTTAAATGTGTCATTTGTGTCATGAAATCAATTTTTAATCTAGATAAACATTTTAGTATTATTTAAATAAATTTTACAACATTATTATCTTTAGAAACATGTGTTATTTGTGAAATTTTTTTTTTTACTTTAACATAAAAATTGATGTTTTTTTAGAAAATTATCAAAAGTTAACTATTAGAATATTTTGACATGATGATTCCAAAAATGGAATTTTTTCTATAAGAATAATTTTCCAAAATAAGTAAGTTTAATTATTAACAATAAAATTATGTTTTTTACAAAATAATTTATAATATATTTTTCAAAAATTCACTTATTCTTTCTTTGAGTTTATATATTGAATGTTTATTCATGGAATTATAATATTTATATTTATTTAATTTATTCATGGTAAATATAATTTATTCATCATTTTAAAATGATAATGGTTAAGTTATTCAATTTAATATTCCAAACATCTATTTTTACAACTCTAATAATTATATTGGTTTCTTACTTCTTATAAATACAACTTGTTACATTAATTTATCATTCACTTCATTTACACTCGAGGTTTTATATTCTAAATATTAAAAATTATCATTAAAAACTAATGTTTGGATTGTTTTTTACCATATTGTTAATGTATTTAATAATCACATGGGATCAAAAGGATCTAACAGTTTCTAGACTAAATGTTTTAGTTATTTTTTGTGCTTATTATCCCATTAAGCTATTTTAAATTTAATCAAGAATATTTTTCCTTTGTATGTAGTGTTCTTTTATAGATGAAATTAAATATTTCTGTTTAATTTTTTATGGTTTTATTCTATATCCTATACCTAAATATGGAACACATATATATTCAAAAGGAAAATATCATATAGAAAGTTATGGGTCATTACAGTAAAAGTTGTATCTAAATTAATAGAAATCATCAACGATAAATACCAATAGAAGTAATTCGTCTTCATTTTCTGAGTGTTTTTCTCACTCCATGGAATCTTGGAGGGTGGAAGTCATCATTTTCATTTAATCATTCTACTTAAAAATCACCCATTTGTTCTCAGTGTACTCTCCTATGACCAAGAGAATCTCTTAGGTGTTTGGATATTATTCATCCCAATAGAATGTTATATTAAATCTTGAGATTTATTGTGTTTTTTATTGTAGTATAATCCTTTCACACATCTATTTTTTTAATTCTCATGTTATTTTTCAAACTATGAATACTGAAAATTTTCATCATTGAGAAACTATGAGAAGATGGTGTGGTTGTAATATTGTTAATTTGATGTTAATTATAAGTCTTTGATATTAAAAATAATACATTATTGACTGAGATCCCACACTTTACACTTAACCTATAAAGAAAAAAATAAGGAAGAAATAATGAATGAATGAAATGAAATTAAAAAAGACAGAAAATATTATAAAATATTTATAAAATGTTATCAAATAAAAAAATTAAAGTTGTAACACCCGTGATTTTTATGAGTAATATTTTGTTTTTATATATCATCAAAGGAATCATTCACTACATACTAGCTTGGCTTACTTTACACGCAATCGCGACCTTCCTCGATAGCTTGCGTCGTACGCAATACCGAGTTTCACTAAACAACGTTATGCTATTAAAATATTATTAAAACTAGCCGTTATGAATAGTAATAACCACTTTTTGAAATTTTATAAATTTTATTTTTCAAAATGGACTTCATTTTTGGATTCGGAATACCGAAATTAGCCTAGGGTGAAATTTTGGTATTTCTCTGAAAACTTTCAATTTTTGATGAATAGTGAAACCACTAAGTGGTAGGTTAAAAACTGAATTTTGCATAAAACTTAATTTTACCGCTTTTGTGAATGTAATTTCGAAAATCCGACAGACACGGTTGATATCAGTAAGTAAAATGTGGTTCAATGAGATAAAAATAATTTTTTGGTGAATAGTAACTTTTTTTTACCGCGGTTAATAGTAAATAGGGGTAAATATGATATTACTATTACCATAACACATGTCCTAATTATATTGGATAAGTTTAATTCGACCAAAAACAAACTTAGGAATAAAATATGACCATTTAGGCCCACTTGGGTTAGATTAGGACATTTATTATTAATTTATTTAAAGAAGGGTTAAAATAGTTAAAATCAATGTTTAATAAGTAAATCATTTTTAATATGGGGTTATTCATAAGATAAATTCGACTATAAATATTAATCAGAAAGATAAAAATATTCCCTACATAATGGTATTTTATTTATAATTTTTAAATATTAAATAATTTAATTTATTTATGACACAATGATGATGCAGTAATTATCTTATTTATGAAATATTGACATAATTGATGTTATAAACACCAAAATAAATGTAGTTTGAGACTTTTTATGAATTAAACTAATTTTCTAGGTTACTATGATATATTACTGTTGATTTAATCAACTTGGTTAGAACATATAATTCTGTTATGACTTTCACAAAAATCATATATCAAATAGTGTCAAAATTGACACAAAATAGTTTTTAAATCAAATATTATATTATTAATTGTTATTTTATTCCTAAAAATCTATGGTTGGGCCAAATGACATAGATAAGGATATATATATTAATAATAAATAATTTGGGGTTCTTTTGGCATATTATAGTAAGTGTATTAACCATATAGTGAAAGAAAACAAAAAGACACGGTAAAAGTTAAATTATTTAACTTAGAGTTAAATATAATTGATAAGGTTTAAATAATACCCTAAACTTGTATAAATCATATTTGTTGATAGGAGTTAGACCCCTCCCCACTTTATCTTCGAAATAAGACCCTTTGGAACCATTATATACCGATTTTGACTTTAATATAAAATAATATTTTGAGATATTCCTAAGGTGCCCCTCTCCTCCCTTATAAAAGGGCACCTCCTCCCCCTCCTCCTCACACCAATTTGAGCACTCAAACTAGGCCAAACCCTACCATTTTCTTCCTTACACTTCCCTAGAATAATCCTAGAGGTCCTGGTCTTCTTCAAAGACCAATCTTAGTTCCCTAAGTGGAGGATTCAAAGAAGCGTTCCAAAGAAGAGGTAATATCCACTACCGATCTTTTCAATTTATTTCTTCTTCAACTTCTTCTTCTTTAGTTGTTTCATGATAAAGTAATAAAATAAGTATTAATTACATACTGATATGTTATTATAAATATGAAACAACCCTAATTCACCTTCTATCCATCCTACAGAAAAATCAAATCACCGCGCGTGCGTACGTACGGAATATCGTCTCCACGCTGTGGTGTAATCTATTTTCCATCATCACCTTACAAGGATGGGTATAATGGTGTAATGAGTAACTATTTATGATTATTATAAAGTAATATTGATAATGAAATAATATATATATACTCCAATACAATTCCACGATCATAGGAACGATATCATCACTCATGCGTACGTACGGAATACCGTCTCCACGATGTGATGCGACTCGTTCTACATGATCATCATTACATAGCAATTATATAAATGAATTGAATGAATAAATATGATATATGTTACACTAATACCATTCTGGATATAAGGTATCTATAACCTTAAAAGAAGAATAAGAATTTATTCGGCAAAACACGCATAAGAACAAAAGGCAATAAAGACCCGAGTAACAAGTAACAATGAAATATAACTAACAATAAGCTAATAATATGACCATATATGATATCATATCAATATTTATGATTCTGGAATAAGTAAATAACATTATTTAAACCATTATACCGGAGCTTCTGACACGTACAAAGAAAATCGGACCTAAGGTAAGGGAAATATCACAATCTCATTTTTATCCGAGATTGTTTATTCGTAAGTATTTACTGGGGTGTATTTTATCATCCACATCCATCTTCCCTCAATATGTAATATTGTTTCCATCCAATTACAATAGTTTAAATCCAATTTTACCTTTCGGTGAGTTTTTAGTAAAGAATATGAAATGAATCTTTTGTCATTTTTTTCGTACGAGGTACCTTTTGACTTTTCCGACAAAAGTACGAAGAATGTTTTTTTTAATTTATATGGCAAGAAATGGATTTTTAAAAAATTATTTCCAAGAAGCTTCCTTTACAAGGTTTTCAGGTTCATTTTTAATCAAATTCATTTAGTTTATAATTGTATGACATGTTAAGAAAATAAAAGTGTTTTTGAAGTAGAAAGGATATTTTCCTCAAGAATGAAGTTCAAATGTTTTATCAAAATTATTTTCCATCTAAGATAATATAGGGTTCTGATTTTATCCCTATTATTACATTGATTTGATTATGTTATGAGGGAATTATTTTTATGAAGTCATTTACCTTATATGATTTGTTTTATGATATCATGATGTTTCAAGAATCCCATTTTTGTTACATGTGTTATGCGATGATGTATGATTTATGATTATGTGGCACACATAAGAAAGGATTCATTATAAGATGGGTGGGACCTATATCTCCCTCCAACGCATTGGGTAAAGATTTATATCTCATGAGATAGACATGGATGGAACGATAGGTTATACCAGTTCAGTGAAAAAGGACTGGAACGAGGGTGACTCAGTTCAGAAAGGGACTTTGTCCACTAAGATAGTCTTGGCAATGAGTCATAACTAATAAGAAATGATACTCCATGATTATGTGTGCATGCCACAAAGTTTCAAGTTTCATGTTATGATTATGGAGATTTCATTTTCACTTCTATGATTTATTCCATGTTAAGATATTATGATCTCTTTTGCAGTTTATGATTTTCAAAAAGATATGATATGATTTTTATTTCCTTTATTTGCCCTTGCTGAGCATTTGAGCTCACCCTTTTATGTTTTCTTTTCCCCAGGTCAGGAAGATGGATATTAAGTAGAATATTCTAAAAGGGACTCTAGATATGATAAAATAAATGGGAGACACTGTAGAAGATTTATGAACCAGTTTTTTATGTTTCCCAGTTTCTAAAGACACTATACCTATACGGTCCTTTGTGGTTTTTTCATATGTTTTAATAAGTGTTCTTAAATTTTGATGTATTAACAATTTATGTAAAGTATGGGTCATTATAGTTGGTATCCGAGGAAAGCTATAGTCAACCATTGGAAACTAGGATGTGAAAGTCTTAGTAAGAACCCTAAGGATAAGTCTAAGCATAGAACACCATCTTAGTGTTTTAGAAATGGCCATGAATACTCTAGGATAAGACCTTAAGTGTGAAATTTTATCCTTGATTATGTGGTTTTCCTATTATAATTAGTGTTTCTCACACTATTCTTCTTGGTTTTAGTCAATGGCTTGAACCCGAAGGAACCGTGTCAATGCGGAATGCGATGGGCAATGCAATGATTGTCCCCCTGAGCAACCAAACGATATGGGAGCTGGAATGAAAAATCTTGAAGCCATGCTCACACAACTTTCTCAAGCTATGAATCATGCAGGACTTCCAAACGAGCAAAGGAAGGAGCAACATTATGTTGAATCCTTCAAGAGGCAGCGTCCACCTTCTTTCAGCGGGTCTACTGATCCATTAGTTGCTGAACAATGGATTAGTACTACTGAAAAGATATTTTCAGTTCTTCAATGTTCTGAACATGATAAAGTCATCCTAGTAGTGTATCGTTTGGAAGGAGATGCTGATCAATGGTGGAATATTATTAAGAATATGAGGCAAAGGGATGAAATTGTGTCTATGGAATGGGACGAGTTTAAGAACTTATTTTTCAATAAGTACTTCCCTCGTATTCTCCAAACAAAGATGGAGAAAGAGTTTCTTGGACTGAAGAAAAGGGATGATGAATCTGTTGGTACCTATGAAGCAAATTTTACAAGACTTGCAAGGTACGCTTCTGGTATTATTATCCAACCTGAGAGTAAGATCGATCGATTCTTTAGTGGATTAATACCAAGTCTTCAAAGGGCGTTAGCCATAAGGGACTTCAATAGCTATGAGGAAATCGTTCGATGTGCTCTCAATGTTGAGATGGAGATTGGAGTAACCCATCAGTCACATGGGTTTGATAAGAAGAGGAAGATGGAATTCAAAGGAAAATCTAAAGAGCACACTGAAAAGAAGATGAGCTTTCCCTTATGCTCAAAGTTTGGAAAGAAACATGGAGGGAGTTGTCCTAAAGGGACAAGTAAATGTTTCAAATGTGGAAAGGAAGGTCATCGGGCATTTGAATGCCGTGATAATGGGAAGAAGATGTCTAATGATGCAAACAAAGGAAGGGATACACAGAATGAACCTACTACACTTCAATGTTTCAAGTGCAAGGAGATAGGGCATTATGCCAATCAATGCCCAAATCCAAGGGTTGATGATGATGGTCGACGTCAACAAAATCTTAAGGCTAAAGACAAAGGAAAGTCACATGCAATTTCTATCAGCGATGTGTAGTGCGATAACGAAGTGGTGAAAGGTACACTTACCATCCACTCTAAAGTAGCAAATGTTTTATTTGATTCTGGATCCACCCACTCTTTTATTTCTAAATAATTTTCAAAGGGTATCACCGTATTACCTCAACAATTAGATGTTGAGTTAGATGTGACAACACCTAATGACACAACAGTCGCATCAAAAGTTTATAATTCTTCTCCGATCGAAGTTTGTGGGAAAGTGCTTCCTGCAAATCTTGTGATCCTTCCTTCAGTGGAATTTTTTGTGATTCTTGGAATGTATTGGCTTTCTTTACATGGATCTCATATCAATTTCCAACGAAGTGAAGTCACATTTCATATTCCAGATCAATCTACGATCGTCTATCGATGCAAGGATGAATATAAACTTCCAGTGGAAATGCCTTCCATATTATGGGTCTTGATTCCAATAAATGAAGGTTATTTATCTCAAATGGTTGGTGAGAAACATACGATTAAGAATATGCCCATCGTATGGGAGTTTGATGATGTCTTTCCGAAGGAATTACTAGGACTTCCACCAAATCGTGAAGTTGAGTTTTCAATAGAACTCGCACCGGGTGCTTTGCCTATTTCAAAGACACCTTATAGAATGGCCCCAATTGAGTTGCATGAATTGAAGAAGAAACTCCAAGAGAATCTTGATAAGGGATTCATACGCCCTAGTGCGTCACCTTAGGGATCACCTGTTCTCTTTGTTAAGAAGAAATATGGATCAATGAGACTTTGCATTGATTATCGAGAACTTAACAAGATCACTATCAAGAACAAATATCCTCTCCCATGCATTGATGACTTATTTAACCAACTACGTGGAGCTCAATACTTTTCCAAGATTGATCTTCGTTCAGGGTATCATCAATTAAGGGTCAAAAGGGAGGATATACCAAAGACGCCTTTCTGTACAAGGTATGGACACTATGAATTTATAGTGATGCCATTTGGTATTACTAATGCCCATGCTATCTTCATGGATCTAATGAATAGAGTCTTTAGAGACTATCTTGATCAATTTGTGGTAGTCTTTATAGAATATATTCTTGTCTATTCAAAGAGCAAGGAAGAGCATGAAGATCACTTGAGAATTATATTGAAGACCCTGAGAAAGGAGAAGATTTATTCCAAATTTACCAAGTGTGAATTTTGGCTTCAAAAAGTTGCATTTTTGGGTCACATAATATCAAAAGAGGGGATATATGTGGATCTAGCAAAAACAGAGGTTATTAAAAGATGGTCAAGACCAACAACAGTAACTGAGATCCGAAGTTTTCTTGGTTTGGCTGGATATTATCGACGTTTTGTAAAAGATTTTCCACGATAATCTAATCCACTCACCAAGTTGACTCAGAAAGGAGTTAAGTTTGTTTGGATAGTGGAATGTGAAGAGAATTTCAAGGAGTTGAAAAGATGGTTATCCAGTGCACCTGTGCTCACACTGCCTTGTAGTGGAGAAAGGTTTGTGATCTACAGTGATGCATCCAAGAAGGGATTGGGGTGTGTTCTTATGCAAAATGATATGGTGATAGCTTATGCCTCACGAAAGTTGAAAATCCATGAGCAAAATTACCCAACACCTGATTTGGAGTTGGCTGCGGTAATCTTTGCATTAAAGATTTGGAGGAATTACCTTTATGGTGAAAGGTGTGATATTTATACTGATCATAAAAGTTTAAAGTATATTTTCACACAAAAGGAGTTGAATATGCATCAAAGAAGATGGTTGGAGCTGATTAAGGATTATGACTGCTCAATCCATTACCACCCTGGGAAAGCAAACAAGGTGGCAGATGCATTAATTCGACAAGAACATGCTAGTTTATCCATGATGAGGATCACAAAAGATCCAATATTTATGGATTTACAAAGGATGGATCTTGGAATTATAATGGAAGGGGAAAAATCTTATCTTTCTCAAATGAATGTTCAACCATCTATACATGTGAAGATTAAAGAGGCACAGAAAGAAGATGTCGAGTTACAAAAGATGGTGAGAAATGTTCCTAAATTCAACCTTGATTGTGATGGGATAATAAAGTTCAGGAATCGGGTTTGTGTTCCTCCCATCCCCGAATTAAAGAAGGAGCTGCTGGATGAGGCTCATAGTTCTTCATTCTCTATTCATCCTGGAAGCACGAAGATGTATAGGGACCTGAAAGAGTACTTCTGGTGGGATGGCATGAAAAGAGATGTTGCTGAATATGTCTCTCGATGCTTGGTTTGTCAACAAGTTAAAGCTGAGAGACAAAAGTCTAAGGGGATGTTACAACCATTACCCATACCCGAATGGAAATGGGAAAACATCACTATGGACTTTGTCACAGGACTTCCTAAAACATCAAAAGGCAATAATGCTATCTGGGTCATAGTTGATCGTCTTACAAAGTCTGCACACTTCATTGCTATTAGAGAGGATTTCTCTCTAGATCAGCTTGCCAGGATATATGTAAAAGAAGTGGTAAGATTGCATGGAGTACCACTTTCTATTATATCTTATCGGGATCCGAGATTTACCTCGAAGTTCTGGCGAAGTCTTCAGCATACTCTGGATACAGAGTTGAGTTTCAGCACTTCTTATCATCCCCAGACAGACGGTCAGTCTGAGAGAACAATTCAAACCCTAGAAGATATGTTGAGAGCTTGCTCTATGGATTTCAAAGGAGGTTGGGATCAACACCTACCTTTGGTGGAATTTTCTTATAATAATAGATTTCACTCCAGTATTCATATGGCTCTTTATGAAGCTCTCTATGGAAAGAAATGTAGGACTCCAACTTGCTGGGATGAAGTTGGGGAAAGAAAGCTATTAGGACCTGATCTCGTTGATGAAATGGCAGAAAAGGTCAGATCTATTCAACAACACATAAGAGAAGCTCAGAGTCGACAGAAAAGTTATGCCGACAACCGAAGAAAAGACCTAGAGTTTGAAGTGGGTGATAAAGTGTTCTTACGAATATCTCCCTGGAAGAGGGTTATGAGATTTGGAAAGAAGGGGATGTTGAGCCCTAGATATATCGGTCCTTTCGAAATAATGGATCATGTTGGAAAGGTAGCTTACCGATTAGCGCTTCCACCGAATCTCTCTCAAGTTCACGATGTGTTCTATGTATCTCTCTTGAGAAAGTACATACCTGATCCTTCACATGCACTCAGCTCAGAAGTTGTACCGCTGGAGCAAGATCTTTCTTATGAAGAACAACCGATAGAGATTCTGGATCGTAGCGAAAAAGTCCTACGAAACAAGACCACTCGATTGGTGAATGTTTTATGGAGGAACCACCAATTAGAAGAAGCTACATGGGAGCTCGAGGATATGATTATGGAGAAGTATCCTCATCTGTTTGTTACAAAGTGACGAATTTGGAGGGAGAAATTCTTTTTAAGGGGGGTAGAATGTAACACCCGAGATTTTTATGAGTAATATTTTGTTTTTATATATCATCAAAGGAATCTTTCACTACATACTAGCTTGGCTTACTTTACACGCAATCGCGACCTTCCTCGATAGCTTGCGTCGTACGCAATACCGAGTTTCGCTAAACAATGTTATGCTATAAAAATATTATTAAAACTAACCGTTATGAATAGCAATAACCACTTTTTGAAATTTTATAAATTTTATTTTTCAAAATGGACTTCATTTTTGGATTCAGAATACCAAAATTAGCCTAGGGTGAAATTTTGGTATTTTTCTGAAAACTTTCAATTTTTGATGAATAGAGAAACCACTAACTGGAAGGTTAAAAACTGAATTTTGCATAACACTTAATTTTACCGCTTCTGTGAATGGAATTTCTAAAATCCGACAGACACGGTTGATATCAGTAAGTAAAATGTGGTTCAATGAGATAAATTTTTTTTGGTGAATAGTAACTTTTTTACGGCGATTAATAGTAAATAGGGGTAAATATGATATTACTATTACCCTAACACATGTCCTAATTCTATTGGATAAGTTTAATTCAACCAAAAACAAACTTAGGAATAAAAGATGACCATTTAGGCCCACTTGGGATAGATTAGGACATTTATTATTAATTTTTTTAAAGAAGGGTTAAAATAGTTAAAATCAATGTTTAATAAGTAAATCATTTTTAATATGGGGATATACATAAGATAAATTCGACTATAAATATTAATTAGAAAGCTAAAAAGATTTACTACATAATGGTATTTTATTTATAATTTTTAAATATTAAATAATTTAATTTATTTATGACACAATGATGATGAAGTAATTATCTTATTTATGAAATATTGACATAATTGATGTTATACACACCAAAATAAATGTAATTTGAGACTTTTTATGAATTACAATAATTTTCTAGATTACTATGATATATTAGTGTTGATTTTATTAACTTGGTTTGAACATATAATTCTGTTATGACTTTCACAAAAATAATATATCAAATAGTGTCAAAATTGACACAAAATAGTTTTTAAATCAAATATTATATTATTAATTGTTATTTTATTCCTAAAAATCTAAGGTTCGACCAAATGACTTAGATAAGGATATATATATTAATAATAAATAATTTGGGGTTCTTTTGGCATATTATAGTAAGCGTATTAACCATATAGTGAAAGAAAACAAAAAGACACGGTAAAAGTTAAATTATTTAACTTAGAGTTAAATCTAATTGATAAGGTTAAAATAATATCCTAAACTTGTCTAAATCCTATTGGTTGATAGGATTTCGACCCATCTCCACTTTAGCTTCGAAATAAGACCCTTTGGAACCATTATATACTGATTTTGACTTTAATATAAAATAATATTTTGAGATATTCCTAAGGTGCCCCTCTCCTCCCTTATAAAAGGGCACCTCCTCCCCCTCCTCCTCACACCAATTTGAGCACTCAAGCTCGACCAACCCCTGCCATATTCTTCTCTCCATTTCCCTAGAATAATCCTAGAGGTCCTGTTCTTCTTCAAAGACCAATCTTAGTTCCCTAAGTGGAGGATTCAAAGAAGCGTTCCAAAGAAGAGGTAATATCCATTACCGATCTTTTCAATTTCTTTCTTCTTCAACTTCTTCTTCTTTAGTTGTTTCATGCTAAAGTAATAAAATCAGTATTACTTACATACTGATATATTATTATAAATATGAAACAAACCTAATTCACCTTCTATCCATCCTACGGAAAAATGAAATCACCGCGCGTGCGTACGTACGGAATACCGTCTCCACGCTGTGGTGTAATCTATTTTCCACCATCACCTTACAAGGATGGGTATAATGGTGTAATGAGTAACTATTTATGATTATTATAAAGTAATATTGATACTGGAATAATATATATATATACTCCAATACAATTCCACGATCATAGGAACGATATCATCACTCATGCGTACGTACGGAATACCGTCTCCACGATGTGATGCAACTCATTCTACATGATCATAATTACATAGTAATTATATAAATGAATTGAATGAATAAATATGATATATGTTACACTAATACCATTCTGGATATAAGGTATCTATAACCTTTAAAGAAGAATAAGAATTTATTCGGAAAAACATGCATAAGAACAAAAGGCAATAAAGACCCGAGTAACAAGTAACAATGAAATATTACTAACAAGAAGCTAAGAATATGACCATATATGATATCATATCAATATGTATGATTTTTCAATAAGTCAATAACATTATTTAAACCATTATACAGGAGCTTCGGACACGTACAAAGCAAATCAGACCTAAGGTAAGGGAAATATCACAATCTCAGTTTTATCCGAGATTGTTTATTCGTAAGTATTTACTGGGGTGTATTTTATCATACACATCCATCTTCCCTCAATATGTAATAGTGTAACCATCCACTTACAATAGTTTAAATCCAATTTTACCCTTCGGTGAGTTTTTAGTAAAGAATATGAAAGGAATCTTTTGTCGTTTTTTTCGTACGAGGTACCTTTTGACTTTTCCGACAAAAGTACGAAGAATGTTTTTTTTAACTTATATGGCAAGAAATGGATTTTTAAAACATTATTTCAAAAAAGATTACTTTACAAGGTTTTCAAGTTTATTTTTAATCAACTTCATTTAGTTTATAATTGTATGACATGTTAAGAAAAGAAAAGTGTTTTTGAAGTAGAAAGGATATTTTCCTCAAGAATGGAGTTCAAATGTTTTATCAAAATTATTTTCCATCTAAGATAATATAGGGTTCTGATTTTATCCCTATTATTACATTGATTTGATTATTTTTTGAGGGTATTATTTTTATGAAGTCATTTACCTTATATGATTTGTTTTATGATGTCATGATGTTTCAAGAATCCCATTTTTGTTACATGTGTTATGCGATGATGTATGATTTATGATTATGTGGCACAAATAAGAAAGGATTCATTATAAGATGGGTGAGACCTATATCTCCCTCCAATGCATTGGGTAAATATTTATATCTCATGAGATAGACATGGCTGGAATGGTAGGTTATACCGGTTCAGTGAAACAGGACTGGAACGAGGGTGACTCGGTTCATAAAGGGACTTTGTCCACTAAGATAGTCTTGGCAATGAGTCATGACTAACAAGAACTGATTTTCCATGATTATGTGTGCATGCCACAAAGTTTCATGTTTCATTTTATGATTATGGGGATCTCATTTTCACTTTTATGATTTATTCCATGTTAAGATATTATGATCTCTTTTTGCAGGTTATGATTTTCAAAAAGATATGATATGATTTTTATTTCCTTTATTTTCCCTTGTTGAGCATTTGAGCTCACCCTTTTATGTTTTCTTTTCCCCAGGCCAGGAAGATGGATATTAAGTAGAATATGCTAAAAGGGACCCTAGATATGATGAAATAAATGGGAGACACCATAGAAGATTTATGAACCAGTTGTTTATGTTTCCTAGTTTCTAAAGACACTATACCTATACGGTCCTTTGTGGGTTTTTCATATGTTGTAATAAGTGTGCTTCAATTTTGAAGTATTAACAATTTATTTAAAGTATGGGTCTTCATAAAAGTATCCTAAAAAACTACATGAATTTGATTAAGTTACTATCATGAGGTCCTTTTCAATATAATTTATAACTCCTAGTGGAATATAGAAAAGTGAATATTTATATATTGTCTCTTGAGGAAATCACTTACTGGTCATTCTTTATGTGTTTGTCACTTATTATTATTTTTCATATTCTTCTTTAATAATGGAATCACGTAAAAGTTATTTCGTTTAATATATATATTAAAAAAAATTAAATAAATTATAAGTGTAAATTAATTTAACTAAAAAAATTAAATTAAAATAAAAAAAACACTCTAGATAGAGAATGAGTAATCCAATGTAGAAATTCAATTCCAACCTTCATTGTTTATTAATGTATATTTAATTCTAATTTAATTATTTTATTATATATCATTCCATAAAAAATATTATACAATTTAATGGTGTGAGTAATTAGAGATCTAAAACGTTTTCAAAGAGCACTAAGCACTCATCTTCCATTATAATATTAATATGAACACATCTCTCTTGAGAGAATACTCTGAATCAAACCCTTATATGTAACCCTCATACTATACATATATCATCTAACTGAAATAGGTTCTTAGTCAAATGAAATAGAATATGAGATTAAAATAACAAAATTTTGATAAAATTAAAACATGATTAAAACAAAACTCCCCAACATAATCAATCAAATAGTTATCTCTCATTCTCCATAGAGAAAGAGAGTTGTGTTTGGAATATAATAATCAAAATTCAAGTGGAAACATAGTGAATAGTAAATAAAATGTTAGTACTAAAATAAGAAGAAAAATACAAGGAAAAATAGAAAATAAAATTCAAAAACTACATAATGTGTAAAGGTCCTCCAAAATACGCTCACACTAGACCCATTTCCCTTGAAATAACCTAACTACACTTATATCTAGAAAAGTGTAAATAATATTTAGAAAATATGGAATTTAAATTTATAACAATATGATTCAAAATACCCTATATCCTCTATATGTATTATTTAGAATAGATTCATTTAATCACAAATCATAAATTATTTTTTATGGTTACCACTATCAGATAATTGAGCTAAGTTATTCTACTTTGAATAATAGGGAAAATAAATACAGTTTACTGGATATAGATTTTGGACTAACTTAAATTGGATCATCGGATGAAGAGATGTTAGGTTGTACTAATATTATAGTGGTATTATTCAAGTATTGACTTTTTGGGTTAGAAAAAGATTTATATTTGGGAGGAGTTTGACTGAATTACTGGGTGTAATGTCAGAATAGACATCTCTTAGCTTGTTGAGGTATTTCATTATGTACTTGGTGAGAGATGGAGCTAAAATTATCAAAGGTAGCTGGTTAGATTGGGCAATGGTGGTGTATTGGATCTACAATATAGTGAATTTATGTTAAGGGATATGTGTTAGATTCATGTTGATACATGTTGAAATGAAGTTGGACAAGGTTAATTACATGGATATATGATTCAATGAACTAAAATACCTGGTAAATTAGTGCAATGAGGTTTTGATTATTGGTTTTTGTGAAATATAGATCATAGATTATTGTGAGACTAAATATAAATATCATATATTCTATAAATAATGCACACATTGAATAGGGGTTTTTTGGGATATATGTGTTAATTGTTATATAATTTTTTGAATTTTTGTAGATGGAAGCCCCTATGGTCCATTATGATACCACACTCTTTAAGTGTAAATTTACCACACTAAATCGATAATATAATAGGTTTCATGTGAAACCTTTTTAAAAAATAATGGTGGATTTTTACAATATATTTTTACTGAGTGTAAAATATACTTTTATGAGAATTTGGAATCTATAGAGTAATGAAAGGTATTTGTTGATATGAACCTAAAATGTTCCATTAATTATTTTTGAATAATTAATAGGAATATTAATTTATAATGTTTGAGTAATTATTATTTCATTTTATGATATTTTTTCCATATAATAGAGACACTATTTATAGGCTTGGAAGTACACATTCATATAAGGCATTCTATAATGTAGAATTTGGTAGATACCAATTCCAAAAAAGAATAAATTTTAAATATTTAACCCTTTACATTAGATCATACCTAATTGAATATATATCCCAGATCACACAAATTGGATAATGGATGTATCCTTTAGATCGAATATAATTTGATCGATGGTCTAAATCATGTATATATGGTGAAATAGTTCAACCCACTAGACATACTCATTTGGTCTTGGGACTGAATAAATACAACCTACTTATATATATATGGAAAAATCAATAAAACTTTAACCACCTCATACCGACATGGTGTGCGAAGTGAAAAGTACACCATCAGAGAGCCCTATTTCCTGATCAAATGCACAAAAATGGAGTGGTACACCATCCCCCACATGATTATTACCTATACAATATATTATATTAAATAATGATAATATATTTTCCCTATATAAAGTATGCACAACTTAAACCCACATTCCTATATGGTATTCCAATGTCTTCCCTAGTATAAAAATTAAAACTATTTTTGAATATTTTTTAACTATTAAAAAAATAAAACAATCCACCAGAATTTTAAAATATTTAAAAATAAATTTTGAAAATAAATATTTATAATATCTTGGAAACAACTTTCATAAATTCTCTTGATTTAAATCATTATATAGTAGAGAAAAATAAAATGTAATTAGTTAAACATGTGGACACTACATTGAACATGTAACTCTTATTATCATCTGGATTTCTACTACAAAAATATGTTAAAAGTAATTAGATATTAATTTTCTCATATAATCCATTATATTGATATGTAACATACCCTTACATGAATGTTTTTTATCTCGATTCATAAGATATTTGGAGAGTCACACTCCCACATTTACATATATGAACGAAAAAAGTGTTCGCATGGTTCAACACTTGATTATCCACTGAATGGGGCTCATATTCATTGTTAATATATATAATATTCATGATATTTATTAATCTTAAACCCCATTTTAGGGCATTTTACACTTTAAACATCATTTCACATTATGATTGTAAGTCCTTAAAATACACTATTATACGGTACAATTTTGAACAACTCATAAAATACAAAATTTTATTTATTTTGTTTTTATATTTTATTTTGTGGTATCCCATGAAATAAGTAAAAATTCATGATTTTGGAGCACTTGAGGATTCATATTGGGAGACCACCAAAGTTGGATTCGAACAAACAACATTCTAGGTGAAGTGAACTAGAAAGAAGACCAATAAAACTACTGTATAGGCCATGATCAAAGGTCAATAATTAGGAAAATTGAACTGAAGATAAGGGAAATCATGGGAAATATTTATTTCAATAGTGACAAGAGATAATTATTAGTTTTAAAGGGAGTTCCTTATGTCCCAAGTTGGTGATAAAATTCCTGTCCAGATTTCTGCGACCCAGAGAAATAGTCAACCGATATTATCATATCTGGGAAAAAATTCCATTTTGGATGAAATTTTAAAGGAGGTTAGAAGAAATCTGGGTATCCAGTTTTTTCTTCTATGGACCAGTCTAATTTGGCCATCTAAAATGTCATTTAGATGACTCTGTTTTGTGGATGCAAGTTGGCTTCCACATCTGGTCAAGAGTGGAAAAGTCTAAGTTCCACAAGCCTCCCACCACCCTAAACCTACCATACTCGAAGTGGGATGACTGTAAATATTGGAGTAATGACCAAAGGATTCTAAAATTCCTATTTTAGGAAGTGGTGGTGAAGTATTTGAGCATATTTTATGCTTTCATTCATTGTAATGTTATGCTTCCACTTTTCCTTTGTAATGTTCTTCCTTATTTATAAGTTATTCAAATAACATTATATTCTTATAAAACTTCTTATTATTATAATTTTATGTCCTTATTTTTATCATATTGATACCGTTTCTTCATGGTTTTAATTTATTCACACCAAACCTAGAAAGATTTATCAAAAAATGGTGGAGTGTTTGATACTTTGTTTTTGTTTTTTCCCTTCAATTCCTCACTCATGAGTCTCTTACCACTTCCATTAAGATAATAGGATCAATTTAGGACTAAAACTATTATGGATTTATCCAAGGGATTTTCAAGGGGATGAATTGGATGTTATTTATCAACCCATTAATGTCTAATCACTTTTTTTAATTGAGATTTTTATTTGATAATTTCAAAACTTCTTTGTACGTGTTGAATTTTAAGGCCACATACTTCAAGTGATAATACGAACCTTTACCTTGGGGTGCTCATAAATTTGATCCTCCAAGTGTATTGGTTATTATTATTATGATGTTTTTGTATTAAAACATTAAGTGATGAATTTTTTGATCCTCTTGAATAAAACCATCTCGAATATAAGAAATTGATGTCGTTAAAAAAGTTTCATCCAATCCACCCCCACGAGATAGCCTAGGATCAACTCATTTTCTTAATTCGAATTAACTTATGTGTCTTAGTATTCAATTAATCCTTTCTTAAATCAGCCATAATTTTGGTCACTTCATATAAAAAACTATCCATAGAATGTATGTGTCTGTAGGTTACTTCTTAGGTCCCTGAGGATTCGACAACCCAAGCTAAACTACAAGAGACCACTTAACCATAAAATATTGGGTAAATTTGTGGGAGACCAAATTTTGGCGCCATTTATGAGGACCCAAGTAAGTCATATCAAAACCCATTATACTCTCCCACGTTTCTTTTTTTATACAGCAAATTCTTTTATCTTTTCCATTTCTCTTTTTTTCTTTTGTCGCATGTTCACCTACACATATAACCAATCAAACCATCTAGTTAGGGATGATAGTCATGGGGCTGGGTAGTAAAGTACACCAAGGGAGCTATTTCCATTAGATCCTAATATTACTAATAATCCAGTTTCAAAAATTGTGCCCATTTCAATGGAAGGTCTTTAAAGAAAACAACTCATAAACCTGGGTGGGAACCAAATTGGAAATCCAAATGAGGTAACCCCCAAATTGGAGAATGCAGTTGATCAAAGAGTGAATTACTACCTCTCACATTCCTGAACCAATTCCCCCTCTTCCATTATGCATGATTCCCTAGGATAATCCCACTATGTTTTCATACCTCATGTCCAAAACCACTTTCCAACCTTCCATGGGATGAAGTCATAAATGCCATACCTTTATGTTAAAAAGTTCAATGACATTGTTGAAACCATGTTCCCACCACATAAAATTGAATCATCTAATATGGGGATCTTTACATTACCACTTAAGCTTCATGAAAATAATTGGTTAAAAAAGTCTGAGACCTGCATCATTCCACTACTGAGACCAATTGAAAAGATAATTCGGTAAATAATACTTCCCTCATCACAAAACAATTTCACATAAAAAGAGAATCCATTTTTTTGAAAAATAAGGGGAGTCATTTTATGAAACATGGTAAAGGTTCAATGACACCATAAAAATGGTTCCTCACCACAATGTTTATATTCTTGAATAATCGAGTATTTTCTATGAAGGGTTGGGTCCCAGAAACAAACAATTCATTGACATGATGTGTAATGGAACTTTAAATAACAAATCCCCAAATGATGCTTACAAGTATCTCGAAATCCATGATGAAAAAAAACAAACCTGGGGAACATCACCTTATGATGAAAATCCTCCCAAATTTGGTGTAATTCACAAAATTAAGGAGGTGTAAAGCCTTACGGAGAAACTTGTTGCACTCTATAGAAAGGTCTAGGAGATCGATCTTAGGAAGGTATATGAAATTCAAACTATTGAACCTGTTTTCACAATTTGTGAAAAAAATGACCACAAGAATGAAAACTACCCAGCCATCCCTTCCATTAAATATTTTCTTCTAGGAGGGCCACCAGTGAATGATAATGATCATAATATTCCGAAACCAAAATAAAAAACACTTTCAATACAAGGTACACTGACTATTTAGGATTCCATTGGAAAGATAACCAATAACCTAGTCAACCAAAAGGACCAAACCCCTACCCTCCAAATTTTTTCCAAAACCATAACCAGTACCAAAACCATCCTATCCAATACCAACAACCCATCTAGAAACCCATGAAACAACCAATCCAACAACCAATGAATCCTTCTAGGATAAATCAACCTGGAGAAGCCCCTACTCAATATGCTCGTCTTTCAATCCTTGAGCAGTTGATTAAAAAAATGGAGAAAATGAACTCTGAAGTCTCATCCCATAAACATTAACTACAAACCATTAAAATTGTGAAGGAACACATGCCTAATCAGGTGTTTACATCCTCAACATTAAGGGGAGAATCCAATTACTAACAAAACTCTCATAAACAACTCAAAGCAGTAACTTTTTTAAGAAGTTGGATATCCATTAAGAAACTTTATCAAGCCATTATATAATCATTTAATGTTTAAAAAATGCATGAAAATTATGAATAACCACCCATAGATTTTGAAAAAACCAATGTGAATGTGAAGGAACATCAACCACACCAAACAATCAAACAACCTTCACTGTTTCCTCTAAGCATGAGGGGGGAAAACCAAGCCTTAAATGAATGAAACATTGAGGGAAATATTCTCACAAGTTAAGATAAAAATTCCACTCCTAGATTCCATTCAAACCATTCCTATATACTCAAAATACCATGAGGAACTTTTCACATTTAAAAAGAAATTCCCATATAAGAACCAAGTACTTCTGGAAGAAAATGTTAGCACAATAATCCAAGGAGCCCATACACCAAAGATGAAAGACCCAGGATTCCCTTACATCAATTTTGAACTAGGATATAACAATTTTTTCAATGACTTTTTGGACCTAGGTGACAATGTCAATCTCATTTACTATATTGTGTATTCCCAGTTAGGTCTAGAAGAGCTCTAACTCATATCTATCACACTTCAACTTGCTAATCATAACATTGGGGTTCCAAATATGATTTTAAACGATGTTCTCGCAATGGAAGAAAAGTTCATCTACCTTGCTGACTCCATTTTCCTTGACAGAAATACAAACATAGGCAATGAGGAACAAACCCCAATCATCCATGACCATCCCTTCCTTACAATAATCATCTCTTTTATCCAAGTCCGAAATGGGAACAAGACCATAACCTTTGGAAACATGAGTCTATACTTGAACATCTATAATGAAAGATGACAAATAGGGGATGATGAGGATATTCAGAAAGTAAACATGATTGTATGTTTTGATAATGAATCTATATAACATTAAGAAATATTTGACTAATGTTTAAGTTAGGATGAGATTAATTTCCTTTGTTCACATGAAATATTTTTATCTCCATGGATTGAATATCTTTTAGATAGATCTATTGATGATTTTATAGAATCAAAAATCAATGAGACAACATGTGAAATCAATAAAATTTATTTCATACTCATTCATGACACTTCCCTAGAAAATTTAGTGGATGAAAATTATATTCACAAGGAACCAATTATGTCAAGAAATTTGAACAAAGAAACTGATTTCAATACAAAGTCTCATTCTCTAATGGAATGTGATAACCAAACAGATCTCAAATTTAAGGTCTTACCTTCATCACCCGAGTATGCTCTCCTAGGGAAAAAATCTATCCTTTCTTGTTGTCATTTCTTCCACTCTTGAATCCATTCAATAAATGCTTCTTCTGGATATCAAAGGAATGAATATAAAAGAAATTGGGTGGACCCTTTCTGATATTCCTGGGATTAGACCACTCATTAAAACTCATAGTATTGTTCTTGAATCTGAATCCAAACCTTGTAGTCAACCTTAGTGGTGACTGAATCCAAATCTTATGGATGTGGTAAGTAAAGAACTCCTTAAGTTATTGAATGGGAGTATCATCTACCTCATTGCTGAGAGTGAGTGGGTAAGACAAATTCAAGTTGTCCCAAAGAAAGATGGAATATCTATGATAACCAATAAGGATGGTGGCCATCTCCCTCCAAGGGTCAGTAGTGCATGGAGAGTTTGTATCGATTATAGGAAGCTCAACTCTTGTACCAAGAAAGATCATTTTCTCTTGCCCATTATTGATCATGTCCTCGAGCGAGTGGTGGGTAATGAATTATATTTCTTTCTAGATGGATTCTCATGGTATAATCAAATTGAGGTATCCTTATAGGTTCAATAAAAACAACCTTCACTTGTCCATTCAACACCGTTTCCTTCAAACTAATTCCCTTTTGGGTTATGAAATTCCACTGAAACCTTTTAGAGGTGCATGATGGGAATCTTATTGAAAATGGTAGGGGAGTTTCTATATGTCTTCATGGATGACTACTATAGGTTAGGGGATACATTTGAGGGATTAATGAAGAATGTGGAGAGAGTTTTTTCAAGATGTGATGAAAATAATTTGGTCCTAAACTGGAAAAATGCATTTACATGGTTAAAGAGGGACTAGTCCTTGGAAATTTATTCTCAGGCAGGGGGATTGAAGTCAATAAATACAAGGTTGACATAATTCTTCACCTTACATCACCAAAAAATTTCAAGGAGGTGAGGTATTTCTTAGGACAAGATGGTTTTTATAAAAGATTCATTAGGAACATTATTTCAATCGCTCGTCCCCTTTTTGGTATTTTAGTAATAGATGCTCTATTTGTTTTGATATAAAGATGTGATAGTTCATTCTTAAACCTCAAATAATGTCTCACCTATCCTCCCATCATTAAATCTCCAAATTGGAACCATCATTTCAAACTCTTGTGTGATACTAGTGACTTTTCTTTAGAAGTTGTGTTAGGAAAATCTTGTGATAAAACTCCTTATGTAATTGATTATGAAAATGATTCCCAAATTAACTACACCCTAACAGAGAGGGAGTTACAAGTTATTTTTCCCCATAGAAAAGTTTAGGTCCTACCTCTTAGTATACCCCATCACTGTGTTCACTAACCATTCTGAACTGAAATACCTCTTCTAGAAACAAGATGTTAAGGCTAGAATTATTAGGTGGGTCATTATCTTACAAGAATTTGAATTCACAATCAAGGGAAAAAGGGTGTGGATAATTTTTAAGCAGATCATCTATATAGGATCGAATTTAATAACAAATTATCTCACCTTTATGTTTTTGATTCATTCCCTGATGAACACATATACTCTGTGAGTGACTACCCTTGGTAAACTGACATAGCCAACTTCTTAGTTACAGGAGTGATTCCAAAATTCTTAGGGACTCTAGCTAAATGTAAATTCCTTTATAATGTTATAAACTATGTTTTTAATGATCAATAACTCTAAATGTTTTTTCCTATATAATTCACTAGGAGGTGTGTCCCATAATCTGAAGAGGAGTCCATCCTTCAATTCTGTCATAGAGAGGCATGGAAAGATCACTTTTCCTCTAAGAAAACATCTTCTAAGGTTCTTCAGTGTGTTCTATTATGGACCATCCTCTCAATGGACTCCTACAATTGTTTTTTCAAATATTTCATTGCTGTCAACAATCAGGGTCCATCACCAAAAGGAATCAAATTCCACTCGCTCCTATCCTAGTGATTGAAATCTTTGACTGCTAGTGAATTGATTTCATGGGTCACTTACCAAACTCAAGGGGAAATCTATACATCCTTTTAGCTGTAGATTATGTCTCCAAATGGGTAGAGTAAATTCCTAAAAAATACAATGATCATCAAACTATGATTATATTTTACAAGGAAAACAACCTCCCTACATGTGACATGGATATCAAAAGACTAAAATGGTGAAACAAGAACTTCAAATTCAACCACCAGGTGACTTCATTAAATGATCCTCATATTTCAAATTCCATTTAAAACTCCTCTAATATACCTCTAAACTGTTATATGTTTTATTTTCTTTAAACACTTAGGAAAGTGTTGTTCAAAGTTGTGGGGGTGGGGGGGTGAAAAGAATGAAAAAATTAATTAATTTTGTGTCCATAAAAAAATGCATGGACAGAAAAATTGATTTATCCTTGAACATGATAATAAAAATTTAACACTTTGAAATTGAATATAAAGTAATTTATCATTCCCTGATTTTGATTATAATCCATGTATAATTTCATGGGAATATATTTTGGGAAGTGTGGCTATCTGATGTGATATTTTATCATTTATATTTTCTTCCAAAAAAAATCACAATGCACTCTCTATGGATTCTGGGGTATTAGTTTGAGTTCATGGGGTCCCCCACATAAATAGAATAGGTTTGGTAAAAAATTTATTTTAAATATGAGTATTTAATAAAAAAACATTTGCACATAGAGTAGTGAAATAACCTAATGCGTGACTTTCAACACTTGGGGATCATGACTCTATAGTTTTCTGAACCAGAGTTAGTAATTTTTTCTCTCTTTGTGGTAATTTTAATTTTATTTTTTCTGAGTTAACTCAAGATTATTCATGAGTATGTGGGATTCACATGGTTCCCTAATGTCTTTGATATTGGGAGTGATCAACAAAGTCTCGCTACATGGGTCGACTCTTTTGAATGAAATTTCAATTACCATGGAAGAATTGAAAAAAAAATGAATACTCATCTTAATATTGAAATGTTATTCCACCTAGTGCTTCCATCTTTTTTCCATTGAATAATTATGAACCCCCCTGTCTATTTTGATTCACAACACATCATCATGCTTAATTGATATTGGATGAAATATGGTGATAAATTTTAACAACGGAATGGGATTAGGCATGGGATATGATTATGAAACTATCTTGTATTAAATGATTTTGACGGGTTTCTTGATTTTTTGTATAACACTTCTTAGTGATCAATGTGTATTATAATGTTTTTGGAAAAGGGAATTCGAATTTCACACGTTTGAGATATATTTTTCTCAGGACTAGGAAAACTCAACTTGGGAGATGTGATTATCCACTGAATGTGGGATATATTAATTATTAATATAAATAATATTCATGTGTTTTATTAATCATAAACACCATTTTAGTGAATTTTACACTTTTGACATCATTTCACATTAGGTTTGTAAGTCCTTAAAATTCACTATTACATGGTACAATTTTGAACACCTCCTAAAATAAAAAATGGTTTTTATTTTATTTTCATATATTATTTTTAGGCATCCCAGTCTATAAGGAATAATTCAAGATTTTGGATCACTTAAATATTTATATTGGAAGACAAACAAAGTTGGCCTTGAACAAAAAACATTTTGGGTGAAGTGAATTGAACAGGATCCCAATAAAACTACCCTATCGAACAATATCCTAGCCTAATATTTCTAAAACATGAGCTGAAGATAGAGGAAATCATGGGGAACATTTCTTTCAATAGTGAAAAAATATAATTCTAAGAGTTAAAGGGAGTTACATGTAGCCCAAGTGGGTGATAAAATTCTGTGCCAAATTCTACAGCCCAGAAAAACATCCTATAAATTTAATCATATCTCAAAAAAAATTCCATTTGGCTTGAAACTGAGTTTAGAAGACATTTGGAGATCCATTTTATTATGCTATGGACCACTGTAATTCAGCCATCTAGAAGGTCATTTAGATACCTCTATTCGGTCGATGCAAGCTGGTTTCCACTTCAGGTCAAGAGTGGAAAATTCTATTTTCCACAAGCTTCCCACCACCCTAATCCTACTATAATCAAGTGGGATGAATTTCACTATTGTTAGGTCTACAAAAATCTTCCAAAATTCCTTTTTAATGTAGTGGTGGTGAAGAAGTTGAGCATATTTGGTTCTTTCATTCATTGTAATGTTATGCAGCCACTTTTCCTTTGTAATGTTATTCCTCAATTGTATGTTATTCAAATCACCTTAGTTTATTATAAAACTTATTCTTATTATCATTTATTATTATTATTAACACACTGATATCATTTCTTAATGGTGTGAATTTATTCATAGAAAACCTAGTGTGATTTATCATATAATGGTGGAGTTTTTGATACTTTTTTTGTTTTTTCCATTAATTCCTCCCCCATGAGTCTACTTCCCACGACCATTAATATCATAGGATCAAAGGAGGGATAAACCTATTATTGGTTGATCTAAAAGAGTATAAAGGGTCTAGACTAGATGTAATTTATAAACCCATTAATGTCTCATCAAATATTTTAATTGGTATTTTTTTGATAATATCAAAACTTTTTCATCCTTATTTAATTTTAAATCCACGTACATCAAGTGGGAGGGCTCATAAATTTGATCCTACAAGTGTATAGGTGATTATAATTATTGTGTTTTGGTATTAAACCAGTAAGTTATGATTTTTTTGATATTCTTAAATAAAACCATCTCGAATACAAGAAATTTAAATCATTAAAAAAATAATTTCATCCAATCCACCTCCAAACGATAACCTAGGATCAACTCATTCTCTTAATTTTAATTCACATAAGTATCTCAGGGTTAAATTAAACCTATCTAGAATCAAACCCATTGTGGACACTTCATATCAAAAAATAATCCAAATAATATACATGTCTATACATTACTTCTTTTGTCTCTGATGATTGGACAACCCAAGATAATTTACAAGTGACCGCATGACCCTAAAATCTGGGTAAATTTGGGCGAGACCAACACTTGTTCAATTTCATTGGTTTATTAAGAGGTTTAAACTTATCCTCTATTAAACAGGGCACTAAACACCATTTTATGAGGATAAAAATATAATCGGTGTTTCATTTACACTTATTATAGGATTTAGTACCCTAAACTTTTATATAAGAATTTATAACATGTTATGTTATGGTCCCATCATTGATTATATTTGACAAGGAATTTAGACATATACCTAATGATGTTTTTTAAAACAAATCCCAATGTTTTTTTAAGTGAATCCCCAAAATTCTAGAATGACATAACAAACTACCTATTTATGATTCCATATTGTATCTACTACCTCCGATAGTTATTTCTCATACCAATGTGACTCAATTTTCTATTTAAAGTATTATTATATGACCTATCCAAAATTTCTTTAATATCATATTGTATAGAAACCATATACATTAATATATTCCATTATATAATATCTAATAAAACATTTATAATCCATTCTTCTTCCTTTCTAATATCTATTAAAGAAAAAAACTCTGAATCTATTTTTTTCTATTATACATGTTTGTTTCTTTGATCCCTAATATATTTCTCCACCACTGCCTGTAAGAACCCAACAAATCTTCGAAGAATGATACTCCAGATTAGTACTCAAAAATTCATCAGAAAATCCTTCTAACATCATTGGGATTACACTATAACATATATATTAGTCTACAGTAACCTTAAGATATTTGAATATTCTCTTTACCATAACCTATTGTTTAAAACTCTAACAACATGTATACCAACTCAAATTTCCAATAATATATACAATATCGGGTCTTGTGCTTATCATAGAATACATGGGACACCAAAATAATACTTCAAAATTCTACTTGATAAACAACATTACTATGTTTTTTTAGTATCACACTCCTAGAAGAATTTGAGATATAAAATAGTGAAATTGAAATTTCTTAAACCAATTTAAAACATTTTTTATATAAAAAGATTAATAATGAAGAATAAAATTATTATTTACAATAATTTTTTATTCCAGAAATGATATGTTCTTAACCAAATTATTTTATAACATAGTTTATAGGTAAAATAGATTTAACTTTATTTATTTTATTTACATGTGTAACAAATATTATTATGTCTTCAAAATACAAAAAAATAAAACCCCATAAATATACTGAAACCTATGTTAAACAAATTTATCATCATGTTTTAATTTAATTCCATTTGATAATATTACTTCATTAAATTTATCATTCCATTGTTTGGAATCTTTTTTAAACCATTTAGTGAACACACCAATTTTAAATCTTTTTTTACTTGGTTCAATGAACCCTTCCAATTGTTCTATATACATTTTTTCATCTAATTAAACATTTTATAAATATATTTTAACATATATTTAGAAAATTTACAAATTATATATAGAATATAAGGTGGTAAAAACAATAATATAATTAGTAATTACCTCAAGAAAATATGTATCAAAATAAATGAATCCATTTTTTGAGTAAACTCCTCGGATACAAATATAGATTTATATTTTTCAATTCTACCATCTAATTTTTATTTCCATCTAAATACCCATTAATAATTTATCAGTTGTGATCTTTGAAGAAGGTAAACTAAAATCCAAGTATAATTCTTGGTTATAGATTCTATTTTATTAATTATTGAATCCTTTAAAATAGATGCATTACAAGATGACATTGATTCTTCGAAATATTTCAGACTAGACTCTATATTAATCAAAACTGGAGTTTTTTAAACAATAATATAATTACTTCCTAAAAATAACCAAATTTAGAAATCAAACCCATATATATTGGGTATTGAAGGTTGATTACTATTAAAAAACTCCTTAACCATACCTTTTTGGGCTATTTTTTATTTATCCAAATATATTTATTTGTACAATCTTAGGAAAATAAGTTAACCTAGATTCATTAAAGATATGATATCTTGATTCAATAACCATGTTAATAGCTATTGTAATAAATGATATTCAACTAGGGTGATACAAATATTATTTATTAATGTTTCAAAAACATTAATAAAATATTTTTATATAAACAAAGTTATTAATTAAAAAAATATATATTTTAATCAATGAATAGTAATTACACAAACAAGTATCTGAGTAAAAATTAGATTTACTAAAGAGATTTTTGAATTTTAGGTTCCAAATATGAAATTTCGAAATACACAAGAGTTTTTATTTGATAATTAAATTTCACATATATAGGGAATTGTTTTCATAAAATGGATTAAAAATTGTAATTAAAACATAAAAATTATTTCAGGACGAATATTTGAGATTTTTCACACGAAGTCAATTTTTTGGGAAATAGTAAAAATTACCATTTTTATGAATATTGTAAATTTTATTGCATAATTATGATGTAATATTAAATTAAAAATTTATTAAAACCTTATTTCAACAAAAATATTATTTATATAATAAAATAATTCACTTAAAAATTTTATATTGAATTCAGAAACTTATATTTGTTGCTTCGGAACCTAAATACATCTTTTCCTGAAGATTGTTTTGGTTCTCTATATTTAATGGAGTGGTTGGAAGGTACCACTCAGTTTTTGATAGATTTAATTATAAAATATCCCACCATTATTTATTAATAATCCAACTATTTTTTTATGAGTGAACTATATTCCAAGTTAGTTGACCTTAATAATTATAAAATCAATAATTTAGCTAAAAAATATTTCATGTTCAAGTATAAATATCCACCCATTATCTGATTCCTCTCCAATTCAATTCCATTTAACCAAAATTCATTCAAATTTTACCTACAAAGTTTCTATCCAATGGGTTTATAAGGTTTCAAGGCATTTATCTCATGCTTTTAGATTCTTTTTTTCCATTTTAAGGGTTCATAACCACCTCTATAACTTTATATTTGTAATTCTCCAAATTTTTTTATTAAATGATAAATGATACTATAATTTTTTTATATAAATTAATTATGATATTATCAATGATTTATCACCATTCCTCCTCATTATTATACATTCATAAGACATTTTTATGAAATAAAATTCCCATTTCCTAAAAACTACCTAACATTTTGGTTGAGTAAAGAGTATATGGTTTCATCTGAATAAAACCCCACTGTGGATAAAAAATACTTGATTCCAGTTTTGGATTAGATGCACCTAGTTTTAATACAATTATAAGTGAATATTTGGGGATTAAATAAATATTCACTTGGTGTGAACATAATGGGTATAACAACACACCTAGTTTGACACT
The DNA here is from genome assembly GCA_963277665.1 of Viscum album. NCBI lineage: Eukaryota > Viridiplantae > Streptophyta > Magnoliopsida > Santalales > Viscaceae > Viscum > Viscum album. The sequence continues at coordinate 1,170,512,966 of OY728164.1, forward strand.
CCGTGGGGACATGAATTGATTCACACGATCCTCACAAACCAAAATGATGAATTATTTTCTATTGATACTCATAAATAATGAAAATGATCAGAACCACTCATTTATTATTATTCCGTTATATAAATTACTTTCAATTCCATTTTTAATTTCTCATTATTTTGATATTGATTATGGGATAATCCCCAAGATAACCATACTGTTCTATTAAATGGAAAATATTGATATATGTATATCCTTATTCATATACTGAAAACTATTTATTACTTAACCACCATTATATATAATGGATGCAATGGACTTGTTTTGTGAAATTTGATGCCCAGAATTATATATACCCTTGAGGTATCGCTAGGACTCATGTGGAAATCTATATGGGTATTTGGTATTATCCTTACCCATTTATATATGGTTTTCAATAATGAGGATTTATTGATATGTTTATTATATTCAATATTATTAATTCCATCATTATGAGATTAGTTAATTTTATTCATACATTTATTTATTTTTATGTAATCTATGGATATTTTTTATGAAATTTATTTAATCCCTACATATTGTTGATTCCATGATTATGTACAATATATTTCAATATATTCTACCCCTTACTGAGCATCTAATATCAACACTTTATGTCACGACCCGCCCTCAGGGTCCGTGCCGTGACTACCCCAAGCCCGCCTTCCATAGGCCAGGGGCTGGTGACTAGCACCAAGGCGTAAATCCCAGTAAAAAGGGAAGGCATTGCCTTTGAAAAGTAACAAACACCACATAGTAAGCAAGCAGAAAGTAAACACTAAACAATGCAGAGTACAACTGAAAGTGCGGAAAAGTAAATGGGCCAGAATAGAAACCCAAACTAAAAGTAAAGTACAACTCGAAAGGGAAAACAGCAACTGAAAAGTAAAAGCCGCTACACCGAGTTGTCCACTGGAAATCCCACCTGAAGGGTGGGTACAGATAGCTCCTCTGCTCCACGGGTCCCGCCGTCCGCTCCGTGCACGTCCCGCCCAGTGGTCCACCTCCGGGTACCGTCCCGCTCTACAAGCCTCAGATAAGGTCAACGCTGTCCTTCGTCTGCAACCAACACAACGTAGTGCGGGCGAAGCCTGTGCAGGGGTGAGTATAAGCTACTCAGTAGGGACCCCGAGACCCCTGAAGGTCTCTCAAATCCACAAAGGACAAACCACGAAGAAAAGTACAATCACGAAGTAACAACCGACACTGCTTAGGTATATGCCCATACATATACCTAAGTCATCAATTCAAATACGCTCCAACCTCCGAGCCCAAGTACAACTCAGTCCACACAGGATAGTAAACGTATTCCACATAGGAAAGAAAAACGTAATCCACACAGGATTGCTCAACACAATCCACACAGGAAAGCAATAGGATTCAGCTCACACAGGTATACTTCTTCAAAGGACGATAAAGATGATCACTGATCCATCTAAGTCGTCGGACCCACGAAGGATCGATAGGTAACTAACCCCCGCAATGACCCACACAGGATCGGGCCCACATAGGACCTGTAGGCGCTGGCTCACACAGAACCGCTGAGCGCAAGGACCCACACAGGATCGGACCCACACAGGATCGGTAGCACTGATCCACATAGGATCGCTGAGTGCTGAAGTCGTCGTCGTCGAATCCACACATGATCTCTGTACTGTCGTCGTCGCAGTCACAGTAGCAGTAGTAGCAGTAGAACAGTCGCAGCCAGCACTAGGGTTCCTGCACATAGCAAGCTCGTTCGGAGGGTCCGCTCCACGAGCCGAGAGGCTGATACATCAACTGTCACAAAGACTTGAGTTGATGTATCCAAAAGTTCCGTAACGTCAATCGGAAGACAACGCGACTGACGGCGCGTCAATCGGACGTTCGTAGCTCAAGATATGAGCGTTTCCGCTCCAAAGGCCCGGTTGGTTTCGTGAACGAACCAACCCGGCCGAACTCAAAGTAAACCGAAACCTTGAGTGAGATATACCGAAACAACCGTCTCGATCCAAGGATCACGTTTCCGCAGACGGTTCGTCATTCGGAGGCCCGAGGCTCAAGATATGGCCAAAAGACCGGAACTGGTTCGAAACGGGGGGTCCGGGTCCGGGCCGACCCGGCCCGACCCCCCCCCCCCCCCCTGGGGCGGCGCGGCGGCGCGGGGAGCCGCGGCGGCTTGGCGGCTGGTGCCGCACGTGGTCGGCACGCGGGGGGCAAGCCCCCGCTGATTGGGAAGCGGCACGACCTTTGTGCCGCGCCATTTGTAAGAAACGGCCCCCGCACGTGGGGGCCGGCTGGAAACAAACCGGGGGGCCGGCTGCCCCCCTCTCTTCAAAGAACCGCCCCCCTCATAAAGAGGGGGGTTTTGGGTGTTGGCTGGGGGAATTAATTCCCCCGGTTTAATGCCTTCCGGCCGGCCAGCTGGCCGGCCGGTTTTCTCCAACGGGACCGGAAATCTCCGGTCCCCCCTTCGGCTTCCGACGCCGGCGGCCCGGCCGCCGGTCTTCTCTTCCCGCCGCGGCCCGGAACCGGCCGCGGTCTCCTCGTCCCGCCGCGGCCCGGAACCGGCCGCGGTGTTCGTCATCCGGCGCGGTGCGACGGCACCGCGCCCCTTCGCCGTGGCTTGATTCCTTTCAACGCGCCGCGACGGCATCGCGTTCTTGAAGATTCTTCCTCGGAGTGGCGCGACGGCGCCGCGCAAAATATTTGCACGATTATCCGCGTGGTGCGATGGCACCACGCCACTTGCTTCCACCTGCAAGAATAAACAAGAACGATGGAGGGGGGTTCGGCCGTGTTCATGCGGTCCGGCCCCCTCACGTTAAAATAATAACGCAACTTTAAATAAATCAAGCCACACGTTAGACTTGCTAAATTCACGATCAAGAATAAAAATAGTTAAACCAAAAAGAAATCAACAACCCCTACCTTGGTATAAGGTTCGAAGATTTGTCTACGTTCCGCGGAAGACGACGTCGCGGAGGTCGGGCGTCGCGGTCGTCGTTCGTCAAATCCGTTGACGAAGGGATGCGTCCGATGCGATACGTCGTTGGCGAAACTTCTCAAGTTGACGAAGGAAAACCGAGGAGGAAGCGGTGTCTCCCTTTCTTTGACGTGGAGAGAAGATAGAACGGCGTGTCGGAGTTCTTCGCGTTCTTCAAGGAGGAAGATGAAGTTCTTCAAAGTGTAGAACTCTTCTTCTCTCAAATCTCCACACAACACAGCAACTCCCAAAATAAAATAAGCTACACCTTATTTTATTTTCACTTTTCCAACCTTTGAAAATTCAAAAGTTGAATTCATTACATTAATTAAATCTAGAGTTGTCAAAAATTAAATGATGAGATAAGTTGGAAAGAATTAATGTAGGGGAGAGCCACATAATTTAAGAGGGGGTTTAGAGGGGTTAGGGAAATTGAAAAGGTGGGGGCTCGTGTGGGCCCCAGCTCCCTCATAACCACACATGGGAAGTTGGGTGGTTGTGGGCCCCACCAACAACTTCCCATGAGAGAGTCTAACCACCACGAATAAAATAAAATTTACACACAATTTTATTTTACTTATCTTTTAATCCCCAAAACTAACTTTCAACCCGCAACAAACGCAACTTCCGAAAAGGTCTCTTTTAGCGAATTTCGGCGCTGCGAGTTCATCGGTGCCCTCATATTTCAATTCCGAGCACCGTATCAAAAGTTAGGAATTCCCGCTCGTTCGTTCACTGAACGTACCCGAGCCAAACTTCGGAAATTAATTCCGGGCACTCCGGGCCTCGGAATCAGGTGCCGTCTGAAACCGCGCTCTTGTAAAATTATAAAGAAAAATAAGAAAAAATTTTCCTTCAAATTTACGGGTCTTTAAATTACTCCCACCTCAGGGCTTTACGTCCCCGTAAAGATACATCAAAAACTAGGGAAACAAATGAGGGTACTGAGCACGCATCTGAGCCTCCCGCTCCCATGTGCTCTCCTAGAGATTCCCGTGCTGCCATCTGATGCGCACAAGAGGAATCGATCGCCCACGCAGGACCCGCTCCTGTCGATCCTCTATCTCCACCGGGGCCTCCGCAAAAGTCGCCCCATCGTCAACGTCAAGCTCCCCATGGTCAATGATGTGCGTCGGGTCGTGCACGTATCTCCTCAGCTGGGATACGTGGAAGACGTCGTGCACCCGGTGCAACTAAGGCGGTAGAGCCAGGCGATAAGCCACCTCACCAATCCTGTTGAGAATCTGGAAGGGTCCGATGAAGTGCGGAGATAACTTTCCGCCTCGGCCAAATCTCCGAATACCACGTCGAGGTGAGACTCGCAAGAAGACGTGGTCACCATCCTCGAACTCTAGTGGCCTCCGCCTCCTGTCAGCGTATGACTTCTGCCGGCTCTGAGCTGTCCTCATTCGCTCCTGGATGACCTGGACCTTCTCTGTCGTGGCCTGGACCATCTCCGGTCCCACCAGTGATGACTCTCCAGGGTCTGTCCAGCACAAAGGAGATCTACAAGGTCGGCCGTACAATGCCTCTTCCGGTGCCATCCCGATGGTGGAGTGGTAGCTGTTGTTGTGCGCGAACTCCACCAAGGGTAGGTGGTCCTCCCAGCTACGACTAAAGTCGAGGACACATGCGCGGCGCATGTCCTCGAGTGTCTGAATGGTCCTCTCCGTCTGACCATCCGTCTGAGGATGAATGGCTGTGCTCAGACGTAGCTGCGTCCCGAACGCCTCCTGCAACCCCTTCCAAAGCCGGGAAGTAAAGCGGGCATGTCGATCGGAGACGATAGATGATGGTATGCCGTGGAGCCGCACAATCTCCTGAACGTAGAGACGTCCCAAGCTCTCTACTGAGCCCTGCTCTCTGATGGGTAAGAAGTGTGCCGACTTGGTGAGTCGGTCAACAATCACCCAGATGGAGTCGTGACCTCTGGAAGTGCGTGGAAGTCCAGTCACGAAGTCCATAGATATGCCGTCCCACTTCCACTCCGGAACCTCCAAGGGCTGTACCAAGCCTGCTGGTACCTGATGCTCTGCCTTCACCTGCTGGCAGGTAAGGCATCGAGAAACGAACTCTGCTACTTCCTTTTCATGCCCGGCCACCAGTGCTGTCGTCTGAGGTCCTGGTACATCTTCGCCACTCCAGGATGTACCGCTAAAGGAGAAGTGTGAAACTCTCTCAGTACTTCCTCTCGCAATGCGACTGGCACCATGGTACGTCCTCTGAAAAGGATTTCATGCTCTGCTCCAAGGGAGAAACCATCAGGTGCCTGTCCCGAGGATATCTGTGCTCGCCGTGTCTCACAGTCAGCGTCCCCACGCTGTGCCTCCCTGACTCGCTGTAGTAGTGGATGGGTGACTGTGAGAGACTGGAGGAAGGCTGCTCCATCTCTATCCACGAAGGATATCTGCAAAGAGGCTAGCTGCTCCGTCGCCTCCTCAAGTAGCTGAATGCCCGTACTCCTGCTGAGGGCATCGGCTACTACGTTCCCCTTCCCAGGAGTATAGACTATCTCAAAGTCATAGTCCTGGAGGAACTCGAGCCATCGCCGCTGTCTCAGGTTCTGGTCCTTCTGCGAGAAGATATACCTGAGACTCTGATGATCGGAAAAGACTGTAAAGCGCTTGCCCATCAGATAATGTCGCCATGTCTTCAGAGCGAAGACCACTGCTGCTAACTCCAGGTCATGGGTAGCGTAGTTCTGCTCATGCGGCCTCAACTGTCGTGATCCATAGCCGATCACTGCCCGCTCCTGCATCAGAACACATCCGAGTCCGGTCCCTGATGCATCGCAGTAGACTACGTACCCTACTCCCTCCTTAGGCAACCTCAAGATAGGTGCGCTAGTCAATCTCTGTCTCAGCTCCTGGAAGCTCTGCTGACATCTGTCTGACCACACGAAGGGTTTCCCCTTCTTCGTCAAAGCTGTGAGTGATGCTGAAACTCTAGAGAAGTCTGGTACGAATCTCCGATAGTATCCAGCTAGTCCCACGAAACTCCGAACCTCAGTCACGCTCCTGGGTGGCTCCCAAGCCAACACAGCCTCAAAATTCGCGGGATCCACTGCAACTCCCGCCTCAGAGATAACATGTCCCAAAAAGTGGACCTCACGTATCCAGAACTGGCACTTCGAGAGCTTACCATAAAGCTGGTGCTCTCGAAGTGTGTCAAGAACAACTCGCAAGTGATAGGCGTGCTCCTCCTCTGTCGTAGAGTAAATCAGAATGTCGTCGATGAAGACCACGACAAACCGATCGATGTATGGATGAAAGATCCTGTTCATGAGAGCCATGAACACTGCTGGAGCATTGGTTACACCGAAAGGCATAACCAAGAACTCATAGTGGCCATACCGACATCTGAAGGCTGTCTTCTGCACATCCTCGTCTCTGACTCTGAGCTGATGATAGCCTGACCTGAGGTCTATCTTCGAGAACCACCGTGCTCCCTTGAGCTGGTCAAAGAGGTCATCAATCCTCGGTAGCGGATACTTGTTCCTCACTGTCACCTGGTTCAGGCGACGATAGTCAACACAAAGTCGCAAGCTCCCGTCCGCCTTCTTGGCGAACAATATCGGAGAAGCCCAGGGTGAAACACTGGGTCGGATGAACCCCTTGCCCTGCAAGTCCTCCAACTGTACCCGTAGCTCTCGAAGCTCGGCGGGGGCCATCCGATATGTTGGAGTGGATATCGGGGCTGTACCTGGGTACAAGTCAATATAAAAGTCTACCTCTCTGTGAGGAGGTAGCCCTTGAACGTCGTCGGGAAAAACGTCCGCAAACTGATCCACCACTGCAGGAAAACCAGGACTCCGCACGTCAACTGCTCCAAGGATGAGGCTAGCCAACTGATGAGTGATGGGCTGTCCTCTCCTCCGCGGAAGTCCATCCTGTGCTGCTAAGGCTCCCTTCTCGCCGGTGAAGGTGAACCTGCTCCCGTCGGTGCGTACACATCGCACCTTGCGCCTAAAACAGTCAATCTGTGCATGGACCGTAGATAGCCAATCCATGCCCAAGATGACGTCGTAAGGCCTCGACGCTGCTACAAGAAGATCCCAGCCGAAGCTCTCGCCTCCTAGAGTAAGCTCACACTGCCGGCACCAGTGCGTAATCGTCGAGTCTGCTCCCGTAGGAGTCTCTAGCCGTAAGGATCGAGCCAACAGCTCTGTCGGAATCTCCGAGCTCCGAACAAGGGCAGTGGCTATGAAAGAGTGACTCGCTCCTGTGTCTATAAGAACTGAAGCGAGGGTGGAGTAGACACAGATAGTACCTCGAATCATCTCGGGTGCGCCGTGGTCGTAGGCCTCTGCTGCCTGGAGCTGTGCCTGTCGCTGCCCGCCAGCTCCCTGTGGTCGGGGTGGACCTCCTGGTGGTGGTGGTGGCAGAGCCTCAAAGCGTCGCCCTCCACCGGCTGCTCGTCCAGCTCCTCTGCCTCATCCGCCTCCTCCCTGCGGACCGCCACGGTCGACCCTCTGCCTCTGCCTCGGTGGTCCATCAACTGACTGCTGCTCCTCGGCACGGCGGGTCGGGCAGTCGCGAGCCATGTGGCCCTGCCCGCCGCACGAGTAGCACTGTCTGCCTCTCGTAAGACTGGCTCCGCGCTGTGTGCCCCGCACTGCTGAGCCAGTGCCCTGAGATCGTCTGCCTGAAGGTCTGGTCTGTCTGGACCCCTGAGTCATCCGTCGACTGCCTGCTGCAGATGACTCTGCCACGTGCCGCCCCGCGGTGGGTCTCTGTGCTGGTGTAGACTCAGCAAGGAAGCTCTCAATCAGAAGGGCCCGCTCCAGTACTCCTGTCTGAGTCGGTATGCTGAGGGAGATCAGCGATGCCCTGATCTCGTGTCTCAAACCCTGCTCGAAGGTCCGGGCCCGGAAGAATGGGTCCCGTACCATGTCGGTCGAGTAGCGCGAGAGATCGGTAAATCTCGCCGAGTACTGAGCGACCGTCATGCTGCCCTGCTGCAGCTGTAGAAGCTCCTGGATACGCACCGCACGAAGGGTGGCTGGGACGAACTCCGAGCGGAAGATGCTCTCAAAGTCCGTCCAAAGTAGAGATGCCTCATCGTGCACCTGGAGCATCAAGCTCCACCATCGTCCTGCTGCTGCGTGTAGTAGGCTCGCAGCGAGGATCACCATGAGGTCTGCTGGTGTCCTCACTAGCCTAAACACTCGAACCACTGCCTCCAGCCAATCCTCTGCTGCCTGGGGATCCGTCTCCCCGCGAAACCTGGGCGGTTGCTGGCGCTGAAACTCATGCAGTGCGCTGAGGCGACGTGCATCGTCAGCGGCTGCTGCTGGAAGCATCGGGGGTTCGGCGGGTAATGTTACCGCCGGTGCCACTACTGGCAAAGGGCCCTGCACCGAGGCCTCGTCGCTCGGTGGGATGTCATCTCGCTCGACTCTCGGAACCCTAGCTGGCTGCCGTCGTGGGGCCATCCTAAAAGGAAACAAGTGCGCCACGGTCAGAACAGTATACCTGGTGAGCTGATATAAGTAATCAAAAAGAAAACTTTCAAACACACACGCAATCAATGTTTTCGTGCATTAAGTCGGAAATCAGAAGTCAGGGTCCTTGTGTACGGATACGTCGGCCGCCGCACCAACACTGGACTCCCTGGACTGATAACCACACTCAATACGCTAAACATTATTGCTTCACATAGAAAAGATCAGAGTTCGTGGTAGAACCGAACTCCTCTGATACCAATTTGTCACGAACCGCCCTCGGGGTCCGTGCCGTGACTACCCCAAGCCCGCCTTCCATAGGCCAGGGGCTGGCGACTAGCACCAAGGCATAAATCCCAGTAAAAAGGGAAGGCATTGCCTTTGAAAAGTAACAAACACCACAGAGTAAGCAAGCGGAAAGTAAACACTAAAAAAAGCAGAGTAAAACTGACAGTGAGGAAAAGTAAATGGGCCAGAATACAAACCCAAACTAAAAGTAAAGTACAACTCGAAAGGGAAAACAGCAACTGAAAAGTAAAAGCCGCTACACCGAGCTGTCCACTGGAAATCCCACCTGAAGGGTGGGTACAGATAGCTCCTCTGCTCCACGGGTCCCGCCGTCCGCTCCGTGCACGTCCCGCCCAGTGGTCCACCTCCGGGTACCGTCCCGCTCTACAAGCCTCAGCTAAGGTCAACGCTGTCCGTCGTCTGCAACCAACACAACGTAGTGCGGGCGAAGCCCGTGCAGGGGTGAGTATAAGCTACTCAGTAGGGACCCCAAGACCCCTGAAGGTCTCTCAAATCCACAAAGGATAAACCACGAAGAAAAGTACAATCACGAAGTAACAACCGACACTGCTTAGGTATATGCCCATACATATACCTAAGTCATCAATTCAAATACGCTCCAACCTCTGAGCCCAAGTACAACTCAGTCCACACAGGATAGTAAACGTATTCCACATAGGAAAGCAAAACGTAATCCACACAGGATTGCTCAACACAATCCACACAGGAAAGCAATAGGATTCAGCTCACACAGGTATACTTCTTCAAAGGAAGATAAAGATGATCACTGATCCATCTAAGTCGTCGGACCCACGAAGGATCGATAGGTAACTAACCCCCGCAATGACCCACACAGGATCGGGCCCACACAGGACCTGTAGGCGCTGGCTCACACAGAACCGCTGAGCGCAAGGACCCACACATGATCGGACCCACACAGGATCGGTAGCACTGATCCACGTAGGATCGCTGAGTGCTGAAGTCGTCGTCGTCGAATCCACACAGGATCTCTGTACTGTCGTCGTCGCAGTCACAGTAGCAGTAGTAGAAGTAGAACAGTCGCAGCCAGCACTAGGGTTCCCGCACATAGCAAGCTCGTTCGGAGGGTCCGCTCCACGAGCCGAGAGGCTAATACATCAACTGTCACAAAGACTTGAGTTGATGTATCCAAAAGTTCCGTAACGTCAACAGGAACTCAACGCAACAGACGGCGCGTCGATCGGACGCCCGGTCTGAGAGTTATTGGCATTTTCGTCTCCGGGGCCCGGTTGGTTTTTAAGGCAAAACCAACCCGACCGTACTCCACCTGCGTCCAAACCTCGGGCGGAGTATGCCAAAAGATCCGTCTCACTAAGAGGAAGACAACGCGACTGACGGCGCGTCAATCGGACGTTCGTAGCTCAAGATATGAGCGTTTCCGCTCCAAAGGCCCGGTTGGTTTCGTGAACGAACCAACCCGGCCGAACTCAAAGTAAACCGAAACCTTGAGTGCGATATACCGAAACGACCGTCTCGATCCAAGGATCGCGTTGCCGCAGACGGTTCGTCATTCGGAGGTCCGAGGCTCAAGATATGGCCAAAAGACCGGAACTGGTTTGAAACGGGGGGGGGGGGGGGGGGGGGGCGGGTCCGGGCCGACCCGGCCCGACCCCCCCCCCCCCCCTGGGGCGGCGCGGCGGCGCGGGGAGCCGCGGCGGCTTGGCGGCTGGCGCCGCACGTGGTCGGCACGCGGGGGGCAAGCCCCCGCTGATTGGGAAGCGGCGCGGCCTTTGTGCCGCGCCATTTGCAAGAAACGGCCCCCGCACGTGGGGGCCGGCTGGAAACAAACCGGGGGGCCGGCTGCCCCTTGGTTTCGTGAACGAACCAACCCGGCCGAACTCAAAGTAAACCGAAACCTTGAGTGCGATATACCGAAACGACCGTCTCGATCCAAGGATCGCGTTGCCGCAGACGGTTCGTCATTCGGAGGTCCGAGGCTCAAGATATGGCCAAAAGACCGGAACTGGTTCGAAACGGGGGGTCCGGGTCCGGGCCGACCCGGCCCGACCCCCCCCCCCCCCTGGGGCGGCGCGGCGGCGCGGCGACACGGGGAGCCGCGGCGGCTTGGCGGCTGGCGCCGCACGTGGTCGGCACGCGGGGGGCAAGCCCCCGCTGATTGGGAAGCGGCGCGGCCTTTGTGCCGCGCCATTTGCAAGAAACGGCCCCCGCACGTGGGGGCCGGCTGGAAACAAACCGGGGGGCCGGCTGCCCCCCTCTCCTCAAAGAACCGTCGCCCTCATAAAGAGGGGGGTTTTGGGTGTTGGCCGGGGGAATTAATTCCCCCGGTTTAATGCCTTCCGGCGGGCCAGCTGGCCGACCGGTTTTCTCCAACGGGACCGGAAATCTCCGGTCCCCCCTTCGGCTTCCGACGCCGGCGGCCCGGCCGCCGGTCTTCTCTTCCCGCCGCGGCCCGGAACCGGCCGCGGTCTCCTCGTCCCGCCGCGGCCCGGAACCGGCCGCGGTGTTCGTCATCCGGCGCGGTGCGACGGCACCGCGCCCCTTCGCCGTGCCTTGATTCCTTTCAACGCGGCGCGACGGCGTCGCGTTCTTGAAGATTCTTCCTCGGCGTGGCGCGACGGCGCCGCGCAAAATAATTGCACGATTATCCGCATGGTGCGACGGCACCACGCCACTTGCTTCCACCCGCAAGAATAAACAAGAACGATGGAGGGGGGTTCGGCCGTGTTCGTGCGGTCCGGCCCCCTCACGTTAAAATAATAACGCAACTTTAAATAAATCAAGCCACACGTTAGACTTGCTAAATTCACGATCAAGAATAAAAATAGTTAAACCAAAAAGAAATCAACAACCCCTACCTTGGTATAAGGTTCGAAGATTTGTCTACGTTCCGCGGAAGACGACGTCGCGGAGGTCGGGCGTCGCGGTCGTCGTTCGTCAAATCCGTTGACGAAGGGATGCGTCCGATGCGATACGTCGTTGGCGAAACTTCTCAAGTCGACGAAGGAAAACCGAGGAGGAAGCGGTGTCTCCCTTTCTTTGACGTGGAGAGAAGATAGAACGGCGTGTCGGAGTTCTTCGCGTTCTTCAAGGAGGAAGATGAAGTTCTTCAAAGTGTAGAACTCTTCTTCTCTCAAATCTCCACACAACACAGCAACTCCCAAAATAAAATAAGCTACACCTTATTTTATTTTCACTTTGCCAACCTTTCAAAATTCAAAAGTTGAATTCATTACATTAATTAAATCTAGAGCTGTCAAAAATTAAATGATGAGATAAGTTGGCAAAAATTAATGTAGGGGAGAGCCACATAATTTAAGAGGGGGTTTAGAGGGGTTAGGGAATTTGAAAAGGTGGGGGCTCGTGTGGGCCCCACCTCCCTCATAACCACACATGGGAAGTTGGGTGGTTGTGGGCCCCACCAACAACTTCCCATGAGAGAGTCTAACCACCACGAATAAAATAAAATTTACACACAATTTTATTTTACTTATCTTTTAATCCCCAAAACTAACTTTCAACTCGCAACAAATGCAACTTCCGAAAAGGTCTCTTTTAGCGAATTTCGGCGCTGCGAGTTCATCGGTGCCCTCAGATTTCAATTCCGAGCACCGGATCAAAAGTTAGGAATTCCCGCTCGTTCGTTCACTGAACGTACCCGAGCCAAACTTCGGAAATTAATTCCGGGCACTCCGGGCCTCGGAATCAGGTGCCGTCTGAAACCGCGCTCTTGTAAAATTATAAAGAAAAATAAGAAAAAATTTTCCTTCAAATTTATGGGTCTTTACACTTTATATTATTGTCCATTTACATAGGAAACCAAGAGTATTTATTTGTATGAAATATGGATTTCCTATTAGAAATAATAAACTTATCATGTTTTCAATTATATATCTTTAGTATTCAATTTAATTTAATTTTAATTTATGCATCTAGTTTCATAAGATGACTATATTATTAGATCCTATGATCATTTTATTTAGTACCAATTCAATAAAATAACCATATACATCAGGTTATTAGAGTTATGTTATTACATTCGATATCAATGTAAGTTTGTTAGAAACCATAGGAACTAAATTTATATGAGAATTGATATAGAACTTTACACCATGATAAACCCTTAATATATTCTATAAATATTTATATATTACATTAAATGAATTTTTAATAAATGAATACGAATTATATACAATGATTTATAATTCATACTTATATTCAACAACTAACTAAGTATATACAATTATTTATAAATTACATCTAATGTAAGAAACTGAAACAATTTCAACACCCACAATCAGCCTAGGGATTTACCTCTTGATCATATCAATTAAAACGATGTTGGTGTTAAGATTTGTTTAAATATATTAGGGTTTTTAACATAGTTTTTGATAATAACATTTCCCATATGGAACATCCTGTTACTCGACCACATGGTGTAACAATGTTGGCCTGCTTCATGAGGCCACAACGACCATATTTTAATGAAACCATGAATATGTTAGTAACTAGAAAATGAATTAAGTATACAGAGAAGGTATTAATTTATTTCGGATACATTTAAATGAATAAAGATATTATGGTTTTTAATATCTAAAAGGAGATACTAATCAATGGTTTATATTTATTAAAAACATTTAGAATGAATAAGAGATAGATAATGTGGAATGGAAGTATTTTAAGGTGATATTATTTGAGAAGAACTTTCCTGGTAAGTAATGATATGACATGAAAATGAAATTTCAGAATTTAATACAAAAGGAAGAGGAGAATGATGTTTAGTATGAGGAAAAATTATCAAGGATATCAATACATGAAAGAGACTATGTACATAATCCAAAAATAAATATTTATTACTTATATGATAGGTTAAATCCAAGCCTTTAACGGTTATTAACATCTCAAAAAATATTCCCCGTATGTGGATATAGATAATAGTTCTATAAATACTGAGTATTATTTTTATAAGTATTTTACTTTCAAATACAAACATGAGAAGAATTAGGAGACTACACACCCTATTACAATGAATTTTTCAAAGTAGACTATACAAAGTGTTGAATTTATTACATGAAAATACCAGGGGAAGAAACACCCTCGTGCTTTATTAAATGGATTGAGAGTCTGTTACAAGTGTAGATATATGGCCTTTAAATATTACATGTTAATGGGATTTAAGTATGTTACAAATTTCCACTATTATAATTAAAATAATTTGAAATTATATTCAAATAAATGCATCTAGTGTCAAGGGAACTTACACAATAAGAAGCCATGGGAACAAGGCTGAGACTATGACATCACAACAATACATATTTAGGTTCCAAATGAAGTTATAGTAGGCACTTTGATCAAAAAATGAAATTTATCTAATACATAATTTGATTTTGGATACACACATTTCTTTATATCTTAATGATTATCAAGAACATTGAATCATTCATTAATTCACTTTGAAATGAGTTTTTAGTTAAAAGTCCTTAAGTAATTATTTTAGAAATAAGAATATATTTTTCTATCTCTAATAAAATTCTTATAGGTTCTTTAATTAAAAATCAAATTTTAATACTATTTAGTAACATTCCAAAAATCCATGGTATTGATTTTCAATAAAACTATAATGTAGGAATTTATTAATATGAGAAGAATATTACAATTTATGAGGCTGGAATAGAATCCCTTTTCTTAGGGGAGGGAGTTAATCGCCCGAGTCATATTTGAAACCACATCTATAAGATCATCTTAATGAAATTCCTGTAAAGGATGAATCAATGAATGAAATTTATAAACTAATTACATAGGATGCATCTATTTTTATGTATTATATTAATTCATTCTTGAAGAAATTATCAAGACATGCACTTGATAATGAAGTTGAATTATATTTTAATCTTATTCTTGATGCAAATATCACTCCTAATATTACGTATAGATTGAAAAAAGGTGGAATGTGCATTGAGTAGGAAGGATTATGGAGTCATTTCTATAACGAGGATAGAAAAGGATCCAATAATCATGGATTTAGTAATGTTGAAAAATAAAATAATTTAGAATTTGAATCCATAATTCCTTTTCTAAATAATTTCTCAGCCATATTTTATAGAGAATTTTTATAAGTCTTAATAAGAATATATGGGTTCAAAAATTACTCTTAAAGCCATAAAAGATGAGATATTATAATAGTTTATCTATGAATATGGATTTTTTATGTTTGGAAAGATACTATGTGCACTATCATATATTGAATTTGTCTATACACCATTGTATCACCAATATGTAAAGGGACCTAATGGAGAACTTCTGGTGGAAAAATTTAATTGGGAAATTACTAACTGTGTTTCAAGATACTTGATATGATAATAATTAATGGTTGTGAGACAACTCTTAATGTTTGTGATGAAACCTCTCCCAATAAAAATGTGGAAGTGGGATGATATCACAATGGAATTTATTACTTCACTTCATAGTACATCTAAAAATAATGATTATATATGGTTTATTTTGGATCTCTATTTGAAGAAATTATATTTTCTATAAATAATGGAGTATGTACCCCTTTATGTTCT
Source organism: Viscum album (assembly GCA_963277665.1). Taxonomy (NCBI): domain Eukaryota; kingdom Viridiplantae; phylum Streptophyta; class Magnoliopsida; order Santalales; family Viscaceae; genus Viscum; species Viscum album. Next base: position 1,170,528,243 of record OY728164.1, read on the forward strand.
TAGAAAACTCTATATCAATGTAGTTGAAAAACTTCAGGGTGCATATTTGTTAATTTTATCTGATCATTATCCTCATTTCACATCTATATTTTTTATAATTACATAATAGTGTTTGAACACTGAGATATGTTTGAGCACTTCCTATCATCCCCAAATATATGGGAAGTCTAAATAGAAAATTTAAACCTTATAGGACATACTGAGGTCATGCTCACTTGAATTATAAGGAATGTTGGACAAGAACCATCCATTAGTGTAATTTTTGTATGAAAATGGATTTCATTTGAGTATACAAAGAGAATCTTATAAGTCCTTTTATATTAAAGTATGATGTACTCCAAATTACTGGGATGAGTTTTGGGAAAAGGTGAATTTTGTTCCAGATCTCATTGAGGAAATAAGTGAGAATGTGTGATCTATCTAGATCCATATTAAGAAATATCATAGAAGATACAAGATCCATTATAATAATTAAATGTTGAACTTGGAATTATATTAAAAATATCATGTATTCTTGAAATTATAACCATGAAATAAAGTTAGAATTTTTTGATTGATGGGAAAGTTAAGTTCAAGGAACATTGAGCCTTTTTTTAGTTTAGAGAGTATTAAAGCTGGAACATATATTTTGGATTTTACAACAAACATATCTAAAGTATATGAAATCTTACAAGTTTAAATATTAAGGATGTACATTCCATACCTAGTACACATACTCACTAATGAAGAAATAGAGCAAGAACATGACATTGTCCAAATTCATGACACTATAGAGAAAGTAATATGGAATTGGAAAACTCGAACAAAAAAATTTATTTAGAATAATCATAAGTTAGGAGAATAAATATGGAATCTAAATGAAACAATAATTAATAATTAACCTCATTTTTATGTATTTATATACAAACAAAATTTCAAGTAAGTAATTATTTAGGGGGGGGGGTGAAAGACCTGAGATTAAAATAAGTTAATGTAACCATTGTTTAGTGAAGTGTCCAATAAAATGAATCTAATTTGTATAGTAATATAATTTGTAATTATTAAAAAATTATTCCAATAAAGTAATAATAATTACACCCATATTTATCAGAATAAAAATTTCACTTTCTATAATATTTTTTTTGACTTTGTGGTACCAAATATGTAATTATAAAACACAAATTTTTTTATTTAATAATTAAATTTAAAAAAATAGAAAATTATTTTGATAAAATGGGATTTAAATTTGGAATTAGAACATCCAAATTAGTTATGGGTGAATTTTTTGGATATTTTTAGGTTGATATTTTGGTGAATAGAAAAATTACAGTATTTACGAATACCATAAATTTTTTGAAATCGTTATGATGTAAGAATGACATAAAAATTTATGAAGATTTTTCTAAATTTTTTTTTTATGGAGTAAAATATTGAATTTAAAAATATTATATTGAATTTAGAAACCTATATTTGTCATTTTATAACCTAAATTCTTTTTATCCTAATAAAAACTACTTTTGATTAATTACATTTAATGTAGTGGTTGGATGGTTAAATTTGGTTTTTACTTGATTTAAATTTTGAATCACCCTATTTTTTTAATAAAAATACAACTAATGTTTTGGTAATTCATTCTATTCAAAACAATTTAGCCTAAATAACATAATAGACATCATTTTAACCCAAAAATATTTCCCTCCTTAAGTATAAATACCCTCATTCTCTCATTCCACTTCACTATAAATTCATTAAACATGAACTCCCTCAAATTTTATCTCTAAAGAGTCTCTAAAAGGATTTTATAAGGTTACAAGGTTTTCCTCTCAATATTTAAGAAGATACATTTTAAGGTTAAGGTTACTAACCTCTTATATACATTTAATTTTAAAATCCTTTCAACTTCATCACTTTTTCAATTAAAATTCTACTGTGCTTAATTTTTATAAATTACTTATTTTATTTTCAATGATTGATCACAATTCAATATTTTTATACTACCTTTATATGCCATTATAATGATCAAACATTATTATATCTAGAAAACAACTTAAAATTTAGTAAATTAAAGAGTGCGTGATTTTATTGAAATGAAATCCCTATATAGATAGAAACATGTTTATGTAGGTTTTGGATAAAAAACATCAAGGGTTAATAACCCTAAATTTTTTTGTTGGGTATTATGTCAATACTCACTCAGTTAACAACTAATTTTTATTAACAGACACATTATTTGACACTCCTTGGGGAAATGGTTTGATTAACATTGTCTTTAAAAACATAATTATGTATTATTTGGTAGCGATACCTCTAAAGCCTGAAAGTGATTATTAAGACTACCTTGTTATCATTACTTTGATAATATAACATTCCACAACATTGTGAATATCCAATTATTTCTAAGTTGATTGTGGTATATTTTCCAAGATATCCATAATGTTATATTGATTAGGGATATATTAATATTCCATATATATTTATCATATACAGAGAACAATTTATTACTTATCCAAAATTATATATATCATTTCTTAGGGAACATTATGATAAATAATATTTATCTATTATCTTCATAAGATTAATGCATTGGGATTGTTTGGTGATCGGTGGGATCTAGGATTATATACCCCCTCAATATATCGGTAGGTATTATAAGAAAAAAAACCATGATATTTAGTATAATACCAACATATTTTTGTATGATTTCATGAAAAAATCCATGAATATATATTTATGATAACTCATAATATGAATTCACTCATTGTGATATTAGTTATTCAAAATCCATTATTTTTTTTACTATTATCAAATCCTTAGATATATTATTTTTGATTTTTTTTATATTATTGACGTTTTATTTATTCTACGATTATGTATGATAGATTTTACTATATCCTAATCTCTATTGAGTGTCTGAACTCTCCATTTTATATTGTTTTTCATAGTTTTTCAAGGAATCCATGAGGATTACTATGAGTCGTATATGAAGTTTCAAGGATAAACAATAAATATTTCATATGAAGTATCTTTAGTTTTCAATTTAATGTAATGTTCATTTATGTATCGAGTTTCTTGGTTCAAATAAATTATTGGATAGTTTGATCTATATATTTTGTACCAATATAATAAAATAACCACCACCTTGAGGTTAATCTAGTCTGGGTGTTATATCCACTATGTTATTTTATTCTATAATCATGATTCTATATGATTTTCAATACGCTAAATATCAATAAATAATCTATCATTACATGTTCTACCCAAATTTCACCTTATAAGTTTAGGTACTCTTATAACTTCAGGATAACCCCAAACCTAGTGAAAAATTCTAATAAATATCCCACAATTTGATAGAAATAAGTTATCTTTCTTGAACACAATCTTTAAACCATACATGTTTAACAACCTCATGGAAGCTAAGTTCCTATGAATTTGGGAACATATAAGAAATCAATTAAATCAAGGATATTTTTGATATAAATAGAATATGAACAACATCCTTACTAAAAATATTTATACATGAAGAGTTCTCCAGGTAGATTGGAATTCTATATTTTATTGGTTCTATCTTCTTTAAGAGAGACTTTTTGTTGCACATGTTTTATGTAACACCAGAATCTTTCCACTAAGAAGTTATATACTTGAGTAAATTAGCTTAAATTACCATGGATGTAAAGTAATACTTTGATTAGTTTTTTTCTATATTTATTATTATTATTGTTACATTACCATTATAAGTGTTCCAACTTGTTAAAATGTATCATTCCCTTTTCTTCTTATTCAATTGAGCATTTCATTTTGAAGAATGGTTTTTGTGTTTTAAAACTAGAAGGTACTAGATGGAATTACACCCTGCACCATAAGGAACTTGGATTTTTCATCCTTAGGATAATTTCATTCATCATGGTTTTTAATTCATACTCAATTTTTTATTAGGTTAGTAACTCATTGAGGGAAATATCTTCCTTATTTTTTTTTCAGATAATGCTTAACATTCTTCCATGAAGGGGGGAGTTTATTGATGATGGATGTCAAAATGATAGAATCTTCTATGATCATGTAGTTTTTCATTAGATATTGTATGATATATTTTATTTCATATAACATAACTATTATAGATCTACCATTTACCATTTTGTATAAAAAAATTATTACAAAGAATTTCTTGCTCGTTGCATCCTTAGTGTTGTATTTTGGTTTCGAAGCTCCCCAGATCCCTTTTTTTTCAAGATATGTCATCAAGTGTCAACGATATCATCAAAAAATGTGTTGAGTGTGTTTCCTATGCACATGATATCATTTTTCATTAATTTTTCCTTATGTGAGAAATTTAGAGTGTCTCATCAAGGAATATTGGGAGATTTGGTGTGAAATGTTTTAGATGGTAGTATAAGAAACTTACCAAGGAACAATATGATGTTAATATCATTAAGATTTTATTTTAACCGACCAAATTAGTAGTAAAATGGGTTATAATAGAATACAATTTTGGATAAAATGGTGTCTCATTACCATACACTTGTAGTTAATAAGCAGAAATCCCATAATATAATTTGGAATATAAAGAGTAATAAAAGGTCTTTTTTGTTCCACATAAATAAAGGACCTTTGATTCTTGTTTAAGATTTTAGTGGAATCTAAATTTTGTACATTAAATGACCGCACTTTGTTGTGGATGGTGTGGTGCACCATCCCTCATATGATTATTGACTCAAAACTTTAACATTTTACCAGGAAAGTTCAGTATAGAGCGTAATCAACCCTAAAAGTTATGATTAACAAAATATAGACAACGAAAATCAACATATGGTAAAAAAAGTATCACCAAATCATAGAAATGAGAAAAACCTTCAACCCAAACATAACAAGATGGTCATAAGACCAATAACAAAATGACCATTGGCCTATATCTGTACCCAATATATGTAAAACAACCACTCTAAATCGCCAAGAAAAACACTGCACTCCATCCGAGCCAGTAGGCTTATAGCCATGCTTCTAGAGACCCACAAAACATACCAAGGTCCACCCTACATCCCAAGGTCTCCCTACCACATTCTATGAATATTATGCGTATCAAAATAGCTCCCTATGTCCAAATACGCATGGCATGAAATCATCATCTCACTGAAGCATGTTGCCGCCCGATGTGCCACCTGTGTCTTTCTATCTCATGCCTACGTAACACCGGTTGCTCCATCCAAACCTTGTCACTATTAGTGCACTATTATCCATGATCCACTTCATCACTACATCAATCGTCGTACCGTGATACAAAACACCTCGCTAGAGCTTGTAGCCAAAACCTAAGTACCAATATCATCAATATTCACTACACGCAACCTCTCGTTACTGCTGGGATTCCAGATCGATGGTCGTCCCATCATCACCAAAAGAGTCTACAAACCACACACTAAAGGAGATCAAAAGGATCTAATCATTGGAAGACAACCCCACTCGCCCATCCCTTTGATGACACCAAAATTTGGGATCCTTCTGTTATAACCAAAATCACACGCTCCTCCAGGATCCCACATGATGATCACTAACTATGGGTCCTAGACCTCCTCTGTCATGTACAATTTATCACTGGTTCCCCTAGAGATTTCATATATAACCAGTTAGGCCACCAAACAAGATCCTACTATCATCAGCCTTCTTACCATAACACCCTCGGCACAACAGCCAAAAATCCTCCAACTTTAGCACATTAATGATTTATACCTTATACCCCATTATGTTCTCCATAATCTTCTTCTTATCATTGAGAACCATTCTCTTGAGGAAACACATCATAGATCAAGTTTGACTGGCCTACATGCTGTCCCCACCAGTGGGTAGAGCCCCTGGATTCGATTGGTGGTTTTCCAAGAAACACTCTTCATGGGTTTATCATGATTTTAATCCTTGGGTAGTAGAATATGTGCTGATATATCATCATAAAGCAAATGAAGATAATTATAAGTGTATTGGATGCAAAAATTTCCTTATGCCCGAGAATAAAAAAACACCTTTGATCATCCTCAATGAGGATTAAGCCTTCACATGGATGATTTCCATTAGAACTCAGAGAGAGGGGATCTACCATATCATTACCACATTTTACAATTCATGATTTTATATAATGATAAAAAACGTTCCTCTTATAATGAATAATCCAATCTAACCGAATTTCCAATATGGGATTAAAAATGTATTCCACAGTTAAAAACCAAAATAAAAACCAATTTAAAACATTTTTAAAATATAAAAAAACAACAGGGTATAGACTCATGGATGTTTGACGCATATTGCTCAAATTGACTTTATGGATCTAATTCAATGCATATTTGGTGAGGATCTTGGAACTAGGTATCGCTGGTGAGATCTAGTGTGTAATCTGACTACATTGGGGATATTGTTGGGTAATGGTATAGAATTTTCTTGCATGGTAGTAGAAGGATCCCATTTAAGAATATTAAAATTTCTCTTTTCTGAAGAGTAGATCCCCCCCCCACAAAATAGGTATTAAAATGGGTTAAAGGTGAATGGTGATTTGGATATAGTAGTGGATCAATGCTCTAGACATAGTTGAGATAATTCCATGAAGATGATTTAGAATCCAAATAGAAATGAAAGTTCCTTGTTATTTCAAACAATCAAATTTTCCTTAATTATTATATAATAATTGGGAGGAATCTAAATATTTGAGAGGTATTGAGAGATTAGTGGGTAATGGTATGGAATTTTATTTTATGAAAGTATATAGCGACCATTGAGGAATGTCACAGTGTTACAATTCTTAATAGTAGATTTACCCCACCAAATAGGTTTTACAATGGTTTGTATGTGAATGTTGATTAGGATATAACATCGGCTCAATACTCTAGACTTTTACTTAGTGTAGAACATAATCGGAAGAAGATTTTTAATCAATATAGAAATGAAAGGTCCTTGTTATTTCACACCAAAATATATACTTTAATTATTATATAATACTTGAGAGGAATATTAATATTTGATAAGGATTTGAGTGAATGTGTTAAAGTTTATCTAATTTTTACATATAATAGAGAGGTGATTTTATTATTATGGAAGAACCCATTTAGATAATTTATCCCACCCCTTGTGATTGGGTAGATTATTATTATATATTATAATGACCTGTTTTGGATGTAATATTATCCATTAGATCACACTTGATCAAATAAATGGACTAGATCAGACGCACTAGAATACAAACATGTCTATTAGATCATTCCTGATTTGATTGAAGGTCCAAGTCACACTCATCTGGTAGAATTAGTTTAACATGTCTAACATACCTATTCGATCATTAGACCAAAATAGTATAATAAAATAATTTATTAGAGAAAATCAAGGAAACTCTAATAATCATGCACTGATATAGTGTGGGATGTATAATTTAATCTATCAATGCCCCATATTACATGATTTCACATGCACTTGTGTGTGTTCATGGATAGTGCAGTGCACCATACCCTAAAATATTACTTCATCCTAAATTTATAATTATAAATAATGATAAATATTTCCCCCTAAAAAGAGATTCCCCATTCTAAGATACTTTCAAATACAGGATTCCAAAAAATATTCTCCTTTAGAAAAAAAACTATTATTTTTTTTATAAAATTATAAATTAAAATAATCCTCTACCATTTTAAAATATATTAAAAATACCTTTTAAAACTCAAGAACCATAATATATTGGAAATAACTATCATAAATATAGGTATCTCTTGATATTATCCTTTATATAGAAGAGAAAAATCAAAGATGAATAAATAAATTTGTGGAAACTACCTTCACTGCAACAAAATAGGTATTTAAGAATGATAAAAATAGACTTTATCCGTGATATAGTAGTATAAACTACTGGATCAAGATTAAAACCACTACTCTTTTATCAACACTTTTATAAGCGCTGATAAAGGGGAATACTATAGTGTGATGTAACAACGCACCAAAACATGAGTATAGTGTGCTATAATAGCACAAAACATCATCAAAAACATCAATAAATAAGAAAAATAATTTATCAATACATAATTTAAATGAAATATAATTTACGACACAAATACTAGAAAAACAAATATATAAATTTCAAACATTGGTTTATACAATTACATGAGTACAAATTATTAAATGCATTCAAAAATAGTAGTCTTAGTTTGTCTTTTGATCCTAAACCTTTCTTGAGAAAAAAAAATAAATTGTATAAGAAACTAATCCTTATTTTATTAATAATATAAAGAAGTAAATTAAGAGAAAGTGTTAATTTTATACTAAACATTGAGTCATACAAGGAACTTTGTGTATCAGATTGAGTTGTGGTTGATTCTTGCACCTCACACAATTTATTGTTCATCTTAAATATTTATCTATGTGAAAATTAACTAAATGAGTGAAATATATAAATGATAAGGAAATTTATAGAATGATGAGAAAAGAATCTAGACTCATTTGGTCGGTTTTAGCGATGTGATGCACACTTTAAACTAAAATGATGCCTATATATTTAAAAGATTCACGTGGAGTCATATGATTCACACCATGGGTCATATTGATGTGTGTATTATTCTCACACATCTCAAATGACTTATGGATCATTTTACTAATGTATGTAAATAATTTGAACAAGTTTTTTTTAGTTTTGAGTGTTTATGTTTTCTTTTTTACTAAAATGTCATTTTAAACTAGAAACACATAATTTTACTCATAACAGTCACATCGTGTGTAATTTTTATGTGATAATTATTCATACATATAAAAAGTGACTTATGAATCATCTATATAAATTATTAATAAAATACAATTATGTTTTCTCATATTTTAGTGTGGGACAATTTTTGAACTAAAATGTTGATTTTAAACTGAAAATGGACAAATTGTGCCATACCAGACACATCATGTATCATATTAAGGTTTAGATAATTTATATATGATAGAAATGAATTATGTATAATTTTTTTAAAGTATCAAAACAATATGATTGTATTTGTTTGGTTATTAGTAGGTAAATTGTAATTTTTTACTCTAATTAATGTCAATTTAAAATAAAAAGACACACTTGGAGTTATATCGATCACACCATGAATAATATTGAAGTTTGGATAATTATTTCACAACCAAAATATCTTATGGATTTTTATATAATGATTAAAAATAGTTAGAATGTGATTACTTGGTTTTATGTACGTTACTTGTCTTTTTTACTAAATTGTTATTTTAAACTGGAAACATGCACTTTGAATCATACTAATCACATCATATATATGTTTTACATGACACTAATTTTGAATTTTTATGAATGAATTATGAATAAATTTCTTATATTATTAAAAAAATATGATCATGTTTCCTTAGTTTTTAGTGAGTTACATTTTTCAAACTTAATTATCGATTTTAAGTTGATAACAAACACATTGTGGCTTACCGGTTAAATAGTGTATGAGATTGAGATGAGTATGATTCAAAAAATTGAAAAATGACTTATGTATAGATTATATAATTTATAAAAACTATCTAAAGTCGTTTTCTTGTGTTTGAGTAGATTAGTTTTATTTTTTACTAAAATTGATGTCAATTTTAAATAAAAAGATACACATTAGTCATATCGGCTGCACCATGCGTCAAATTAATGTATGGATAATTATTACACGTCCTAAATGTATTACATATCATTTTAATTATGTATCAAAAAATTATGAATTCCTTTACTCAGTTTTCTATACATCACTTGCCTTTTTTACTAAAATTTCATTTTAAACAGGAAACTCGACTCATACCGATCACATCATGTGTCAGTTTGACATGAGAAAAATTCCTACATGTGAAAAATGACATATGAATCAATTTCTTAAATTATCTAGAAAATAGAAGCTTGTTTTCTTTATTTTTATTGAATTAAATTTATGGAACTAAAATTTTAATTTTAAACTGATAATGGGCACATTGAGTCATACCATGAATATCGTGCATCATATTGAGGTGTGGATAATTCATACATATAAAAATTTTATTCATCATTTAACTAAAGTATAAAAACAATAAAAATGTGTTTTCTTTGTTTTGACTAGTTCGGTTGTCCTTCTTTTAAATTTATTTCAGTTTTAAATAAAAAGGAACACATGGAGTCATATCAATACCAACAAGAATCATACTAAGGAGTGGCCGATTCATACACATTGATAATGACTCATGGATCATTTTATTTAAGTTTAAAATTAATTTTAATGTGTTTTCTCAATTTTGATAAGATTAGTCACCATTTTTAACAAAATTAATGTCGATTTTAGAAAAAAAGACACACTTGGAGTCATATTGGTCACATCATGTGTCACATTGAGGTGAGGAAAATTCCTACACATCCAAAATATCTTATGGATCATTTTCATAAAGTATTAAAACATTATGAATGAGTTTACTTGGTTTTGAGTATTCCACTTATCTTTTTTTACTAAAATATAATTTTAATCTAAAGACATTCACTTTGACTCATACAAATAACATTGTTTATCACTTTTACATGAGACTGATTCTTACATATCAAAAATGACTAATAATTCAATTTACTAAATTTTCATGAAAATATTTGGGCATTTTCATCATTTTCAATGAGTGAATTTTTTAACTAAACTGTCGATTTTAAACTAATAATGGGCGCATTGAGTTATGCTTGGAACATCATGTATCAGATTGAGGTGTGGATGATTATTAAACATCACAACAAACCTATGGATCGTTTACCTAAAATATTGAATCAATTTGAATGTGTTTTATCAGTTGTGGGTAGTTCAGTTGTCCTTTTTACTAAAATTGATGTAATTTTTAAATAAAAGATGCACTTGGAGTCATATCAGTCACACCGTGCATCATATTGAGGAATGTATGATTCCAATACATAGAAAATGACTTATGGATCATTTTACTAAAGTATAAAAACTTTGAAAATTCATTTTATAACCTTTGAGTATATCCCTTTTTTTTAATAATTATTTTTAAATCGGAAACATGAACATTAACCCATAAAAATAACTTCATGTATTGGTTTGAAGTGATTCCTATTCCTACGTGTCAAAAACTACTTATTAATTTATGTAATAAATTATCACGAAAATCCAAGTGTGTTTTCTTTTTTAGTGAGTGAATTTTTTTGAACTAAATTGTTTATTTTAAACTGGTAACAGACACATTGAGTCATAGTGGTCACAAAGTGTGTCTAATTGATGTGAAACTGACTTCTACATGTCCCAAATGACTTATGGATCATTTCCCTAAAGTATAAAAATAATAAAAAATATTTTTTCCCTTTTTTGAGTATTCTAGTTTTCCTTTTTACTAAAATCAATGTTAATTTTAAATAAAAATAATCACTTAGAGTTATATCATTCACACTATGTGTCAGATTGATGTGCAGTTGATTCTTACACATCCCACTGTCCCAATAATAATACTAAGTACCCATTTAACAATGTTTCCATTCCTTTATATGTCGAACATCCATCATTTCTTATTGAATCGATGTTATAATCTGAAAAACCTTTTTTATTATTGAAAGTTAGAAGAGAAGAGGAAGCTCATGTGCCCATTATAAAATGAGAATTCACAAAAATCAGCACATGATCTCCCTATACTCGTAAATATCTCCAAAAATATAAATGTCTTTCTACTAACAACATCAAATTAATATGTAGTTTTGAGAATTCACCAAAAAAAGGCATTGAAAATTGAAAACATGGTTACATTGGTTGAAAGAATTATTTTATTTATTTTGTGGATTGTTAGAGATAGTTAAAAGAAAAATATTACTTCCCAAAAAGATGTGAAAAAAACTAAATAAGTATTAGATAATAATGACAAGGAAATTAACTTACAAATAGTTTATAAAATGATGACCTAATTAATTAAATAAGTAGTAGGAATTCACCTTGTCCTGATGGTTTTATGAATTCTTGAGGTATTTTCTTATTTTCATTATCTTATTTGTAGGCTTGAAGTCAAATCCCTCATGAGCATGAGTAGCTTTGAAAAAACCACCCCAACTCAATCACAGGAATCCACCTGTACAAGAAAACAATTATTATATAAGTTATACTAAAAAGAAATAAATTAAAAATAAATATGAAACAATACATTAATTCTATGGATAATGATTTTACTGTGTAGACATTGTTGGAAATTGTGATATTCAGAAGGTAACACAATAATGATGATAAAAAAATATATCTCACCAAACAATCAATCAATGAGAGAGGAGGATGAGGATAAAATAATATACATTGGATTGAAGCGTTCAATCATATGAGAGATGGTAATGATATCCTATTTGGATAATGATTTTTTTATTTTGTACAAAAAATAATTAAATACACATAAGAAATTCATTATCAATGGTGAACATTATATATAATTATAATAATAGAAACTCAACATTTGATTGTTTCAAAAAAACCTTTTCATGATTTGATGAAAATAGTCAATTTAATTTAAGAAAATAATTAATCCATTGTGGTAGGTGTTATCCTCTGAATTCATCCAATGGTGAATGTAATATAGAATTATCATTCTGATCAACTCACCTTCTAAACAATTATCATTGCATTTTTTTCACTCATCCTCCATCTCTTGTGGACATTCAGTAATGTTTCTTGAAATACTCAAAGTAATTGTCATCCATATGATGAATACTGCTCAGAGAAGTACATGAAACATAAAAGAAATAGGGGATGAGTCCCAAATAAAAAATTGGAATAATAAATTTTTGGGAGATGGGAATGATAGGTTTACACCATTTTTTCTTATAAAAGGGAAAATACATATCATTTGTGAGAATTACATGGATAATAATTAGAGATTCCTAAGGGTGGAACCAAAAGGCTATTAAATAATGATATATTATTAGATGGATTAATGAAAAACATAAATAGTGTCTATTTGATGCGTGATTAAAGAAATTAAGTGATTTTCAAGAAGTTTCAATGAGCATGTTATCTTTTCATAGGAATCTATATTTCAATAAACTGCAAGAAATTAAAGAAATTCTGAAGTCAATGAATAAAATTTCATTAGTGATGGGAATGTTTTGATGAAATATCAATGGAGTAAGACTGTACAAAAAAATAAAATTTTCCTCAAGTAGATCCTAAATCATTTGGAAAGTCTTACAAGAATAATATTTTGATCAAATCTATCCATGGGGAGATTGATTTGATTAAGAGCAATGTTGCACAAGAAATTGTTCCAAGGCTGGAAGAAATAAATGTTATCATAGCCAAGTGGGTGTCCAGTAATAACCTCATAGACTATGGAAAAGTGTCACAAAATAATTAATGGATAGTGTTCAAGGTGAACTCATATATAAAAGGAATTCATATTTATGAAAAATTTACTCCAATATACTGGTTATAAACTATTCAATTTTTTCCGGATATTTCTATTAAAATGATGTTAAATGTATACCAAATAGATTTAAAATATATGCTCCTCAATGTAGTTCTTAAGGGGGGGGGTATAAATTGAGAAACGAGATGGGTTTATTTTGGATGAAAATTAGAAAATGTTTTCCAGTTAATGAATTATTTATATATGATAAATAAATCACTGAGGACATGATATTTAAGGTTGTATCAATACCTAAGAGAGCGTGGCTTTTAGTTATGTAGAGTTGATCAGAACCTCTACATCATGCAGGATATTGTTAAAAGGATGTTGGTACTCATATTTGTCGTATACATTATATTAGAGGATTGGGAAAAGAACAATGAATTTTTTTTGTGGATCATGGGAGGTATGATATCAGGATGTCTATGATTTGTGAAACATTTTCCTATATTTATAAGAGAATTAAGGAAATCATAGTATATTTGTTTCTCAACAAAAATATGAAAAATAGATTCCCAAGTGATTTGTAATGGAATATTCCAAACTAATGACTACACTGACCACTATATGGATGAATTTTGTAAATGATTATGATTGAAAAGAGGTAGATTTCATGGAATGTAGGTATTGAGATCCTATTATACCTCACATAAACATGAACCAAAATTGGGTTTGATATATTTCATATTGCACAGTACCAATGCTATTCCAAGGAGAGCCACATGAAATCGAAGATGACAATACTTAAATATATATATATATAATGAATTTTGGGTTGTTATATTATAGGATAGTGCAACTAGACTTATTAGGATACACTGATGTCTGATGGGAAGGTTCATTGGATAACTGATGGAAATTATAGATATCAAAACACATGGATTTTTTTTCAAGCCTTTGTTTCATTCAACTATTTAATTGTGCGAGCCTTGGATTAGATAAATGGAATTGATGGAGCCTTGAATATAGCCTAGTTCTGAGCTTGGGTTCGAAAACTAGGAGTGTTGGTCGTAGGTTTCTTCTATGGAGAGCTTCATATATCAAAAAATGTTTCATGATGGTTATGGTTCTTAAAATAGATCATGACACATTTATTAGTCATTCCAAAAAAACACCGATAAAGATACCTTTTATCATCACTATGTTAATAAGCACTGATAAAATTAATCTTCATCAGTGATTTTTAGTGATGATAAATACATATAATTATTTAAATAAACATTTTTATAAAGTATAGTTATTATATATAATTATAATACTTTTAATAATACTTTTTATAAAATAATAATTTTATAATTTTTGATTTATAATTATATAAATACATGAAAAATATGATTATATATGTTTATATATGTATATATATATAGTAATTATATTTAATATTAACATAAATTTATTATAATTTTATAATTAATTATTTATAATTATATAAGTACTTTTTGACAAATATTAATTATTCCATTATAATTATAAATGTATAAAAATATTAAATATACATCTTTAAATATATTTATTTATAAATATTTTTTTACAAATTTATTTTTAACATTATTAATTAATATATAATCATAAGTGCCTAAAAATAAAAAATGAGTAAAATTAATTAATTAAAATTGAGTAAAACATTAAAAATTTGGATAATTTGGATAAATATAAATCAATAAAAAATTGATATATATTGAAATAAAGATAAATACATATTGAAAATATTAATACAGAGTAACCAAATATATGTAAAATAAATAATATAAGTTGATGAAATTCCCAAAAAGATATTTATGTGTGTCCAAATGTATATAGAAATTAATTAATTACATACATGTGAAATCAATACGATACATTGGATATATGTTAAATTTAAATATAAAATGACATTCCATTATATTAATTAATCGATGAAGTTAGTTAGTATTTTTAATTCATATTAATTTTTAATTAAAAACCATTGTTCAGTAAATATATTTCTATTTAATGTAATGAAAAAAACAATACTTTTTATTATATAAAACATATTTTTATACATTTATATATATCTAAATATTTAATATATACTATTTATTACCATTATCTATAATTATTTAATTAATAAAATGGTTATTATTTTTCTGAATTTACTTATTTTAAATTTATATTTGTTTAATTTTTATTTTAACTATATCTATATATATAATATAAAATATTTGTAATTTAGATATAGAATAATTAATTTATTTATTTTTATCAATAAATATTTAATAAATATTTTTTAATATTATTTCAATAAAATATTTTTTATATTTTTTATTTAAATATTTCATTTTATTTGTACTTTTATCAGTACTAAAAAAGTGATAATAAAGGATTCCTTTATGAGTGCTAATAATAAAGTGCTAACAAAGGGAGTCCTTTATCAGTGCTAAACATAAAGCACTGATAAAGGACACCCTTAATCAGCACTAAAAAGCTTTGCCGATAAAGGTGGTATTTTATTAGCTCTAAAAATGAATTGAAAAAGGTAACCTTTAACCAGCCCTATAAAAAACACTGATAAAAGGTACCATTTTTCAGTGCTTATTTTAACATAGATAAAGGGTACCTTTATCACCACTTTTTTCTTAAACTGATAAAGGCTAACACTGTTTGAGGCTTATTTTATAGTAGTGCTTGGACATATAAATCTTGTTATTAGTTGGATTCATCCTAAAAAAGTCTATTTAAATTCATAAGTTATTAATCTACTTTAGAAACTATTATGGATTTATTTAACTTATCCGTTAATATATTTTTGAAATCTAGATTCAAAATATGTTTGGAGGGTATCCAATCATACATTTACATTGGTGAAAAAAGTGTTCCCATGTTTCAATACATGTTCTATTTCCCTTTTTCATTAATAATATTAGATCCACCCATCTTTGTCATGGGTAACAAACTCTATTTTTTATGGGATGTAATATAACATTAAAATTTCATTTTCACAAATAATAAAATTTTATAAATTGAGACTGTACATATAAATTTATCACATCTTATGTTAAGATCCCATAATTAGAGAACTATTAAAAAATAATTTAAACCCATCCCTAAGAAGCATTTGTAAACCAAAAACTTTTAATGTATCTTTTTGAGTGGAGATTACAAGTCATGCATTGATAAACAAATGTCTATAGTAATGACACCATCTTGTTTCTATCACCTCGAATAGCTATGTTAGAGACCAATGTGTCTTACACTTCTATTATATTTATTGTTGTTTTCCTTAGACAAAGATTATTAACTATAGAAATGTATAAAAACTGGAGACATTGCTTTTCTCCATAGTGGTAGATATAATAAAATAGATAAAATACATTCCTCTTCTATTCCAATAGCTGTTAAATCTATAATATTAGAATACATCATTGAGTCTCCTATAAAGGATTTTTATTTTCCCCCAATTTATTTGTCTATATCAAGTGTAAAAATCTGAAAACTCACTAAAGAGTGTCCCCCCATATTATTATTCCAAATTTCATAGTAAAATATTTCAAAAAAACATGAGTTTCCACAATGAAATATATAATAATCCACATTAACCTTAAAATATTTAAGTAATCTTTTAACCACATCCCATTATGTATAAAATGAACTACTTATATAACTAATAAATTTTCCAATGGAATATGTAATGTTGAGTATTATTTTGTTCATGACATACATGAGGCACCCAATAGCCCTATCAGATTGTTCTTGAGAAACATCTATACCATTATTTGGTAACACTCAACTCCCAAAAGAAAATAATGTAGAAACCATTTTACAATAAAATTATTAAAAAATCCTTAATACTTTTTCAATATAATTATATTTATAATGTAAAATAAAATTATTATTAATAAATATTTTGATTCCTTAAAAGGACATTAGGTTCACCTATGTCTTCAATATAGAGTTTATTGATAAAATTGAACTATAATAATTTATTTGATTTATATCATTCCAAATATTATCAAGTCATGAACATATAAATAAATAAACATACCATAGTTATTCTAAAACCTATCATTGACACATTTTTTAGATCAATTAAATCGAAATCATTTTGAGAAAATCACTTCATTAAATTTATCATGCCATTGTTTTGGTGATTTTTTAAAACTGTATAGGAATAATAAAATTTGGAAAATAATATTTTCTATTCATGTTACCAAAAATCATTTATATTATTCCATATATATATATATATGTATTTCATTATCCAATTATCAATTTAAGAATAATGTTTTAAAATTATAAAGGTGAATTTAAAAAATATATATGAAAGATAAAAATAGAATAACTCTATTAAATCAATCCTAGACATGGGAGCATAGGCATTGAAATAATTTTTTCACTCCTTTTGAGTAAATCCATTAGCTCTCAATCTTGATTTATATTTTTCAATTATATCCTCAATTTTTTCTTCTTCTAAATACCCACTTATAACCTATCTGTTTTGAATCATGAAGAAGATAAACTAATATCCATGAAAGTTTCACACTTATATACTACAATTAATTATTTATAACTTCCTTCTAAAGATATTAATTATAATATGACAATGCTTATTTGAATGTTTTTCGATTAGACTCCATATTAAAAAAAGAGTTTTTTGTAACAATATTTTTAATTAGATCCTTCTTAAAAGTATATATATATATTAGATATATATATATATATATTTCCTGGATATCCAATGTTTTTTAGTTTTAAAAACCTCATTGACTATAATTTCAGGAGATAATTTTTTATTTAAGAAATATTCCTCTATTTGGACTTTATAAGGTAAAGTGTGAAAACTAGTTTCTTAAAAGACAAAATATCTTGATTCAGTAATAAAATTAATATATAAAAAATTATTTTATTCTATTCACATGAATATATATTCTTTTGGATGATCATTATATCCAAATAAATATTCTGTTAATACTTATTTTACCTAACTTTTACCTTTTTGTTTAGGTAATATTATAATTATATGGCAACCCCAAAACATTAAATAATTGAAATGATTTTTTGTTATGATTACATAACATATATGGATACATAGACTTAAATTTTTTATAAACACTATTTAGTATTTAGTATATAGAAAATAATTCCTCTTCTAAGAATCCTCTTGAGATACTTCAGATATGAATAATATAATTAACCATTTTCATTAATGTTATATTTTTGTCACATAGTTGTTCCATTCTATTGTGGTGTATAGGGATCAATAACTTCATGAATGATCCCAAGGGATTCAAATAATATACCAGTATAAAATTCACCCCCATTAAATATGAGGCAATTGATTTTAATTCCATAAAAGTATCAGCCTCATTTTTCAGATACTATATTTATTGATATATTTATATTTATCATGTAAAAATATATATGAAAAAATATATAATAATCATATATAAGAGTGAAATATTGATTTATATTTCATATGGTGGGTGTATTAGGAAAATCAAATATATTAAGATGTATTAATTATAATAAATTTCATTTTTATTTTTATAGTTGCAAATGGTTTTATAAATATTTTCGTTTTCATGAATTTCAGAAATTTGTTATCATTTTTCTATGTTTATTAATAATTCAATTTTTGACATGCCATGAATTTTAATATATTTTTTGTGATCAAAATGATTATTCTGTAAATCAAAAATATTCTTTCATGTAATTATAAAATAGATTTATATTTAATTTGAATGATAAATAACTCAATTGACACTTTCCCACAAAGATACTTCCCTTATAAATAAAAGCACGATCTTTCAGAAATAAATTCTTAAACCAATTATTTAAAAAAAATATCCACATGAAGAAATTTCTAGGAACTTTAATAACATAAAATACATCATTTAAAATGAAAATATGTCGTGAGATAAGCTTGAAATCAACCATACCCTCCCTTATATGTTTATAGTTTGCAGAGCTCCACATATACAGTGACATGAAAATGTTTATTTATTCTATCATGTTGAAGAGAATTTTCATATTTCACACATGTCGTGTAGAAGGAGAATCAACCCACCAAGAATAGATATCCTTAACATTATCTTAAAATATCATGACAGTAAAGTAATCACTTATAACATTTTTTTTCATATTTCTTCTTATGAATATGATATTATCGTTTGATGTGTCCTTACTTAAAACTAATGTTTCATGACCCTTTCTTCCTCTTGAATTGTATGTTTCCTTTTTAAGGATATTTGGTATATTTTTACCCTTTTAGGACCTAAATAAACCCACTCCCTCTACTATGAGGGCCTTGGATTTATTATCCTGAATTTAATTTTTATCCTCATGATTTTTTTATTTAACCTCAATTTCTATGTTGTTTGGTGACTCATTTATGGTAATATATTTTCACTCATGTATGAGATAATTTTTAACATTTATCCAATATGGAAGGGTTTATCAATGATAAATGTGAAAGTGATGACTTTATCCATGTTAATCTTTTTTTTAAGATTAAATGTATTTTACATAATTTTTCTATGATAGATCTACTGTATACCAATTTTTTTAAATAAACCTTCTTACTATGAATTTACTTCTATCTCCATTCCCAGTGATGTACTTTTTCCCTAAATCATCCCAGACATCCATTGTCATTGGGAGATGTTGGTAAGTGTCTAAGAGGTATTTGGAAAATGTATGTAGTATATACCATGGTCACTTGAGATTTTAGTTCATCCTTTTTTTATAATGATGGAAATATGGGTTTTCTCCCCTTCCGATGTGTGTGGATTAGAGTAAGAGAACAAACACCACTGTGAGTGTTGTTAGTAGCAGGAGAATCCCCCTTTTCCACTTCATGAAATTATTTTAATCAAATCACTCCACCTCTATTAAATTTTTTATCGTTACTCTACATATGATTATGAGTATATATTATTAATATTATTTAGGATATTGGTGGGTAATGGTATGATGTTTTTAGGGTTAGTAGTAGATAAATCCCTTCATGAAATATTGCGATGTCTCTCTAGTAGAGATTAGATTCAACCCCACGAAATCAGTAGTACACTGAGATACAAATGAATACTACATAGGATACAATGGGGACTTGACACTATAATTAATACTTAAAATGTTAATAGGATTTTAAATAAATATATTAATAAAATTTATTTTTTGTTTCACACCATCAAAGTGTCATTTATTTTTGTAGAGTACTGGAGAAGAATCTCAATAATTAATAGGATTTTATTTTTTATGATCAACTTGAATTTATTTTTCCTTCCAATGGAGAGTCTATTTTATTGACATAGAATAAAAAAATAAAAAAGACATCCTACCCATTGTAATTAGGTAAATACCTATTTTTTAAAGGTATGGATTTTCTTGATTTAATCATGTCTATTTTGTCACAAAAGATTAAATAATTATACTAGATTTCACCCATTAACGAATCGACATATCAACTAGATCACACATTATTTTATCAATGATCTATATTTTACATGTAATGTTTAGCTGGTCAAAGCCACTAGACATACTCATTCAATCCTAGGCCCAAACATGTATGATGAACTGATCCTATGAAAAAAATTAAGAAACCTCTATACACCACACACCATGGGTACTTCAAATTTGTTCCATGAATTCACACATTGTGTGATTTCATACGTGAATAGGTTATATAGTTCACCATTAACAATAAGACAATTATTTTCACACTTTTTCATCTTAAATAATGAAAAAATAATTTTCCCTAAAAAATTTGAGGCAACTGTAGCCCACTTCCAATGTGAGATTTCAAAAAATATAATCCTTTAAAAACGAAAAATAAAAGACATTTTCTTTAAATATTTTTAATATTTTAAAATTTAATTGACTTTGTAGGAAGGTTCATGTTAATAAGGGATGTCGATCATTGGGGTGGTGTAATGGCATGGGGTGGATTTGTGTGGCTATTTGGATTGGTGACGAGGCATTAACCAATGTGAGTATATGTGGTGAATTCAAGATACATTGAAAGCATTCATATAGTGGGTCTTGAGATCATAGTGCTTCTGGACTAACGAGAAATATTTTATAGAGGAAAGAATATGCAAGATCAAGGATGGAATTGAGAAGGTTCTACAAAGGCATACTACATGGTCAGTAAGGAGTATCCTAGTACTTGTTTGCATTTAATCATTGGTGGAAAAAATATATGTGGGTGGGTGGGTTACATGCTTACTGAGGCTACAAAAATTATGGGATTCACATGGGGAATTAAAGTTATATTATTTGAATAATTATATGTTTCATAATAAACTTTTCCACTGATATAATTACTTTAGTTAATGTATGAGTTAGTGTGGATAAATTGATCCTAATAAGGATTCAATAGTCTTAGATTATTGGCCTTATACATGGTAATTTGTCATGTTGTGATGGGCTTTATGGGTTTATACAAGTGGGATCAAATCAAACTTTCCAAATAGATAAAAAACTAAAAATATAAATTTTGAATTAAAATAAATCAACTTAAAATTTCATTTTACATAAATAATTAGTTTAATAAAAAAAGTTACCAATATTAAAATTATAATATTATTTTCCTAAATTGTTTAATCAATGAATGTTATGGATATGGAATTGTACTATAAAATTTTGAAAAAATTATGTTCTATTATTATTTATGAAAATCCTTTCTAAAATGGAAAATAAAAATATCACCATCCATAAAATTAAATTTATAATTACGATTTATATTCCATTCATGTGGAAGCATAGTTTTAATTAAAATCAATATTTAATTTGTTTTAAAATTATCTTACTAATAGTGAAATTCTTCAATAATCCATGATCCACCAAAACATATTATTTTTTATGTAAAGTTTCATCATCACATGATTTTGATGATGTATTTAAATGAACCTCTTCCATTCAAGAAGGATTGAAAAAATCCTTGTCCCAAAATTAAAAAAAAACAAAAATGAAAAAAAGACCCACCATATTGAATGAATTTAAAAACCAAAGATTTAATATGAGATAATAAATATAGATAATATGTTTTTTATAAATAAGGAAAAAATTTATTATTGTGTTTTTTCTGGAAAATTTGTTAAATCTAAAATATAATCTCTCATAATTAATTAATATTTTATGATTTAGAGATATGAAAATTTTAGGTCATCTATCATGATAAATTTATTGTTTTATATAATAGTGGTATTTTCATTCATTTTCTTATAATTTATCTAATTTTATTAAGTGAATTAAGGATTGAAATTTTTTAAAGATAATTATAAAAATATTAATTTTGTGGTCATAGGTTAAATATAATTTTTTTATGGGTGGAGAATTATGTTATTGACCATAATATATTTATACATGATTTAATATATTAATTTCATTATTGTATTTTATTGGAAATAACATTGAAAAAATATTAATTCCCAAATAAATTAAAAATGTATTTAGTTTATCTTATTAAAAATATTAATTTGATTATAAATAATGAGTATTATTTGTTATTATTATTATCTTGATTAGGTTATGGTGCATTTTCAGGGTGTATATGATGCATTTTTCTGAGCATCATTTGAAGGTATTTTTGGGATATCGATACATATTTATAGATGATTAGATCTATCTATTATCATAGGTGTAAGTATATGATATCATATAAGAATATGATTACCCTATGAAAACACTTCTACTAATAACGATTAAATGAGAAATGATATCTACAAAAAAATTATTATGACTGAGCCATACAATTTGGATAACCCATAAGAAAATATGGATCCCATGGTTATGAAACACACTGGAGTAAAACAAGTATTGTATATAAAAGGTATTACACCTATTTATGGAATTTTTGAGGTTGTACCAGAATCCCCACATCTTCATTATCATTGTAGTTATTGAGAACTATCTAATAGGGATATGTCTTAGAGCCAAATAAACTTATAATTTTTTATTATATGTCATATATTGTGATATAAGAAACCTATACTTCATGATATCCATATTTTTATTATACTATACCTTGAGGGTACATAGTTTGATATGATATAAGATATCATATTTCACTTATAATTGATATATTATATTATACAATCTATTGATATAATAATGAATTGGTATGAATTAGTCATATTTGATGATTAGTGAATTATTTTTAATGTTAATAATTATAATTTAAATATAATTTATATGTAATATCATTATTATCTATGTTTTACATGATGCAATATATAGATGATTAAAAATTTATTTTTTTATGATAAATTTAGACATTATCCTATGGATGAGCTTCATAAATGTTGTAACCATTTAAATTACCTTACTGTTATGAAATGTTTAATTAAATACAATTAAAAATCAGGGATAATCCTATAGGCCTATATAAAAAAGGATAAAAGTCCAACAAAAATTCACCTATAATTCCTACTGATTTTTTTGAATCACTATATTCATTCTTTTATTTGTTCAGGAGGTAGTAGAATACCATATGAGTTGATATAATAGAATAGACCCCATAAAAAACTAATTTTTTAATTTTAGGTATTTATGGTATCAGGGGAAGGATAGAGGAAGGTAAGAATTACTAGAGATGGAATTTTATCTAGAGGGGATGTTTGGTGGAATGGCCATAGGTGCTGCACCATAGAGGTTTTTTTAAAAGGTTTTTGGTAAAGTTACATACCTTATGGCTAATAGAAATCATATTTAATGGGATTATTAATATCACATAATTTAATTTTCATTTTTATAGTTGTGGTCTGGATTTTCCACTACACCATGGATTTTCCATGGTTGGGATTCTTTTATTCATCCATTTTAGGCATTCCTGTATTTTGGTATTTAGACAGTGTTATTGTTTCAGTTCGGATATTATTAGGATAAATGGAATGATAGTTTTTTTTAGAGAGGTTATCATTATGGGAGAGATGATCTTGGGGTTTATTTTTTTCTTCTTCCTTTTAAGGTATTATTTTTTATATCATGCATAACTTACATCGTGGTTTTTTTCATCACCCTTTGAGAATTTTTTGAATTTAGAAATTGTGTCATAATGGTGCTTATTATACTTTGTCATAACCTAGATTATATCAGGTAGGTGGTGGAATAATATTTAAAAATAGGAGATATATTGGGAAATAAAACATGATTTTTAAATATTATGTGGAATTATCCATATTAAAATGTGGCCATATCCATTACACCACAATTCAATGAATTTATAGAACCTCTATAAATACAAAATCTACTCTAAATTATTCATAATCCTTTTATCCTTGAAGAAACCCTAGGATAATATATATATATATATATATATATATTTCTATGTCTTTGATCCCTATCTAATAGACATTAATCATTATCTTTGTGAGATAAAGATCCTTTTTTCTTAGGATATTTTATCTTTCTATCCTTTGAAATATATCCCTACTATTCTTATTGGGAGTTTGAAAAAATAATATTATCTTATTTTTGGAGATGGCATGTTGAATTATTGATAGATCTTGATGTGTTGTAGGTTACTGAGAGTCTCCCATGAGAATTCCTAGTGATCTGATAATCCAATTATCTTTATTATTACACAGTGGTTGTGAAGAAACATTTCTGTTATAGGATTTCTAAACTCTTCTTGTATCTTTTGGAATAAAATTCATGAATATATTGTTGTGAATACTTTCAATATATTCCTTTGTTTTTTTCTTTCTGGTTGGATATAGATTTTTGAGTTCTCATGGCTGTGAGGACATGGAAAACATATGGGGGAAACTCATTTATATAATAAGGAAATTAATTAAAGATGATAAACTAAGTATAAGTAATTTTGTAAGGGAAATAGAGTCATATGTGATTTATGTGGTTTTATACTATTTTCTATGTGATTATCCTTATTTATTGAAACTGTCTATTATGTATTTATTTTCCCCATTTGGATGAATAACCTTTACACCCATATAATTAGATAATTTTTTAAAAGTTCTAATAAAAATTATGTCAATGAAAACTTGGATTTAATGAAAGAAAATTTTTGTTGAATATTATATTTCATGTTATGCTTGTTTTTTTAATTATTATAATTTGTGATATCCTAGTTGGTCCTGTTTTTTATGGTTGGGAAGTGGTTATATTGTGTTATTATTGGATTTTACTCCTCTTATAATCTGATAACAGATTCATGAATTAACAATTACTAGGAGAATAGAGATGAAAGTGGAAGTTCTAGTTTTTTGCCAAAAAAATATTATAAGATATATATAACTCAGGATAATGATAATGTATTGGAATGATAGCCATAAAAGGGACACCAGTGGGGTTGGGTTGTGACAAAGTGGGATCAATGCCTTTTGTTGAGAGTTAAGGTGGATTTTGGAGTTATAATCAATTGAATATTACACTATATTGGAAGGTAAGTGATGAAAATTGAGCCTTGAATGTGATGTATACCCTGGAGACTAACTAGAATAAAAATATTTAGGGCCTACCGTGATCCTACTTATGGACCTAGAAAATGTAATAAAATTTTTTCAGTGGAAGTGTATTTGTAGAATGGTAGAGATTTTAGAGAAGTATATACATCATTGTAATTATTTAGAGTGGTATTTATAGCTATTAAATCTAAAATATGTTTTTCTATTATGATTTGTATCATATCTACTAACAGTGTTTAGTTCCCTTGTAAACATTATTTCATTAATTGAGGTTATTGTCAAATAGTGATTAACTAGAATATATAGTTGAACTAAATCCATATTAAAACATGGATATGTATATCCAACACAAAAAATTAGTGGTACTTGACTACAGAACATCACCCAAGATTCCAATGTTCACATACTGGCCACACCTCATTTATATCCCCCATTTGTGGGGTGGGTGGGGGATTTGAATTTTTTTCCTTACGAGGGCGTGATATAGTGGAAAAGGTGGTGGGTTTAGCATGGGTGAGAGAGTCATCCTCGAAAGAATGTGGAGTGTGTGTGGGTTGGTATAGGTCCAGATGTTCATGGTCCTATGTACATTGGCCCCAGCCATGGTCTGGCCAGGGTAGGAATGGGTGGAGTGGGATGGGTCTTGGTGCAGCCTAGGTCCATGCTAGGAATTTAGGATAATTATATGCCCATGGTCTAGGTTAATTCAAGATTGTTTTGGGGACTATGGTCCTTGGTGTTTGAAGATAGTTTAAGTAAATTTGGTAAATTTATTAGGAAAAGGTAAATGTGATTTTATAGGAAAAACTAGGCCTTTGGGAATTAAAAAATATTTATTAAATATAGTCCAATGGCTGGTTTCCAATCCTTGGGTGAGGGATGAGGCCTGACCCATTTGGTTCCACGGGTGAATATGTGGTTTCTTACATGTAATCCTCCCTACCCATAATAAATAAATAAAAAAATGATGTATTGATATCAAACTTTATAAAACATTTTCCCCTTTTATTTATTTACAATTTCATTATTGAAATATACAAAATACTAATCTAATTTTATGATGTTTATAATTGCAAGTAATGCATGATTACCGAGTTCTTATTATAAGTTATCCATAAAATTTAATATATTTCGAAAACTAGTACCCTTAATTAATTATTTGGTTTTAAACTAAAAGAATCACTTTTTTAACCATTCTATAAGAGTTTAGAATTTTCATACAGAATTTTATTCTATGAGTCACCATAAAACAATGAAAGATTATATTTATGTGTTTAGAATTATTTAAATCTATAGTTTTTGGAATATGACAAACACTCTTAGTAATAATCCACTAGTTTTAATAAAAGTTACATGAATGTCCTTTTTCTTCATTGAAATCACAATTAAAATTTTGTAATTTGGACTATTTTTGTGTTATATGTTGAGCTATAAATACCATGAAATTTTTAGTTATTAAGACATTTATATTAATTCTTAAGGTTAAGTTTTCTATTCTATGAATTTATTATATAACATAATGATTAAATATGATCATCAAATTATAGAAATCATGTATAATGTTTAATAATGTTTTCTTGTGTTAATACTTAATTATTCTAGAATATATGTTACATACTATTTGTGTGCCCTTAAAAATTGTGTAACTAATTAATTATGCATCAAGCATGTGGTATGTTTAGAATGTTTTACATAAATGTGGGATTAGAAGTACATCCATTATATATTGTAAAATAATATTTATTTGGTGGAATACTTTTTAAAGTTTTCTATTTTGAGAATACAAAAAATTGTATTTAGTAACAAAACATATGAAATTTTCATTCACAATTTTCAAGGATTCTAAAGTTATTAAAGTGAAAAGTATGATGATTTACCTAAAATATGAAACAAGAATTTTGATTTCAGTTTTTGATGTTCTCTTCAATGAATTTTTCTTGAAGGTCTGATGTATTTTCTATTCAAATGATAATTCCTAGTAATGTTTATTGAGGATAAGATTATTTTTTGTTGGTGCGATTAGAATGTTGGACTACCTTTCATAAAAATATAATTATTAAAATTGGAAATGAAAAGTTTGTTTGGTAAATATGAAATTTGATAATTATATTTATATTATTTTCACTTAATTATTATGAAAATAATAATGAAAATGTGATTTGTTGTCAAATTTTGTTTTTGAGTTTTCTGTCGATAATTTTGTTTCATTTATTTTAAATTTTATAGAAATTTTTGGAATTATCTACTTTTGGTTTTATATTGGCATGCTTTCTGCAGTTGGAAATATGGATGATTTATTTAGAAGCCTTAGGAAGTTAATGTTGTTGATGTAGGGATGGTTAATGGATGCTTGTGTGATTAGAATGATTAATGTGATATTATGTGAGTGATATTATGGTGATTTGGATGATTTTATGGGACGGGAATAATTTTTTGCCTATTTCATGGCGATTTATGTAGTGATGGGTGCTGTCTATTGAAGTATGTTTCCATGATTTTCATTAGGAAAAGTGATTGATGTGATATAGGTGGTATGATATTGTTCTTTATAGGGATTAGTGATGTGGCTATTAAAGGTGTTGTGTGAATGAGATGATTATAAAGAGTAACATATGGGTTGATATACTTTTTTATGAAACATTTTCACCCTATGGGATGATTGATGTGATTAATATGGATTTTGAATTTTTGAAATATTTTATTAAATGATATTTTATTTAGACATCATCGAGGCATTATGAATTTAATGTTGGAAGGGGAATCACAAGATATAGTATTATTGATATTTCATTGGTAAGAGGTTCCAATTATCTTTTGTGGAGCTTCCAGCCCTAATGCTAATGATTTTTTTTGGAAAATATAGAGGTTTCATATTGGTTGGTGAAGACTCCAGAACGATTTCATGTTGTGTTTATAGATGGATTGTTTTATATTGTGGCTCCAAGATGGTGGTAGAAGAATCATGGAAAACTAAAAGATATCTCTAGGAAAACGTTATTTATTTATTCAATATGTATTTATTTTCATGATTTCAAATGTATGATAGTATAAAATAGTTTTTAGATATTCGGTAGGGGACTAAGAATGTGATCAACTTTGAGAGACTTTTTTTGATCTGAATAGTGGGTTTCAACATTTTCTACCAAAGGACATTTAACATGAACAATACATTGAGTCTATCTTAAGGTTCTAGATTCTATAATCTCATATTTACTTTCAATTAATGTCCTTGTTTTTTGGGTGTGATTGAGTTGATGTTATGGTGATATTTTTATATATGATATAGGATCTTAGTGAAGTTCCCTCCAAAGTAGTTTTTAAGTATGAGATTAAATCTATGAGATAGAATTATTGATATTTATATAGGAATAGAGTGAAGTGATCATCTAGTTCATGATCTTGACAGATTACATTAGATTTTATTATATCAAGGTGACTTGTGACCCGAGATTCAATCTATTTATGATTCAATTCTATGGTTCACCATCAGTATGAATACCATGAGATGTATTTTTATCTCATTCATTGAAGTAGAGTTAATTATATGGGTATCCTAATGTTGACATACTCATTTCACTAAATCCCTTATATTAGGTCTTTAATAAATTAAAATTTTGTGTTTCTTGAGTTTTAAAATTTAATTTTTTTTTGTCATTTTAATTTTTATAGATATTATTTTCAAGGGTTTTAAAATTGGGAATACATGTTGTTTTCAAAAGGGATGACTATTTTGAAATACAGTTTATGTGAAAAGAGAAGATGATGGAGAGTCATTTATGAACCACCATGGTTAACACTATATTTTGGTTTGGTTGAGGTGGAGGTTATTTATTGTGATGTATCTCACATGGTGGATAGTTTTTCCATGTTTTATATTTAAGAGGGGGTATTTGGTTGTGTGGTTCAGTCCAACCATTAGGGGTGTTGGTAGTAAAAATATTCAAACTGAGAGGTATCTTCTAAGGAGGTGTTTTGATTCGTAGTTTTTGATTTCTGTAAGTATTTTGTTTTGGATTATAGGTGAAGGAATCATTTAAGGGGTATCCAATATTACATAAATTGACCTTTTGGCATGTTACATTGTATATTTTATGGTGTTGGGGTGTTAGGATAAAGATAAAGGAAGATAGGTTCTAATTGAGTATAATGTTTTTCCATCTGAGTAACAAAACTAGAAAACACATCTTAACAGTACTCAAATCAGTTATAAAATGGACCAAAGTGAATTCTATATCCCCATGGGTTTGAGACTAGTTCCTAGCAATCAAAAAAAATAAGAGGGAAGGATTTAACCACAAGAGTAACTCATCAAGATAGATCAGTGAATGTGAAATAATAAACATTCAGTATTCTAGACACTCTTAAAGAGAGAAATTACCATTGTTAGATATATAAAAGTATAAAAAATTATACATCAAGAAAAATAATTTGATAAACTCATCAATAACTCATTCCAAAATCACCATTTAACAAGTCTATCACATGTTCCACCTCTCTTCACCAACTCATAAGGACACTCTAATAAAGCACATCCAAGGACTATAAATAGAAATTTCTCTTTTCAAGGACCCAATATAGGAAAAAATACAAACACCTGATGAAAAAGGTAGGGTGTTGGAAAAGAATCCCAATATGATATCACTATGTATTCTATAAAAAATCTACATCAAACAAACCAACTTTTATTAGTTTTAAATAAAATATAGAATGAAAACCATTAAACAGTTAGTATTAAAATATTATTTATAAATAATTTATGGATATTACAAAAAATAAAAAATATATTTTCCAAAATACAGGATTAATTAATAAACATTTTCAAAATAGTTTTGAATAATTAATTTTATCAAAATATAAATAAAATTAAATGTTAATCAATCACTCTAATTTATGATCATTTTTAATCATAGAACCATCATAATAACACCTAACATTAGTAATCTCATTTCATAAGGTTCCCCACAATTTTGGTGAAATAAAACTCCAGGTTCCCACAAACATCTGTAGGCTCAATAAAAATGGGAATATAAATCTATCCCAAAAGAACGATTTACTTCCCTCATGAAAGTTTATTTTCATTGTCATATTAAATCATTTATTAGTAATCTGTATTTCCCAGCATGCATATCATCATCCTAAATAACCATGATATGATATTATTTAATTTAAATAATACATATATGAGGTTATATATCATTGGAAATAGTCTCAATCATTTCAAAAAATTATTTCAATTGGCCCCAAATTCATGTTAAAAAAACATTATATTCCATTTGAAAAACTGACTTCAATGATTTTTCAAAAAAAATCATAACTTTTATTTAAAATCACCTCATTTTAAATCATATAAAATTTTATTCCTTTTCATATCATATAAATAATTCTTTAGATCATTTATTTAAAATTATGATCTTTATCTGAAATCTACACTTCATTTTCATAATCCATTTTCATGGGATTTCATCATGGACACCATGCCATTTAAAATTTTTTATCAATAGAATATATTCTTGATTTATAAATAAATTGGGAAACCAGTTTAAATTAAACAAACATAAAATGTTTCTAATGATATATATTCCATTATTAAGTTACATACCTTAATCAATATCAACATACACCCACATAGGATCAAACAATGGAATGTTGGGGGCTAGAATTATTAAATGAGAATTTTAGAATGACATTTATCATGTTCAAGTCTAGATCAATCAATTAAAAGAGGATATATAACCCCTGAAGGGGGAGAGAGGAGTAATGTATAATCCATGATTAAATTTATATTACATGTACTATAATATATCCAACTCAACAATCGACACCTATATCCATGAATAATCAATGTTGGGAGAGAAAAAATAATCTCTAGAGATCCTCCTTGGTGTTTAGGTTCAAATAAAATTTGAGGTATAATATTAGTAATAAACAATAAGAGGGAAAAATGACAAAACTATCCGATCACTTATCGACTAGATCAACATCACCATCTAGCTTCTATCCTCTACCAGCTATCTAGTGGTGCCTAATAGATTACTAAGACTACAGGAAGTCCCATCAGCTGGACGATGGTCTATTTAGAATTCCTATAGCATTGACCACTCCAATAGTAGGATGGTGGGATCCCATTAGGTGGAGGGTGGAGTTTTTATAGGAACTCCTCACTTCTAACCTCCCACCAGCTGGCCAATGGCCCTCATCAACTGTTAGGTTGGCATCCTGTGGGATTTCCAACTACAGGGTAATGCCCACTCTCGAGCTGAGGCCACTAAACCATCTCCGTACTTCTTTAGATATATTCAAAATCACTTTATTTTCCCCTCACAAGGATCAACCAAGGTACAAAAACCAAGAAAAAACATTTCCAACCAAGAAATAATGGGAAAAAATAGTGATCGACATGAAAAAAAGAGAACAAACAACAGAATAAGGTTCTTAACTAAAATATGATAATGAGATGTTATATTCCAACTAGAATAAATGATTTCTATCCTTATAAATCATGTAAAGAAATCTATTCTAAGAATAGGTGATTGAAATTATCTCTAAACAATTATCCACACTCCAACATTTTAGGTATTTCAGAACCATGCTTCCAAATCACCCATACCATGAGATATATTTTCCATAGGGGACCTTTATCTAAGAATCAAACATCAGAATTGACTCCTCTATCATAGAAAAATCATGTCCCACATAAATATACTCCTAGATCAAGACATTGTATGGGTCATAGAGATAATTTCTATGTCATTAAACCTTAAAATATTTATGTATTGATGTAATATAAGGTGGAAAATCCAAATGGAAGGTCACCATTAAAATCTTATCAACAACCTCAAATAGTTCCACGTATCTTAGTGCTAGCTTCCATTATTTCCAATATTTCATTGACCCAATTGAGGTGAAACTCTCCAAAAACCTGATAAAAAACCATGAAAACCAAAAAGAATCAATGAAGATCCATATAGGATTTGTAATTTATTTATTCTATTACCATTCTATGATAAATGCCCTAAATATTTTCCACCATCTCTTGGAAAAAATAGGTCAAAATAGGGAATACTAACCAATATATGATCAATAAAGTCGATATATATAGGGCTGATCATACAAAATCTTAAAGTGTTCTATCGTGATGGATGACTGGTAGCTATTATTATAGGTAAAAAACATCACAAAATAAGAATTGAAAGATCCATTTAAGTGAAGACTGAAAACACAAATCATGTCCGCAATAATATTTATAGTTCATTCCATCTAACCATCTATCTAAGGAGTCGACATTGTACTCAACTATACCTTAGATCCTATTGACACTAGGAGGACTTTGAAAAAATGATTAGTGAATCAGGAACCCTATCAAAAACTATAGCGGAGGAAAATCCATATAATATGAATATATCCTATACATAATGATTTTTCAAGTCCACAAATTAGGTGGTATAAAAAATGGTAATAGAGTGAGATTATTTGGAAAATCGGTCAACCAAAGCCCAAATAACATTCTTTTCTCATGTTTTATATGAAATTTCTTGACAAAGTCCATTGATATCTCATCCCACTTCCATTTCAACATTGGAAGGAAATGATGTATGATAGAAGGCTTCTGATGCTCAACCTTAATCTATTGAAAAGTATGAATACATGAAAAAATTTAGTAATTTACAATATCATACCAAGAAACCATATTATTCATCTCATACTATAAAACATCTTTGTTGTGCTAGAGTGTACGGATCACTAAGAATGATGATAACCTCTATCATAGATTTCCTCATAGGTAACCTAAAAATAATATGGTGATTAAAAAAAATACTCTCAAAAAATAAATACCATTTAATGATGGTCTCCCCACCATATAATGAATCCCTAATTCATAAATACCCATTTTCAAGATAATATTATTGGATAATAACATTGATAAGTAAGGATATAAACTGGAAACTTAAAAAAACATAGGTATTATCCTCTTAGACTTCTATGTCTATACTAGTAAGGATATCCATCACATTCGGTTACTTATAAGTTTCTTCCATGATATGGGATGTAAATTTTCTACCTAGAGAATCAATAACAAAATTCTGTATACAAAGGATGTAGAAAATGTAAATTTCAAAAGACTATTGGAACACCACCCACCACATCTTCTAAATATTTACATCTTTTTCTAAAAATATAGAACATATTAGTTTTTGGTTAGACTATATGATAAATGTCTCTATAAAAAATAAATCCTACAAACTCTTAAGAGTGGGCTTCATAACGGTGAATATGTGATCACATGTGGAATTGTTATTTGAATTAGGTTAAAATTAATTAGAACTATAATCCACCATGCGATCACCCAACTTGAGAATGCAACCCAACCCAAAACTTGATGCATCATAGAATAACACATGTTACTAAAATCCTCTAGAAGGGGAAACACTAGTACTGATGTAATGTGATGCCTTAACTCATTGAAATAATTCTAACATTAATAATCCCATAGAAACATTACTGCCTTATGATTGAGGTATTTCAATGGAGAATCTAACTTTGAGAAATCATTCATAAAATAGTGGTAATACCATGCTAATCCCAAGAATCACTAAATATCACATGCATTTTGTGGTTCCTCATAATTTATAAAAAATTTCACCTTATAAATATAAAATGAAATACCATGTTCGAAAACATCATATCTAAATAACATTAACTACAAAATATTGAATTTTCACTTAGAGAGTTTGGTATAAATTCCATGATTTCTCAAGATGTATAGAGTCTATCTAATGTGAAACACATGATCTTATTAACTTTTAGAGATACCAAGATTTCTTCCTCAAATAACAATATAAAATAATTGAGTTTTTGATGGAAATTCATGTACATAAATTAAAAAAAATCACAGGAGAATTGGTCATACAAAAAAGAGTAACATGGATATCATAGTGACCACACATGATCTTGATAATGGACTTAGTTATACCATACTCCGTGATAATAAGCTGGTGGTAAACATACCGAAGATCAGTCTTGGATAATTACTTCACCCCTTTCATCTAATCAAAAAAATAATTAATTTAGGTTAGGAGATAATGTTTCTTGACTATAACCTGCTTGAGTTTTGGATTATCAACATAGAGGTTAAGGGTATCACCAAGTTTTTTTTATAAAAAATCATAGGTTCTTCCCAAAGAAACACCCAAGTTCGAGTGTAGCCTTTGGATATCACGTCATCCAATGGAGTATTTAACTCTTTATGTTCTATTGGTGCCATTTTATTTGAGGGAATAGAAATAGGAAGGGTACCTGATAAATAGTTAATAGATTACTCATCTTACCTAACTAGTGTAAAACCTAAAATTTATAATGGAAACTCATCCGTTTCTGGACGAAGATCACCACATGAATATTCCTTCTCCAATTACAAGGAATACACAAATACACCCTACCCAAATTTGGAGGAGGAGGTTGAGATCGACTCAACCTTGACTCCCATTTTCTCTAAAAAACATGTCACACCCCATCAAGGATATTAAAGGATACCATTAATATATAATAATACAAAAAAATATCTATGAGTGATTAATCAATCTATACCACCAATGAAATAAATAGGTTTCATATCTAGAACCAAAAATTAACTTACATGCTCAAAATCTGATAAAGAGAAGGTATAATATGGGAATCATAGACCCTGTTATCTCTTTATCCCAATAGATGTAGTAATTTTCATCACATAATTCATTTAAAATGTTGAAAGATTCAACTAATAAACTATTTTGGTAGGTATGAAATAATGAGTGGCATCAGTATCAAATAAAATAGGAACTAATTTTGAAGAAATAGTAATGGTACCAGTCATATTTGTTAGACCCCCATCATAATCCCTTGTAAACTCATCCATATAAAGGATAAGTTTATTTATTGATACCCATGGTAGGAACTTCTTTGTTCTGGAATCACCTGAATGTGTAATATATCCAATTGGCACTATCAAGCTTGAACAACTATGTAGAAAAATAAAAACATGGAAAACTATCTAAAAGTTTATTGGGAATCCTTAAGGAAAATAGTTTTTTTGTGACTCTATTACAACATGCTTTAAGTGACCAAATATTACACACTATAAGAAATTACATGGGATTCTTCTAGACACTACAGAAGATTTAGAGATTGTATACTATCTCTATTCATCAACACTATGTTTTCAACCATGAGATTAATCTCATATATATATCTCTTTAAAGGGAATAATCATTCCACCACTAAGAGTAGGTGTAACTCCCAAAAAATATACTTTACCATCCAAGTCATGTTAACTAAGAAAGATCTATCAAGATCACGAACATATGAGGCGATATTAAATAAGAAAACCTAAGATCAAATATCTTCTTGAAGAACCAGATCTAACCTATAGGCATTCAGATTCTCTTTCAATTTCACATAAGGTGATAAATGAGAAAGATCTTAATAGTTGTTGGCATACTGAGCCACTAACTGATCCCATTTTTGAAGGTTCAATAACTCCCTGAAATTTGAAAAAATCATAGATTCTCGACAGAATTTTTCAATAAAAAGAGACTATAAATCCATCCATTCCAAGCCTATATTTTTCAAATCCATAACCAGAATCACACCACATTATTCTAGGCCCATTAATATTTAATATGACACATTTTATCTTAATAGAATATGGCGTCTCCAAAAAGTCAAAGAGCTGCTCAAACTTTTCCAACCAATCCTCTACCTCTTGAAGATAATTAGTACCCTAGAAATATGGTGGTAAAAAAGGGGGAAACACCTGGCCATGATATCTACCATTTTCCCTCTATGGAATAACCAATTCATCTTAAATGGGTATAGGTGAAACTATATGGCCTAAATATTAAACCACACACACAAAAACAACTATAATATTCTCATCATCTAAAGGGTTCAGTTGCGTGGTTCATCAACAGCTTTCTCCTTAGGTATGTTCCAACATCTTCAGGGGGGATGATAATAAAAAAATAAACATATAATAAGAAAACATCAGTCAAGATATTTGAGATCACCACCTCTATTAATCATAATTCATTTGGGAAAAATAATTTCTTAGATCAAAGATTTAGAAAAAAACTTAAATTAGATAGAATATATGAAAAAAAATATTTTAATACACCTTAATTCCTGATTTACTACATAAAGATACAAAAATTAAAATACCATAAGATCATGAGTCTCAGTATCTTTGATAAATTAGGAATATTTCATAATAACTTGAAACATTGGTATAACAACATTATTTAAAAACACCAATAACATGGCACTATATTCCATTGACCTTCTAATATTGCACGAGACAAGCTGGGTATGTACATAAGAAAGGGGTGATATATAAAGTCATGTAAAGTTATAATTAAATAAAAACATGATGAAGGTTATACATGTGATTCAAGAGTCATATCATGGTGACATAAAAGTTGTGATAATTATAAATATGAATATTGAAACATGGTATAAGATGATAACATCATGGGAATATAGGATTGTGGAAACAATATAAAAATGACATCATAAGCATTAGTTAAGGCTAACCACTATGATGACATAAAATAGTTTACTTAGGATAACCTCTAGTGAACCATACATGGTGCCTCATGTGATAAAAATATTACCCAATGCATTAGAGGTCTATGTGATTTTGGGCCCCATCAGTCACATTCATATCATGTACATGCTTTTGTGTTCCATACTTGTCACACAATATAATAACACATTTCATCAATTTTAACGATATTATAAATGAATGTGTGTTAAATACATGTAAATATAAAATCAATAATGGATAAGTACATTATGGGGAATATGAATGATTGTAAATTAGGAAGGGTATTGAATACAAAAATGTTTCGCATGGAAAATTATAGGATAATTATTACAGAGTAACTAGCGAACATAATGATTTATTGATGGTTTTAATTAGAGGTATTGGTGATCCCCAATTACATGTAAATCATAAGAATAGTAATAGGGATGTGAAAAAAATATTCTAACTTCAATTTTTTGATGTCAAAAGGCATAATTCAATGAACATGATTGAATAAAGTGGAGACATAGAGGATCCCTTTCCATTAGATGGAATTTAAAAATGCATGGGTTGGTCTTCTTATGACTTTGGGAACATTATAGGATGTATTTGGACATGTATATAGATATTAAATTAATTATAAATGAGTTTTGAGTAAAGAGGAGTGGGTGGATTGGTGGGTAGTTATAAAAAAATTGAGGGAAATTCATTATTAATTTAAAAACAAAGATTTTAGATTCTATATAACATATTAATCAAAACCAAAAACTATATCCTGGTTTTTCCCATGGGTTCTAACAAAGAGGAGTGGTTTTTAGTATTTTATAATGTTATAAACTGAACTCATTAAAATAAAACCTTTTGAGAGACAATGATACTATATTTTCATACATATAAATACTATATTTTCTATGAATATACATTACATTACACAAATAAACACTTGATGATTGTAATGGTTTAGATAATTTGGTGACTATAAACAAATCCTTTTTATTTTTTGAAATATCAAAAACATATCCCATAAATATCTTCCCGCATATTACTCTTCTTATACATACCCTACCTAAAAATAGTTCTCATAATCTAGGTAAAGAAACATAAGAATAGGTGATTTCCAATGTTCAATAAGGGTAAAAAGGGATAATTGTAAGAATAAAAGGATCATAAGGGTATGAGAACATTATTATAACATTTGAAAACCATACAATTCTTATAAAATATCATTATCTCGAGTTATGGAATAGCGATTTTCAGTTTATAAGACATGAATCAGAAGAAAATCAATGAATATGAGCTATAAGAGAATAACATTATCATAAAAAATATATTGGTGGCATAAAAATATGAATAGAAAATCAATTAAAAAGTATTAAAGGATTAATTAAAAGGCTATCATTGTGTAATGGATTCAATCCCCAAATCATTATACAATTCAAGGTTTATTCCAAAGACCATCATAGTGAAAAAGTACCTTACTGAACTGGGTTCAATCCCCATTCCAGTCTAGTATATCTCAAGATATATAAATCATTACCCAATTAATTGGGGTGATATATAGGTCCAATCCATCACATAATTAACATAATACATATTTGTTCCTAAATATCATAAACAATTTATCATATCATATCTCATGGAATGAAATAGGTTTCACAAAAATTTAATAATACCATAACCTATGGGAATGTTATAGGTTTCATAATCACTTCATCATTCCATAATAGCATAACCCCTAGAAAAAAGTTGGTTTAAAAATAATTTTTTTCAAAGTGTAACCCATATATGAGAAACTTGTTTCATAATCTTTATTCCTCTGAAAAAATAAACCATTCAGAGAAATAATAAGAATAATATCCATGAACAAAATATCGAATAAGGAACACGTGACATCAATAAATGTAGTATTCTATAGAAAATCATTTCTAAATTTCATTTAAAAAACTCATATTGTAAAATCACTTTTCTTTGAAAATCATTATACAAAACAAAAAAAAACATAAAATAGTATTCAAATACGTTTCATTGAAAATTACCTTGAAAAATTATAAAAGAATATATAAAAATCATTTTAAACAATTAAAAAGGAAAATATCCTTTTATGTTTGAAAAACACTTTTTATAAAATAAATCATCTTCAAAATCATTTTATTTTAAAATAACCATGTAATATTGTAATGGATTCCTTGAAAATAATTTAAACAATTATCTCTAGAAAAATAACCTTTCTTTAAAAATCATTTTTTGAATATATATTTTTTAAAATATTTTATAAATCTATTTATTTGAAAATAAACATTGAGACATATAAAATAAGAATTAAAAAATTGATTTTTCATGACTTTAAGAAGTTTCATACATGTTAAAACAATGATTCCTTTAACATTTTTGGTGAAATCCAAACATGAATTTTTTGGAGAAATAAAATAAAATTAATTAAAAAACATTTTGTGAAAATATAGAAATTGGTTAAAATATCTCTAATAAATCATTTTTATATGTTTCAAAAAAATTAGAATTTTTTTTAGAAAACATGGTTGTGGATGAAAAAGGGTTGTTGAACTAAGAGATAAATAAATATATTTTTTCATAAAAATATTATTTGGAACCCTTAGGTACAAAAGAGAGTAAAATTAAGGTAAAACATGTATTCTCCAGAAATAAACACAGTATAATAAAATAGATGTGTTTATTTATAGATAGATCATATTATTTTATCATTGGAAGATAATCATGACCAATATCAATAAAAAATGAGAATGTAGCTTAAAAAACATACCATTTTGATAACATTGAATTATAATCCCCATGAAAAAATAATATTAAATGAAACATATAATATCTTGAAAAAAAATAAATTCAGGATATTACTTGTAAATGTTTTTTTATACACACCTCATGAAATATGATAGGGTAATAATATAACAGATGTGTTAAATAATTCAAATTGAGACAACAATCCCACGATTATGTGGTAACTATTTAATTGAAAACCCCATGAAAGAGTGATAATAAAATGGATATATAAATCCAATTGATTTTTAGGAAAATAATGATAAAATACATTCATGGGTAGTATATACACCACATAAAATAATTAAGTGGTAAAAATTGCATGTTTTTCATAGTAGTAAAAAGTGAGAAAAAAATATAATACCTCTTCTGTAATCTTTTAAATAAAAAGCGAAAATAAAGAACAATATAAAAGAATCTTAAAATATCATTAAAATAACGACATTAATGATATAACATGGGTAATGGGATGTATAAACACTACACAAAAGGATTATAATGACCTAAAAATGATTAATTTATATATAAAGGAATTAATTTTACTTTTAAACCCATTTTAAAACAAAAACAAATCTTACAAATTCTTTAAATGAGAAAGCAGTTTTCCTTAAAAACCAGTATTTTCCACAATTCATTGAAATATTAATAATTTTAGAGAAATCAGAGAAATTAACACTAGGATAATTTTGATATGTATAATTAAAAAATTATTTTCATTTTTTCAATTATTTATAATATTGGAAAAAATATTAATTTAATTCGAATCATTCACTAAAATATTTTAATTTATTGGTGTAAAACATATTTGTGGGCCTAAAAATAGTTTTTCAGATAAATATTTCTTTTATTTAAAAATTGTATTTATATTCCATTTCTAATTAATTGGTTTTGAAATAATTATTTTTATATACATGTGTAAACTATAATTATTTTTAATTTAGTTACTCTAATTTTAATCCATCATTCGAATGGCTAGGTGATAACAATATTTTTAAATAATAATATTTTAATAATTTGTCATGTTTTGTATAAAATAAGTGTTGCATGTAACCCAAGGTAATCACAGAGTTGCATGTAATGAAAAATATGGAGAATATTAAATTTATTTAAAAAAACTATTTAAAAAAATCTTAGGCTTTCACTTACCCCCTTAAGTAAATTTCTCCCTTGAAATTCATCACATTGGTACCTACAACTATGGATACATATGCTTCATTATATTCTCAGGTTCCCACATACCTTCCTCAAGATGGTGGTTTCAAAAAAAAAATTAACCAGGTAAGTGGTATTGTTTCAAAAAAATTTCACTACTCAATCCATAATCTCAACCGTTTGTTCGTCATAACAAATATCATGCTCTAGTGGAAGAAACTATGAGTTTAGTACAAGTGATGTATCAGGTATGTGCTTCCTCGGGAGAGATACATGGAATGTTTCTTGAACCTGATAGTGGTTCGGTGTAATGATAAATTTTTAGGCCACCATATCGATATAATTAAGTATTTTAAAGGGAACAATATAACACGATATTACCTTTTATTTGTATCTTAATCACAATGTCATATTTTGGTTCTGGTTTGATCAATTTCTACTTCATATCTTACTCAATGAGAAGATTTTTTCATGTCTAAATCACTATATATGATGCATAAAAGAATGATACCTCATTACGTATATATCTAGTTATTATTAAAAAATAAAATTGATAAAAAAATTAATGAATAGATCTTCATATTGTAAAATAATATATTAATGTCTAAAACATCATCCAATGTAAAACTTAAACCATTTCATATATGGTTACCCTTATTATGCTTCAAAAACATTAAAATAAAAAACATTATAATGAAGATTAAATAATTTCAAAAATAAACTTATCCTTAACCCCAAAACAACAGTAATTACATATTAATTTTCAAATACCAAACAAGTGAATACCTTTATCATATATTCTCTTGAAACATGGTAACAACCTAAATTAGCATAATCATTAATAAAAGAATAAATTATTACATATTCCTTAAATAATACATAGATTATTGGATATATTCCTTAATTCAAAAAATGATGTAAACTCCATCAATGGTATTATAAAACACTTAAAAAATAAATCATTAATTTGTTCCAAGGTAATCAATACTATCCAATTTAATTTTCTTCACATCTATCATTTCATTATCCCAACATCTTTACCACTACATCATGAACATATTAATGTTTATCTCTACTAAAATCATTTATTTTCAATAAAATATAACCATGAAATTAAATAAATTTTATAGGTCATCAACATAATTAATAATTTTCTTGAAAATAATTAAAAAAACTTATACTAAATAGTACTTATATATTTTGTAATTATTTAATTCTAATACATAACCACTAAAATCATCATACTTTATTCACAATTCATTAATTATGCTTCATCATCTTATTCCTCAATACTTCCATCCATTAATATTTCATTTATAGTATTTTCATTAAAAATACTTTAATTGTACCACTTATTTGATCCTCTTCTTGGGATTTGCCCATAAGAAATATATTTTAAAAATTATTATACATTAAATAGTTAAAAAATTAATACATTGATAATATCTTAGAGAGATAAATATTCCTATTGTATTCATTTACTAAATTTTTAATTTTTACTTGATAATCATATTCTTTTTCTCTTCTTCTTCACACATAAAACATATCCTCATTCCTTAGAGAAATTACCTAGAGTTCTTCATTCCACAATCTTGACATATAAGAAACTAAATATTATTTCCTTTATAGGTTGTACCACTTAAACTCCCAAAAAACTATATTCCTCTCTTCTTTGGTGAGTAATAATGTTGGTTAAGGTGAATGTTTTAAATAATATATCATGATAACAAATTAGGAATAATTAAAATATACTTTAGTCCAATCATCATTCCATTTGGTTTCTCATTTACACATTTTTTGGACATTCAATGTTAATCTAGTTACTTATGGTTCCTAACATTGTATAACACAAAAAAGAATATTGTGAGTGACAATATGCATAGTGGGAAACCACTTGATCTATACTTCACAAAAATTCTAGGGCATTTTCCTTTACATTAAATCATCCATATATATATCTATAGACATATCCTTATAAATATTGCTTGGAATTTCACTAATGCTTTCTCACCATAGTTTCTAAAGGTTAACTAGACTATTCCTATGGTACTTAATTTAGCAACCTAGTATTTTCATAAATATATATTACATATTTTAGATTAATATTCATTTCATTACATAAACACACACATGAGGATGTAATGGTATAGTTCATTTGAAGTCTAGAAAAAAATTATTTTTATTTATTGGAATATCTTCAACAACACCTATAAATATTTTCACACAAAGTAATATTTGTATACATACCTTACATTAAACCATTATTCATAATCTTATGAAATGAAATGTAATAAAGGGATATCTCAGATTCTCAATATGGGTAAATAAGTGAGATACATAAGAATTACTTGAGATTAAGTATATAAGAAAATGCGAATAAAAACTAAAAACCATAACCCTCTTATCAAAGATCATAATATAGATTCATGGAATAATGATTGGATGTTCATAATACATGAGTCATAATAATGTCAAAGAACATGACACATGATAAAATAACATTGGAAGTAGACATAGAATTTTGGCATATAGATAATCATAGAAAATCATCTCTATATTAGTTAAGGTTTTCTACCAAGGCTATAATAGTTGAATTGGTTTACTCCCAAAACCATCTTAGTAGTCAAGGTTCACACCCATTACTAACATAGAGGACAATATACCTTACTGAAATAGGTTCAATCCCCAATCTATTCCTATCTATCTCATGATATATAAATATTTACCCAATAAATTGGATGGATATATAGTTTCTACCCATTGCATAATTAATATCATACGTATGTGTGAT
Organism: Viscum album; assembly: GCA_963277665.1. Taxonomy (NCBI): domain Eukaryota; kingdom Viridiplantae; phylum Streptophyta; class Magnoliopsida; order Santalales; family Viscaceae; genus Viscum; species Viscum album. Next base: position 1,170,572,278 of record OY728164.1, read on the forward strand.
TCAATATCATAAAATATTCATATATCATAACCCAAGAAATGAAATGGGTTTTCTAAAAATTTCATCATATAATAATCTTTATAAAAGCTATTGGTTTCATAATCATTTCATAATTCCATAATATTATAACTCATGAAAGGAAGCAGGTTTCATAAGTATTTTATCATAGTATAAACTGTGGATGAGAAATATGTTTCATAAAAATCATTCCACAATAAATATAAAACATTAACATAAATAATAATAATGGTAACTTTGGATAATATACTAAGTAATTTATAGGTAACATCAATGGATGCTATCTTAGGTGGAAAAATATTTTCAAAGTTCATTAAATTCATTCCATGAAGGGAAAAAAATTTCATTGAAATTACATTTTTAAAACTAAAAATACATAAAATATATTGGGAATAATTTTCTTTTAAATTATCCTTGAAAACATATAAATAAATATTTATAAATAATTTAAAAACTTTCTTGATGAAACTATCATTTTAGATTTGAAAAAACATTTTAATACATATAAAATTTTCAAACTCATTTTCTTCAAAAATAAACTTGTAAAGTTATTAATTAGTGTATTAAAGTGTCCATATCAGTTTGAATAACTGAGAGGGGGAGGGGGTGAATCAATGATCCCTTTAAATCTTTTTACTAATTGATTATTTTCAATTAACCCTCTATAGATGGTTAAAGAATCTATCCACTCTTCTTGTGTCTGTCATCCTGACCTCGAATGATGCTGTAAATGTAATGGATCTGAACACAAATATTTACATGGTTTAGTTCGATGAAATATGCCTTGATATGTTGGTTATTCACCACAACATAGATTCTCCCACCTTAATTCATTTAGTAATTCCAATGGTCAATACAGATTCCCACTGTATCTCTCCTAAGTCCCACAGCAGGTTCTTTATACTGATTCCCACAGTGTTACCAGAGTCACACTGGCATGCTTTAGAGTCCCACTAAAGACATAATCTCCTCCCTAAATCTCATTGGGTTATTTTATCTCTCGAGTCACTTGAGCAACTTCATTATTTAATTACTCTTTGATTAACTTTTTATGATCTTTGGATATTCCCACGGAGGCTTGTTGTAACAAACATTCCTATGAATCTCTTCAAGAATCTTCATCAGCATTTGGTAAATACTATTGGCCATCCTCAATAATTATTGATCACTTAATCTGATCAGTCCTTAGCTCGCAATGCTTAGGAGAGTCTTTCATCTTCTGATGAGGAACAAGCCTCACTTATATGTGTGCAAGTGGTGAACACAACCACTTCAAGAATGCAAGAATAATCCTGAACAATATATGATCTTTTTTCCTTCTTGGATTCTCAAATACAATAAAGTCAAATAGAAGATCTTCTTTCACTATGTCTAGCTTTAGTATCAGTACTCGTTCACTTCATTCATGGATTACATGGGATCTAATACTTTAGGTATTTGGATATCTGAACAATTTATGCTTCATACATGTAATGAATTCCACACAAGTCTTCTTTATGTGTAAATGGGAATTCATGAATGCTTACACTCTTCTTGGTGAAACTCACTTATAATCCTTTTTCTCAATATGCACACACGATTTATTCTTTACGTGTGCATGGAAATGCATGAATTCGTTTCACTCAATCATACCACTTATTGGTACTATGCTCACACCCTTATCTTATTTTCATCATGTTCATTACGTATGTATGTGTATGAACTTTACTTATTCACATGTTCATGTGCACCATTGATGAATATATGATATTCAATTTTCACACACACAATCTGCCTCTTCTTTGAGTGCTTTAACATATGCACACTATTCACTTCTTCTTTCTTTTTCACGTATTAAAAGTCACATATTTTGTTTTCTTTGAATGAAAATGTCTTGAACTCATTAACATTTATGCATGTGAATCATGCATGGATTATCTTGCACACACATAATTCCTTGAGTCCCTTATTCTTCTCCTAGGGAAGTGTATGTATACACGGTCCTTTTCTTATTCTCACGCAAAGGGTGTGTGTGGATTCCCTTTGCAATCCAAGATGGTTAACGATCCTTCTCTTCGTGAACCAAAAATGGTGAAAATATTCTTTCGTGAACCAAGGGGTTCTCTCTTCTCCTCTGCACAAGGGATGTGCAGGACTCCTTCGCATAAGAGATGCATAGACATATCTTCTTCACGTAGCAAGGATGTGCATAAACCTCTGCCTTTTGGAAACTAGAGGGGTTGAAAGTTACTCTGTTTCATTGGGGAAACTAGAACTTCTTCATTTGGTAATGGCAACCACCTATTCATGGATTGTGATACTCATTTTATTGGCCAGAAGAACTTTTATAAATGTGGGGTTTAAATCTTTGTTCGGTCGACATACACGGTGTTTTTAAATCTTTATATGCGGAACAAGATATGGTCATAAGTCTCAGTTTATTTTCGTTCAACCTAAACTCCTTATTTCTCGGTGCAATCCTCATGTGCATGCATTTTTGAACTCATTAAAATCTTATGTTTGTACATCAAATGAATAGTGCATCCTCGAAAACTTTTCTTCCCTTGGACTCCTTTGAATTTCATTATTTCGGTGCTTGCAAGCAACTTTTAATGCATGGACGTGTTCAGTTTATCTAGACGATATTTCTGGGCTTGAAATGGGATCAAATGATGCCCGAAGTAATGATATTGTCATTCATCTTCATTGTTGGTTCGCAGGTGGATCTTGGGTGTTCAGATGTTGAAGAAACCCTTAGTGGAGAGATTGGATGACCACAGTTTAAACACCATGCGCTGCAGATAGATGTCTGGTGTAGATTATATCCCAAGACCCAGGATGCGTCATGCAGCTGAGAACACACGCGAGATCAGATGAGCAGGCAAGATTTCCTTTGCATTTTTTAAACCCATCGCACATCAAAATAGAGACACGTACATGACGCATTTATAATACAAGTAACCCCAACCACAACTCCAAATTATCCTCCTCCCTTTATAGTACCACCCCATACCGTGTTCACCCTTTGAGCACGCTCTTAGCACCAACTTTTCTTCTCAGGCATGCACCTAGCACCAATTCTTCATGGTTTGGCACCTGTGGGTTTATATATAGCCCGCATGCACTGCTTGTGTGTTGGCTTCAAGGCCTTCCCCTTGGGTGCGATGATCCCTTATGTCCCGCATATTCCTTGGGTGAGGGCATTAGAAGGCCTTCAATATTGACCCTTATTATTTGGTAAAGGAAACTAAAATGTAGTTAGTATAAAAACCATGTATGAATTCCACCTTGATATTCTAAACCATCATTCTTCATTCAATTCCCTTGAATTGGCAATACAATTAGAATCCTCCACACTGAGCCCTTCATAATTTCTTCTTCATCTTCAAACACCATATTTTTTTTCTTTTTGGATTAAAAAATCTATGATATTTAATATTCCTTTAATCCAATCATGGATGATGAATGGTTCATTTCTTCACTCCTCATTTATTAAGTCATAATGCATGTAATCTCCATATTGTGAGGGATGTGTTCTCCATTAACACATTTCTGGTACTTTGAGGACTAGCCTCAAAAATTATATAATATAGTAAACTTCATCCATTTATATTCAAGGGAAGGATCTTTACTTATCTCTTCATGAAATTGAGTATTGCATGGACTTCTTCTAGTGTTGTAACAATGTATCACTTTGATCCAAATCTTGGAACTTTAAGACCAATTCTACAATCATCAGATTTTTATCTTCTTTGATAATTGATCAATTGTTGTATTCAATGCTTTGAATCAACAAAAATTCTCTAATGATTCACCAACTTTATCATTAATTCCTTTCATTCTCATATTGACTTCCCATTGAAAGAAAATGCGACTTTGATGCACTTTAATCCATATTGACATAAAAAATGAAACTCTTATGCACTTCAATATCCCCCTTTTTATTTTCTTGTCAATATCACTTAATCACACATTGAATAGCTCAATATGTGTTCCAAACGTTTCTCCCGCTTATTGGAAACCAAATTAAATGGTTTTATTTGGGTCTCTTCAAAATCAAGTACTCCTCCTTTTGAATAACATCTTTTGGAAAGTTTTTGAGAGAGGGATGATATCAAATCACTGACTTAGAAAAGAACATTTAGTTGAAAAACTATAAGTCTACTTGGGATAACCCAATGTAGAAAGGAAGTGAGACATGACCAAGGTTTTCAGTGCTTTCCACAGACAACCATACATGTGTTATCATGATCACAATGGTTCAATTCTTGACCAAGGGATTGGAGATAATCTGATTTATCAATGAAATGATAAATCCAACACAAACTTCACCAAATATTTTAAAAAGTTCAAGTGTAAGATAAAGCTCCCACTTTCATCCCATATTGTCATCAATCAAGCACTCCCCCTTAATTGACATGATAAATAAAATTATGAAAAAGGGATGAAAGTGTTATTGGAATATATCAGTTTCAAATTCTTGAGATGATACGAATTTCAATTTTTTTTCTTGATATAATCCTTGATATCATCTCCTTCACCCCCCCAAGGGGTGCAATACCTTTGATTTTCCTTGGTGGAAAATAATCATCATATGATCTTCAAGATAATTATATTGATAATCTTCCACTGTGGAACAATTCATGTAATTATCAAATCATGAATAATGAGTCCAACTTTGAGTTCTCCACTTTTTTCATCAAATAATACTTTTGAGAATGAACTTCATCTTCAATCACCTACAATGTATGAATACATATATAGAAAATATAAGGTAATAAGATGGACCAATTGTGAGCTTCTTAATATAAGCACTAAGGATGAGAATATTCTCTCAACCAAATAACTCCTTTCTATGCATCTCTAAAGTGTCTAGTACTCTTCATACAAGTGTTTGCGATCCATTTGACATTTTGATCTTTCATTGTTAGCATGGAACCTTTAATTTAATTTACCATCAAATCATGTGGATTATTTCCCTTTTCTTCTGTCAATAGTGAAATAACATTCATTGGTGCATGATTTTCAATTTTCAATATCTCCATTTGGCCTGGTAAAACAGTTATACATTTGTTTTCATGATGTCTATCCTTCATTCACCTTTCACACAGTAGTGGCGAGACACTTGGGTTATCCCATGTTGACCACCTTTCATGAAATTAGAATTTTCATTTATGTGGAATGAAATGTTTCCATTTTTTTAATTAGCTAGTACTTCATCTTAAGCACTTTGCAGTTCTCTTGAAATTGGAAATTGATTAGGACAGATAACTAAACACTCCTCATTAACATTTTATGAACTGGAACTTCCACATATCTTCTGCATTATCTTAAAGTTACCTATATTAGGAAACTTATTATCATTAGGAATGTCTTTAGTCAACCCCATCTTCTTCTGGATTGATTCTCATTTTAGTTTCAACTTTCTTACAATCATTTCCATGGCTTACTTGCAGTGATCCATGGTATGGCCTTTTTCCATAGTAAAAGCATCTTTTTCTGTATTTAATTTACATTCATGGAATCTAGCTTAGATCTATTCTTGGGAATAGTTTATTTCATTGTTTTCTTGAATTTAGTGTTTTTCATATTCCCAATAGAATACTTTTCAACACATTTTACTTTCTCCTATCTTTGTTGTGGTCTATACTTCTTATGAATTGCCTAAGGCATGGTAGGACTAAACCAACACTCATCATAACAGTGACCACATTTTTTTTTCAATTATCACAGATGTCTTAAATATAATCAAATTTGTTCTAGATTGATAAATTCTTCTTCATATGTAATTTCTTTTATTTATTTTGAGGTTGTTTCATTTATTCACATCTACTTTCCCTAAATATAGGTTATCCATAATTTTCATATACTGGTATATTATTCCACCAATCAGTGGCATGATTCCCAAAATTCTAAAAACACCATCAATAGCCAACAAATCTGTTTCTTTTTCTTGTAGTATCATTCTAGCTTAATTTACTACATTTTTGTTTTTGTAATTTTTTTCTTTATATGGATCATCCTTCTAGGAGTTTCTATTACTAATCATTCCAGTATCCACCCTTGATTTTTTGATGGATTTATCATCATTTTTATCAATCCACATCTTCTCAGCTTTTGGTTTTGAACCTATAATTAACGATGGAACTGCATTAGTAGGAACAAAAATAAATGGGTTATGAGATACTTTCTTCATGGAGGATGTTTACATTGGATTAGAGGATGATACGATGTTTTTTTTGGAATCATATTCCCCAAAGAAAACATGAGTGGAAAAATATCTTATTTCATCTGATTGGGAAGTTTCAGCTTGTGGTGATTGCTGGTTTTTCAATGTCACCTCCAATTCTAAACATTTAATGTTAAGAGAGTTCTTATAATCCTCAACTAATCTTCGATTACATTACCAATTCTCCTATATCCATTTTAATTGATATTCATGCAAATTTCATAACTGTTTCATAGATATTTCAAGATCTTTATATTATTGTCCTTTTCTTCTAGTTGATAAACATTTACAACTATAAAAAAATTTTTGAAACATTTCAAATTCATGAAAATATTCTACAAATACCATCTCAAAGAATTCTTTCTCAAAAATACATCCACACAGTTATTTATAAACTTTAGCATGTATTTCTGTAAAGACCCAGAAATTTCAAGGAAATTTATTTCTTAAATGCTTTGGGATTTTACGAGTATGCAGTTTCTGATGGCACCTGATTCTGAGGCCCGGTGTGCCCGTAATAATTTTCTGAAGTTTAGCTCAGGTAAGTTCAGTGAACGAACGAGCGGGTTTTCCTATCTTTTGAAATGGTGCTCGAAATTGATATCCGAGGGCATCGATGAACTCGTAGTGCCGGTAATTTCATAAGAGGACCTTTACCAAAGATGCGTTTGTACGGGAGGAGGTATTAAAAAAATGTGGATTAAATAAGAAGTGAATAAAATTGTAGGACAATTTTATTCTTTTATTATAAGTGGTTATCTCTTAAGTGTGGGAGTTAGGGTGGGACCCACTTGTACCTAACAACCCATTTGAGGATAAATGAGAGGTGGGGCCCACACGATCCCCAACACTTCACATTCCCTAACTCCCAAACTCCCCCCTTTAAACATGTTAACTCCCCCCTTTAATTGAGTAACTCTTCCTCTCCCATCTCTCACTCATTAAAGCATTCCTACCTATCACATAATAAATTAGACGACTCATGGTTAAATTAATTAATTGATTTGGAATTTGAATTTTTTAATTTTTGAATGCATGGAAAGAATTAATAAAATAAGGAGGAGCCTTATTTTATTTTGTTGGTAGGATTGTTGTGTTGAGACTTTGGGGGAGAGCTCTAGTTTTATTTGAAGAACTTCACCCTCAAAGAAGAACGCCACGTCTCCGACGAAGAACATCGACTCGGCGACCTCTGTTTCATCTTCCTTTTCCTCCTCCATGGCATGGAAGGAAACACTGACGCGGGAACTCTCCAAATACATCACTCTTTGTTTTCTTATCTCCGTGATAAAAAGAGGAGACGCTGCTTCCTCCTCGGACGTTCTCCATCGATGTCTACGAAACCTCACCACGTGACGCCGTCAACCGCGATGCCGATGTTCATCATCATTTGTTGAGGTAGGGGTTATGTTCAATTTGAATGGATTAAAATTGTGATTTGGTTTGTCTTTGAGCATCTCATTTACCTTAGCCGATTTTTATCATTTTACGTGGAGGGTGCGGGCCAAACGAACACGGCCCGACAACCCTCTGTTGTTCTCGTTTATTAATTTAGAATTGGAAAGTGATGGTGGAGGAAGAACGAAGCTGTCATTCCATGCTGGGAACGTGGTGAAGGGAACCGGTTCCGTCGCATCGGTTGTGCGGAAAGAACTATGTCCCGCTACATGGGCCACTTCGGCGGAGGAACCGGCCAGCCCGTCGACCGGCCGGGTGGAGCTAGAGCACTGCGCTGGGAGGGCGCCACACTTGAGAACGGAGGACCACCCATGTGGGCCTCATGCACAGAAGACCGACTGGTTTGGGGAAGGGTGGCACAGCCGGTGTAGAAGACTGGGGGGCCGCCCCCCCTCTTGGAGCCTGCGCGTCCAGCCGGGCCGTGCTGCGCCTCACTGGGCTCGACCATGCCACTTTGGGCCGGGCCGCGTCCCTTTGAGTTGAGTTGAGTATTTTCTTCAGACTGATCCGACACCCCTATAGGGTCGGACCCTTCAAACTGGGTCAACCCGACCCATCGGCCCACTAGGCTAAACGGGCCGAGCATATTAATCACTGAAACAGGATTAACTTAAAGACCACACATCCGATCGACACTTCGTCTACGACACTAGGACTTTTTCGACGAGACGGTCCTTTTGCGGTACTATAAGTGAGTTTTGGATGATTTTTGATATCAGTTAGGTTTGAAATGAGCATAATTCTTACCTGGCCCCTAGAACGGAAAAGCCAATATCTCTCAGACCGGGGGCCGATTGGCGCGCCGTCTGTTGTGTTGAGTTTTTTTTGAGGAGACAGAACTTTGTGATATAAAAAATATAGACTTCATGATAGTTGATGTATCAACCCCCTTGGCTCGTGGAGTGGACCCTCCCGGAATCAAGCATGATGTGTACGGAAACCCTAGAGTTGGCCGCGACTTCGACGACGATGACGACTGTACTTGGATGCTACGTGGGTTAGGTAGCGATGACGACTGTACATGGATCATTTGTGGGTTCAGCAGGGATGATGAATGTACTTGGATCCTACGTGGGTTTGGTAGAGATGGTTACTGTACTAGGATCCTACATGGGTTCGGCAACGACGACTTCTGTACTTGGATCCTATGTGGGTTCGACAGGAGAGATGATTTAGAGGATGCATCTATCATCTCTACCCCTCTTCGTGAGTAGTATACCTAAGTGAGATGAGTCTTGACTTTCAATCAATATCATCGATATGATTTACTTACTTTCCTGTGTGGAATGGGTTGTGCTTTTCTTTGTGGACTGGGTTGTGCTTTCCTGTGTGGACTAGGTTGTACTTGGTCTCTTGAGTTGGAGCCAAACTGGAATTGATGAATTAGTTATATGTAAAGGAATATACCTAAGTAGAGTTGGCTGATACTTCGTGTCTATATATTTTATTTTTGGTATATCCTTTGTGGATTCTGGGAGACCTTCGGGAGTCTAGGGGTCCCTACTGAGTATCGTATACTCACCCCTACATGGGCTATGCCCACACTACGTTGTGTTGGATGCAGAAGATAGAAAACACTGATCGAGGTGGAGACTAGTGGAGCGGAACGGTACCTGGAGGTGGACCACTTGGCCGGACTTACTCAGAGCAGATGGCCAGACTCGAGGATCCAATGAGACTATCTGTACCCACCCTTCAGGTGGGAATTCCGGATGATGACTTGGTGGTTGCTGCTTTACTTTTCAGCTATTGTACTTTTATTCTCAGTTGTACTGTACTTTCAGTTGTGTTTGTATACCAACCCATTTACTTTCCCGCACTTACTTTTGTACACAGTTTATTTAGTGTTTACATCAGCTTGCATACCCTGTTGTGTTTGTTTACTTATATAAAGGAAATTCCTTCCCTTTTACCGGGATATACACCTTTGGTGCCAGTCGCCATCCCCTGGCCTATGGAAGGCAGGCTGGGGGTGGACACGACACAAGCCCCGAGGACAGGTCGTGACAAATTGGTATGAGAGGAGTCGGTTCTACCACAAAACTTAGGACTCTGATATTTTCTTTCTATGAAGAAATTGTGTTAAGCATATTGACTGTGATTATCAGTCCAAAGAGTCCAGTGTTGGTGCGGCGTCCGACATATCCATACAACAGGACCCTCACTTCTGATTTCCGACTCAGTGCATGAAAACACTGATTGGAAGAGTGTTTCGAAAGTTTTCTTTGTGAATACGTTATTTTAGCTCACCAGGTATACTGTATTAACCGTGGCGCACCTGTTTATCTATAGGATGGACCCACGACAACATCCAGCTAGGGTTCCCAGTTACGTGAGATATGACAGCCCACCGAGCGACGAGGCCTCTGTGCAGGTCCCCATTACAGCGGATGCACCAGCGGTACCTCTACCCACTGGGCCACCGATACCACCAGCCCCAACAGCGGAGATTTCACGTCGCTTGAGTGCGTTGCACGAGTTTCAACGATAGAGGCTGCCCAGGTTCCCTGTAGAGACAGACCGTCAGGCAGCCGATGATTCGCTAGAGGTTGTTGTCTAAGTCTTTATATTGGTAGGGACGCCGTCAGACCTTATGGCGATCCTTGCCGCGAGTCTACTGGACGCAGATATAGGTAGATGGTGGAGGTTGATGCTCCAGGTTCACGATGAGGCATCTCTACTATGGATAGACTTCTAGAGCCTCTTCCACCTGGAGTTCATTCTAGCCACCCTCCATGTAGTGCGCATTCAGGAGTTACTACAGCTGCGGCAGGGCAACATGACCGTAGCCCAGTACTCGGTGAGATTTATCGACCTCTATCGCTACTCAAAGGACATGGTACGAGACCTATTCTTCAGGGCCCAGACCTTCGAGCAGGGACTGAGGCATGAGATCAGGTCTTTGATGATCTCCCTCAACATTCCTATGTAGGCAAGAGTACTGGAGAGAGCCCTTCTTGTGGAGAGATTCCTTGCTGAGCCTATGCCACCAGCGAGGCCTACTGCAGGGCGACACGTAGATAAGTCTTCTACATCATCTAGTAGACAGATGTCGCAGAGGTCCAAGAAGACCAGGCCATCAGGTGGGAGACCTCAGGATACTGGTTCAGATGTGCGGGGAACACACAGTAGATCCAGTCATACGAGAGGCAGACAGTGCTATACATGCGGTGGGCAGGTCCACATGGCTCGTGATTTCCTGACTCGCCATGCAGGGGAGTATCAAACGGTTGAGGGACCACCCAGACAGAGGCAGAGGTTCAACCGCGGTGGTCTACAGGGAGCAGGTGGATGCGGCAGAGGAGATGGCTGAGTAGTGGGTGGTGGGTAACGCTTTGAGGCTCTACCACCACCACCACCACCAGGAGGTCCACCATGACCACAAGGAGTTAGCAGACCGAACCAGGATCAGCTTCAGGCAGTAGAGGCTTATGACAATGGCGCACCTGAGATGATTCGAGGTATTATATGTTTCTACTTATCCTTTGTTGTAGTTCTTATAGACACAAGAGATATTCATTCTATTATTGTCGTTGCCCTTGTTCGGAGATCGGAGATTTCGACAGAGTCGTTGGATCGATCTTTACGGCTAGAGACTCCTACGGGAGAGTACTCAATGATTAAACACTAGTGCCGGCAGTGTGAGCTTACTCTAGGGGGCGAGAGATTCGGCTGAGATCTTCTTTGTAGTGGCGCTGAGGCCTTACGACGTCATCTTGGGCATGGATTGGATATCTACAGTTCATGCCCAGATTGACTGTATTAGGCACAAAGTGCGGTGTGTCCGCACAGATGGGAGCAAGTTCACCTCCACCGGCGATAAGGGAGCCCTTGCGGAACAGGATGGACTTACACAGAGGAGAGGGAAGCTGATCACACATTAGTTTTCTAGTCTCATCCTATCAGTAGTTGATGTGCGTAGTCCGAGTTTCCTATTGTGGTGGATCAGTCTGCGGATGTTTTCCCTGACGATGTTCTAGGACTACCTCCTCACAGAGTGGAAGAATTCTATATTGACCTGTACCCTGGGATAGCCCCGATATCTACTCCAGCATATCGGAAGGCTCTCGCTGTGCTTCGAGAGCTGCGGGTACAACTGGAGGACTTGCAGGGCAAGGGATTCATCCAAGCCATTGTTTCACCATAGGCTTCTCCGATTTTATTCACCATGAAGGCGGATGGGAGCTTATGACTATGTGTCTATTACCATAGCCTAAATCAGGTGACTGTAAAGAAAAAGTATCCACTCCCGAGGATAGATGACCTCTTTGATCAGCTCAAGGGGGCATGATGGTTCTCGAAGATAGACCTCAGTTCAGGCTATCATCATCTCAGAGTTCAAGATGAGGATGTGCAGAAGACGACCTTTAGGTGTTAGTATGGCCCTTATGAGTTCTTGGTTATGCCTTTCGGCATAACCAATGCTCCATAAATGTTCATGAGTCTCATGAACATGATCGTACAGCCTTACCTTGATCAATTTGTTGTAGTCTACATTGAAGACATACTGATTTACTTGACTACTATGGAGGAGCATGCCTACAACTTGGGGGATGTACTGGACACACCATGAGAGCACCAGCTTTATGGTATTCTATTGAAGTGTTATTTCTGGATTCAAGAGGTCCAATTATTGGGGAACGTCATCTCTCAGGTGGGAGTTTCTGTGGATCCTGCGATGATCGAGGCAGTACTTTCTTGGGAGCCACCCAGGAGTGTGACGGAGGTGCAGAATTTCCTAGGTCTAGCTGCGTACTATCGGAGATTTGATCCGGACTTTTCCAGAGTTTTAGCACCGCTTTGAGCTTTGATGATTAAGGGGAAACCCTATGTGTAGTCAAATAGATGTCAGCAGAGCTTCCAGGAGATGAGGAAGAGATTGACCAGTGCACCCATATTGAGGCTACTAGAGGAGGGCGTAGGGTACATATTTTACTACGATGCATCCAGAACTAGACTCAGGTGTGTCGGGATTCAAGAGTGGGCAGTGATCACCTATGGTTCATGACAGTTGAGGCAGCACGAGCAGAACTACGCTACCTATGACCTGAAGTTAGTGGTAGTGGTCTTCACCTTGAAGATGTGGTGGCACTACCTGATGGGCAAGCACTTTACAGTCTACTCTAACCACCAGAGTCTCAGGTACATCTTCTCACAGAAGGACCTGAACCTCAGATATCAGTGATGGCTCGGGTTCCTCCAGGACTATGACTCTGAGATAGTCTATACTCCTAGGAATGGGAACATAGTAGCTGATTCTCTCAGCAGGAGGACGGGAATTCAACTACATGGAGAGGCGAAAGATCAGTTAGATGATTTTTATATATCCTTCTTGAATAGATATGGGGTATCATTCCTATAGTCTCTCACTGTCACTCCTCCACTACTTCAGCGGGTCAGAGAGTCACAATGTGGGGATGTTGATTGCGAGATGCGACATGCTCAGATTATAGAGGGCAGACGTCTGATGGATTTTTTGAATGAGCAGAGCATGCCATCCTCTTTAGGGGACATACCATGGTACCAGTTGCATTATCGGAGGAGGTGCTGAGGGAGTTTCACACTTCCCCAATGGCGGTACATCTAGGAGTAGCGAAGACGTACCAGGATCTCAGACGACAGCACTGGTGGCAGGGTATGAAGAAGGTTGTGGATGAATTCATTTCACAATGTCTCACCTGCCAGTAGGTGAAGGCGAGGCTCCAGGTACCTGTAGGTTTGGTACATCCCCTATAGGTCTTGGAGTGGAAGTGGGACGGGATATCCATGGATTTTGTGACGGTATTTCCATGTCCTTCCCGAGGACACGAGTCCATCTTGGTGATTGTCGACCGACTCACCAAGTCAGACCACTTCCTACCTATCAGATAACAGGTCTCAGTGGAGACCTTGGGGAACGTCTATGTTTAGGAGATCATATGACTTCATGGGGTGTCATCATCTATCGTCTCCGATCAAGATACTTGCTTTACTTCCTTGCTTTGTAAGGGGTTTCAGGAGGCGTTTGGGACGCAGCTACGCTTGAGAACCGTCTTTCATCCTCAGACGGATGGACAGATGGAGAGGACCATTCAGACACTCGAGGACATGCTCTGTGCATGCGTCATTGACTTTGGTCACAGCTGGGAAGATCACCCACCCTTGGTGGAGTTTGTGTACAACAAAAACTACCACTCCACCATCGGGATGGAACAATATGAGGCATTATATGACCGACCATGCAGATAACCTCTAGGATGGACTGACCATGGGGAGTCGGCACTCGTAGTACTAGAGATGGTACAGGCTATGATAGAGAAGGTGAAGATCATCCAGGAGCAGATGAGGAATACACAGAGTAGACAAAAGTCCTATTCTAATAGGAGGTGAAGACCACTGGAGTTCGAGGATGGCGACCATGTTTTCTTATAGGTCTTAGATCGACGTGGATTACAAAGATTTGGCAGGGGTGCCAAGTTATCTCCACTCCTCATCAGACCTTTCCAGGTCCTCAGCAGGGTAGGCGAGGTGTCTTACCTAATGGCCATTCCACCTCAGTTGCACCTGGTGCATGACATCTTCCACATATCTCAACTGAGGAGATACATGCACGACTGAACTCATATCCTTGATCACGGGGAGCTAGACATTGATGATAGGGTGACTTTTGCGGAGGTCCCGGTGGTGATCGAGGATCGACAAAACTGGGTCCTACGTGAATGGTCGATTCCTCTAGTGCGCATCAGGTGGTAGCACACGAACCTCCAGGAGAGCACATGGGAGTGGGAGGCTCAGAAGCGTGCACATTACCCTCATTTGTTTCCCTAGTTTTTGTTATAGCTTTATAGGGATGTAAAGCCCTATGGTGGGAGTAATTTAAAGACCTGTAAATTTCAAGGAAAATATATTTTTTAAATTATTTGGGATTTTATGAGTATGCAGTTTCTGACGGCACCTGATTCCGAGGCCCGGTGTGTCCTGAATAATTTTCTATTGTTTATCTCGGGTACGTTCTGTGAACAAATGAGTGGGTTTTCCAATATTTTGAACCGCTGCTCAGAATTGAAATCCTATGGCACCGATGAACTCACAGCACCGGTAATTGCTTAAGAGGACCTTTCCCGAAGTTTCGTTTGTACGGGAGGTGGTGTTAAAAAAATGTGGATTAAATAATAAGTGAATAAAATTGTGGAACAATTTTATTCTTTTATTCTATGTGGTTATATCCTAAGTGTGGGAGTTGGGGTGGGACCCACTATTTCCTAACTACCGATGTGAGGATAAATGAGAGGTGGGGCCCACATGAACCTCAACCCTTCACATTCCCTAACTCCCTAACTCTCCCCCTTAAACTTGTTAACTCCCCGCTTTATTTGAGTAACTCTTCATCTCCCCTATCTCCCTCATTAATTATTGGAAAAATATCACATAATTAATTCGACAACACATGGTTTAATTAATTAAGTGAATTGGAATTTGAATTTTGTAATTTTTGAATGCATGACACGAATTAATAAAATAAGGAAGATCGTTAAATTATTTTTTTGGTTTGCTTGTTGTGTTAAGACTTTGGGGGAGTGCTCTAGTTTTATTTGAAGAACTTCATCCTCAATGAAGAACGCCATGTCTTCGATGAAGAACATTGAATCGACGACCCCGATTTGTTCTTCCTTTTCCTCCTCCGTGGCAAGGAAGGAAACACCGATGCGGGAACTCACCAACGATGTCACACTTTGTTTTCTTCTCTCCATGATAAAAAGAGGAGACATCGCTTCCTCCTAGGAAGTTCTCCGTTGACGTCTAAAAAACCTCACCATGTGATGCCGTCAACCGCGACGCCGAAGTTCATCATCGTTTGTTGAGGTAGGGGTTACGTTCAATTTTAATGGATTAAAATTGTGCATTGGTTTGTCGTTGAGCATCTCGTTTACCTTAGCCGATTGCTACTGTTTTATGCGGAGGGTGCATGCCGAATGAACACGGCCTGACAACCCTCCATTGTTCAGGATTATTAATTTAGAATTGGCAATTGATGTCCGTGGAAGCACGAAGCCATCGTGAAAAGTCGGGAACGTGTCGAAGATAACCGGTGCCATCGCGCCGGTTGTGCATAAAGAACAGCGGCCCGCTACATGGGCCGCTTCGGCGGAGGAACCGGCCGGCCTATCGATCGGACGGGAAGAGCGAGACTGCGACAACGGGAGGGCGCCACGCTGGAGAACGGCGGCTCGCCCATGCGGTCTGCATGCGTAGAAGACCGGCCGGTCTAGCTGCCCGGTTCGAGGAAGGGCGGCGCCGCGTGGCGCCGCTGGTGCAGAAGACCGCCCCCCCTTAGAGCCCGCTTGGCTTCGGATGAGCCAGCCGGGCCGTGCCAGGCCGGGATGAGCGGGGCCGCGCCAGGCTAGGCCGAGCCAGGCAGTGTCTAGCCGTGATGGGCCGGGCTGAGTCGGGCTGCGCTGGTCCGAGCCGGGCCGTGCCAGGCTGGGCCGCACCGCACTGGGCCGGGCCGCGCCCCACCGTGCTGGGCCGCGCCCCACCGTGCTGGGCCGCGCCCCGCCGGGCCTGACCGCACCACTTCGGGCCAGGCTGCGTCCCTTCGGGCCGAGTTGAGTATTTTCTTCGGACCAGTCTGACACCCCTACTGGGTCAGACCCGTCAAAATGGGTCAACCCGACCCGTCGGCCCACTAGGCTAAATTTGTCGGGCCTGTTAATCACTTAAACGAGATTAACTTAAAGACCGCACGACTGATCGATGCGCCGTCTATGGCAGTTGGACTCTTTAGATGAGACGTTCCTTTTGTGATACTCTAAGTGAGTTTTGGATGATTTTGGATATCAGTTGGGTTAGAAATGAGCGTAATTCTAACCAGGCCCTTGGGACGGAAAAGCCAATATCTCTCAGACCGGGCGTCCAATTGACACGCCGTCTGTTGCATGGAGTTCCTTTTGACGAGATGTAACATCAGGATTCATAAAATCTATACTTCATGAAGGTTGATTTATTTAACCACTTGGATCGTGGAGTGGACCCTCCCGGAATCGAGCGTGCTGTGTGCGGAAACCCTAGAGCTGGCTGCGACTGTGACGATGATGACGACTGTACTTGGATCCTACATGGGTTCAGTAGCGAGGACGACTGTACTTGGATCCTTTGTGGTTTCGGAAGCGATGATGACTATACTTGGATCCCACGTGGGTTCGTCAGCGATGGTTACTGTACAAGGATCCTACGTGGGTTCGGCAGCGACGACTTCTCTACTTGGATCATACGTGGGTTCGGAAGGGGAGATGATTCAGAGGCTACAAATATCATCTCCACCCCTCTTCGTGAGTATTATACCTGTGTGAGCTGAGTCTTGACTTTCAATCAATATCATCAATATGATTGACTTAATTTCTTGTGTGGACTAAGTTGTGCTTTCTTGTGTGGACTGGGTTGTGCTTTCTTGTGTGGACTGGGTTGTGCTTTCCTGTGTGGACTGGGTTGTACTTGGGCTCTTGAGTTGGAGCCGAACTGGAATTGATGACTTAAGTATATGTATGGGCATAAACCTAAGTAGAGTTGGCTGATACTTCGTGTGTACATCTTTTCTTTGTGGTATATCCTTTGTGGATTCTGGGAGACCTTCAGGTGTCTCGGGGTCCCTACTGAGTATCGTATACTCACCCCTGCACGGGCTATACCCACACTACGTTGTGTGGGATGTAGATGAAAAAAATCACAGATCGAGGTGGAGTCTAGTGGAGCGGAACGGTACCTGGAGGTGGACCACTTGGCGGGACGTACTCAGAGAGGACGACCGGACCTGAGGAGCCGATGAGACTATCTGTACCCACCCTTAAGGTGGGAATTCCGGAGGAAGACTTAGTGGTTGCTGCTTTACTTTTCAGTTATTGTACTTTCTCACTCAGTTGTACTGTACATTCAGTTGGGTTTGTATACCGACCCATTTACTTTCCATCACTTACTTTTATACATAGTTTACTTAGTGTTTACTTCATCTTGCATACTATGTTGTGTTTGTTTACTTATATAAAGGAAATTCCTTCCCTTTTATCGGGATATACGCCTTTGGTGCTAGTTGCCAGCCCCTGGCCTATGGAAGGCGGGCTTGGGATAGTCACGACACGGGCCCCATGGATGGGTCTTGACAATTTCATTGCAAATAGAAATTGTTTCTTCCTTTTCCATCACTAGTTTTATGAGAGTGTT
Organism: Viscum album; assembly: GCA_963277665.1. NCBI lineage: Eukaryota > Viridiplantae > Streptophyta > Magnoliopsida > Santalales > Viscaceae > Viscum > Viscum album. The sequence goes on from OY728164.1 coordinate 1,170,590,156, forward strand.
GGATATGCCAACCATTTTAGCCAATGCTTCTTCCACGATATTACCTTCTTCTTCTAGCTGTAAATTTTCACCTTTAAGGGCACAAATGCTTACAACAATGTGTCTTTCCACTTCTCTATAGACTTTCTTCTGATGATCTTTGAGTGCAGTATGAAGATCACTAATTGATCTATCATAAATACAACTTGAGAAGGCTTCATTAAAAGAATAATAAGTATTATCACATTTTGTACCTTTCTGATTACCTTCAGTAGAAGGTGTCTATCCATTAGTAGTAAGATTCTTCTTTATCTTCCTTTCCTGTTTCTTCTTTCAAAATTTTTGAGCCTTGGAAGAAATATCCATTTGAGGTTTCTCCTTCATCTCCTCACATCTACACTTCAAAAAGTCTCCCTTGGATCTTTTAGAGGTAACCTTCCCTATGATACCAATTGACGTTCCCAGATGCGTGTAAATCACTGAGAGGGGGAGGATAAGAATCAATGATCCCTTTAAATCATTTTACTAGTTGATTAATTTCAATTAAACCACTATGGCTGTATAAAGCCTCGATCTACTCCTCTTGTGTCTCTCAATCCGACCTCAAATGATGCTATAAATGTAAAGGCACTGAGCACACTGATTTACAAGGTTTGGTTCAAAGACGTACTCTATTATATATTGGTTATTCACCCCAACACATATAAACCACTATAATTCTTATAGTAAATACAATGGTTTTCAGCGAGTCTCATTGTATTTCTCTTGAGTCCCATAGTAGGTTATTTAAATTTCTTCCCATAGTGTTATGAGAGTCCCACTATCTTGCTTTAGTGTCCCACTAAAGACATATTCTCCTCCATAAATCATATAGAGTTCTTCTTGATCTCAAGTCACATGAGAATCTTCATTCTTTAAGTTATTATTTGATTCACTTTAGATGATCTTATGATCTTCACACACAGGCTTTCTGAATCACACTTTCCTGTGAATCTCTTCAAGAATCTTCAATAGCCTTTGGTATGGTCTGTTGGAATTGCTCAATAATTCTTGATCACTTTAGTTGATCAATCCTTAGCACACAATTCTCAAGAGATTATTTCTTCTTCTAATGAAGACATGGCCTCACTTATATGTGTTCAAGTGGTGCACACAACCTCTTAATGAATTCAGTAATAATACTAAACAATATCTTCTATGTCTGCCTTCATTGATTCTCAAATACTATAACTCAGATAGAAGATCTTATTTAAATATGTCTGGATTTAATCTTAGAACTCATTCACTTCATGCATGGATTTCATGGGATCCAGCACTTCTTGTATTTTGATATCTCGAAGATTTAAACATAGTACATGTAATTAATTCCACGCAAGGGTTCTTTATGTATAAATGGGCATGAATTCATGCATGAAATCTTCTGGGTGAAACTCAATTCTAATACTTTTTCTCAATATGAAAACATGATTTGTTTTTTATGTGGGAATGGAAATGAATGATTGAATGTCACTCAATCTCCCCACTTCATGGTACTATGAACACAACCTTATCTTATTTTCTTCACGTCCATTAAATATGTATGTGTATGCACTTAACTTCTTCATGTGTGTATGTGCATCATTAATGAATATATGATATTCACTTTGTACAAACAAAATCAGGATTTTTTGAGAGCTTCAACATATGCACATTGTTCACTTGTTCGTTGTTTTTCATGTATGCACACACACTTATTTTGTTTTATTTGCATACAAATATCTTAAACTCATGCACCTGTATGCACGTGCATCATGCATGCATTCTCTTGCACATATGTACTACCTTGGATCCCTTATTCTTATCATAGTGCAGTGTATGTATACACTGTCCTTTGATTGTTATCAGACAAAGGGTCTGTGTGGATTCCCTTTGTAAACCAGCATTGTTCACAGTCCTATTTGTGAACCGAAAATGGTGCACGACTTCTTTCGTGAACCTAGGGGTTATCCCTTCCCCTCGATAAAAGGGATGCAAGAGGCTCATTTGTGCAAGGGATGCATGAAAATATATTCTTCGCATAACAAGGCAGCGTATAAACCTCTACCATTCATGAAATAGAGGGGTTCCTGATTCGTCTATTTCTTTGTAGAAAAAATAGATATTTTCTTTGAGAATGACAGCACCCACTTCACAGCTTGGGATCCTCCTTTTATAGGTAAGTAGGGCATTCAAAATTGTGGGGTTCAAATATTTATATGCCCGAGGTATAATGTGTTTTAAAATCTTCAAACACAAATCATGATATAGCCAGAAGTATTGATTTCTTTCTGTTCAATGCAAACTCCTTATTTCTCGGTGCAATCCTCATGTACAAGCATTTTTGAATGCATAAAAATCTTTTATTTGTACATAGAATGGATAGTGCATCCTAAAAAACTTGGTTTGCCTCAGGCTCCTTTGAATTTCTTTATTTTGATGCATGTATACAATTTTTAATGCATTCGTGTGTTCAGTTTTTCCAGATGATATCTATGGGCTTGAAATGGGCTCAAATGATGCCCAGAGTAATGATATCACTGTTCGACTTCATCACTAGTTCGTGGGTGGAGCTCAGGTGTTCAAAGGTTGAAGAAAACCTCATTGGAGAGATCATATGACCATAGATTAAACACCATGCGGTGCAGATAGATGTGTAGTGGCGATTAGATCTTGAGATGCGGGATGCGTTTAGCGGACGAGATCGCATTCAAGATCAGATAAGCAGCCGAGATTTCCGATGCATTTTTTGAATGCATCCAACATCGAAATAGAGACATGAGAATGGATCATTTATAATACAAGCCACCCCAACCACAACTCAAAATTCTCCTCTGCCCTCCACGGTACCGCCCCATACTATGTTCACCCTATGGGTGTGCTCTTAGCACCCACTCTGCTTCTTGGGCGCGCACCTAGCTCCCATGCTACACGGGTTCATCATTGTGTGGAACCCACATATTTATACATGACCCACATGTGCCTCTTGTAGGTTGGCTTTGAGGCCTTCCCCTTAGGCGCAGTTGACCCTTGAGTCCCACATATGCCTTGGGTGAGAGCTTTAGCTGCCCTACATGATTGGCACAAATTTTTTGGTAAAGGATACTACTAAGTAGTTTTTATAAAAACCAAGTATGAATTAATCCTTAAAATTCCAATCCATCCTTATTCATTAAAAGACAATTCCTGGTCAATACACTTATTAGCTTCCACTGTAATCCATTCCTCCTTTCTTCTTATTCTTCAAACATCATATTTCTTTTCATATTAGAATAAAAAATCTATGACCTTCAATATTACTTTAATACCATCTTGGGTGATGCTTGGATCAGTTTTTCACTCCTCATGCATTAAGGAATAATTCATGTAAACTTATTTTTATGATGGATGTGTTCTCCATTAAAAATTATCTTAGAATTTGAGGAATAGCTAAAGAAATCGTCTAATATAGTAAACTTAATTAATTTGGATTCAATGCAAGGATCTTTACTTATATCCTCATGCAATTGAGTATTGCAAGGACTTATTCATGTTTTGTAATAATTTCTCACTTTGATATAAGTTGAGGAACTTTCAAACTAGTTCCACAATCATCAGATTTATATCCTCTTGGAGAATTGATCAAGTGTAGTATTCATTGCATTGAATGAACAAAAATTCTACAAGGATTCATCAACTTCTTAATAAATACTTTTCATTAACATATTGACTTCTTTTTTATAGAAACTGAAACTCTTATGAACTTAAATCCATATTCACAACAAATGCAATTCTTATGCACTTCATGTATAAATATAATTTAAAACATTTTTTGAGGAAAATAAAAATTTCTAAAACATTTTATTATTTTTTAAAAATTAACATTGAAAACTTTAAATGAATATTTGAATCTTTGAGTGGTCATGATAGTTGAAAATTATATACATGTTAAAATAAGGATACCTTTCACATTTTTGATAAAATCCAAATGAGCATGATTTTGAAAAAAAAAATGAAAATTACTTTTTATTGAAAAATGTATAACATGGGTAATAATTTATTTAATACATAATTTTGAGAATGTTAAAAAAAGTATTTTTTATAATCCATGGCTTTGGTTGTTTCTGATTGAAGAGGGAAATAAAGGCAGTTTTTATTAAAAACATTATTTTGAAATCATGAGTACAGAATGAGAGGAAATAGAATTGAAAGGATTTATTATATAGAAATAATCATAGGATAATAAAATAAATGCGTTTATTGTGAGGTAAATTATATTATTTCATTATTGTAATCATAATCATGAACCATCCTAATAGAATATGAGATAGTAATATAAAACATTGACCACTATGGTAAATTTGAATTACAAGCCCCATGAAATATTAATATTAAATTAAACATAGAATATAATTAGATTAAAAAAATTCATGACATTACATGTCTTAAAGGCTATATATAAGCCTCATTAATGAATATTGGTTCACAAAATAATATATGTCCCAATGAAGGAAAATGGATACAAAAGTCCCTAACCACTTTGACAACTTTTGAATTGAAAACCCCATGAAAAATAAATCACAGAATATATTTTTATGTCCAAATATTTTTCAGGATAATAACCTTAAAATTAATTCACGGGAAATATATACACCATATAAACTAAGTAAGTGGTGAATATGGAATTTGTCTCAAAGAAGTAAAAAGTGAGACAAATATACCATACTCCTCTTGTAATATTATGGATCATAAGAATCAATAAATAATAATATCTATTGAGACTTTAAATGACATTAAAATGAGGATATTAATTTTATAACGTGTCAAATTCTAAGTATACTGACCACATAAAGTGAACTAGTGGTGAATTTTCAATTGCAACCTAGAAATAAAAGAGAGAATAGAAATTCCATACCTTAATTATCAACTTCCATCATACAAGTTTGAAACTACAATATAATAAATTTAAAATTATTATATATCTATTATAGAATGATAAATACATACATCAACCCATATATGATTTACTAATGACCTTTTATAACTCGTTTTATAACAATTCCATATTAAAGTCACAATTCAGAAAAAAAAATTTCATGTATGTTTTGATTTATTATTTTATGTCCATTTACTTTGATCATGGTTAAATAATTAAATAATTTTATACATGAAATTAATATCAGATATATTCATTATAAATTTATTTATATTGATCCATAAATGTTGTAGATATGATATGAAATACACTGTTCATGGAGATATTATGTCGCATGTACGCATGGTCACTGAATCGGTTTTTCTGAAGAAAAGAAAGAGGAAAAGTTAAAAAGAATATTAAAATTATAAAATCAGTTTTTTTCATATATATCACAATGTTTTCTTAAAATAATATTTATTTCCTTCCATGTAAATCATTAATGAATCACATCGTTTCGTGAGATGGTAATCCTCCGTACTGACGAATGATATTCTTTTTTTCCTATAAAATGGAAAGTAAGAAAGCCCATATGTGATAATGATTCACAAAGAATAATAATATCATGTATATAATATATATAAATAATAAATCAATCATTATATCTATGATTTAGAGGTGGTGAAAGACAGTGAATAACATTAGTTGACATGGATGTTGTCTGCCATACACATGAATGAGGATTTCATAACCCATTTGACAGAAGAGGACCCATATTTAGGTTATAACATTATCATGATAACATATAATTATATATAATTATAACAATTATATTACATCATAATTTTTAAATAATTATTGAATGATTTTAATGTAGAAATAAAATTAAATTCTTGATTATGGACTTTAGCTCTTCTTCTGTCAACAACTTTAGGTTTCCATAAAAAGGATTATTAAGATGAATTTGTTACCAAAATAAGGAAAATAGTATGATAATATGGAATTAAGGAAGTGATTTGGGTATTTATAGGATTAACCAAGTTGTTTTGGAAGTATTAAGGGTTGAGGATAAGGTATGGCCATTTATAAGTGAGTTGAGGGGACCACTTGAATTATTTTAAATGAAAAACGTTTAACCAAATTTTTTACATTCACAAAGGATAAAAAATGTAGCATTACTAATTATATAGTATATAAGGTGTAAATAATTCTATGAAATATTTAATGTATATGTTTAAGGTATTTTTCAACTCCTATCGTTTTAGTTTAACCTCTGGTAAACTCATTTTCTCTCTAACTGCCATATTGTCTTTCAGTTTTTACTTTTTATTATGGTCAAAAATTATGTTTAGATCTTTAGATAACATAAATTATATTTATAAAATATATGGAATAATTTTTTTCCAATTTCCATTCACATAATTGACAATATTTAATTGATAATAAATCCTGTAAATGCGATGAGAAAGCGAGTTTTCAAAGAAACAAATCTTCAAAACATTATTTTTTTTATCAAAATAAAAAACAAAAATGATTTAAACATACTTATTTATATTAATTTATATATAATTGAAATAATTTTACTTTTAAACTAATTTTAAAACAAAAAATAACCGCATATATTCTTTAAATGAAAAGGTGATTATCAATAAAAACTAGTATTTTCACTATTCATTAAATAATTAATCTTTTCAGAAGAATCCCAAAAATTCACCTTAGAATAATTTTTATATGAATAATTTAAAAATTATGTTTAATTTTTCATTTTTTTCTAAAAATGGTAAATATTAATTTTAAAATCTGTTTAAGAAAGGTGACAAAAATGTTTTTTTGGAAAAAAATAACATTTTATTCCTAAAATTGGATTTATTCTTATATCTTTAAAAAACAAAAAAAAGTAATTTTTAACATATGAATGAATATATAATATATAAATTTTATTAAAATAATTATAAAAAATTTATTTTTTAATTTATTAAATAAAAATTCGTTTTTGTTCACAAATATTGTTTTTCATAATTTTTTTATTTATTTTCAAATAGCTTTTGTTTCCATTTCAAATTAAATGGTCACCAAATAATTTATTTTATATACATTTTTAAACCATATATTTTAATAATTTTTTTAATAATATTCATTAATTCCATTCCAATAGCTATTCATTTACCATTATTTAAAATAATAATATTTATATAGCATGTCATGTTTTGTCTAAACATCATGTTGTGAATAACGTAAGCTAAACTCAATGTTGTGTGTACTGAAAAATATCTAAAATTTTAAATTTATTTGAAAAAACATTACAAAAAATATTGGGGTGTTATAGTTTAGGTTTAAGTGAGTCATGTTCATAATGATATAATTTTAAAATCATAAAATATATTATAGGTTTGGGAGGATTCATTAAAAGTTGATAAAACTGATCAAATAACTTGTAAAATATATTATTTTAAAGGGGAATTAATTATTTGGTTGTGGATTCTTTATATAGCATTTATTAAATAATTTTTGGTCTTTTCTATTGTCATGAGACGTACTATATATTTACCCCGTATTTAATTTTTACTCTAAAATTTGACTATCTCAGAAAATTATAAAAAATTCACTTTGAAAAATTTTAATTTACTAATTTAAAAAACGTTATTTATTTTTTGTAATAATTTCTTAAATATAATAATTTAATCATCTAATTAAAGTATTTATTTATTATAAAATAATAGTTTTTACAACACCAACAACCTGCTAACCCTTATTGAAATTATATTGAATTTCAATAAATTATATTATAATTTATATTCAATTAAATATTATTTTATAATATTATTTCATTAAAATATTTTTTCCCAAATTTATGAATTTATAAAAATGGGTGTCTTAGTTGAAATTATATATAGATTTCCCAAAATAATACTATTTTGGTTTCTTCATATCTAAATATATTTTTTTATCAAATTCATTAATCATTTATTAGGTAATAATAAAAAATATAAATATAATCATTATTTAATTTAAAATAAAGAAATATATAAATTAATATTTCTAGAGCCTAAATACATAACCCCCTTATTACACTAGCCTATGGCCTAAGTGTTAGGTGTTCGATGGTGGCACTTTATTAGTGTGGTTTTAGAAACATAGTTTGGATTTGGATTTGGATAATCTTGAACTAATCCCTTAAATGAGGTCACTCATGATTACATACTAAATGTTTTTTTGGATTGGTTAAGGGAATGCCCAAGGATTCCATCTCCCTCATATGCTCTGATAAATGAGCTTTATAGGGTACAAACATACTAGTCAATGGCATCACCTTTTCCACCCTTGTCAATTGGACTTTATCATAACCCTTAATATAATAATCATAATTTTCCCTGTACAAAGACTATGTTATCAAGGGTTATTTTTCATATTGATATTTTTAATTCGATAGATTTATTTAATAATTTTCTATAATAATCAAAGTATTATATGTGTTTTCTATAAGTACTTTAGATAATAAAGAATTTATTCATTTATAAAGTGGGGATTTCATTTATGAAAGTTCAGACAATTAAAAAAAAACTCCTTAGGAGAATTTTTCCAAATATTCCATTGTAAAAGAAGACTCATTACAATGGATATTTCCAAGCACTAACTAGAAACGTACACCTTAGGTCATGAGAATCATATCTCCCCCTACCAGGACCCTCAAAACTTCCGATCGAAATCATAAAAGGATAAAAAAACCTTTTTTATCAATTTTTCATGAACCAACTTATATTAACCTTCTATAATGTAGTAAAATTAGTCTTGACATGGAACATAGGGTGTTCCAAATCCCTACGAGCTGTCAACTAGAATTTGGGCATAAAAAAAATCCGGAGAGAAAATTTTTCTCTATAAGTGTTACTCAACAAGTTAAATATTGAATATAAAACAATAAATTGTTGATATTACAAATACTATTCTAGAGAAAAAATTCCACAAATAGATATATAAATGTCTTAAAAAATTGTATTTCATCCAAAATTATTTGATAAAACCATGAATTCATTATCCACAGGTCCCCATTTAATAAGTGGATCCTGCATTTCACCCGTTACCACAATCTCCCAAGGACCTTTTTATCATGTAACCCCCACCATAAAGTGGTTCTTTCCATTATAGTAGACCTATAATAATAAAATTTGGAAATTATGAAAGGAAAATATAGGGTGTGAGAAAAAATTCCTAGTAGGGTCTCTTCAAGTATTTCATAAGCAATTTATAAAAAATAAACCACTTTTTCTCTATTTTAAATAAAACATGGCATGGAAATATTTATATAGTTCATATAAAAAATGATTAACAAAATATTTGGATGGATATTCATATAAAGGTATAAAAGAGTATTACCATAAAAGTAAAAAAATCCAATCACCTTTATCAAATTACACATGAATAATTCAATTTATCAAAATAAAAATGAATAAAATATTATTCAAACAGTGGCTTGTATAATAATTTTAAATCATAAAACCATAGTAACAACACCCAGGTTAGTTAGTTTGAGTCACAAGGTTCTACCAAATCTCAGGGAAATATAGTTCCAGGTGTGAACACACTTCCCTATACTCAATCCTAGGGAGAATATAAATCCATCCCTCAAGAATGATTCCCTTCCATAAAGATAGTTTAGTTTCATTTTCATCATCAATTATTTCTAGGTAATCATTTTTACCTTACCCATATATCCTCCTCTTAAAAAACCTATATTTCATGTGCTTATAAGTAAATTTTTCAAATATATAGATATCATTCATTTCAAACAATCTCAATAATTTTAAATAATAATTTCAACCACCCTCAAGTTCAAGTTTCAAAACATGAAATTCATTTCAAAAACCAACTTCCATGGGTTCTACCAAGAACCCATTCATTTAATTTCAATTAAACTCTATTAAAATGAATAAAATTATTGCATTTTATTATCTTTAAATTCATGATTAAAACCCTTCATTTCAAATAATGATCATTTACCCAAAATTAATAATTATTTTTTAAAATCTACTGTCAAGGGATTCCATCATGAACACCATTACTTTTTATATCATTTATTAAAAGACCAAATTATTCATTTATAAATCAATTTTAAATCTAATTTAAATTAAAAAATAATCAATGTTTTCAATTGAACGATATTTCCTTATAAAACCACCTACCTCAATCTATCTCAACAACCATCGATGCATTATAAACAAATAGAGTCAAAGGATAGAATAATCAATACAGAATCATAGTATTTAAATTCATCAAATCATGATCTAGATCTAAAAACTAAATGAGTATACACCACTCTTGAATAGAGAGATATAGTGAGGGGCGAGTATGGAAGGAGAATCTATGATTAAATCAAAATTACCATTACTTAAAGAGACCCAATGAAACAACTGACACTTCAATCAGTGAAGGATCAGGTTTGGGAGAGAAATAATCATATATTGAGACAATATAAGGTGTTTAGGGTTGAATATAATTCATGTAAAAGGATTGTTCTTAAAAACATAGATTAATAAAATTAAAAAGACAAAACTACCTTACTGTTTCTTCACCATATTGACATCATTGGCTAATCACTAGCCTCCAACTGCTATCCAGTTGTGCCAAGAAAATTATGTGGTATACTATAAGTCCTAATATACACTCCATTATATTCCTAATGGAGTTCCTATTGGAAAACCTGATTTCTTTCCTCCCACCAACTGGCTGTTGACCCTCACCACCCAGTCAGTGGGATTCTATTAACATTTACTCCTATAAGATCATGCCCACTCTATAGACAAGTCCTCTCATTCATATCCAAAACTCTATAAAAAGTTAAAACCACTTTCCACCCCCCTCACAAGAACCAAAATAGGTACAAAAACCAAAAAAAATATTATAACCAAGGAATTATGGTAATAAGTTGAGTCAAACATGAGAATAAAGAGAACCAAAAATTGAAAAAGGTTTATAATAGAAATAAAGTATCATGATGTTACAAGAGGGGTGGTGTTTTGTCAAGGACTAGGGTGTTGTACTATAGAAATTTATAAAAGGATTTTGGTAAAGTGAAGAACCTTATTACCATTTAAAAATAGTAATTATAAATTTATTAATAATTCTTATTCCCTTTTCAATTTTTTTGTTGTAGCGTAGAATTTCTCATATACCATGGAGTTTTAGAGGTTTGGATTCTTGATTTCAGACATTTATGGGTTCCATACACCATAGTACATAGGTTTCACTAAGGTTTTATTCTAGGTATAATTAGTATTATGGTATGTACATTGATTTACAATGTCATTATCATTACTTTAGTTTAAAACCTTTTGTGTTTAATATTTTTTTTTTCATTTTTAGGTGTTATTTTACCGTGGTGAATAAATAAAACCATTATTTTAGTTCATGTAACATTTTTAATTTATTTAATTTATATTTTAATGTGTAGTTATTTTCCTTTCTATGGTATTTACAAAGTTATATCAGGTAGGTGGCTAGAAAAATTTAAATAGGGGATATATATTGGGAAATATTATGGGATTTTGGGTGATTTAGTGGACCTAACTCTATTACGATGTGTGCATACCCACTTTTTTTATATCATTAATTTATAAGACCAATGTAAATTCAGAAGATAATATAAATTATTTATAATTCCCTAATTTTCCTTCAAACCACATGTTATCACAAGCAACTATTTAGAGATCTTCAAGCCATCTATGATAGCCTCTGATTATTGGTTTTATGATATGATGATTATTTAAAATTAGGTGACTTTATCTTCCCATATCTTGGTATATTTATTTCAAATTATTCCTAGGAATTTTTTTCAGTACTATTAACTTTTTTTGGGTAATGATGAGCTGAATCATTGATGGAGATTGATGTGTTGAAGATTATTAAGAGTCTCCCATGGGAATTATTAGTTGTTTTATCAAATAGTTGCCTTTACTACTTCACATTGATTGATTAAAATCTATTTAATAATTGTATTTATAAACTCAGCTTCTATATTTTGGAATAGAATGATTGAAAATAGTATGGTAAATTCTTCCAAGGATTGACATGTATTTTTTGTTACATATTGTTTTATGATTTCATAAGTGATTATGTTTTTGAGGATAGAGGGAAATTATAGGGTAATGTCCTTTAAAAAAGAAGAAAATTGATTAATGTTGATAAAAGTAGTACATGGAATTTGGTATGAGAAAGAAAGGTATATTTTCATTATTGGGTTTTTTAACAATTTCATTATAATAATTCTTATTGATTGATACATATTATTGGGTTTTTTAAAAATTTCATTATAATAATTGTTATTGATTGATACTTGTTGTTTTGTCTTTTTGGATTCATCTATAATTGAATAAATTTTCAATCTAAATAATTGGATAACAATTGAAAGATGTAAATGTAAATTGAAGATAAAATCTTGGTATTGAGGAAATTTTAATGTTATTTAGTAATATATATGATGATGTGATTGTTGTTTTCTAATTCTTGGAGATTGGGGAAAATATTGTTTGGAAATTTAATTATGCTTGGGAAGGGGTTCTATTGTGTTCTTTTTGGATGAATATGCTATTATAAATTGATTATTTGTTCATGAATTAAAAAATATTATGGGAGTGAGGATGAAAAAGTATATTTGAGGTGGTTTTAATAAATCATGACAGGTTAAATATATATTTTCACAATGATAATGGGTTGGCAGGAAAACTAAAAACTAATGTTACTATTATTCATGTAATGGTTAAGGTCAGGTGAAAACTAAAATGAAATGAAGGTAATTATTGAGTTGTATTAAATAATAATTATTAGGATGAATGTGATATAATTTTTATGTCGAATTTGATAATGGATTGTTTGATTTTAAAACATTATTAATTACTGAGATATATGAAACCAGATCAAGTTGAAATTTTCAATAGTGGATGAATTATTCAAAATGGGAAGTAAATTGATGAGTTTATTTTCATGGGAAAATGAATAGGATAATAAATTTAATGGGTTTAGTAAATGGTAAATAGTGTAATTAGAAAATTATTTTGGAAATGAGAAGTTGTCATCTATATGGATTCATTTTCTTAAAGATGTATATAAACTGATATTTATGTGATTTGTTTTCAAGTTGTTATATCAATATATATAAAAGTGGTTGTATGTATATAATATAGAATATGATGAAGGCTGGTGAAATTTTAAGGGTTTTGATGGCTCTTGGTGGGTATAAGAATATAGGTTGTAATGTGTTAACATTTAACATGTGATATATGAGTATAAAATGTGGGGTAAATGAGATAATATTATGTAGTGGGGGTGTGAATGGTGGGAGGGCAGAACATGGTTGATTTTTGACAAGTCCATGACACCATACTGTAATGAAAAGTGATATGTAGTTGGGATATAGAAATGTGGTTGTAGTTATGGAATATTTCTAATGAGATCATTAAGCCATATATAGTTTGGGGGAGGTGGGGTTGTGTTACTTCACACATTAGATATGACTCAGTATATATTACATGGTTAAGGATGTGATGAGGATGGTATGAATATGTTTTTATGGACTGGGGAAGTACATAGAAGGGGGATAACAAGAGATTGATCATACATATTTTTAAGATACCCTTCTAATTTGTTGTTACAAGGGTGGATACTTAGTGTTTTGGATTTTGATATGTTGTGATGTGGTATGTGCTGGGAAATTTGGGCTATGAAAGGAATGTTGTGGTTTATAATATGTTCTGTGATGGATTTTTGTGGAATGGGATGATGGTTCATGATATGTTGCTGCTATCATTTCATTCTCATGTCCTTGGTCAGTTAGTGAGGGGTTGAACTACCATCTGATGACCAGTTTTTGTTGTAGTAGTCTATGAATTGTCAGATTGGAGTGGTAGTGAATTCTTTGGTATGTTTAATTTTCTAATTTTGATGGTGATAGTGAAGTTCATGATATTTATTTGTTATTGTTTAATGGTTATGAAAGCTAGTTTAGGTTCTTGATTGTGGAAACAGTTTAAAGTGTCTCATGAAATAAAGTTGATGGTGGAAAATGAGATGTGATGTGATGTTTTGATATTTTATTTATTGTATTTATTTCTTTTTATAATTGTTTTTATGTTTTTATTGGTTTATATAACTCTTGGTTATAATTACATATTTTTTTATAATAGATAATTAATTTTATATAAGTATGATCGCAATTAGTACTCCAAACTTCTCACCACCACCGTAGTTTGATAAGTGTTTGCGGGATGGTTTGAGGGAGATTAGGGATAATTTTTGGGTATATCATTTGTAGTTTGGTGGATGTTCCAGGGTATCTATAGTTGTTAGGTATATTCCTTCTTGACTATTATATAAATAAGAATATAAGTAACATTTGGGTTGTGAAAATTATTATTGAAATTAGAAATAATTTGTATTTATTTGTTTTTTATGTGTAATTACAAGGCTTTTATAAGGAAAATACCTCCCATATGTGTGGTTCATACCATCGGTGCTAGTTTCTATCCTAGGGCCTTTTGGAGGTGGGATTCAGGGGTCACTCTTTCCTTGGATATAAGACTAGTAGGGAATCTAGTGGGGATAAGTCATTATGGTTGAGGAATATCTCACCCAATTTATTGTTTATTAAAGTCACCCTAGGGATACATCATAGAGGAAAGATCCTATTGATTACTTATCATCGATCATGACCAAACTCATATGCAGGGATAATATATTCCTGAAACATCAACATAAGGTACAATTGTTTTTTGAAATTTAACTTAAATTGATATATTTAATTTTTCAATATATTGTGAGTCATAACCAACAATATGGGCATGAAAATACTTCCACCATAGCTTGTTTCTATCTTTTATCATAGTGTAAAATTGATAAAGGATCTGCAATATAGAGTGTGTTTCCACTAACAAAGTTTCCACTATGGTTTTCATTGGTTCTGGATCATTATGTTGATTCATTTATTGATACATATTTATTTGATAATAATTTTAAATATTCATGAATCCTAAACACCAATTATCCATGTGTTATCATAATGAATGTTAGCTACCATCTCATGGAAGCTGATGCATGAATCCATTCATTGAATGGATGGAGCCTATATAAAGGAATGTTACCCCTATTGGATGTGTGATACTCTCATAATCCATAAAAAATAATTCCTTCTTTAAGGTTATCCTTTTTTTGGTGGATAAGTTTCATCACACCATAGGAGATCATGAGGTCCTCTTTTTATAGATGAAGATTCTTATGTCTGATATTTTCCTTGTGAAGGTAATAGTCCTTAGAACATCTCCCATTGATCACCATGAAGGAAAATCCTATGAGTTTGATAGAGATAGAGAATGAAATATTACAGCCATCCTAGTTTACATTTTGTGTTATTCACGTAATGTTATTTCATTGATGATAGAAAATGATTTTATGGATTTATTACAATGCGTTGATCATATAATGATCCTCCAAAAGCAATAAGTTGTATCAAAGACACATTCATTAATAATTAAATTTATTCTTTACATATTTTATAGGGAACATGAATTTCAAAATATAAAATATGATTTATGATACAAGATATCATAATTCTATTTTTTCTAGTCATAGGTTTTAACCTGTGTATATCATAAGGTATGATATTCTAAAAACCCATGTGTTTGTTCCATGTTGTAAGATACAATATGTGATATCAAAAGCTACTACTAAAACCAAGGTTGTAGGAAAATGGATAATCCTGTCATAATAGTGATATAGTGTAGATACATAAGTATGATAGGACCATACATAATGGTTATTAGCGAATACATAAGGGCGACACCGCTGCATCTTTACGTATATGTGACTAGTATGTATCCAAATTTCACATCAATTAACCTTTACTTATACCTACTGAGAAACCTTTATGTATCCCTTCTAGAAGTTTCCTTTTTTATAGAAATTGTCAATAAGGATTCAATATGTAGGATTTATTCCATATGTAAGGGTTACTCTATGAACGGGGGTTATAATGCTAGAACTATAATATATAAGGGTAACATGCATACGGGTTTCATACACAAGGGTTACCCAATGTTTATTGATTATGTATCTAAAAAATTTTACCTTACAAAAAACTGATATTAATGTGTACTAGATGATTTAATCGTGTATTGTGATTGAAAATATCCCCTATCAATATTAAATATGATTCAATCCTAAAATTAAAAATATATTTTTTTTTCTTAGAATGATTATAGTTATATTTATTTTATTAATTATCAGTGTTAGGTATTATAAATCAGATATTTTCATACCTAAATATAATCCAAACTGTTCATATTAATATATCATGTTGGGAAAATAAATCATATATATATTTATTTATTCCATTTGAATATTTTTGTTTATAATTTTTTTATGAAATCAGAATATTGTGTATGATTTAATTTAAATAATAAATTTATTCTTATAAAATTATGATTCAGTGCATTATATGATAGGTATGACAATATAATGTTTAGTTTTTATCTACATTTACCTCAAGGAATAATTAATGATAATAGATTTAATTTATTAGTTTAATATAGTATGTATATATATGGTATTGTATTTAATATGTATTGGATTCTATATTGATTAATTTATCCTTGTGTCTTTGGAATTTCGGTTGGAATTTACACTGGTATAGAGGCTTATTGCTCATTCTAGGAATGTTTTGGTTGGTTATTTGTGGCTACAATATTATTCATGTTTAGATTACTGATTTATTATAATTTCAATATTTTAGTTAATATATATTATGAAGATGTTGCATTTGGGTATGTGTAAATAATTTAAAATTTTATTTTTGGGCGAGGAACATAAAATGTGGGTTGTGTAGAGAGTCATTCATTAATATGGTTGGGAAATATTAATTTGGTGGATAGAATTGGGATTCCAAAAACAAAATTGTTAGAATCATTCATACATAAAGTAATAAAACATGAGATAATAATGGATACATGGGATGGAATAATTATAAATTTAATATGAATATGGTTTCTATAAATTGTCCAGACCTAAAAATAAATCCCTTCAAATATTAAGCCTGAGTTCCCTTATATTTAAAACACATTTCAAGGCCTTGATAATCCAATCAGTTATGTTAATTCCAAAGTATGATTCCCACTTATTATATTATGTGAGGCATTCTATTTGTGGATAACCCAAAGAGTTATATAGTTTTGATTGATGATTAGATAGATAACCATAAGGGATAAGATACTAAAGAAATAGAGTTGAGTATTTTCCATATTTTGGATATGGGAAAATAATTTCCCCTTAATTTTCCAAGAGTCATATTTTATATTATTGGTAGGGTTTGCTACCAAAATTACTTAAGTGATGAGGTTCCCACAAAATCATTGCATTTTCTTAATAAATTATGGATCTTAGATTAATAAATAAATCTAATGTGTGACATAATCATTTTTAGTGGGATTAATTTTATAAAAATTCATTGATGACAAGATATAAAACCTGAAAATCACCCATAAATATATCATTATTTTATATTATGGAATGCATCATATTTATAATTTTGAGATATATTATTTTTTTGACCTACAAAACGATTTTGTATTGGTATTTAAGGTTCAGAAGTGTTTACAAAGTGAATCATTATGAGAATATAAATGAAAATTTTAGAGAGAACAATTTATCCCATTTTAACTCATGGATACTAGATACCATGTTTTTATAATAGATTTTTGTTGATAAATATAGACTCCAATATATGATGAAACTAAAAATGGGTGGATTGGATCTATATGTTTTTAGTGGATCTAGAGTTGCTGTAGTGATGGGTGATATTTATGATCTAAGTAAATATTGTGGTTTAGTTTTGATGTTAGAAAAATAAAATTATTTTCTCACTATAAAATGAAATTTAAATTATGTATATTGTTTCATAATGATTGTATTTTAATTAATTATTACGAAATATAGTTGTTCTATATATAATAATGATTTTTTGGACTGTGAATATGATAAATGGTTTATAAATTCATGATATGGATAATCCAATTTAAAATATTCAGAATAAAAGTTAATTATTTATTCTAATACCACTTAATTTTCTCCTTTGGTATATAAATGAGAATTATATTCAAATAATCCATAGATATAGACTATTTAAATCATTTGATTATGAATTGTTTGATTATTTTGAATCTTGTTCATTAATAAAAATTACCCAAGAAACTTTTAGTGTAAAATCTGAGAGGGATAGTTTATTATTGGATATACTTATTGATGTATGTGGTCCAATGAGTGAACTATATAATCGAGGATTTTGGTACTTTATAACCTTTATAAGATACTTTAGTGTGTATGGTTATGAGTTTTTTGAGACACATGTATGAAACTGTTGAAAAGTTAAGAGTTTTTTAGAATGAATTATAAAATAAACTAAGAAAAATTATTATAATTCTCTAATATTATCAGATTGGTGAATAATTGATCCAAAAATTCATTAATCATTTGGTTGATTGTATAATTGTTCCATAACTCACATCTCCTAGAAAACCACAATATAATTGTGTGTCTTAGAGGAGGAATCAAACCCTATTGGACAGGGATTTATTGATAAGAGTAAGTGATATTTTACAATTTCATTATGTGATTATGAAATGGAAACTACACCATTATTACCTAAATGTGTTCCATATAAACAATTCATAAATAAACCAAATTATCTATATACTATGGAACATCCAATATGAAATTTATTTTATTTGGGTCTATAAAACATATGTATGGTATTTCAATTCTGAAAATCCAAGACATTAATTAGAAAAATTCATATTTCTTGGTTATCATAAAGAAACAAATGGACATTTATTTCTATAATCCTATTTAATAAAAAGTTTTGATGACTTGATATGTTGTTTTCATTTGGAAGGATCACCTAATTCAAGGACATTATGAGAGGAAATTTTATCTTGGAGAAACTCAAGAACAATATAATGGAATTGTTCTTGAGATTGAATTTGAGCTAGTTACATAAAGTGTTATGGAAGAGGAACTATCATATGGTACAAAAGAACCTCTATAATCTTTTAGGATTTATCACGTGGTTGATAGATATGGATTTGTTTTGGTAAATGATAATGAAATATTTTTTATTGACAATGAAAATTTTACCTAATGAGAGGCCATTGATAGTTCGAAATTATATATGGATCAAATTAATTGAATCTGAAATAGTGTTCATATGAATTAACATTGTTTATAACATGGTGGATACACATTAATGGGTGAAATACATTGAATGAGAGTGTGTTTCCTATAAGATAACTAGAATTGATGGCAGAGAGTCTACCTATAAATAACTCTTAGCGACTATTGGGCCTAATGTTGAATTCATTTTTAATGATGTGTCGATATGAGTTTGGTGAGTTGAAGGTGTGAAGTTGTGATGTATGGAAAATTGTTATT
The DNA here is from genome assembly GCA_963277665.1 of Viscum album. Lineage (NCBI taxonomy): Eukaryota > Viridiplantae > Streptophyta > Magnoliopsida > Santalales > Viscaceae > Viscum > Viscum album. The sequence goes on from OY728164.1 coordinate 1,170,609,510, forward strand.
GATTCATATAATGGAATTTTATTTCATTCTTAAACAATTCTTAATGAAAATTATAATATTTGATGATATGATATTTAAATGATAAAGTCATGTTATTAGAAGAACACATTGCATATAAAATGTGAAGACCATGAAAATATTTATTTTCATGATTGTTTTTTTGTGGTATAATTAATGAATATGGACATAAAAGAATAGATGTGGTCTTGGAATTGTATTCCATACTTTATATAATACTAAGTACGTGAATGTGACTATAATAAAATTGAGTTAAAACTACAAAATACATTATATCTAGGTCAACTGATGATTTTTTGAAGATAAGATCCACCACGTACAAGGAAGAAATCCATGTAAGTGCACATGAGGGTAGTAGTTGAGTGGGACAGTGTATATCCCCACAAGAGTGTGCTTGGGTGAGAGCACATGGATTATAGGTGTTAGTGGGATTTCATGTGTAAGTGAAACCAATGAGGCAAGTGTGAATATGTGGTGTGGGTCTTATCCCCAAATGTGGAATTTAATTAGTAGTAGCCCATGTCGACTAATATAGTAGTGTCAATCCCTAACGATGTTTTATGTGGGGAAAAAGAGGAGAGGGTACTGTTCAACTATATTAGAAACATACAAGTAAAATTAATTCCACTTAATTAAAATGATATAATTCTTCCAACCTAAATTTCTCATTTTTTATTCCTGGATATTTTATTTGTGATTTACAGTACGTCAGAGTTCATGCTTAACATCCCTCAAATGAACATTAGGAAGCCATGATAGTTATAAGTTCAATATTGTGGGATGTGAAGAACCCCAGAACACCATGATGTTGGAGGGATTAATTAGGGTATCACCTTTTTTTCAAAAAAAGACGGATCATGTTCCTACAGTGGTAGGATTCAATTAAACCTATCTAAATGATATGTGTAGAAAAAAACAACCATATGAAAAGAGATCACACAAAATTTTTACTTAGTTCACCACTAAGGGATAGTGCATGGGGCATATGCCGATAGTTTTTCAGTTATAAATAAATACACTAATAATAACTTGTAGCAGAATCCAACAGTTCATAGATAATAACTCTATTCTAGACACACTGCCATTAGAAGATTTTAGAGTAGCACACTACATCCCTCAGAACACTTCCATCTCATTCCCCCATCTCAATTTTTCTAGAGAAGTCTAACAAAGTGTGTTAACATGAAGTTCACTTCCATGGATTGGCATTAAAGTCATTGTCCCTGTGTAGAACATGAATCATTAATCACTGTACATCATATTTTATGAACATTAAAATCACTATTCATTAAGAAGATGATATTCAACACTTCCTTTAATGAAGATGAATCATGAAGCTCCTCAACTTCACAATGCACCCTTCCTTCACGAAAAAAATATATTCAAAACCCTCACAAAGTCCACATGGAATACTCCATCATCATGATGTACTCATTAATAAAAAAATTGGCATCATTCAAGACTGAATAAGTATTCTCATGATTCTCAAGCTTTCAGAAAATTCCATATTCATGAATATCCCCTAGCATTATTAAATTCAAGTGATTCCAAAATTTTCTTGAAAATATTCATATGAAATCAATATGGATAGTATTGTATTTATAGGATTTTATATTCATAATGATTCAACATATCTTAGAGGATTTTCTAGATCATTCAAAACCCAATTGTCAAAGCTCCTCTACTCGCGATGCTCCATTGTGAATTAACGTAGTCACCAAGCATTCCCTAAAACTACCACATGCTATAATGATCCAATTCACTTAATCATAAAGATCACCACAACCATTTATGATGCTCCAATTATTCTTCATTCATGATTCTCATCACTGTCAAATAGATCACCACTGATATTCCTTGACTCTCCACAAAACACAATTCATGAAGCCCATATTAAGGATACTTATTCATTTTACAAATTTTTATATGGACTTCAAGGGAAAACACTTTTCGCGATGCAATCCATCCTCCAAATTTTAGACCCCAAAAAATTCTCAAATGCTAGGAAATGATGCCACCATCAACACTATTGTCATGTCGAACTATAAAATAAATTTCCTTATAAACTCCTCAATCATTCATGTGAGGATTGAAAAAAATTCATACCATACTCTATTTCCAGTAAGTAACTTCCTTGTTTCTAGTAGAAATATGATACTAAAAACCACAATTCATTCAACATTCATCTTATAGTAATGTATAAATTCAAATAATATAATTTGGTTGAATTAAAATGATGTTACAGGTGTATGTTCACACATCTGTCTTCATGTATGAATTTAAAGATTCAACCATGAGAATCATATGATCATCATTTCATGATCACAAGGAGAAAACGTGAAATCACATAAGAGAAGGAGATATCTTTCCAACATATATTTGAGATTAACAAAACCTTTGGTAATTTTATTATCAAACCATGAAATGACATAAATGAAAATATTTTGAGTGGTCTAATTCTTATAGAAAAGGAGGTGAGAGGAAATGATGTTTTTCATATAAATACTAAGGAATGAAGTCAAATAGTGCTGTTGATATATTTTAAAAAATAAACTCATCTTTTGAAGAAAAGAGAGCACAAAAAAATCAATTTTTCATGAGTTACAGATGGATACACAAACAATATTGATTTCATGATGAAGGATAGTATTCATGACCTATTTACTTGTGAACCTCAAACCCAAGGGTCTTATGATGACACCAAAGTCCCACATACCCAAACTATTATAGAAAGGACCATGAGATTTATGTGACCACTTAAGTCATATGAGAAATCTTTGGGAACACATGAATTGGTGTTGATTACTACACTTTTTTTGAGAAGTATAAGGATAGTGACACTAAATCCTTACATGAAGCGATAATATGTTTACATAGTGTGTTTGAAATAAGTGTACAATGTGTTCATACATAATTGGCATTATGGAAGATTGAGAAGAAGTGGTTAATTTGATAACATTATTTCATGAAGGAATTTGTATGAATGTATTCTCATGAACAGACAAAGAAACCCTAAATTAAATAAGATGAATAAAACATGAATGTTCACACCTAAAATAATTAGAAAAGAAGAATTTTCCGTTCTAGTGTTTCAAGTTGAAAATTTGAAAAGAAAGTGAATTGAGATTGTTTAAGTATTATTATTTCATAAAATATTAATGAAAATCTGTGTATAAATTTCACATATTAATTGTTCATAGGACTTCAAAATCATAAGTAAGTTAATCCTAAGAATAGTTTTATTGAGGCAACTAATCAATTATAAGTGATCAGAATTACTGAGAAAGACTAACAGACTTGATCATAGGGTGTTGTTGTTACCTGAGGTGTACCCAAGATTACCAGATATTATAGATTCATGGAGGAATTATATCATATATAAGGATTAAGATATTTATAAAATTTGATCAATCCTTGAAGAAGGTGATTAAATATTGTGGTTGGAGATGGAATCAAGGAAGTATCTCAATTAGGGCTGGGAGAAGGATACGTCTATTAGTTGGAGTCAGAACTAGTTGAACTATTTTAATTGAAATATAAAATAAAATATTTACCTGATTTATTGTTGTGTGTAGTGTGATCAATTATTTTATTGTGAAAAATATATAGACAAGAGGAATAACCTGTTTTAGGTGGGATTATACTTTTGTCAAACCATGTAAATATTGTTTGTTTCTCCATCTATTATTACTATTGTGCATGTGGTGCGATTGATGGAAATCACAAAGTGGATGGATAAACTTAATAATTAAATTAGGATGAATAAGAAAGTAAAAAAATGATAAAACTAGTGTACCACTAATTCACCCCTATTAGTAGAACCTAATCTGGTCTGGGGATCTAGAAGTTGTATTAAATGAAAGGATCCATTTTAAGATCCAAGAAGTATTCTAAAATATATAGAGACATAATTCTATCAAATTAAAATATGTTACCATATTTTATGGTAATAAGTTTCATAACTATAGGAATAAGTTTCTACCCTATCTCATATCACTTCATCTGAAAGTCAGATATGTTTCTGCATTAGGTTTTCTACCCATTTCTAATGATATTTCCATGAAACAAGATGATAATAGAAATATGATGTTAGATGGAAAGACTAAAAATTTAATCTTTATGTCTTTATTAGAAAAGTTCAACATAAATTTCAAGGGTTTCTAAATATCCAATGAGATCTAGTACAATCTAAGAATAAATAGTGAAGATAATCACCATGTCAAGGAAGATGAACTTCAATTTTTTGGAATAAAATTTGAAAGTATAAATATGGCTTATGTTGAGACTATAGATTAAAAAATTACCTATGTAAATGATATTTTGATCTATAATTTTGGATTCAAAAAGATGATGTATGCTTCTATAATTTCCAAAACAATTATGGGGAATTTTATTGATCATTTTTATTTAAAAATTTCATCTATGGAAGAAAGAGAAGACTTGTCTCTGGATGTACCACACAACATTCTAATAGATTATGAGATGATAAAAATTTAATCTTTGAAGATAAATAAAACATATGAAATGAAATTTTTAGTAGTAAGAAAAGGGAATGTTAAAGAATATGTGGTTAAATAAATTGAACTCTCAGATGATGAGTATAATGAATAATTTAATAAACATTTTATTCTGATATCAAAAATATTTAGAAATGGAAGGATTATGGGTAATAAAAATAAATAAATTTATTTATTTAACTATGGTGGCTCTGGTTACTTTGATAGAGATATTACAAAAGAAAATGTTATTGAATCAGATTCATACTTAGTTGATGAGATACCACACAAAAAAAAATGGGATAATAAGAATAAGAATATATTTATAAGGAAGAAGATAAATATTATGAGAAAGAACAAGAAAGATTTATCACCATGTTTCTCTTCCGAAAATGGAGTTTGTTTCTTTACTGATGAAAAAGAATAAAACTGATTCCTCATATTATAGTGATGATGAAGAAGAAATGAAAGAACATGAGTGGAAGCAGAAAGAAATTTTTTAATTATATATGGGATATATTCAATATGTCAAGAAATAAAAGAACATCTTTGATAATGAAAATAATAATTTAACTATCAAAAATAATGTGAATAAAATAGTTCCTATTGATGAAAAAAATAAATATCTTATCAAGAAAGAAACTAATTTTCTTAATGAGATAAAAAAGAAAGATTGAAAATTATGGAAATAGATGAGATGCTATGTGGTTTTGAAGAGAAGATTAATTCTAGAGAACAAGACTTGTTTCAGAAAAAATCCATATGTTTTATAGTTTATTATGAGTTGAATAAGTCTAGAGAATATTTAAATAAATCTATTCAGTTCATGGGAGAATCATTTCAACATGGAATGAAGGAAGGTAAAAGTGTAATGTGAAAGCTAAACTTTGGAAATGTGGGATAAGTATAATGTTATACAATCTATGACATCAATAGAAGGGAAACATATACCATGGACACGAAACCCCAGGGAATGTTAGGCCCAGTCTGTAGGAGGAGAACAATAAAAAAATATAGATTCATCTGGTACTAATTTGGGAGAGAAAAATTTCATGAATTTTGTTGGAATTTTGCAAAGCATGGTAAAAAAGTACAACTTTTGATGGTTTAGAATGTATTTTTATAGAATGAGGCAATAAACAAGGGGGAGTTCTAGTGGACATATGATGAAAAAATAATAGATAAATCAAGCCACTAATTGACTTATTCTATTGATATATTCACAAAAAATAATATTCTTAAAGAATTATCTGAAATATGTAGTTTTGATGATCATAAGGATGAGGCTTACAAAACATTGATAGATGGAGTTGTTTACTATGATATAAAAGGGAAAAGGTTACTAAAGGAAAGAAGTATAAATTCATGTAAATATTATGGAAAGTGTGTGTGTGTCGAGAATGATGGGATTGTTGTTTATTCGAATTAATTGAAATTGGATAAATAATTAGAATAATATGAGATTATTTCTAAAGAAAAAGGATAGAAATTGGTCTCAAAATATGAGGAGAAAGATGATGAGATGTTATCAACAATTGAAAACTTTATGATTTAGAATAATGTGGAGGAAAATTTTATACCCAAAAAGAAGTAGGGAAGAAATAAGACAGTGAAACCAATAAGACTCAAAACAAATAAAACAATACAAATAAATATTTATATATAAATTGTGGTAGAAAAGAATTTCCAAAAATAAGAGGAAGCCCTCAGTTAGAATGTTGTTTCTATGAAATCATGTTTTCCATCCTTATTCTATATTATTTTTTATGTTTTGAGATAACATATATGGAATTGAAGGAAAATTTGGAGTATATCACATATGGACATTAAGAATATATTTTAATTCATAATGAATACTAAATACCATGAAATAAAAGAATATGGATGCATCCTTTGAGGGGGAGCAATGGAGAGATGAAACTGAAAAATCATGACTATACCGTGAATAAAGAATTTAGGAACATATTTAAAAAATTGGAAGATGAGGTATGCCAATAACAATTTCATCCTTAATTATTAATTATATTAATATTATAAATTAAGTGGTGGGGGGGGTCTTGGTTTTAGAAAAAATGAGACAAATAGTGTGTTATATATTTTTCACCTGAACATTATGATGTATTTTTTAAATTATGTTAATTTTTTAGAATTTTATTGATAAATATAATTACTTACAACCCCATAAATAATAATTTATAATTTATAATACTGGTTTCACATACATTTTATTTTATAGATATATTTGACAAAACCAGTTATATCTTTATTACATTATACACTATGTTTTCCCATGTAGATTTATAGTTTATTAGCTAAAGGAATTTCGCTAAGTTAACTATGTGATATCATCCCTCTCTCAATTTTTTTTTGAGAAATAATCATACAATGGTGGTGAATATATTTTTTAAAAAACTAAGGTGATGAGAAAACATTAAAATACTATCTCTATTTGATTTCAAATAAGGGGGAGAGAGTATCTAACATACATAATGACTTTTAATATGTGAAGAGATATTGAAAAATAATAATGGGGGAGATTTTTGGAACCAATATTTCATTTGTTTTCAGTGATGTTTCCTAATGTGTTTGGTGATTCGCAACATTCGGACCAGAGATCCACATGAACAGTTCCTTGATCCTATTGGTTACATGGCCTTAATCATCCCTCCTTATAAGCTATTGGTGTTTGAATTGTAGTGAGGGTCAAATAATAGTAGTGGGGAAGCCATCACTAATTATCAGAGTGTTACGATGGTATAACATACTGAATCAATCAACAACAGTGGTGTAAATGAATGGTATAAGACCATAATAACAACTAATGAAATAAATAATTCATAAATTAGAAAACTCTATGTATAGCATCATGAATGTCCATGTCATGCTACAATATAAAAATAATTCAAATAACATGAGATGCATAACAATTTACAATGCAAAGACAAGAGCCTAAAATGCTATCTCTATAAGCTTCTTAGGATCTTGATCAATATTGTTCTCTTAATCTCCCACGTAGAAATGTAATAGAACATTCATAATCCATGACTTAATCCCAAACCTATACCTATACCCATGATATTTTTTTAGTACTCCAGTGAAATGTCATACCAAACAAGGTGCGAGATAAAATTACTATACCACCACCAATGGTGTCTAGGAATATCCATTTGTGTGTATAAAATATAGAAGTGTGTAGTAATATCAAAAGTACAGTAGTTCAGTAAATGAATAAATAAAAACATGTCGGGATCATGTTCCTGGGGGAAACTTGGATAACCATTCCTTATTTATCCAAATATGGAATATCTATAAACAATACTACATGTATATATAAAAATATATGTATAGACACACACACACACAGATACAAACATATATATATATATATATATTTATATTTATACCTACCTTGATGAGGACCTGAGGAAAAAGGCTAAAGAGTCCCCATAATAGTTGTACAATTTTAATTTATATAGTTTAGAAAATCATCCAGGACATCCTATTTTGGTAAAATAGTCTAATTGATAAAATTATAATAGTTTTATGGATCCATGGTAAACCCATGAATTCAATGAGAGATGAGTGTCTCTAACCCACAACTAAATTATAGTTAGTCACATACATTATAACATAAGACCACTAGCTAGCCAGGGACCTGAGGTATATAGTGACGGTGTCCATGTAAACTATTCATAATAAGTAGATACCACTGGTCACATGAATTAATAAACTATAATGATATAATTTATTTTTTTGTATGCACTCTTACATTGAATTTTGTAATGAGGAACCCAGGTATCACCAAAGGATTAATGTAACACTCTTTATTCTTTGAATCCATCCATGAAATTCTATAATTATGAAACAAAAGTATTTCTCAGAAATTCAAATTTTTCTATGAGCCGGTCTAAAGAGATATTTATAAAGGAATCCCATGTTTTACTCCAATCATTAGAAATATAATCAAGCCTATGAGCTAATCCATGATATTTTATAAAGAGGAAACACAAGTATCGCTCATGTCATAACATAATTCAAGTAATCAATGATCCCTTTCATGGTATTGTGGAAGTAGGAAACCAATATTTCACATGGTATATATAATATCTATATTGTGTGAGACCTTCCAAGGAATTTTGTAAAAAGGAACTTGGGAATAACTCAAGGAATATATAATTCATTGAAAATATAATAATGGCCATGAGATATTCCATGCCATATCAAAAATCAATTATAATTAATAAATAAGTCTATATATGTAATAATTCCATTTAAATTTTATTTGAAAGAAATATTGTTCGACATGGTAAAGTCTATTCCATTCATCACTTAACCCAACCAAGACAATTCAGTTAATTATATTCATCACTTCACTTATAAGTAGAGGTGTCTTGAACTCTATTTAATAATTTTCTCATGGACAAGGGTAAATCCTTTTCTTAATCATCCCAATCAATGATAATTTTTCATTCCTCTTATGAGGGATAGATCTATCATGCTATAATAATGATCATTATCTAAGTGAGTTATCTACTCATTGTAATGTTCATTTAATTCCATTAACTATTTCACTTAAATGAAAATAAGTTTACTTAATCAATGGGTATTTTTAATTACAAATACAGAGATTAATGGTTATATAATATAAGAAAAACACCACAAGGGGGTGGTTTAAGTTGAGGTGAAAAAACTCCAAGAGTTCAAATAGATTCTCAAAGGCTAATAAATTAATATAAATTAGGTTAACATAATTTATTTCACAATTTGATGGCATCGTACGAAAGTTCTAGCATGTGAAACAATGACATAATTGAGAAGAGATATATACTTTAAGGAAAATAATTAGACTACCTACCTTATTCTTATAATTATTCACTCATACATTATTAATATTTGATTCGATCTACTTAAAGATAAATTGAATAAATAGTCAAATTCTCAAAAAACATGGAAAATTTGATCTTACAGATTTATATTTCGATATGGTGACAAAAAATTAAAAAGGAAGATGTAGGAGTCAATATATTTATAATATGAATTGAATAAACCAGATGTCATTTGATTTATAGATCAATTAGATGATATCTATACATTCTTTACAGATAGTAAAAAGTAACCCATGGGAGGGATTCTATGTGTGGATGGGAGGAGAAAGAGGGGAGAAATAAATAAATTGGTTGGAGAACCATAACCGCAATTTTAAACCCAGTAATGAGCCACATGTTTTAGATGCATGGTTTTCCAAAACATAAATTAAGCATGCAACCCCTTCTACCTAAGTGTTGTATCCCACATGTCTTTTAAAAATAGTTAGGGAAACCATGCACCAACCATGACATTGTAAATATCCAACTCCACTCCTTGAATGATCTAAAAATATGCTTAGAAAAACCATGTAGAAGTCGTTTGGTTAACCTATAAAATAAAATGTAGAGGCATCAAATAGTCATTCACCCCACCTTTAATGGTTTAAAAAAACATAAAAAATCTCATATAGGGATTCATGGTATCTCCTAAGAGTCACACGGTTTTAAAAAATAGCATGTCTATAGAAAACAAACCTCACTATTTTGGAACCACCATTATAACTAACCATGGGACAATCATTCACCTATTCATTCTTATCCTGAAATTATTATTTTTTGAGTATCAAACTAATCAAAACCATCTAAAAAATTAAGGAACATATTGAGACTTAAAACCATTATAAAATAACACTTATAATAATCCAAACTAATAGATTTTCATTCTAATTATGGGTTCAATATTTGATCTATCCACCAATGGAAAATTTAAAATTCTATCGGAAAATTTTCATGGTTCAAAAACATAAGATACTACAAACTCCCCACAATAGAACTTCTTGTCCACTAGAAGCCTTGTGGAACAACAAAAATAACACCTGACCTACTTGATTCATGATGATTTTTTAAATGGGTTTCTAGTATTCCTAAACATGCAATGCACCTCTATGTAATACTTAAAACTAACAAGCCCCAAGGCATTGATACATGAGAAAATAATCAAATTTGAAACCAAACATTGAGATGATGCTTACCTGAGATCATCTTACCACAAAAGGCTCTATAATTAATGTTCAAGTCCTAATCTTGGAACTTCCACCATCATAATTTCTTATGTAATCATGCCCTTGAATTTTAATGATGCACTTCATAATTTTTTGGAACTGGATTGAATGATTGAATCCCAATCATCATTGTTGAGCTAGGTCGAGCCATGAAAATCCACAAATGAAACTTTCACCACCCTCACCACATTTTAATGACGTGATAAATGAGGTTCCTCACTAACCTCAATTAACAAAATAAGAGGAAATAATATGTATCCACTAAAAATGGTTATCTCTTAAAATAATCGGTTTTATAAGCTAATGATTATAAAACATGATTATGATGAATTTATCCTGAGGAATTTAAATTTTTATTCTGATAATTTCCAATAAAACCTTTAACCATAATATGTAGAATTATCTGAAAAAATGCATCTATGTTACCATTCCAAATCATGTACACAAGTTTATAAATGTTCCATTACCCATGGAGAAACTCCATTTAATTAAAAATAATAATCCTGATTGCAAGTGTGGGATAACCTGGGAATAAACAAATAGAGTCCAAGGAGATCATACAAGGTAGTTTATACTATATTATCTACAAGTGATACCTTAGTATAAAGAACAAACATCCACATATCAGAACACTGAATGATCAGCAAGTCGCATTCACCTAGAAGACGAGTCAATGACCCCAATGGAGTTTGTGATCTTGTCCAAGCCCTTAATACATATTAATCCCTATATCACCCAAGTTAGCACATGCCTCTAATATTTTTTCACACTCCCTAAGTGAAATACTAATGGAGTGTATTTGTTATGACAATGATATGTTGAGCTTCTTTCATTAGATTAACATATAACCGATTCTCTCTTAGTGTACCCTAGATGATGTCATTGTGGGGAACATGATCATCAATAAAAAAGGGTACTCTATGAGGATACCAATTATTTACACCATCACCTAAGACACTCCCATCATATTCAATATGAATTTACCAACATGGTTACTAACAATACATACACAGTTACTGATAAAAAATAGTCGAACCACTTATGGACAACTTCCAAAAAAGATATTAGTTATAAATACTAACACATCATCATTAAATAACAATGAATTACTCCTCATCAAGGCATTTCCTGATTATTTTAAAAACTACCACTATATTCAATTCACGACTCACATCATCTACAATGATAGTGTACACAAATTACCATTTAATATTTGTGATTCCTTACAAGCATTGGCATATATTAGAGGAGTTATGATTTAAGGGTATATCATGAATCCCACACTAGAATCTAGTATCCATATTTGATTCAAACCCATAACTGGGTTCCTATAGCTAGCATTGACTCCAAAACCTGAAAATTTGAACTACATGACTTACAAGATTTCAGAAGAAAATGTTACCGCCCTCAAATGTAGTTTACAGTAACACTATCTCTACTTGGAAGGAAATAATTTCCCCAATTTATAAAAAACCTCCCACATTAGGAGTGTCATAGTCATTATTTATTGACAATAGAAACTCTTCTCATGGATCACACTCTATCCACCAGTAAACATTGGTTACTGATAAAATAAATCTCTTGCCAATCCCAAAATTGAAAAGATGTGGAAACCATATTCTTAGAAGTCAACTATATTAGATTTTCCATAGATCTCCATCTGATTATCTCATAATCTATTCTCATGCATGTCATTATCATCATGTATAAATGATGAAGAAAAACTGATTGGTAGTGTAACAACACCTCATCCTTTTGCAACATCATTCCCCAACTCCAAGATGACTCAAACTTCTCTATATTTATTGGTCATTCCACTATGGTGAAAAACTGTGAATGTAAAAAAATACATCAAGGATTAACTATTCACACCAAACTCATATGTTTCACTGCTCTATTTTATAAACATGATAGGTACCATGTGTATCAACAAGTACTACTGTGAGGATTCATCAATGTAGTGGAACACGCACAAACAATTTCCATTGGTCCATCATCTCAATGCATCCTAGTATACAATGACCCACATGAATTTTTTTACCCTTAAGTCATATTATTCATATGGAGGTTAAATTTGGGTAAAAACATTATTATTTTACCACCACTAAGAAGAATAAGGGTTACACAACCTATTAAGAGGATGACCATACCCTAGGAATGTATAACCCCTGAACTAGAGAATTACATGATTCCCAAAACCCCAACAAGTGACCATTTCACCATATAACCACCCACAAAATCCATGTGTCATTTTAGAAACAAAGTTTCAAACTTGGGATAACTAAAAACTAAAAGAAACCTCACATATGAAATAGTTCACAAGAATTTATCAAGGGTTTATGTTTCTACGGTGCTACCAAAACGAGGATATCCCGTTACTAAGGTACCTGAATTTAAATTCTAACAAAGTCTCAACATAAAAGGTCACTAGGCTCAACAACCAAGTCTCTAGATCAACATAATGGAAAGGTCAATTAGATACACATGTAATTTCTATGTTCCAGCTCAAGGAATCTATCTAGGAAACATTCAACTGACCCCTTATACTAGGATCCAAGAAAAGAACTCAAAAAAATGTTTTCATTCAATCCATTTTCAGGTATTTACTTCTACTTTTAAGTGTTTAAGAGGCCTTAATTTATGATATTGCATGTACTAGTTAGGATATATGACTAATAAATAGTATTTTATATACCTTAGACCACAAGGAAAGACAAGAATGTTTTATCATAAAACCTTTCCAAGATTAATTATTCAGATGAAATATTATCACAATATAGGTAATTTTTCACATTAATTCTTTTTATGATTTTTTATATCCATATAGTTCTTAGTACAGGGTTATAACATAACAGGCTTGGTTCAATCATAAGTAATCTAATATAGTGAATCACATAGACTCAATAGGGCCCACATATATGGAAGAGTCTATAAACTAGTAGTGAGGGTCTATGTTTGTATTGTTGGGATAATATACCATCGTGATCCATGTATCAAAATGGAAAAATCTCTGATTAAATAGCTGATGCATAGTACCAACTAATAGATAAAGATAATGAATCTAGATAAAACAAGAAGTAATCCAAAAAAATATTGATTAACATATAAAAAATTATTTCATTTCACATCTCTGAACAAAAAGGAAGAAAGAAAACATAGTAGTAGACACTCATATATACAGGTATAGTGATGACCAAAACTGTTATAAATGAAATTCCTGTTTTTGGATTTATTTAAATGTCTAATCATGAAATATGGTAATAGAAAATACATTAAATTTTGTTTTATTATCTTTTATTTTTTTTAAAAGACATTTAAGAATCATTACTGTTGATAATATAATCGTTGAATAGTGATTACATGATTAGTAAAAATATAGGGTTTTAACAAATCCAATTGACACAGAAAAATGATGTGATGGTCTCAAACAATAGGATCATGTCCAATAAATCTAATTTATTAGAGCTTATAAGAGAGATATAATACATGAGATTTTCCCTGAACTAATCCCATGCTGATATCCAATAACTTTATCTTGATTGAAACTTTTTATGGGAGAATTCCAAGCTCATCGAGATCATGTCCCAAAACATGTTTTCCGAACCAACCCATTAAAGTACCACAATCGCACACCTTACTCTTAGAGAGTTCACTTGTGTATTAAAAAGATATGTATATAGAAAATAAAAATATGAATATGTATTTTTTATAGAATAATTAATATATTTTCATATTACTATTGTTACTTTGTAAATGATTTTTATTTTGGTAATGTAAAGAAACATTTTCATTTTTGGTTAATATTAAAATTCAATTAATGAATTTTTGAATTAATTATTGTTTAAAATAAATAATAATTTATTATTATTAAATAATTATTATCATATATAAATTATCATATAATTTTATGAAGTCAAATGTTAATTTTAAAAGGGTTTGGAAATTGTTATTGCAAAAAAACCCATCGTTTCATAACAAATGTCATTTTTTATTGATAAAATTAAAATATTTAGAAAATTATTTAGATAAAATTAAGATTATTTTTGAAACTAGATTCTTGAAATTATACAATGGATAATTTTTCCTAATTTACTTAAAAAATAAAATTTTTGGGTAAAAATGAAATATCGTATAAATATACTTGTGTTTTATGACATCAGAATGATGAAAAATTTATAAAATAATTACTATAAATGGGTTACGATACCAAATATATATTTAAAATTTAAAATAATTTTTATTTTATTTATATTTTTAATCCATTATGAATCCTCCAAAATTTATAAAACATTTTAAGGTATTAAATTTTTATTTGAGAGTGTGAAACAACTCCACATAAGTAAGGGAATTGTTTAAATAATTTATTCCCATGGTATTATAAAATAATTATAACCTCCCCCTTTTGGAAATATCCATGGGAAAAAACCATGGGATGGTTTGTGGTTTTTATATTTTTTAAATAGAGTCCAAAACCCAAACAATAATTAAATACCCTTATTTTCCTATATATACCCACCCAATCCCCCATTTCTCTTCACTAAAACTCCTTGGAGAAAAACCTTACACTAATATGCACTCTCTAAATTCCTCCCATGTCTCCATATTCTATTAATAATCCCCTATGGGGATTTTGAAGTCACACACTCAAGTAAAGAACCTTCCACTCCTTTCAATTCCAGAACCTTCTTTGGAATTTGTCTTCTTAATTGAATTTGTGATGTAATTTATTTATAAACACCCACTACTATCTAATGGTTGTTATTTGAAAAATGGATCATTTATTGTCTCTCATTTTTACATTCACCCTATCCATTAAGTTTCCTAAATTGCATAATATATTTTGACTTTCCATTTTCATTCAAGCACTTATTTTATGATATGTCTCTTAAATACTATTTGATTATGTTGGAATGTGATATTTTATATTTCCATTAGTATAAATTTAATTTTTAAATGATGATACCCCGTTCCACTATCATCAAAACTCCCTTGATCCTTTATGTACAACCATTACCATGTTTAAATATAGTTAGAATTATTTTCTATATTCATGTTTCATTATTATCTTATGCATTATATTTACAAGTTTATAAAGTTTGTATTTGATTTTAACTGTCCCCATTACGACCCATTTGATGTCTATGTGATAAAAGACCATCTTCTCTCTCAAAACCCCATTTTTATGAAACTTTATATGACTTCTTTATACTGTCAAACTTTTATTGCAATTTTCCATGAAAAAATATGTGTGTAGTGAATACGATACCCATTTTGTATCATGGGTGTTAAACGTTTTCCTCATATACTTTTTGATGGGGCAATTAAATATATTCATTCCACACACCCTGATATTGGTATAAATTATAGTGATGAATGAATATAGTATGTATGATCTCTACGGTACTCTTACGCATGAGAAAGAAATGAATATGATAGGTATTCCTAGATAGCTATCCAATGAATTGGGTAATGTTTATTATCATAATATGTCATAATGGAATAAATAGAGAATGTAATTCTATTATGGGACTTTGTACACCATGATGTTTTTTCGGGTTTATCCTTTACGTTTGTTTATGATTCCATTTTTTAAGTTTCTACACATTTCCATTGTTTTGATTATCAGGCTATCTGTTGCCTTATTACTCATGTTCTTTTAATTCCTCACTTATATTACTATTGTATAACATGTATCACTTATGCCTTTTTTAATCCCCTAATGTACATTACTGTTCACCCCTTTCATAATTATTTCCTCAGTTTATCCCATGATGTTTTAAGTTTGAAGGAGTATTTTGAGCATGATAAAAACGTGTTTAATAAAGATTTTGTATTCCCTATTTAATGTTGTTATGTAATGTACCTAATTTCCAATTAAACTATACTTCTCAATCATCCAAGTTGTATTCGGTGTATTATTATGTTATAAATCTAGTATTAATTGGAAATAAAGAGAAATGTAGTTAGAGTTTTTATTATAAGAAAATTTTAGTTATTTTTGGGATTAAGATTAGAAAAATCTAGAAAAAGACATAGGGGAATGACTATGTATAGTAAAACATCCCTAAATTTTGGTTTTTGTAGATTAAGTGGTTTATCAGTCAAATACATCCCTATATGGATACAACTAGTGGATGTGATTCTGGCATAGATGTCCCTAGGAGTAACAACTCCGACATGGTGTTCTGTGCCTGACTCAATGTAACCTAGTATATGACAACATGCCTTACTATGCACTTGGTTTGACACTGATGGGGGATATTCTTTGGTAAATTCATAATCTCATTACAAAAATTTCTGATGAGAATAAAAAAATTCCCATAAGAATGTATGTTAGAAAATAGATCACGGATAACATAGATTGAAGCATAGATATTCATTGGTTAGGAAAATAAATGTAATTTATAATTTGTCCCTTTAATTTAATTCGATTCTCCTTTATGTGTTTAATAGCTTAAAAATACACATCCTTAAATTTACTTTTATTCTATCTAATGGTTGGAAATATTAGTAATCTAGGAAAGAAATTAATTGGATGAGAAATGTGATGACTACCCCAATATGATGCCCAACCTAATAGGGGGAGGATTAATGAACTTTAAGATGATAATATCTTAGTAAACATAGGTTTTAAGTTGAAATTGGGATCTAGGAGAGTTTCCAACCACCCCCCCAAAGATAGACCAATATGTAATCAAATGATTCATGTGACAAATACAATCTAATTTCAATGGATCATATGATCTATTTATCATTGAACAAAGGATCAACTACATTGAGAAGATCTTCTCCATACTTTAATGTTTTGAAAAAGAGAAGTTTATATTGGAAGATTATCTTATGGATGTAGAATATTATCAGTGGTAGTCCATGATCAAGAATATGAAGCCTGAGGAAGATATTTAAGCTATAGAGTGGAATTTATTCCAAAAAATGATTTTTTGAAAAATATTTTCTTCGCACTCTCAGTTGTAAAATGGAAATGGATTTCATTTCCCTTATGAAAAAAGATTTCAATTTTATTTCATCATAAATGGAGAACTTCACTAGACTTTCATGATAAGCCTTTGGCTCAGTTGTTACCCATAGATGTAAGGTTTATCACTTCTGTTGTGGTATAAAACATTGTCTTTGAAAATCCCTTGGAATCATTGACTTTGATATCTTTGTGAAAATTGTCTAAAGTGACCTTAAAGTAGAAATAGAGATTAGAAAATCTCAAGGGTATCACATGGATAAGAAGTGTAAAGTTGAATTTAATTCTAGAAATACATTGGAGAAATTGAATGGTGTCATGACATTTTAACATCCTACGTGTCAATGGTTCGGGAAGAAGCTCCCTGGAAATTGCCTAATGGGAATGCAAAAATTATTAATGCATGGAAAGGAAGGATTCCTAGCTAGAAATTTACAATATGAGATACCTATAAATGTGAAATTGTAAAGTAATTCTCCCATCATCTCTTAGAAAATTTTTCACTGATTCAACGATATGGATGAAGGACCCCGGGACACCCTGAGAGGGGAGGGTGAATCAGGGAGTCAACTTTTTCTTTTAAACTGATGGATATTGTTCCCATGTTGGTAGAAAATAGTTAAACCTATATAATAGATATGAGAATAAATAAGACATTCACATGAAAAGAGATGACACAACCCTTTTTACTTGGTTCACCACTTAGGGCTACGTTTAAGAGGCATACACCGACAGGTTGTCAGTCATACCAAATCCCACTATTCTTCACACATTATGGATTACAAAGGTTTGGGAACAGTCACTCTGTCCCAGGCTCACTACATTTACAATTGTTCAGGGATAGCCTACTACGTCCCTTGGGTCACTCCAATTGACTCCCCTGGCTTACTGCCCTTGGTGAAGTCCCACTCAGTCGATAGACATGAAGGTCTCTTCATCAATGTTAATTAATACATCCACTATTGTATGTAGATTCTCTATTGAAGTTCAACTTCCACCTGTAGCCTAATCTCACTTTGCACCAAAGGTATCGGGAAAACTACCAGCTTTCACGTAGCCCTAGAAATACTTGCATACTTCAACCACACCTGGCATGCTTTTCCAAGCCCGACATGCATGTTTCAGGGCGGAGTGTAGGTTCACCTCTCCCACTTATGCAACACTAACTTCTTAAACATCAAACTTGCACAACTCAATTTTTTTTACGCCCAAACAGATTTTGGCATGCAATAATGAACTTTCGCACTTCTTCAAAAACTTGTGCGAAAGTGTCACCAAACAACCTGAAAAAAACCTCCTTCACCAACTCTAAAATTGGGCAACAGAACCCCTTTCTCACACAAAACACCTTGGATGTGAAGAAAATAACTATCACGCAACTTCAACTTGCGCGACCCTCCACCACTTGCACAACCACAACACCTTCATGATATGAGATTTGATTTTCTCTAAGTATGATCTTCATGACAAATGAGGAGGGGTTGAACTCTATTTATAGTCATTTGGATACCCTGTGTAACGGCGGGAAATTCTTCCCTCAGCGTGCATGTTTCGGCATTGATGTATCTGCTGCGCAAGTCACATGCACAACCAAACATAAAACTTTAGCGTCCTTCTCCATTTTTTATATTTTCATGTTCTGATATTGAAAAAAAGGTGCACAAGTTTCCTCTCCTTCAATTCAACGGCGCAGAAGTCTCTTTCCCAAAAACAACTTTTCTCTATATGTCAATTTTCAGGCCGAAAAATTTGGCAAACACTTGAAAATGGTGCCACCTTCAATACTATTATCTTCTTGTTCTATATGATTACTTTGCTGGCACACATTTTGAACTTCCACTGATGATTGAAAAAAATGAAAACCATAATCCAATTCATGAATATAATGACCATGGTTCCAAAATGGAAACAAGACACTTTCCAAAATGATTCCATAAGGAATCAATTTTCATAAATAAACAATAAAATCAAAGGCAACAGGGGAAATATTTTTCCACCACAACCGCTGAATTAGATCCCATCAATTATGTGGTGAAAGGTAGGCTAGTTATTCATTCAGGAATAGAAAAAACAGTTTTTGTTTCTGGTTCTATGAATTCTTTCATATCACAAAAGTTTAATATAATTATTTTAACGCCACCAAAAATCTTGGTAGTAGGTCTATTAGTGAAAATGGCAAATCAGTTAGTTATTTCTTCCCATTTATATAACTCCTCCCCTATTAAAGCTTCTGGGATAAAAATCAAAATGACCCCTTTGATATTGACTTTTCTGGAATTTGATGAAATTCTGGTCATATATGGGGTTTCCTTATATAGCACCAACATAAATTGACGTGAGAAGAAAATCACTATTCATATTGAGAATCAATCTTTGGTTCTATACTAGAGAAAGGAGGATGTTGAATATTCTTTAGAATAATCATCCCAATATTGTATATTTTTTACTATAACAAATCATATATAGATCAAATGATTGAGTCTAAATAAAGAACCATCCTCAAGGAAATGCCTATTATGAGGGAATACACTGACATGTTTATTGATGAATTACCAGACCTTCCTCCCAGCTAAGAGGTGGGATTTTCAATCAATCTTATACCTGAGGAATTTCCGTTATCCAAGAATCTATATAGAATGGATCCTGTGGATCTCAAGGTTCTAAATAAACAATAATAGGAGAATCTAGATTAAGGGTTCATACTCCCAAGTGCTTCATCATGGGGTGAAATAGTCCTCTTACTCAAGAGTATGTATTGGTCAATGTGCCTTTCCATTTATTATGGTTTGCAGAACAGGATCATGATTAAGATCAATTAACATATTACTCATTGTTATGACATGTTTGATCAACTATTTGGAGCTCCATACTCCACTAAGGGTGATATTTGGATGAGATATTATCAAGTAAGGGTGAATAAAGGGGATATCCCAAGTCTAATTTTCGTACAAGGTACGAGAACTATGAGTTCCTATTGATTCCATTCGGACTCCTAATGGCCTAAATATATTCATGGAAGTGATGAATAAAGTCTATAAATATCAACTAGACAAATTTGAGGTTGTCTTTATCGATGATATTCTAACATACTCTAAAAAAAAGAGTACCATGAGGTCCTTCTGATCACTATGATAAATACCCTACAAAAGGAGTATCTTTAAACCAATTAAAAAAATGTGAGTTATGGTTAAAGGATGGATCTTTATTGGATCATATTATCATAAGAAATGGGATATTTATAGACTCTTTAGGGATACAAGAAATTAATGAATGGATGAGGCTAACATCCATGAGAAATATCTTTAGTTTCATTTGGTTAGTTGGGTATTATTTCCAATATGTGAGAAATTTATCCGGATTTTCAAACACTATTACCTAGATAACTCATAAGGGAGACATTTTTTCTTGGAATTATGAATGTGAATAGATATGCATATAGTTAAAAAGAAGGCTCATTACTGCATCCATGCTGACACTATCCAAAAGTGAAGAAATATTTGTAGTATTTAGTGATGCTTTGAAGAAGGTGTTGGGATGTGTGGTAATGAAGAATGAAAAATTTATAGCCTATGCTTCAACGCAGTTGAATGATCATGAGAAAAAATATCCCACACATGATTTGGAGTTGTAATCTGTTATCATTTCATTGAAAATATAGATTCATTATCTCCCTAAAGAGAAGTGTGATTTAAATATGTGTCACAAAATCCATATGTATATATTCACACAGAAAGCTAAAATTATTCACCGATTAAGATGATTAGAGATGATCAAGGACTATGACTTCTCAATCCACTACCATTATTGTAACTAGAATAAATTAGAGAATTCTCTATGTTTAAACTATTCAATATATTCATCAGTGATGAGAATTGAGAAGGATCCAATCATCTTATACCTGTAATTGATAGACATGGGAATCATAAATGAATGAACAACATTAATCCTTCCATAGATGATTTCTCAACCACATCTTTTAGAAAGGTTAAAGGATGATCAAATAAATGATGTGGAAATTTAGAATAAGGTGGAATCCATGATAAAGGGGAACTCCTAAGATTTTAAAATTGATGAATAAGTAATTTCTAGATTTGGGTCAAGATATTGTGTTCCATTAAATCCTGAATTACGGAAGTAATTATTGGATGATACACATACTTCTAATTTTTCAATTCAACAAGGAAGCACAAAGATGTATCAAGATCTTTATGAGAACTATAGGTGGGATAATATGAAAAAGGAGATTGCTGAAGATAAATCAAAGTGTCTGGTATGCAAACAAGTGAAGGATGAAAGGTATATGTCTAAGGGGATGATGAAACCATTACCCATACTCACATGGAAATGGGATAACATCACCATGGAATTTATCACTGGGATTTCGAATACATACAAGCGAAATAATGCAATATGGGATGTTGTGGATCATCATATAATGACATATCATTTTATCACAATTCGATAGGACTTCTCATTGGAACAACTTTCACATATATACATCCGAGAAATCATAAGGTTTCATTGAGCACCACTTCCAATTGTATCCGACCAAGATCTGAGTGTCACCTCCATGTTCTGGAAAAGTATACAACATGATCTAATCATTGACATGAACTTTAGTATGACCTATCATCCTAAAACTGATGGAAAATCTGAGTAGACTATTCAAATACTTTATGACATGTTTCCAGAACATGATCTATAGACTTCAAAAGATGTTTGAACCATCATATTCTTCTGTTTATATCCTCATACAAAAACAGTTTCAACTCATGAATCCAAATGCATACCTATGAAGCCCTTTATGTGAATAGGTGCATAAAAATTACATCATGGGATGAATTTGGGGAACAAAAAATGCTATGTCCTGAAATGGTTGAGGAAATGGTGGAAAATGTTAAGACCATTCAGTAGCACATCAAGGATGCTCAGAGTTAAATTAATATATATGATGAAAATCATAAAAGAGACCTATAATTTGATGTTGGATACATCTTATTATTCAAAATATCTCTATAGAAGAAATTTATGAGATTTGGGAAAATGGAAAATCTTATTCCAACATACATTGGCCCCTTTGATATTATTGATCGCATAAGGGCAGTGTCATATAAACTGACACTCCTAGTAAACCTCTCTCAAATAAAATATGTTTTCCATGTATCCCTCTTGATAAAGTACATATCATACCCCTAACATTTACTAAATCTAGAGGTGGTACCATAGGAAAATGACCTTTCATATGACGAGCAACCGAAGAAGATCTTATATCATAATGAAAAATATTAATTAAATAAGACAATTCACTTTGTCAAAGTGTTGCGGGGAAACCAAAAGTTGGAAGAAGAAATGAGGGAACTAGAGGAGGTGATGAATTAGAGTTACCCTAATCTATTTTAATTTTTGAAATGTAATTTTCTTGGGAAAAAGTTTATAAGGGAGTAGATTGTAGCTACCCAAACTGTTACAAATAAAATCCCCCTTTTGATTTATTTAAAAGTCTCATCATGAAATATGGTTATAGAAAACAAAATCACTTATTTTGTTTTATTATATCATATTTTATTTAAAATAACATTAAAAATAATTACCATTGATAATATAGTTGTTGAATAGTTATTATGTTATTAGTATAAATATAATGTTTTAACAAATACAATTGACACAAATAAAGAAAGTGATGACCTCTACTAGTATGATCATACCCTATACAGATCATTTATCAGAGATTCTAATGGAGGTTAAATCTCTAAAATTTTCCCTTGACCAAGCCTACATTGGTATCCAACAACTTAAGCATGTGAGAAACCATTTATAGGAGAAGTTAACGCTTATCGATATCACAACCAAAAACATGTTTACTGAACCACCCCATGAAAGTCCAAACATCACACACCTTACTCCTAAGGATTTTGTTGTTATATTAATTGGATATGTATGAAGACCCTATATATATGAATATATACCTTTTTTATCTAATAATGAATATAATTTATTCTTTTTACTGTTACTTTTTTAATGATATTTATTTTGATACACTGAAGCACAAATTTCATTTTTTGTTAATATTAATATTCAATTAATGAATTTATGAATTAATGTATTTTTGAAATAAATTATATTTTAATATTAATAAATAATATTTATCATATATAAATGATCAAATAATTTTTATGAAGTCAAAAGTAATTTTGACAAGGGTTTTAAAACTGTTATTGTAAAAAGACATATAACTTATTAATAAACCTCGATTTTATTTTAAAAGTGAAAATTCAAAGATTTTAAAAAATAGTTAGATAAAAATAATATTTTTTGTAATAAAATCAAAGGAATTATCCAATGGTGAATTTTCCATAATTTTTGGATACAGTCTAATTTTCTGGTAAAAATTAAATATCGTATAGATGCACTTTGTGTTTTATAACATAATAATGGGCCAAAAGTGACATAATAATTACAATAAATGGTATCCAATACAAGATATATGTTTTAACTTAAAAATAATGTAATTTTTAGTTTAGTTTATTTTTTTTAAATCCATTATGAATCCTACAAAGCTTGTACTATATTTTTAGGGTTTTAAAATCTTTTCTTTAAGAGCATGAATCACCAACGCATAAGAAAGAGAATTATTTTAATAATTTCATCCCTTTTACATATAAAATAATTATAACCAATCCATTTTTTCAGAATACATGGGCCAATATTGTGGGATGATTTTTTATTTTGGATATTTTATTATGTAGAGTCCAAATCCAAAATAATAAAGAAATCCTTTTCTTTCCTATATAAACCCACCAAACTCCAATTTATCTTCAATCAAAATTCTTTTATAACCACAATAATATTCCATCCACTATCTATATTCATTAGAAGTTACCCCCATTGTCATAATAATCCCATACCAATCTTTTGATGTTACACACTCATGTGAGGAACCTTCCTCTCATTCTTTCAATTCAAGAACCTTATTTGGAATCTGAATTCCTAATTGTAATTATTTATGATTTAATTTATTTATAGACATACTATACTTTCGAGTTTATGTTATTTTAATGGGGTATCATTTATTATCTCTCATTTTGACATTCAACTAAGCCATTACTATGCTATATTTCAGAGGGTATATCTCTATTGTAATTTCCATTCAATCACTTATTTTATGTCTTGTATCCAAAATTACATTTTATTATGTTGGAATATGTTTATCCATATTTCCATTAATATAAATTTAATATATAAATAATCATATCTCCCATTTTCTCTCATTAATTCTCCCATAATCTTTTACATACTCATATTACCATGCCAAAATATAGTTAGGATTATTTTATTTATTCAAAATTTTCTATTACCTTATATCTTATATTTACAAATTTCTATTGTGGGGAAATGATTTTCCATGTCCCTGTTACTTTCCATTTTATGTATATGTTATGAGATACCCCTTTCCCTCTCTTAAAAGAATTTTTATTAATCTTCATGTGACACCATTATGCTGTCGAAATTTCACTACGATTTTCCATAACAAAACAATTGTGTAGAGAATACCATACCCATTTATGATTATGGGAGTTCACCTATATGAACATATAATTTTTTATTTAGGACTTAAATATATTTATTCCACACTTTTTTATCATGAAATAAATTATGATGAATAAAAAATCCGTGTTTTATAATCTATGTGGAACACTTAAGAGTGAGAATGAAATGAATATGATGATTTTGCCCCAATAGTGATCCAATGCATTGGGTAATGTTTAGAATCATGATACGTCAGGTTGGGATAGGGAGTGAACCTAATTTCTTTATGTGAATTTATCCACTAGGATGTCTTTGTGTCTTTAACCTTGACCTATGTTTATGATTCAGTGTATTAAGTTGTTCCCACATTTACCTTATTATGATTATCAAGCTATTTCATACCATATTATTCGTGTCCCTTTTATTTCGCATTGATATTTCTATTGTTAAACATGTATCAATGGTTCCATTTTTATCCCCTTAAAGAGATATATTTCTCACCCTATAATGTCCCAGACCTCTCCGATCCATTCCTTTTCTAAAATTTGGTGTTAGAGGTGTTCCAGAACGTCAAGATGACTTATCCCCAACACGTTGCCAAATTTTTAAGTTCTATGAATAGTGTTTCTAGAACTGAGTCTTTTCATTTTTCAAATTTCTGAAATAGTGGCATAGAAATGGTGGCACAAAAATGGTGGCACTAGAACGGTGTCATGAACAGGGTTTCCAAAATTGTGTCATTTTATTTTTCATATTTTCATATTTTTCCATATTTCTTTCAGCTTCACCTATTTGATGTTTCTTTTGACATAAAATGTATTCAATTCATTTTATTAATGGATTTATGGTCATTTCAAATCCCATTACTCCTATATTAAATTATCCTAATATATGTGAAGCCTTTACTCAGTCAAAATGTGCAATCATTGACAGAATAAATCTTAATGGAAAATCTAGTGTATCTTAAACCACTACTATTTTAATTCTTTTAAAGGGATGAGATATCATTCTACCTTGTTGTTATTTATTTTTCCCTAGTTAGGGACACTCAAAAATATAATTCCATTAAATATTAGTCATGTATAATGATGTATCTTTAGATCATGTATTCCAAGGAGTTTATTCCCACTGCATGCGCTTCCCTATTTTGGTGCAACCAGGAAGTGTCAACCTGAGTTTGATATAAGAAATGTTCTACCACTGATATTCTAGGTTCCTATCCTTCCATTCCTCCATTCAAGGTTATGGAATTTTTTATCCACGTTTTTAATGGAGTTTTCTTAGGTGTTGGTTAGTGTGGTGGTGTCTATACGTCCTTGGGTGGATTCAGTCTTCTAGGAGAGGTGATTGTAATCTATTGTGTTGGCCATTCTCATACAAAGAAAGTATGAAATATTTTGAGGTAGGGGATTATTTTATTATCTATTGTTTACATTAAACTATAGAGTAATAATTTTTATTCCACTGGATCACAATGGAATTTATATAATAAATATTCGAACCTGATAAATAAATTGGTATCAATCGTATGTTTTTGCCTCTTTTTTATAGATATGGTGATTTCTATGATTACATTGTTTAGCATGTAATTATTGATATAAATTGGTAAAAAATTTAATGTCTTGATTAATTATAAATTAATTTTATAAGTTAATAGGCATGTTTTTAATGCGGTTGTTGCTATGGTAAACTATTGATAATCGAATGGATGCAGTTATGATTGTTTAGATGAAACAACTAAGTCATGATTGATAAAATAACCAGTTATTTGATAAAATATCATTCTTTATAGGGTTCTGATTTACCCTCTTTATTATAAAATATAAGAGATTTATGTTTGGAGATGTGAGTACTCATTGTGTATAAATTCCAGATGCCTTTCATTGGGTCGAGAGCCCATTTGCTTGTTGATTGTTTTCCTACTGCTTTTGTTATGGTGTGAGCTTGGGATAGCTGATCCTACGAGATATTTGTGCTATGTGGGGTAGGTATTCCATGTGTTTGGGGAATTAGTGGATGCATAGAGTGGCGATATGCATTGGTTTATGCGTGTGGGTGTTAGGGAGGACACTAGAGACGATGAAACATGTCCGTTGTGAATATCGGATGCTTGTTTAATCCTGTGGGTTGTTTATCTTCTTTACATTCCCCAGTGAATAAGGTTTATGATATTTCTAATTATCCTTCCAAAGGATGAAAATATGTGAACATTATGCCACATGATTTCTTTATTTATATTCTTGAGGATGTATGGATCCATACTCTTGCTATCGGTGGCAGTAGCTTGACAGGTAATCCACCTACTCACTGTGTTGAGCCCCTTATTTCTGGTTGCTTAGTTTTTCTTTTATAGAATTACTAGAATTATGGTAATGTTATAAAGTTTTTAATAAATGATTTAATAAGTGTTTTTAATACATGGGTTAGGATATTTCTTAGATGAAATGACGAGGTAATATTTTTGACAAGCTATGGAGTTGGTTTGGTTATGCCTGGAGGCCATAGAACATGGTGTGATGCTAATGAAATGTAATGTTAAATTAATAGAGGTTAATTAATGGTTAAATAATTAATTACATAATTTTAAACTGATAAAAATTTATATGTAACAAAACATCACACTTTAAATGGTTATATAGTTATAGGATATCCAGTCTTAGCGGTGGTAGTCGGGATTCTGAGAGACGCCCGCTGTAGTTGAGTCTAATACTAGAATTTTACAATAGTGTGGTTGTGAGATGTATTATATTCTATATGTTTTGTGTTTTTATATGAAAATAAACCCTTTTAGTTAGGTAAATTGATTCTTTTGGGATTCTTAGCGCTGGGGGGTGTTTTCTCCAACATTCTGGTGGGAGGATGGATGGATGACTATCCCCTTTGGCCCCACTATCTTCTCTTGGTAGTTACTTGTGACGGTAGGGTCAATGGTCAATTTTCACAATATATGTCTGTAGAGGGATGTAATGACTGGTTTTTATTCATACCATATATTCTAGATATAGTTTCTTATATACTACTATAGGAGTAACATGTACATGTTGTGATGGATTGAGGATCTTTACTCGATGTATTGAATGTAATGGCTTGAGGTATAATAACCAATGTAGGATACACATTATGTGAGATGTGGTGGCTCTTGGAGACTACCTAGTTACATTGGTTATGTGGAAGTAGTGGTGTTTTTTCATGAGGTTCATGTTGTGGGGATACACCCATGTGTCTGAAGGGAGTCCATTTCAGAGAGAGATTGTTATGACGTGTGACATTGGGGAAAAGTGGAAAACTAGTGGGGAATTTATAGCGGGATACCCTTGATATAATGTATTATATTATATACTATTTTATGAGGTACTTAATGAGAGATCCATGGCGAGTTGAGGAATATACTATACCTATATAGGTAGAGAGTTATTTTTACATGTTGTTCACTATGACTTAGCATGCTTTCGTTACTTATGCACGAGAGGCTTTAGGGAGGATCCTAATGAGTATACTTTTATACACACCCTACATATATACAATTGTCTTCAGGTCACTTGGAGCATGTTGGAGATAATACTAGTTACTACTATATTGGGGTTGCAAGAGCTATTCAGTATCATGGTTGTGGCTATTTTACTTCCTTTTGGAACATGTAGTTTTCCCTTTTTAGTTATAGTAGTCTTTGCGTGGTATTATATTTTTTTACTTGGGTTTATTTTTGTATTTTAGTATGAGTTAGATTTGGTTGGTTCTTGTCTTATCTAGGTCTTTATAATGTGATCTCTTAGAGGGTAATGCCTCCCATTTGTGTGATTATTATACCCTTGGGGCTAGTTTCCAACTTTAGGCCTATTGGAGGAGGGACTCGGGTGTCACTTTTTCCCTTCTCACATTGCCATCCCAGAAGGGGTACACTTGTTTCCTTGGGGTTGTGATAGAGTTGTATCAGTGGTCTGATTGAGGGATATGATGGTGTAGCTATCTCCCTTCTAAGATATGCCTTACCAATGCTTTTCATCCATAGAAAGATGGTCAAAAAGGGAAGACCATCCAAACTCTTGAATACATGTTATGACCTTGTGTCTTGGATTTTAGAGGTTTGTGGATAAGACACTGAACCTTGGTAGAGTTCACTAAAAATAATATTTTTCACTACACTATCGGTGTGAAACCTTTTGAAGACTTGTATGGATGAATATTCCATTCTCTATTATGTTGGATTGGGGTCGGAGAGTCAGAAATTCCTAGGCCGGAGCTATTACAAAATACGATGGAGATGGTTCAGGTAATTCGTAAAAGGATTAATGTAGTTAAGGATTATCAAAGATCCTATGTTGACTATATGAGGAGACATATGTAGTATTATTTTGGTGATCAAATTTTTATAAAGGTGACTCTTCATCACGGGTAGAAAAGGTTTAGTCATGATAGTAAGCTTTCTCCCCAATATGTTGGACCTTTCTAGGATTAGTCTCATGTTGAAGGTTTAGAGTATCAGGTAGCACTTCCCCCATAGGTGAGATAGATAAACTTTGTTTTTCATGTGTCACGTCTCTGTCGTGATATTCCTGAGAAATTTCACGTCATCTATTGGGGTTATATTTATGTTGATAATGATTAAAACTTTGAGGAGCATCCTATAATGATCTAGGACCATAAAAAGAAGGTGGTGAGTAGGTGAGTTAATCGATTGGTTTTTATCTTGTGGTGGAATGGGGCCTGGAGGAGAGTAATTGGAAACATGAGTTGTACATATGTGCTCAGTACCCCAAGATATTTTTTGTTTAACTCTTTATTTGTAATGATATTTGGTTCATGGTTGTAGACAATTCCTAGTTATGAGATGTCTTTCTCTTGTTTCTTATGTGGTTATCTCTATTTTGAGAGAAATCTCCCCCGAGAGAGTTTTTTAAAGCTGGTTGTGGGTGTCGTGTGGTATCACATGTTTTTGTTGAAGTAGATGAGCTCCTTTTGTGGTGATTTCCATGAGAGGTATATCTAATACGGGTTACATCGAACCATTTTTATGTTTCCTATCTAGGTTGGTTTTGGATTCTTAGTGATGATAATGTTTTTAGTGGTATCTAATGTAATGAACTAGACCTCTCAGATCCATTCCTTTTCTAAAATCTGGTGTTAGATGTGTTTGGGGTAGTCAAGATGACTTATTCCCAACACTTTTCCAAATTTATCAGTTCTGTGAATAGTGTTGCAAAAAATATTTCATTTCCATTTCCAAATTTATTAAATTGTGGAAACAAAAATGGTTGCACCAAAATGGTGTTATGAATAGTGTTTCCAAAACGGTGTCATTTTCTTTGTAAAATTTCTAGATTTTTTTCTATATTTCCTATAGTTTTTCCCGTTCAATGTTTACTTGGATGTAAAATGCATTGAAGGCCTTATTTTAATGTATTTAAGGCTGATTCAAATACCATAACTCGTATCTTAATTTTTCTTAATAGTTGGTAATCCTTTACTTGGTCAAAACATTTGATCTTTGATAGATCCAATCTTAATGGAAAATCCAACTTATCATAAAATGCTATGCCATTAACTCTTCTAAAGGGACAAGATATCTTCCTCCCTTGTTATTCTTTATTATTCCTTGGTGAGTGATGGTCGAACCTTTCCTTCCTTCATGTAGGAGTCAATTTTAGTGTTTTAGCCTTGGATCATGTCTTCCCCGGAGTTTCTTCCAATGACATGCACACCCCTAGTTTTGGAGAAATCCGGAAGTATCGATCCATATTCGATATAATGTATGTTATACTACTATTCTTATGGGTTCAAATACATTTTTTACACCATTTCATGTTGTTGAATGTGATCTCTATGTTTCTAATGGAGGTTTCTTGGGGGTTTGTTGGAGTGGTGGTGTCTCCACGTCCTCGGGTGGATGATGTCTTCTAGGATAGGTGATCGTGATCTATTGTGTTGAATATTCTCAGTCAAATAATGGATGATACATTTTGAGGTAGGGGATTCATGGATTTTATATTCTTTTACATGCAACTATAGATTTATCTTGTTTTATCCCACTCAATCACAAATGCAACTAACATAATAAATATTTTAACCAGATAAATAAATTTGTATTGATCGTATGTTTTTGCCTCTTTTATTGCTAAATAGTGTGATATGAATGCTGGATTTGTTTATAATGTATTTATTTACGGAAATTCACAATTATAATAAATATGGTATTAATTTAAAATTATTTAGATAATGATAAAGAGGAATGTTTTTTAATCTGATTATTGTTGTATAAATATACTGATAAATGAATAGATGAAATTATGCAAGTTTAAATGAAATAACTAAAACAAGATGGATTAAATGACCAATTTTTTGATAATAGATAATTCATGGAAGAGTTCTAAGTTAACATATTTCTTGTAAAGTATATGACTCTTATGATTTGTGCCGTGAGTTCTCTTTGTGTGTGAAGGCTAGATGTCTTTCTTAGTGCCAAAATCCCAGTTGCTTGTTGATTGTTTTCCTACTGCTTTTGTTGGGGTGTGATCCTTGGATGGATGAGCTTGGGAGGCTGTTGTGGTGTGTGGGGAAGGGAGTCCCAGAGGTTGGAGTAGTAGTTGATGCAAAGCGTGGAAATATGAATTGGTTTATGCATGTGAGTTTCAAGGAGGACACAGGAGATGATGAAACACGTCAGTTATGAATGTTGGATACTTGTTGAATCTTGTTGTATGTTTATCTTCTTTACTTTTCCCACTGATTAAGGAAGATGTATTTCTTACCCTCCTTCCAATGGAGGCAAATATTCAAGGGGTATTCCACAAGATTTACATTTTTAGATTCTCAAGAATGGATTGGTCTATGCTCATTCTATAGGTGAAGAAGGCCCAATGGGTAGTCCATCTATTCACAGTGTTGATCCCATTTTGATTGGTAGATTAGTTTTTCTTTTCTATAATAACTAAAATTATGATAAAGAAATAATTTTTTTAATAAATTATTGAATAAATGATGTTATTCCATGGGGTTGGAGCATGTTTGTATGTTATGCTAAGGTAATATTTCTAAGATGCTGTGGACTTGGTTTGGTTATTCCTAGAGGGCATGGAACATGGTGTAATGCTAATGAAAATTAATGTGGAATTAATAATGGGTAATTAATGGTTAATTAATTAATTAAAAAATATGAAATTGATAAAAATTTGTAAGTAAATTAATATCTCTCTTTAAATGGTTATATTTTTATAGGCTATCCCATCTTAGCAGTGACAACCAAGAGTCCAAGATATGTTAGCTGCAGTTGATTATAAGACTATGTTTTTTTCCGTAGTGTGGTTGTAAAAGGTATTATATTTTGTAATTGTTGTGTTTCTATATGCTACCACACCCTGTCGGTTAGGGAAACAGACAACATATGGATTCTGAGCCATGAGGGGTGTTTTCCCCAACATTTTGGTCGTAGGATGGATGGATGACTACCCCCTTTATCCCTACTCTCTTCTCTTGGTAGTTACTTGTGCTAGTAGGTACGATGGTTAGTTTTATTCATATATGTGTGTTGAAGGATATAATAGATTTTTGTTAATCAGACACATATATTATGGATATAGTTTCCTATGGACTACTATAGCTGTAACGTGGATAGGCTCTGAGGGATTGAAGATCCATACTCAACAGATGGGCTATAATGGTTTGAGCTATAATGCCTGATGTATGATACAAATTATGCAAACTATGGTGGCTCCTAAAAACTATCTGGTTACTTTTATTACATGGATATAGTGGCAGTGTTGCATGAGGTTCATGTTGTGGTGCTGCACCCAAGTGTATGTGGGCATACCTTTTCAGAGAGAGACGCTTAGTACATGCGACGTTGGTGCAAAGAGGAAAACTAGTGGGGAAGTGGTATCAGGGTAACCCTAATTTGTTTTATTATATTATATACTATTGTATTTAATACATGGTTAGTGTATCCATGGTGTGCTTGGGAACATAGTATACCTCTTTAGGTGGGGACTTAGTTTCACATGTTGTTCACTGTGCTTTAGTATGCTTTCATTACTTTTTCATGAGAGGCTCTAAGTGGGATTTTACAGAGTATAATATTATACTATACCTACATATATATAACTATTTTTAATGTCAATTGGTGTAGGTTATAGATCAGGATGGTTACTACGATCTTGGGGTTGCAGGAGCTGTTTGAGTTTCATGGTCGCTCCTATTTTACTTCTTTTTGGTACATGTAGTTTTCCCTTTTTAGTTGTAGTAGTATTTGCATGACATTACATATGCGTACTTGGGTTTCTTTTTATATTGCAGTATGAGTTGGAGTTGTTTGGTGCTTGTCTTATCTCTCTTTTTTCCATGTGTTCTCTTAGAGCGAAACACCTCCCATCTGTGTGATTATTATACCCTCCATGTTATTCATCAACCCGAGGTCCACTAAATGAATGACTCGGGTGTCATAGTCTCCCTTATCACATTTCTGGCCTACGAGTGATACCTTTTTTTGGGAGGGGGTCCTGACACACTGCTTTCTTATGTATATCCTCAGGTTATCCCTTGATGTTTTAAGTTTGAATGAGTATTTAGAGCAGGTTAAATAAATTTTCAACAAATATGTTCTATTCTCTATTTTATGTTGTTATTTAATTTAACTAACTCCCAATAATACTAAAATTATCGATCATCTGAGTTATATTACATGTAGTATTATGTAATAAATGAAATTTTAATGTGAAATAAAGAGAAGGGTGGTTATAGGTATATAAAGAGAATAAGACATACGTAAATACTATCTCTAGATAATATCATGATTCATAGAACTATTCTGTGATCCTCTACACCCATGTTAAAACCAATCAAGCAAAAATAATATAGCACTTTCCCTTGTCACTATATAAATCGAGGTGGTCTGTCTATGTGTGAAATGGTGGCTTGAATTTTGTTTGAGATATACTCAGCAGGACATCACTAACTGTCTCTACCCAAATCCAACAGGTGAATATAAATTTAAAAGTGTGAGAGTATAATAATCATTAGTGATTTAAAATAAGGAAACTGAAAACCATGTTATACCAGGATCCTCAAGGGATACCATGCCAAAATTACCTACTTCAGAATAAGTAACGAAATTTATATATACTCTTTCAATTATGTATATATACATATATAAGTCAATCATATACATGTTTTACCAAGGACCCATGGTTTAGTTCGCATGTGTCCACAGAGTATGTCAAATTTTCATGTTTCTCAGATCTCTAAATAGTGAATCATAAAAAATATAATATAAATAAAGGATTTAAGGTGATTCTAGGGAATCCACGACCTTAGGGTTCAATCCAACTCATAGTAATAACTCATCCACTCTGTCTATAACAGTTTGAGTGCAATCCAAGGGGGTACAACCAAAGAATTACACAATCAATGAGTCTAAAAAAGTTCATATATCACATTAATAGTAATACTTGGCTAATAATGACTGGGACTAATTTTTTGAATCCCTAGAGCCACATGTCTATAGACTTAAATCTAAATCCAAGGAATTTATCTAAGGAATTTTAATATCCTTATGAAAAGTGAGTTAATTATTAGTTAAACATTGTCACATTCAAGTAATAAGACAATGACCAGATTCAATGGTGGGTATCTCCCATAGAAATACGATCAATTAATTGGGGTGGCATCCTCTTAGTACTCATGGAATTTCCTCCAGAACCCAAGAAATTATCAAGTCTTACTACTCCAATATCAGAAATATGGTCCATAATAAAGGTACCAACTATGTGAATATGAAGTGTAACAGTGTCCACATATTAATCATGGAAATTTACATCTTCAATTAATTTCATATCATTACCTATAATTTATTTTTGAAAATTTTTAAGGTCAATAATAACAAGCACCATGTTTGTGATTGCAATGTGTAATATTATCCATATTATAATCAATCCAATTTATAACTTCTATTTAGTAAATATCATCACCTTTCATTTATTGATGAAAATAACTAAGGATTGAATGGTAACATTGCACATGATAAATTAATAAAAACTCACTTATCCTATTTATAAATTTAACTATCAATTCAAAAAGATAATTAAATATTTTAGTCATGCTACACCACAATAATTTATTATTTTTCATTAATGACATAACATTTTAGAATTTGAACCCAACACACTGAAGGGTGTTTTGGTTATTAAACCGTGTAGATAAAATAGTATTAATATTGGCACACCTAAAGGGATTTCTCACATTGGGGTTGATGACCTCCAATGTAATTAGGGATCTAAAAGAGTCATTTGGTTCAAAAATAGGGAAACCAATTCAAGGAAACGTAATTTTATAGGTAAAACATAGGGAAAAAGATATGAAGAACAACATAAATATATAATAACACCAACAATTTGTGGGAAATAAAATAGAACACCTACCTTCTACCTATGGAGGAACACTCATCCATTATTGGCATTTTAATTGGTCAAAATAGGTAAAAAATAGAAAAATTGACAAATGCCCTAGAAAGAGGTATTATGAAAATACACCAAAATAAAACTAAAGACATTGAGGTAAATTATTGAATGAATGTTATAGATTAATTATATAAATAGTGGCGATACAATGCATTAGAAGACACTCCAATATCATTTTGGAATAGAGAGTTTCTTCAGTTCCTAGGTTAGGAACTGAAGAAGTGATCCAATGGAGGAGGGGTATGTGCAGTCCATAAGAAAAAATATCGAGATAAAAAGGGTTATACCTATTAATTGGATGGAGGGAAAACAATTCTTATCAGTTTTTTAGAGGTTCATGGTTTTACAACATAGTTTTCTACTCTCTACACCAACCATGCGGCTGACATTGTCCAAACATAGACCCCCGCATGGTTCATGTTCATAGTATGTTAAAGTGTGTGAACCTCATTCTGTATGAACTATCCAGGTGATAACACCCCTCAAAGGGTATAGGTTCATGGTTAGAAAAACCATGCACATCTAGTTCACATGTTTTTTATCCCTCTGCATAACACCACATTATTTTTCAAAACCATGTAGCCTTAGTTACACGATTGTGGAAAACCATGTTCTTAGTATACTTACTTCAAAATATGATTTTTTTAACTCATAACAAGACATGAACAGCCTTGATTCATTCCTTAGACCATAACAAAAATTTATAATGATAAAAAAGGAATTTTTACCAATAATTAAAGGTATCATATGTCATATTAAAGACCATGTTGTTACAACCTCACCCACATAAGACAACTCATCCCCATGTTGGTATTCCGAGGGTGGTAAGGTATCATCTAAGGAAAACACTAACAATTTAGCACACATATCAGCCTCTCAACCCCAAGTATCATCCAGAACATTTCCATGCTACCATAGCACTTATACCAGGTGGACTGACCTACCTCAGAGAGCCTTTATTCTCCAATCCACAATGTATATAGGATTCCCATCAAAGGATGCATCTACATCCAACTAAAACTCATTATGATTAAATATGCGATATGTATAAGAATAGTACCGTCAAAACTATGAGACATGGGTGACTTCATGCACATCCCAATACCTATGAGGTAACTAAAAATAATAGGCTACCAACCTGACTCTTTGTGTAATCTCAAATGGTCTGACGAACTAAGGGGAAAGATTCCATTTCTATCTAAACCGTTGATGTCCCAGTCTATTCGAAACATGTAAGAATACCTGACCCCATACCATGATCACTAGAGGTTATTAATGGTGTTTTAAATATGGTTTTTTCTATACTAGTCCATAAACATTTACTTCAGGATAAGTCAAACTTTCTCTGAAGTTTCATAACTGATATAAGATCTATATAACACTACCTCTTATAATTCTAACCAACAAAGAGGTGATTGGAATGGACTACCATATAAAACCTCATAAGTATCCATCTATGTAGTAGAATATCAATTATCAGTGTAGGAAAACTCTATAAGTGGCATAAGATTCTCTCAAGAACCTTAGAAATCAATGAAACATGCTTAAAGCATTACTCTAAACCTTATTTCTCCTTCTAAGACTACCCATCAGTCTTTGAGTGGAATGAAGTACTCCAAAGTACCTATTAACCTAAAGCACTCTACAACACTTTCCATAGATGAGAAGTAAAACAATCATCCATGTCCAATATAATAGTTCATTGAACCCCATGACTTCATATAATATTCCATATATTGAGCCTTTAAATATCATATAATAAAATGTATATTTTATGGGTAAAAAGTGAGACACATTTGTGAACCTATCAACTATCACCTAAACCACATTATCTTCTTGAGGGAATATTGGAAAGGTAATCATAAATTTAATGTTGAAATATCTCCATTTACACTCAGGAATGGGAAATGTCTACAATGTTCTGCGGGCTACTGGTGTTCCTCCTTAACCTACTAATATGTTGAACACTTAGTAACAAAGAAAAAAATCTCCCCTTTTACCCCCAATAACTATTATTGACAGTTTATGTCATGATATATCTTGGTAAGACTAGAATGTGATACCCAAGTTGAAGCATGATACCTTTTCATCAATTCTTTATAGATGACTATAGTATCGAAGAAATTTCCATGAATGTGAAAGATCTCATTATCATTAATGACCCAACCAGGTGGTGGGTCATCACCAACAATACCATCCCATAAAAATATTCCATTGGAATATAATAAATGTATCATATTCACTCTCTCCAGAAGTGAATAGGTATTTACAAAAGCTATAAAGGTAGGATACCTGTGATTCTAATGGATATATATGTACATCTCAAAGAATATATCCATAAGCTTCCACTCAATACTGGCCTCCTTCACTTTCTATGTCTGAGTACTCTAGCTCAAAGAATCTGATATAAAATTTCCCATTCCATGATTATAGGAATGTTAAATGTTATATTACTATTGATATTTAACCCACCACATTGGTATGAGATTTAAGTCACTCAACATAAAAATATACTTGAGAATGTTTTTTCACAAACACCAAAAAACCTTCTCCATGAAAATAATGCCTCCAAAAAATGAAAATCATGAACTATAGATTTTATCTCGAGATCATTCATCAGGTAATTCCACTCATGTTGTCTCAATTGATTAGACTCATATGCCATGAATTGATCATCCTGCATCAGAACAACTGTTACGAGGATTCCCGAGGAATCACAATAAACTATGCATATTCTTCCTATGATTTTAAGAATTATGATTGGATGTTACATTATTCTCCCTTTCAAATCCCAGATGGATTTCTCATAGGCTTTTGACTGTATGAACATCTCACCCTTCTTAGTCAATTTCATGAAATGCGATCCTAAGCGTGAAAAGTATCAAATCAAGTGCTTGCAATTTCAATAAAATCCCAATAAACTCTATACGTAATAATGTTCATCAGATGATCCAAGGAATCCATGATGCTCAACGTTTATTGGTTAATATAACATCATTACTATGAATTAATGTGACCAAGGAAGTGTACTTTGTTAATCAAAAAGTCGAATTCGGTGAT
This sequence comes from Viscum album, assembly GCA_963277665.1. Taxonomy (NCBI): domain Eukaryota; kingdom Viridiplantae; phylum Streptophyta; class Magnoliopsida; order Santalales; family Viscaceae; genus Viscum; species Viscum album. The sequence goes on from OY728164.1 coordinate 1,170,648,120, forward strand.
CTTATCATACAACTAGTGATCTATTATTTTATTCAGTATGATCTCAAGATTTTTTTCATGGTCATGTAGAGTATAAAAATACACTAAGATATTATCCCAAAATTATAACACAAATTAATCTAGATACAAGTGTAAAAATTGATTCTTCAAATCCATGAAAACAGTTGGTGAATTCATTAGACCAATAAATATATCCAGATAGTCAAGAAGACCAAGACCTATAAAAAATGGTTTTAGGTATGTATAAAGGTCTAACCAATATCTAATGATAACTTGAGATAACATTGATCGTGGAGAAAACCCAAACTCATCATATTTGGTCAAAGAGACCATCTAATGGAGGTAGTGGACACCAATTCTTAACCAATAGATATTTCAACCAATGATAATCCATGGAAAACCTGAGGGTGCCATAATCATTCTTCATAATATGGGACTAATGAATCCAATAATGATGTACTGGAATATATAAATCCCTTAGTATTTATGTCCTCCAACTACCTCATAAGCTCATAGAACCCATGAATACCCATCCTATTAGGATGAATGGATACTAGTGTTGATTATAAACTAACTTTATGGAGAACTAATCCTTAATCTTAGGAGGTAATCTAGAAATTTTTTTATGGACGAAGTCATTGAAAAAATATACTATAGGATGAAAATATGACTGTAACATTCTCAGATCATCCATATAATACTAGTAATACTGGATTTAACTCCACTCAACCCATGATAATTTGGTCTAGTTATTGTTTTTTAGACATCCCATTCACCCTTGTAAAGATAACTTTCTCCCTAAGGTGAGGTAAACGATACCCTATGGTGATATCAGACCAGATGAGCATGATAGGTGACCAACAAGTCTATCTCAATAATGATATTGAAGCCCATCATCTTGAATATGAATATGTATAATGAGAAATCATTACTACCTACCTCAATGGGGAATTTGTTAAATTACCGCACACTCTCAGATAAAATGTCCAATAGTGTATAAAGTTCCATCAAGCCATAGGAATACTAAATCATAAGACCGATGCATTCCATAGTAGCCATAAATATAAAAGAGTGTGAAGAGATTTTATCAAAATAGAAGATACTAATGTAGATGATACCAAAATAATACCTCATAATATAGATGACCTAACACCCTAATCCTTTGGTATAGGATAGTCTGCATATATATGGATTGGTCCATGTCCTTGAGCTACATACTAAATTTTTAGAGTGGGGCTATTCATCTGGTTCTACAAATCCTGAGACTTTCATCCTCAACCATGTCCACCTCCTTGACATATACAGCTAGTGGTAGTCTTGTATACGGCCTAATTTAGAGGTAATGTTCTTATTTCTGAAGGAATATATTATACAGATACTCTTACACTAGGAAGTGGTGGGGTGGTCATATAGAATCTTTGAATATGACCCATCCTACCGTAGGCCCGACTCATTAATGGTTCTTGATCATACTAGGGTTTAAAAAAGTGTGACTACCACAATGACGGAATATATCTAAACTACCTAAATAAGTACTATAGTTTCCATTACTCATTTGATAATCCTCATAATGTCATTTTTTTCCATTGAAATAACCATTATATTATATCGGTACTAAAACGCTATGTCCTGTAATACTGGATTCCCTTAAATTAAACTCAATAATAAGGGGTTTTCACGTAATTATCAATAAAATAGTCAAATTGAAAACATTTACTAAATCCCAGACGTCATATCTCATCCCATCCTGAAGGGTTCTCACTCTAGAAAACTCATCAAAAATGAAGGAAGGTGAAATATTACGAAGCCCTATAAAGTGAGATGAAAAATCTATAAATAACATGGATCCTTGTTCTAGATGAAGGAGATCTACAGTTTTGTTAGCTCTAAATATTCCAAGAAATAAATATTCATAGAATCCAGCATAAAAAACTCTCTATAATATATCTCCTTACTGGTATTCCTATATAATAATATCCCAATAACTCATAGAATAACCATGAAGCATATAAGAGGTGATCTTGACCCTCCTCCCTTGAGGTATATCTTGATTCTTAATGATGTATAGAATGACCTCTATCCATGAAGCAATATCTTGTGGACCAATATACGTTGAAATCATTGGTGACTCCTAATATTAAAATTCTCATGCTCACTCTTACATATTAGTGGATGTCCATAGAGCACCCTGAGCAACATTCATAAGTTAAAGTAAACCCTCATGAAATAGGGCATCAGTGCTCGTGTCAGCTATAAAAAATGTTTTTATTGGTGGGGATACTAGTGGGTTAGGTCCCACCACCATAAGAGCTTGGTCATTTCCACCTTCAAAGCATTCATCTCAAGGATGTCTTGCCAGAATATCTCTACAGTTTCTAAACACAAGCGTCAAATAAGATTTAACAAAATGACACCACTAATAAAAAAATAAGATAGATAGAAGACTTCCTATACAAGAGTCACAACCCTATACCTTTTTATAATTCTAGCTCTAGTTGGTGTATAAGATCATGAAAAAATATTGAGATAATTCCTACAACCCACTTATATCATTTTTTGTGGTCAAGTTCTATATTTTATAACATGGTTTTAGTATATATTATTTCAATTTTTTGTTATAGAGGAAAAAACCATTTAAGTTGCAATTGGAATAACTGTTGTATGGAAACCATTTCAATTTAAAATTAGGACTCAATAGTCCATAAATACGTCATTATAAATATCTATATGTATATATTCCATGTTCCTGTGAGATGAATCCTTCATTCCCAATTTATAAAGTAAAATGATTTATAAATTGGAAATTTTATTAGATGTAACTATAACTAGAATCTTATGATGGATCATTTAAAAGATCACTATTCCAAATTTATAGAGGCACACAGACACTTTAGATTGTAATTGGAATTCATATAATTGAATCCAGCTAATGAATGAAATCATGTAACTGATGGTTCATGGATCAAACTCAATAATATTTTATTATTACAGTGCCTTCATCACACTATATGGGAAAAAAACCATCGTGTTTATGCAGACACATTAATTATTACAATTATTTTACCCTATAAGAAACCATTACAAAATTTAAAATATGACTATAAAGACACATTAAATATGAAAAAAATGCATAGAGTATGTAAACATGGCATCACATAATGATTTATATATAACTCCTTAGAAGCCTAAAATGACGTATGATATACTAACTCCTTACTATACCAAGCCAAGGAAAAAATAGACTTCAAAATAATAATAAAAACCATAATCCATGTGCATCACCAAAAGACGAAATCATTACAACCGTAATAGGTATAATCTAAAATATCGTATCCCATCCCAGAAAATTTGGATTGTCTCCCATACATGGGTTAAATAATATTCCAAAACATGATCCTTTAACAATTATGATACATCATAGTCTCTTGTTTAATAGCCATATCATTAAGAAAAAATTAAACTAATGCTCTAATACTAATTTATAACATCACATGCCAAATTTAATCATATATAAAATAACCCAGTTGGTCATATGACTTCATGTTTATATCCCTATATGCGAGAGGCTGCTAAATAGCTGTGAGAGTTTAAGGTGGTTTAACGGTGAGACTATAAAATCATTATCACAGTGGAACAATGGTAAAATCAATGAATAAATGGAGGAATAATGATTTCAACTAATAATGGAGGACAAAGAATATACATAAAATAAGTAGTCATAAAAATCAATACTGAGTACTATATATAAAATTAATTAATGTCATGTCTTTAAAAAAGTAATAGAAACCCATGGAAAAAATGATCATATATAAATTTACATCAAAATAACCAATAATACTAAAAGGATGGATCTAAGTAGCAGCATGAGACATAGATTGGCCATGTGGCTCCCACTCCAATAATAATTTCAATCATGCATTGATAACTTTGTGCTTTCCCCTATCCCTACCTATATCCACGAAGTCTATCCTAGTACCGAATTGTATACTGAACAAGGTTTGGGATATATTCAGTATTCCACCACCAATGATGTCTACGAAAATCCTCATGTGAATTAAAATTCAATGGTGTCTAGGTATAACAATCACCAATCATATAAAATTTGTAGTTTAATAACCATGTTATACTAGGATCTTAATAGGATGATATTCTGACCATATCAGCTTCATACTAATCTAGAAATGTCTATGTACTCCCACAATCATGTATATATATATACATATATAATAAAATCATATGCACAGATATATATGCTCTAGCATAGACCCATGACTTAGCTCCCAGGTGTCCATAGAGTATGTCAATATGTTATGTGTATCATATCTCTAAATAGATCATAATAATAAATACAATATAAATAAATGATATACGGTGATACCAAGTAATCAATGACCTCAATGGATGAGAAAAATAATAGTAATAACCCATTAATTCATTCCATAAGGCTCTGAGTGAAATCCAATGGGGTACACCCAAGGAATTTCACTATAAACAAGTCTAACTGAGTACATAGGGATGATCTATAATAATCTATGGCTAAGCATGATTGAGTGCTAATGGGTGAATCCATGGAAGCACATGCCCATATACGTCAATTTTAATCGAAGGAGTGTATTGAAGGAATTCTGATGTCTAGATGATAAATGATTAAATCATCAGCACAATTCCAAGGTATTCATGAAATATGATAAGGGTTATATTTCAGGGTGGGTATCTCCTAAAAAAATCATCTTAATGAATTATGGTGGAATCCATTTATTTCTCATGGGATTCCCTAAAAAATCCAAGGAGTTTTTAAATATGACCACTCCTATAACATGATGAAGGTCCATAACAAAGACACCATGTTTTTTAATATGATTTGTAAAATTAGTGTTATAATGATCTATAAAATTCATTACTTCCATTTATTTCATATCAGTACCTTTCATTTGTTTATGATAGGGTTTAATAACCATAATAATAGGAACTAGGTATCGAAATATAAATTTTGACATTGGACATCTAATAATCATTACAATTTACTACATTCATTTAATTCACATCATTAACTTTCATTGATTAATGTGAAGGTTTAAGGGTGGAAGGGTAATTTTGTCCATGTAAAATTCAGTCAAATTAACCAAGTACATTTATATATTTAATTATCAATTCAATAATCAATGTAAATGTTCTAGATATGCTACGTTAATATAAATTATCCATTTTAAAAATCAAATCATGTTTCATAGGTTAAACCAAACACAACCACAATTTTTTTGGGTTATAAAACCATGAAGATCAAATAAAAATAATAAGGGAACACCAAAAGGGGTGGATCATATTGAGGTTTATGACCTCCAACATTATTAGATATCTAAAACGTTTATTAGGTTCTAAAATAGGGAATCTAATTTAAGTCAGGTTAATTTTAGGGGAAATTCTCAATTAAATCGACATGAGGAACAATGAAAAAAATATAAACATTAATTCAATGATGGAAATTTTTTTAACACATACCTTATGCATGTGGAAGAACACTTGCGTAGGATCGACCTTTGTTTTAGTATAGATCAGATGAAAACAGAAAAGTATCAAAACACCCTAGAAATGGTGAAAAGGATCTTGAACCAAAATTTAACTAGAGATAGTGTGATAAAATAAATAAGGAAGGTAGTGGATTCAATATCTTACTAGTGGTGATCCCGTGCAATAGACGACACTAAAATCAGAGTTCAGATGAGAGAGTTACTACAATTCTTATGTTAGGCCTAGAGGAGGAGCTCCAATGGAGGAGAGGTTTGTGAGGTTTGCTAGAAATAGTGGAGGGCGGAAAGGGCATATGAATTTTAAATGTATGGTGGGATGAAAGGTAATTATTACCATTTTTAAGTGGTCCATGGTTTGGATACACGATTTTCTAAACCATGCACCAACCATGCAGATGGAACTGTCTAAAGATAGTCCCTCACACAATTTATACACACGATTTTTAAAACTATTCACACATCATGCGTTAGGAATTATCAATGTAACTCCTCTATTTCATGGTTAATGTGATTAGTTATAAAAACCATTCACATCCTATGCACACTCTCTATAGCACATCACATGATTCTTCTAAACCCTTTAACTTTAGGGGAATAATTTTGGAAAACTATGCACTTGGTCTATTTCCTCCAAAATAAGGAGTTAATTACTATGAAATATCCCCAAACACTCTTAATTCCTCTTTTATACCGTAGGGAACGTTTATAAGGGAAAAGGGAATTTAAATCATTAATTAAAAGGTTTGTACCACATATGAAAAATTAGGTTCTTACATGGGATTAGTTAATTTAAATATTAATTTTAATTTATAGAAGAAAACACCCTTTATGAGGTAAGTGGAATTTTAATTAATGAAATAATCTTATAAAAACCTATCAAAAGAATATAACAGGTTGTTTATAATTTCAAGGGGGATTTGTTAAGTAATATTCCACTATACATCTATACATAATGCAATTTAATATGATGTAGTCACTTTAAATAACCAATCTGTTAGCAATAGTATACCCCCATAGGTTAAACACTAAGGAATAAGAAAAAATAGAGACCTACTATGGTCAGATCAATCTATTCTCAGTCCAGTTAAGTGAACCACATAACATTTAACTTATTAAAATTTCAAAAAACCCTTAATGGGTTTACCATATAACCACATGCTCCAAATGACCTAATTTTTTCTAATTGTTCAATTAAGAGTTTATTCATATGGGTATTCATGCCCATGTAATAGAGGTATTCATGAAATCAATTTATATAAGACTTAAATTTCATCATATATTTATATAATAATCATGGTTCTGTTAGATTAATTATTACTCTCATGTTATAAAGGTACTTTCCATTATATGTAATATTTGGCATAAATGTAGCTACAACAAGGTTTTTCATTGGTTTTCAAATTATATGAAGTACATATTTAATGGTTTTATTATAAGGGTTACCCTTCCCAATTTATAAGTTCATATACACCTTATAAAATTTTATTGGCACCAATTTAATCACAACCATAAATGTTTCATCTATTGTAAACAATGGTTATGGGCTCACACATGTAGTGATTGGTTAGTTAAGGTTCCTTCATAATGATATACATGAAAATTATATTTAGATAGAAGTTGAAACATTAATAATCACTAATAGTTTATCATTATATCAAGTCATGATAAATAATTTCCTAAATAGGTTATACATGTAAACATAATTCTAAAACACACATGGACTATCTGATATGTTATCTGGAATTCAAGCAATGAAACATACATGGATGAAATATGAATGGAATGTGAATTTATATGGGCCTAAAATGATTGATGTAGCAATACTTATTTTACATACCTATCCAAGGGTAAAATACCATAATATAATAAATCAATAAATTGTAGAGTGTTTATAAATCACTCGAGGTGAAATAATAATCAACTACAATAATGAAAAACAAGAACAATAACCCCATTCTTGGGCACTCTGTATTTTCCCCATACATTGGTTGATCACTCCCACACATGTATATTTACAAAGAACAGACACATTACTAGTCTAATGTGAACCATCCCAACATAGAAATAAAAAGGAAAACAAGACTATAATACCACTTCGTAACATCCAGACCTAGGATCCATTCAAACAGTTCCCCTTGCAAATTGGTTATCGAACGCAAGCATGTATCCGAATATGGTAGAGGTTTCCAAATAGCAGTGATGGTCCAATGATAGGGCAGTGGGGAGAGTATACGCTAATAATCAGAGCGTCACAATGGTATAAATTAATAAATGGATCAACATTGGAATCAATGTAAATGAAATATGGTGGAATATAATAATAGATGATAAAATAAATAATGTATAAACATACCAACACCAAGTAAAAAATCGTGAATTTTAGTGTGATGATGAAACATAAAAACAAGACATTAATTTGGAAATTAATAAAAATATAAATAAAAAATAGTATAGTCTTAATGGTTATATCCATGAGCATTATGAGCTCTAGATCAGTCATGTGCTCTTAAGATCCAATGTCGAATAGTAACAAAACCAGAATAATAGGTGAACCTAATCTTAAACCAATACCCATAAGGTCTATTCTGGTACCATAGTGAAATTTTGGGACAAATAAGGTGTGAGATAAACTGAAAGGCCAACAAAAATTAGTTTTTAATTCTGTCTCGTCTGTTAGTATAAAATAAAGTAGTCTAAAAGAATATCAAATGAAAAGTAGGGAAGAAAATGAATAATTGATATCAAGTTGGGATAATGTTTCTTAATGATAGATAACTAAACATAACATATTTTTCCTAAGATGAAATATCTATGAAAATTCTCAAATGTATATATAATGTCACGAACCAATCTGGGTAGACCCTGAACCAGTAACCTGAGCCAGTCCGCGACATGGCCCAAGAGGCGTTCTCGATCCTCCTAGGAAGGCGACAAGCACTAGGGAATAAATAGAGAACAATAGGGGAATGAATTGGCCCAGTGAAAAGTAAATAAAGTAGCAGAAAAAGAAGAATAACAGAAGGAGAATAAATGACACAAAAAAGGAACAACAACCAACAACAGAAAACTAACCTAAACATGACCAAAACTCCTCACGACTCTGAGAGTCGCTCACCAGTCCACAATCAACTCTCGCCCATGGAAAGCAAGCTCAAGTCAAACCTGCAAAAAAACTACAAATGGGGAAAACACTATAGGAGTGAGTATTAAAACACAGTATGCTAGCCCAAAATCTATTCCCAATGCACTACCTTTAAAATAAAAGAATCATCATTTCAATTTTGAACTACAATTTATAAAAGTAATGTTTTCTACATGTTACTCAAAAAAAAGTATGAGTCATTTCCCCTATTCATTTCTCAAAAACCAAAGTAATTATCTTAGTGAGACATTAGGATTTTTCAAATGGGAAGTGATGTTTACATTTTTAATTTGAACAAAAGTATAAACCACCTTTCTTTGAAAATAGTATTCATATACCACTTTAAAACCACACATCACTTCCTAGTAAAAACACTACACATAAAAATGATACAATAGTTACAGAGTGAGGGAAATGAAAAGAAAATACATACAAGAACCATATTCATCACAACAATTAACTGAAATCCAACAGACATGGGTGAAAGTAGGAGATCAAGAATAAACCAGAAGACACCAATACATGAGAATTCATCCTCGTTGACATGTCACACATGATGAAATCAAAAAACCCTATACGCTCGACCATCCTTTCTCAGGCAGGATGAGGGAAAATCCCATAGTAATAAACCCATTATATCCACCTACTATAGGCCACAGGTCAGTACCATAACCTAGTAGTGCAGCAATCATTCTTAGAATATTCTCTCAATATACCAGATTCCCATGTCTCAATTGTTTAGAAAGGGGGTGAGCCAACCGATTCCAACTGAGTATCCAATCATATGTATATATATATATAAAGCACAATAAGCATCACCCTGAGCCACTCCATGGAAAAAACTCTTTCCTTTAAAATACTCAAGCACCAATGAGCCTCTAAGCGCGACCTCCCAAACAATCAAGTACAACCAAGGTAGGACACTTATCCTAGGAGGGTATTTATCAAATCATTTTCAACGTTTTCCATAAAGTTCCAAATGAGGATTAAATAAAATTCACAATAACCACTTTAAAAAGAACCAAAACACTTATTCATGATTGATAAAAAATAACTTATCATTAAAACAGGAAATATAATAAGAATTCCATGAATTATGTCTAAAATCCAAATTGGAATCCTTTCACTACTGGGTGTTCATTCATCAAGAAAATATTTCAAGTGTCATGTATAAAATAAACGACCCTTTTTACACCAAATAATCATTTAAAAATTAATTGTCTTATATTATCCCACATTTATTAAAATTAAAAAAATATTTAATTTGAACAAATAGTGTGTGAAAACAGTAGGAAATAACGTAAAATGAATTTTAAAAAGCAGTGGAATGGGAACCTACCTTGACCCCCAGCTTGAACACGACAATACGACACACCTTACACAGTTGCACAAGCACGCACAAACCAATGATCACGGTAACGCTGGGTTATCCCGCCAACGCGCTACAACCGCAAGGATTAATAAAATACATGAACAGGGACTTAAAACAATCCAAATGAATAAACAACACAAAATAACCATGTCAACCTACATTCAATGCATGAATCGCACCATTCGTACTATTCAATAAGTCACTTTAAAATTTATAAAACAATTTCATGAAATACCACAAGGTGTTATACCAAAACACGTAAATCATCTTTTTAAACCAAAAACACAAAAAACCTATCCCAAACAAGTTTCTCATTTCCTACACAATTTAATAAACCATTAAAATAATTTATAAAACAAATTCTATAAGTTCTATAAGGATTTTACCCAAAAAATGCACCCAACAGCCTCTTTTAAAACCAACCATATAAAAACATCAAATTATAACATGATTCAAAACCTCTATATAATTTAGAAAACCAACTGCACAACTTATAAAAAATCATTAAGTGGAACAACAAGAGTTTACATATGAAACAAATAAAAAAACACAAAATTCACCCTTTGCATGTTCTAACGAACTACTTGCACGGTTTAAAAAACACTAATAAAAATATCAAAAAGGGTTTTCAAAGGAAATTGTATGCATAACGCATAAAAACGATGCTAAAATGTCAAAAGTTATTAAATATCAAGCAAAACTAGATTCCAAACTCCCAAACTAATAAATAAACATGCTGAAATAAATAAACTCACAAATTAATTCATCGAACAAAAGTTATTCGCGGAAACACCTACCTCGGACATTGACAGACTACCCGAAAATGGTGTCAAACCTCATTCGCATCGAAACCGCACCTACGGGATGCCAAAAGCACCATACCTGAACTGAAAATAGACCCTAAACAAGAATTCAAAACCAAATAGAGATTAAACAATGATATCAAACGAATCATATACCCACCTGAAGGGTAGACGACTGGTGGAGAGGGGTGTGCCGTGGGTGGCAGGCTACAAGGCATAGGCACGGGAGGCCATCAGAGGAGGCTGGAGAGGTTGGTTGGGGAAACCGTAGGAGCTGACGAGGGGAGGGAGAACAGGGAGTGTAGGGTTGGGGTTCGGCGAGGCTGTTGCCACCAGAGCAGGCTGGATGCGGGAGGAGGCCGAGGGGGTGGGGTGCGGGGTCTTGGGCGAGCGCACAACACAGGTGGTAGGATTCGGTGAGGCTGAGGGCAGGGTAAGGACAGTGGAGGGTGAAGCGGCAGGGTCTGGAGGGCAAGGCACACATCGCAAAACCAGGGAAAGAGTGCGCCACACAGGTGATAGGAAAAAAAGGGGTGCTTCGGGTTTGAGGGTAGATACCATGGTCAGCATTTTTTATTCAATTATAAAAGTAATAATAATAGTATTGTAATAAATAGTAAAATTAGTATTACTAATAATAAAAAAATAGTGTAATGAATAATAATGATAATACAAATAATAATAATTATAGTCATAATATTTTAAAGAATAATAATAAAACAATAATAAAAATAATAATAATCACAAAAGTTATAATAACAAAGATCATAATTACCAAAAATAATAAAAATAAAAATAATTACAATAATAAGACCTTATATATATTAACATTATCAATTATATAATAATAATATTATTATTTAAATTTAACCATTTAACCCACTTTATTTAAATAAACTTCATTCGTTTTAATCGTTAGATACTTTCATGGACACCCGGATAACTACACGACCCCCGCCTACTGTGCGGTGATCGTACACGGGTCTGAAACCCCTGAAAGATATTAAAAGATGAAACTTTTAAGTCAGAACCCAGCCTAGACCTTGGAACGATGACCCGAAACCAAGAAATAATAAAATATAAATTAGTTTAAAAAGTTGGGTGTGACAATTCTCCCCACCACAGACACTTTCTGCCCCCTAAAAGTCATGAAGACATACGTTGGTCAAGAAATAAGTCCATTCCCGATCAATATGAGAAGAAACAAAGAAAACTGAGAATCAGGGAATGAACTTACTCTACATAGGTCACACCCGACCGATTCAAGAGAAAATTGAAGCCCAATGTTGAGGGGAGGACACAATGGGGTTCTCCCCACCACAAGAACTCAACTAGGGAAGGAATTTAACACCCAAAAATATCACCCTGAGAAGGGGGGGGGGGTGACGCGGGGACTCCCAATCAATCTAGTATATCCTATATATCACAAGCAAAACAACACCTCCACTGAATCTTGGAACACTCGACTCAGGCCAAAGAATGCCCGAACACTATAGAAAATCCTCTGAGCAGAACATAAACCAAGTAGTATCCCCGAGCATAACCAAAAACATCGACTATTAATAGGCTCTTGCATATCCAAACAAACAAAGCTAGACCAAATCAAACTAGACAAGGGCCAAACACACTTTTAAGAAAAGCGCACGATTCAAAAAAAACCATGATCAGACAAACAAAACTATTTGGATTACAACAGAATATGTCTATCATAACTCCACGATAAAAAAATGGACCTACAACAACATCATTACTTTAACAGCGTAAAAACAGATTTGAAAAGACTTTAAATGTTCCACTGTCAACATGAAACACAAGACCCAAGCTATGGCTTCACACCCCAGAAAACTCTTGACTATTCGCGAGCTTCACCCCAAGACCTGTGGCTGGGGTTCTGATGGCTGAAGCTTCTCCTGCCTCACAGTCAGGCACTGGAATTCCTCTGGTCACAACGTCTTCATCAGGAGACGCTTTCTGCAAAACTTCTCCAACTGACCCATACATCTGCAACGATGACACGTCTTCAGAGTAATGCGACATGAAATCTTCACGTTCCCGCACCGGCAACACTAGTCTCACTCCATTGAACGGTCTAACGAACTGGAAACCAGAACCACTACAGATGACTCTTTAGAAACAGGTTTCTCTAGCACGCCCTTCTCCCTAGATGGGGAACCATTGCATGCAACTGAATATGATGGATTTCCAACTATCTATGCTCTAGATACCAACTCCGCTAAAAACGCCTCATCCAAAAACCTCTCAAAACAATGGTACCTTTAAGGGAGGACCCAATCCTTGATCTCTGGGTGAATACTCCCTATGAATAGGGATGTATTTATTGATCCCTGCGATGCTACTTCTGGAGAAAATGACACAAGCTCCTTGAAATGGTCAATATATTCCTTCACCGTTCGTTGGCCTTGTTGAATACACACAATATCTTCCGTTTTCTTCATATTCACCTCTTTAGGTATAAAAGATATAACAAATATGGATTTAAAAACATCCCTCATCATCTCAACTTGTAGTGATGGAGGGGCGAACAACTCTCATTCGTCCGGAGCTGGTCCTTGAAACAGACCCAAAACAACACGCACTCCGACAACTTTGTGAGTTCCCAAAACCTTGAAGACACTGTCAACCCCTTCAAGTCATTATATTGCTTCTAACGGACCCCAATCATGGTGAAGGATAAGCAATGTCCAAGAAAGACCAAGCACTGGGAATGACTTATCAGAAACTATGGGGACCTTTCTGGGTGGCAGGTTATGAACAACATATAAAACACAGATCCAATACCAATATCAAGACAAAGAAATATAATTGAAAGTGCTTCCATACAAAAACATCCAACTCAAAAACCAAAAAAATACCAACAGAAGACAAAAATACCTTTTTATTTTAAATTTCAAAACTGTCTTCTTTGAATGCTATTTTCCAAATACCCAAACCCACTTCTCAAACCAAATTAAAATTTTCAAAAATCATTTCCATTTTTTTATCACTTTAGAAAAACAAGGTCAAGCCTTTACTTCCAAGTGCATAACCCAGTAATCCCATGAACAGTTGCACACGTCTTCATCCACTTTCATCCATACACACCAACATGCACTTCCCGTTCATTCCCTCACATGTGCAAACGTTCATAAAGAGTACCAGAGGTTATACCCAAACCATATCTCTTCTAGTTCCAAGAATCCATCATATTTTTAGACTAAGAGCTTTCAGTTTTAAAAATCCCTTTCACAAATTTAAATCCTTTTAAAAGTACAAATTCTCATTCCAGAAACCCTTTTTCATTTCCAAAATTTCACTTACACCCACAAGAACCAAGACAACATATAACTTGCATAAAATCACCTAAGAGAGGAAAAAGTAGTCATGCTTAACCTAGCGACATGGTAGTGGCCATGCCCCAAGTAAACGTCAATGACAAGGAAGAACATAAACTGTGTACGTGGACTCCACATGGGTCACTACTCCATGCAAAATCACAATGTAACATAAGTTTGCCTCAGTTGTCATCCCTCAATCAAAAGCAAACCAGAATGAAACAAGGAATCAATTTCCAAACCACCCCAGGAGACTCGAGGTTCAAAACAGGAGAGGGTTCATGAAGTGATTACTGTACTTACATCTCGAGTCCCGACAGTTCTAATATCCATATACCGGACATCCGAAATAACAAGGGCCTCCTCTGATACCATTTTGTCACAAACCAACCCGGGTAGGCCCCGAACTGGTAACCCGAGCCAGTCTGCGACGTGGCCCGAGAGGCATTCTCGATCCTCTTGGGCTGGAAACACACACCATGGAATCAATAGAGAACAACAGTGGAATGATTTGGCCTAGTGAAATGTAAATAAAGCAGTGGAAAAAGAATAATAGCAAAAGGAAAATAAATGACACGAAAAAGGAAGAACAACCAACAACAACAAAATAACCTGAACATGACCAAAACTCCTCACGACTCTGAGAGTCGCTCACTAGTCCACCACCAACTCTCACCCATGGCGAGCAAGCTCAAGTCAAACCTACAACAAAACTACAAATGAAAAAAAAACTATAGGAGTGAGTATTAAGACTCAGTAGGCTAGCCCGATATCTATTCCCAATGTTCTACCTTTAAAATAAAAGAAACATCATTTCATGTTTGAGATTCAATTTATAAAAGTAAGGTTTTCTACATGTTAATCAAAAACAAAGCATGGGTCATTGCCCCTATTCATTTCTAAAAAACCCAAGTCATTATTTTTGCGAGACATTAGCATTTTTCAAAGGGGATGTGATGTTTACATTTTCAATTTGCACAAAAAGTCTAAAACACCTTTATTTGATAACAGTTTTCATAAACCACTTTAAAACCACACATCACTTCCTAGTAAAAACACTACACATGAAAATGCTAAAGTAGTTACACAGTGAGGGAAATGAAAAGAAAATACATACAAGTACCATATTCATCACAACAAGTAACTAAAATCCGATAGACATGGGTGAACCTAGGAGATACAAAATAAACTAGAAGACACCAATACATGAAAAATCATCATCATTAACATGTCACACACTATGAAATCAAAATGCCCAATATGCTCGACCATCATTTCTCAGGAAGGCTGAGAGAAATTCCCATAGTAATAAACCCAATATATCCACATACTATGGGAAACTGGTCAGTACCATAACCTACCAGTGCAACAATCATTCTTCGAATATTCTCTCAATATGCCAGATTCCCATGTCTCAAGTGTTTGGAATGGGGGTGAACCACCCGATGCCAACCAAGTATCTAATCATATATATATATAAAGCACAACATGCATCACCCTGAGCCACTCCATGGAACAACCTCTTGCCTTTAAACTACTCACAAACCCGGGAGCCTCTAAGCATGACCTCCCAAACAATCAATTACAACCAAGGTAAGGGAGTTATCCTAGGAGGGTTTTATCAAAATATTTCATTGTTTTCCATAAATTTCCAAACGAGAATCAAATACATTTCACAATCACTACTTTAAAAAGAACCAAAACGCTTGTTCATGCTTCAGAAGAAATCATTTATCATTAAAAACCGAACTATAATTGAAATTCCATGAATTATATCTAAAATCAAAACTGGAATCCTTCCACTACTGGGTGTCTGTTCATCAAGAAAATATTTCAAGTGTCACATATAAAATAAACATATCTTTTTTACACTGAATAATCTTATAAAAATTAACTGTCTTATATTATCTCACATTTTTTAAATTTAATAAAATATTTAATTTGAAGAAATATTGTGCAAAAACAGTAGGAAATATTGTAACTTATATTTTAAAAAGTAGTGCAATGGGAACCTACCTCGACTCATATCTCGAATGAGACAACGCGATAGCGCTACATGTGTTGCACATGCGCACAAGCATGCACAAACCGATGATCGTGGTAACGCAGGGTAACCCCACCAACATACTGCAACCGCAAAGATAAATAAAATACATAAACATGGACTCAGAACAATCCAAATTAACAAACGACACAAAATAACCACCTCAAACTACTTTTAATTCATGAATCACACCATTCATAATATTTAATAAGTCACTTAAAAATTTATAAAACAATTCCATGAAATACCACAAGGTGTTATACCAAAACACTTAAATCATATTTTTAAACCAAACACACACAAAACCTATCCCAAACAAGTTTCTCATTTCCTAAACAATTTAATAAACCATTAAAATAATTTATAAAACAAATTCAAGAAGTTCTATAAGGCTTTAACACAAAAAATGCAACAAACATCCTCTTTTAAAACCAACTCTACACAAACACGAAATTAAAACATGATTCACAACCTCTATATAATTTAATAAACCAACTGTACAACTTATAAAATAATCTTAAGTGGAACAACAACATTTTACATATGAAAAACATCCAAAAAACACAAAATACACCCTTTTCACGTTCTAATGAACTATTTTCACGGTTTATTATCGACTAATAAAAAGGTCAACAAGTGTTTTCATAGGAAATTGCATGAATAACACATAAACATGATGTTAAAAAGTCAAAATTATATTAAATATCAAACAAAACAAAATTCTCAGCACACAAACTAATAAATAAACATGCTAAAATAATTAAACTCACAAATTAATTCATCAAACAAAAGTTATACACAGAAACACCTACCTCGAACATTGATGGAACACCCGAAAGTGGTGAGAAACCTCTTTCGCACCACAACCGCACCTGAGGGATTCCAAAACCACCAAATGAAAAAAGAAAATAGACCCTAAACAAGAATTCAAACGAAATAGAGATTAAACAAAAAACTCAAATGAATCATATACTCGCTGGATGGAAATAAACCCAAAAGAAGGCTAAAGAACATAACAGAATGGGGGGGGGGGTTATGGGTCCACTGAACCAAGGGATGCATTGGTGTTGTGAGGGTGGGGTGCTACAGTAGGTGTGCAGAATGGAAGGAGAGTTGGGCGTGGTAGGATGGTGCGAAGGCCGAGCAGGAAGGGTAGACGGCCAGTGGAGAGGGGTGTGCCGTGGGTGGCGGGCTGTAGGTTAAAGGCGTGGGAGGCCAGCAGTGGAGGCCGATGAGGTTGGCTGGGCGAAACACAAGAGGCGACGGGGAGAGGAAGAAAAAGGAGTGCAGGGCTGGGGTTCGGCGAGGCTGTCGCCACCGGAGCAGGCTGGATGCGGGAGGAGGCTGAGGGAGGTGGGGTGCGGGGTCTCGGGCTCATGAGCAGCATGAAATGCGAGTGGTAGGAGGTGGCAAGACTGAGGGCAGGGTGAGGGCAGCGGAGGGTGAGGCGGCAGGGTCTGGAGGGCAAGGCGCGCAATGCGAGAACCAGGGAAAGAGGGCGCCACACAACAGATGGGGGAAAAGGGGTGCTTCAGGTTAGAGGGTAGATACTAGGGTTAGAAATTTTTTATTCAATTATAATAGTAATAATAATAATAATTTTATAAATAGTAATATTAGTAATACTAATAGAAATAACAATAATGTAAAGAATAATAATTATAATACAAATAATAATAATAATAGTAATAAAAATATAAAGAAAAATAATAAAACAATAATAAAAATAATAATAACCATAAAATTTATAATAATAATGATGATAATAAGAAAAAAAAATAAAAAAAAGTAATGATAATAATAACAGCTTATCAATATTAACATTATCAATTATATAATAATATTATTATTATTTCAATTTACCCATTTAACCAACTTTATTTACATAAAACTCATTTGTTTTAATTATTATATACTTGCATGGACACCCGACTAACGACGAGACCACCACCTATAGTGCGGTGACCACACACAGGTCTAAAACCCAAGAAAGATATTAAACGATGAAAATTTTAGGTCAGAACCCAGCCCAAACTTTGGCGTGATGACCCAGAGCCAAGAAATAATAAAATATAAATTATTTTAAAAAGACGGGTGTGACATATAATCATCACATTGAACATATATACATATAGATATATACATGAACTCAAAAGGAAATAAGACAGGAGGCCAAGGAATCAACATAATAGTAGCCCAAGGAAAATTTATTTATTTAATGAAATGAGACAATACATTATAATCATGGAACATATATTAAGTGATAAAAGTATAACGATTACATATTAACTAGGGTAAACCCGTGGTGTCCATGAATAATGAGTGTCTCTAACCCATGGAGTAATTCTATGTAGCCACATACATCTGAACATAAGACAACTTGCTATTTGTGGAATTGAGGTTCATCAATAAGGAGTCCTATTAATGTAGTAATCATAAAGAGATACCAATTTTCCCATGAATTAATAATAAAGAAAGATATAATTTGTTTTTAATAAGAACCCCTGAAAGGTGTTACCTAGTTAAGAACCAGAGTATCTCCCAATGAGAAACATAACCCTATTTATTCTATGATCCCATTCATGGAATTCTATAATGAGGAATCCCAATAATTGTTCATAATTTACAATATCACTATGATCCCATCCAAGATGTTACATGTAATGGAAACTGATGTATCTCTTAGAGCATGGGGAGTATCACCTAACCTATTTCTCCATCCAAAGGGATCTGTAAAAAGGAATCCCAAGTATCTCTCAAGGTGTAAAATACTTCATGTAAACTTTGAGCCCTTCTATAGTATTTTGGAGGGAGGAAATCAGTATCACTCATGGTATATATAATATCAACATCCTGTGAGCTCATCCAAGGAATTTCATAAAAAGGAACACGAGCACCACTCATGGAGTACATAACTCATTGATAATATAACAATTAACTTGTGATAATCAAGTCCATATCACAAATCAATTATAATTAGTAATGTATTTCATTTCCATAGGCATTTCATTTATATTTTATTTTAAAGTAATACAGTAGGCTAGGGGAATGTCTATGTCATTCATCATTTGACCCATCCAAGAAAATATAATGAATTCTATTCATAAATTCACTTACATGTGGAGGATTCAAGTGCTCCATTTAATAATTTGTTCACGTTCAAGGTTATATACATTTCTTAAGCATCCCAACCAATCCTAATTTATAATTACTCTTACGATGGATTTATATAGAATGATATAATAATTTTAATGATAAAATTTATTCTTCCAATCCTTCTATAGTGCATTTAATTCGATTAACCATTAAACCTAATGGAAAGTAAGATAACTTACTTAAAGGGTGATTCTGAATCTTAACATTCATGACATATAAGTGAGACACCCTAATGGGGTTGTTTGAGTTGAGGTGAACAACATCCAAGGGTTGAATTAGATTCACAAAGGATATTAAATTCGAGGAAT
This sequence comes from Viscum album, assembly GCA_963277665.1. Classification (NCBI taxonomy): domain Eukaryota; kingdom Viridiplantae; phylum Streptophyta; class Magnoliopsida; order Santalales; family Viscaceae; genus Viscum; species Viscum album. The sequence goes on from OY728164.1 coordinate 1,170,667,805, forward strand.
TTTGTTCCTCATAAATAATTTCAGAATGTAAGGGAATCGAACAGAAGGTATAGCCTATTTCATAGTGGTGTAATTTATAAACAAAATATACTTTAACAGAAAATAACAAGACCACCTACATTATTCTTAGGATGATTAAATTTTCCATTATTAGGCATTGATTTGAGATGAATCGAGATAAATTGAATAAATAGACGAAAACCATGAAAAGAGGGTGAATTAGGTTGTGGAAATTTATCAGTCACTATGGTTAGGTAAACTATAAAAGGAAATAAGAGGATTCGAGAGACAATCAATATACTTCCAACACAATCGATGGGGTATGATTGAGAGCTCAAACGTAGTTGTTCACTTCTTGCCTAATGGAGTGGAACAAGGAACCCATGAGAGGGCTACTATGAAATGATGGGGGGTGAAAGAGGGGAAATGGGCTAAATATTATTGAGGTGAAAATCCAAAATTTATAGACCATTAATGAACTATATAGTTTAAAAGCACCATTTTACAAATTGTGTACAAACTATGTGGATCCTTATTCCTTGTATCAATATATATCATTTTGTGTGTGCATGTTTAGGAAAAAATTTCACCAACCCTGTCGTGGAACTTTCCAAATCCATTCCCTCACATGATAAGTCCATAGTTTGAAATAATATGTGTAGGATATGTAGTTCAACTCAGCAATAAACAATAGATAATTTACAGAGCCATACGCCCCACCATGAATGGGTTTAAAAAATATCTGACACCCCTTATATATCTTCAATGTTACTACTGAGGGTAACATAGTTTCAAAAAATCATATACCTATAGAAAAAATTCTGCACTATTTGGGATGCATGGTTAAGACTAAAAAAGTTCCAAACAGGATCCTCTTACCACATCTCTTGAAACAGAGAATTCAGAGTTCGTTGATCCCAAAATTCATTCAAACACACGATATAATTCTTGGGGCTTCAATACCATATAAAAAACAACTATAAGAATATCAACTTTTAGAATTACATTTTGAATCTTGGTATAATATTTTCTCTACCCAACAAACAAAAAATATCAAATTTCCTTGGAAAATTTCCATTGTCCAAAAACATGAGATGATACATGAGTTGATGGTGATATGGGATGACACTTGGTAACTTGTTATAGATTCATAGAATGAACTTATAATTAATTCTCAATTAATTTTCCTTTAAAATTTTTCGGATTATTGAACCCACCATTATATAACAAAGATACATGTTTAGAATAGAAAATTTCATACAAGAAGTTAATAACATGAAAATTTTTATCTGTATGTATTTTTGTTTGGGGATGAATTATGGTATATGGATTTAAAATAATTGAAGTGGGATTCGAATTTTATTCCATAGGTATTATATTACAAAGTAAATGAGTTTCCCTTTAATAAAGAAGAGGGAAAACTACACATGCCACCATAGATAGCTCAACAGATGATTTTTGGAAGTTAGGATCAACCATACACATGGGATCAAGTCCAAGTATCTCGCATGGATTCATGAGTTTAATGGGTAAGTATATATGCTCGTAGGAGTAATATTTTGTGATAGAGCATGTGATATAGGTTTTGGTGGGCTACTATGGGTCGGTATGGCCCATGAGGTGAGTGTGTGTGTTTTGTGGGTGTTGATTACCCATTTCTAGATCAAACAGGTAGTTGCATGAGTTGACCAATATGGAAGTGTGAATCTTTTCCAATGTTTGAAATAGGAAAATAAATAAGTGGGTACTATTTACCAAAATTAGAAACATATGTATAAAATAAGGGTTTCTCAATCAATCATACCTATTTTATTTGATTAACATCACCCTTCATATTCTTTCTCAAAACCACATCCATGTATTCTAATACACCAGGGTTCATGTTGTACCACCATCAAGTGACCATGAGGTAGACATCATTGATCTAAGGAAGATATTACAGGATGATGATACTATGAACCTACATGAATGATACACTCATCATTACTATATATAGACTTTGGAATAATATGATTTAGTGTAATGAAAATGAAATCTTGGGTGGTTGTTCCTTAATATTTATTTATGGATGTGTTCAAATTTTAAACATGATAAGTACACAGTCATCATCACTTCCTCATGAGGAGAAAACATGAACTCGCATAATTGAAGGAACCACATTTTTTGGAATATATTTTATAATACTAAAACCATTGGTAATTTTATTATCAACCCATTACCCAAAATAAAAAATTAATATTTGAGGAGGTATAATTATTAGTGAAAATTTGGTGTGAGGATGTGGTGTTTTAATAAAAATACCAAGGAATGAAGCTGATGAGAGATGCAAATATATTTTTAGAAAGAGTCTCATTATCCAAAGAAAAAAATCACCGAAATTAATTTTTTCATGATGTGTAGAAATATATAAAAAGCATCTTTCATGCATGAATAAGGAGAGTTTATGTGGCCTATTTACTTGTGAACCTATGAATCAAGGATCTCATAAAGAAACCAATGTCATGCATACCCAAACATATACATGAAGGACCTTAAGAGTTCTATGAAACATTCAATAATGTGAAAAATATTTGATTAAATGTGAACCTGTGTTTATTAACACACTATGTTTCATGAAGGTGATGTACAGTAACACTTCACCCTTACATGAAGGTTTATACCCTTATACTATAAGCTCCCATAAAGTGGACAATGTGGGTGTATATTTTTTTCAAAGGAATATTGAGAATAAGTAGACTATTTGGGAATACTATTACATTATATACTTTTTATGCATGCATCATGATGAACATATGAAGAAACACTTAAGGAAATAACCATAATAGAAATTGAAAGAGCACACAGAAAATAAAATGAATGAATAAATTTTTGGTGCTAGGGATTAAAAATGTGAATTCCAAAAGTATTTGAATTAATAATTTTCAAGTCTTATTTTTTCATAAAATATTTTATAATGCATGTGAATTACATTAATGTATTGATTGAAGAAGGGAATTTAACATCATAAGAAATAACCACTCGAGCATAGTTTCATTAAAGAAACTGATTAATTACATATGATTAGAATTATTAAGCAAGACAAATAGATTTGATCAGAAGATATTGATGGTACATGATGTGTACACAAAAAACCTATTCCTTTTGGCTCATGGTGAAAGATTTTAATCTAGAAACATGATGATATTTCAATCATTGAATCATGAGTTGAAAATGGTGAATAATTGTAGCAGTTGGTGTAGGAAGCAAGGGAAGTATCTTAGTTGGATATGGGAGTAGGATAATTCCTTTAGTTTGAGTTGAGAGAAATTGAATTATCTCAATTAGAGTTGAAAGAAAGGTAATTATCTCCGTTTGTGTTAGGATAAATGTAATAAATTTTGTGATAGTGAATAATCATTATCCATGTGGAATAATTGGTTGTATCAAGGAGAAGGGTTTTTTGAAACTTTTAAATGTTGTGTGCTGTACTCTCTATTATTACTATTATACATGGGGTGAGATTGTGAGATATCATAGAGTGCACCAGTAAACATAAAAAGCTCATGAGGTTGAATTCAAAAGTAAAAAATAATTCATAAAATTTGTGTAATACTGATTCTTAATCCATATCTATAGAACCTAACCTAGAATAGGGATATACAGAGACAAAAGGTTATAGAAAAAATAATGGTATTGACTAAGAAGAATCCTTTTAACCAGTTACGGTGATGAAATCTATTATAGTATTTCAGTATATAACAAATCATTATGATTATGAGATATATTAAATGAATGTTGAAACCACTTTACATAACTTCAATTTAGTCATAGACATGTATATAACCCAATAATAATGTTTTGAATTTCTAAATGAGGCTGATATGGTTTGGAAGATGCATTGACCCATTTATGGATTGAAGAAAACTTCTTAGAGTTGGAACACCTAGTTTTATAATACAATAATAGATTTTTTATTCTTAAAAATTGGGGATGATTAATATTTATGAATGAATATTAGCGGGAGTGTGGTTGTATTTATAATACTATATGTATATGAAATAGTATTTATTAGAAATGATGTCCCAAATTTACACTTTATAAAGATATGGTTGGTAAAATTTTTCTCAATAAAATAAATGGACAATGTATCCTACATATTGTGTGTGAGGATCTATAATGATAGATCTAAGAGATTTCTTAGACTGAGTGTGAAAACATATATTGGTAATCTTTTATAGTAGTTTTTTATTGATAACTCCAAATGCATATACCAAAGTTTCATTCCCTGAATATTAGAAAGATTCAAGATCCCTCTAAAGAGTTAGAAGGGATGGGTAGGATCCCTTATGCATATGACAAATTATCTATCATGTATTCTATATTCTCTACTCATCTAAACATTACTTATGCTCTTGGAATTTAATCTAGATAACATTCCAATATTTTTTAGAGTAATTGGATTATTGTTAAGAACATCCATCTGTAATTACTAATAAATAAGTATATGTTCTTGGTTTTTATTTGTGAGTATGTTCTTAATATAAATAGTTAATCCGATGAAAGTGTCCAATATAATAGAGATGGTATGAGATCTTATAATGGTTTCATGTTTTACCAAAATTGCAGATATATCAGTTGGAAATTATCTAAACAATCCTCTATATCATATTCAGAAATAGAGGAAGAGTACATATATATATATATATATATATTAGATGCTATGAGGGAAGATATTTGGATCAAAACGTCAATTTATAAACTTCTTACAGTTCATATAATTTAAGAAGTAACTAGAATTTATAATTAGAATAATAGATCTATTTCTAACATTAGGGATCCTCAATCTCGCCAAAGGATCAATTAAATCCTTCATAGTTACCATCTCATTGAAGAGATCATGGAGAGAGGTGATGTATAGATCTTTCTAGTGGATACATAGGAGAATATTGTAGGTCTATTAACAAAACCATTATTGAAAAATTTATGATGGTAATGATGAATATGAAAATATATGTTAAACGAGGTATTGGTAAAATAGTTATGAAATGTATCATGATTTTATAATAAAAGAAATATCTATTTACCATTAATTCATTGCTGATGTCTTTATATTACAATAATTCGTGAATGATATATCCCATCAAAGTATGACATTGATTTATCCATAATTAATGATGGTCATAGTGTATTATGGTTTTTAATTATTAGTTATGATTAGAGTGACTAGAATATTGTAATCATCCTAAAGAGTTATATATGTGGTACAAATAAAATACTCATAGGGAAATATTTCTAGACTTATAATCTAGATTTTCCTGCTAAAGAATATCAAAAGGAATATCATATGAAAATTTATATAATTAGTGGTGTAATATTATTATATATATATATTACCTGGGGTTGTTGAGATACCTTTCATGATAGCCTTTATTCTTTTATACCATTTTTATTCAAGCCTCGAGTAATTTCTAATCAAGGGTGGTTGGGTATACTATAGACCATGACATTATTTGGAGCTCAACCAAGATGATATTCTTACACTTTCATAATATTTAAAAAAAATATAAACCATTCGTTGACTTTTTATGGGGAAATGTAAGGCCCTGATTAATTGAGTGACATGTTATTTTCTCTACTACATGGATGAATAGAATACGCTGTATTCATTCGCACTAGTCGTCTATTTTGTATAATCATGATGGAATGAGTTGAGATACACTAGATTAACTTGTTCTGTGTCAAGTGGCACTAAATGTCATCAGAAAAGGGATTATATAGATATAAATATGATATATATGATAAATCTTTTTATGGACATGTTAATATAGAGATTAGTTATGTTTGATAAAGATCACAACAGATCCCTTGACAACATGAGTAGCACTGGTGTCTTCCTAGAGGTTTCACATTGTTTAAATATTTGAAATCATAATTATATATTTGACATCATTGAATCTAATCCAATAGGGTCACATGGTTACGCATAAAATAAGGATATTTTTATAAAGTATTTCTTCCAAAACAATAGATTTTGATAGAACCTATACAAAAAAGATTGGATATATTCAAAAATAGGTTTGAGGGTTTTCCTAATGAAAATATAGAGTTTTAGTGAAAGTGTGAGATTGTTTGAAATAAACAAAAATAGGTATATTTTATTTTATGATATACCCTAAGTTATAGCTTATTAAATGGGCATACAAATTCTTCTATCGTAGCATAAAACTGGTACTTATCTGAGTGTATGATAGATAAGTGATATATAATACTGATTACATTTCCTCATACATATACTAAAATATAGTTTACATCAGTTATGTATCAAAACGTTGATTTATTTATTGATACACATTTATATGATAATCATTTGAAATGTTAAAACAAAATAAACACCAATGGATTGTGCATTACTGTAATGCATGTTGTCTTCCATACGTTGGTAGCTGATACTATAATTCTTTTAATGGACGAATGTAGCCTATATAAAGGGATGAGATCCCCCCGTTGAATGTGTGTTGATCTCATAATCCTTATTTGATATTCTATTCTTACAATCTCTCTATTTATCCTTACAGAGGAGGTGTTAAAGCAACATAGGATATTATGGGGTCCTATCATTATAGATGAGGAAAAAAATGTAAACTGCTATCTATATAGATGTGAGAGTTTTTAGGATATATTTTGGTGATCTAAATCAATAAAAAACCTATGTGGTAGACATATATGGAGTTTTAAACTTTACATGTACACTACTTTATATTTGTTTCTTCACAATATGATGCTTCATTAATTATAAATTGGTATATTATAGGGTTCTTCCACTACATTGATCATATGATTATCCTAAAAACCCCATGAATATGTTATTCATTTTATTTATTTATGGTTTCAGTTAAATATCATAGTTGTCTTGGGGTTTCAACTTTCTATTGTCTTCCACTTCCTGGAAAAGTGTAATTTAATCCTTAGAAACCCAAAAATGATATCATTTCACTATAATGATTCTTGATTTTATGAATCTGGTTTAAATGAAGAAACCTTTTATATTATATTTGAATCATTTAATATGAATAATTTTTCTAAAAAAATTAAAATCATTTCTTAACCGTTGAAAATGATATTTTCTTTTCTATGGTTGGATTTGTGGAATATTATTCCATAATCTATGATAGAATAACTTTATATGATATGAGATATCATTAAAGGGGCATATTATGCATTATTATGTTTTAATATAATTTAATAGATGATATGGGGAGTTATATCATACAATAACACTGTTTTTGACTATTCACGAGACCATAAAATAGAGAATTGTATCATTATTTTGAAATATCAGATATTATAAAATATGAATTATTATGTTACAAATGTTATATTACAATCATCTCATCGAGTTTGTTATAAATTTTGAATAATTGTATATCCTATAATATAAATACAATCTCAAATATGACTGATTAGAAAAAATATCTATTATAATCGAAAACAAAAAAATGATAATGTGTGGTCTCATTTATGAACTAAGTCACAAAATACAACATATCTATATCCTAAAAATTTATGGTATGCCATACATGGGTAGATAATTGAAGCACATATATGTGTATAGGGAAGTTTATCACACATTGTTTAAGTTTTTAATGTCTATAATGCATAGGCAAATTCTAAAGTATATGTAATTTCCTTTTTTATGAATTGTTTATAAATGTGTATATCATGTCAAAATATACAAACTATTCATTTATTTAGTTTTATTACCACATTTATTATGGGTATAAATTTTTTATTTTATTAATGGATGTATTACTTAGTAAAGAAGTTAAATTGCGTCTATAAATTATCAAACATGACTTTAATGAGTAAAATGCATGTAAGATAGCTGATTTAGTTTTCATCTACCTTGAATTTGTGTTGAATTATGTTACGATATTGAATTGGGAAATCTATTATAGCTTATACATATTAGTTTATATAATGTTGATGGAATTGTGGAATCCATTGAGTAGAGAACATTGTATATAATGGATTTTGGTTGGACTACTCATTAGCCTGGGATCTTAGGCACTATCTAAAAGAGTAGGGGTTGGATACCAATAACTATAGGCTTACTCTTGTTGGGGTTTTGAGTTAAATAATATTTTAATCTATTACATGAATGGGTTTCACATATCATATCCATGGGATGCATTAAAAGTTCTAAATATAGATGTATTTAAATACAGGTTAGTAACAAAAGATATGGATTTTATAAAGGGTTATACATAAATACAGTTTTGATGTATTAATTTTTTTTGTAAGGAATAATATTTAAAAACTAAATAATTTGAAGCATATATACATGTATATTTAATACAAGAGATAATATTTTGGGATATCAAAAATCATTGAAAAATTATAAGTGTTAGTCATTCCAATGTGAACATATGTCAAGAACTTGATAATTGACCACGTAGGATCATGCTAATGTTAGTTTCCATTGGATTATATTATGAAATACATGGTGAAAATTGTTAATCCTAAGAGTTAGGTAACCAAATTCCACTATGATATTTGGGTCACACTTAGTTGGGAAACACTAAGTTATTAGATTCGAGTGGAATGAAGTTCAATTTATCTATATGATGGATTGGTCATTGTGTCATCATATCAACTATCCAATATTCATATTTGATATGATTGATGTTATGACCTATCTAAATAGATAATGGATGAGATAAACATTAAATTAGACTCATTACCTAGTGAATTATTCAGCTTATCCTATTAATGGATATTATATATTTTTAAAAGGTGTTATCATTTTTGTGGGAGTATATTTAATAAAGCACATTTTTAAATTAATTTAATATATGACACTAATCTAATAAAATAATCAGTTATAGATAAAATGGAATCATTATCATCATACATTAATTTCAAATCAATCCATGAGAAGGAATATATTAACCTAAACTATTTTCTATATTGTAAATGAAAACGTATGTATTTTTATGAAGATATAATATAAAATTCCATGTTCTAGTGAAGAAACTTACCAAGTAACCAAATATTAAAATTATTCAATAGTAAAATCAAGATTATTATTTGAAGAATAAAGGGATACCACTTAAGCTATTAAGGGTATTTAATGCAAGACATTCTATGTAAATTTAGTCTTCATTCATATACAAATTATGATTAAGTTCATAAATAACTTAGGGAGACTAGGGTATTATTTTAGTCTTGATCCATTTGAGGACTTAATCAATTATTATTGATGAAAAGGTTATAAAAACATGAACGAGTTCACATAGATGTTTTCCTAATTTCATTAGAGTGTTGATGATAGATGAACTAGACATGAGATGTCTAGGTTATGGTGTTGTATTGATAGTATAAGGGGATAAGAGTCCAAACTAAAAAGATAAATGATTTTAGTAAATTCCAATAATGTTTCATTGAGAAGACAACATAAATTATTGAAATTGAATGGATGTGTCAAGAATGAGGGACAATGTGTCCATAAGATGGAATTTTCTAGGAAACCTAAAGTCATTTGAGAAGATCTATAAATATTCCACACATGGAATTGATATTTTGGAAATAAATGTTTCTACTTTGAAGGGTAAATGAATCCAAATGTATACATTGCAAATTTTAAAAATATTCAAGATTCTATGACTAAAGAAATAATTGATAGATCTTGTAGTTTACATTTAAATTTTGCAGTAAAGTTTACTGCTATGGATATTTGGAATGAAATGGGCATTTTAAGATCTAATTGATCCAAATAGAATATTCATATAGTTATCTCATTTCTCTTATTTAATAATAGAAATTATTTTTTTTAAATTAAGAAATTGGAATAAAATGGGATGATATACATGTTTTATATTCGTAAAACTCTATAAAATGTTGGAAAACGAGACAAGGATAATAAAATTTATCTACGATTAACTATTTTAATAAAGATATATTTAAAAATATAAGAATTTAAGATCCCACCTTCCAATTTTGGGATATTTCAAAGTATAAAATCTTATTTTTAGAATGATTCTGCAAAAAATATAATTCTATAAGAGATATAGTTGTTAATAATTAATTATTAACACAAAAATTAATTAAGTGTCTTTTTATAAACAGAAAATAATTTATTATTGCCATTAAATTATGGTGGGAATATAGTTTCCATGAGACTAGTGACTATATTACTAGACATTGAGAAGTTTAAAGGTTAACAAATAAAAGATCACTATAGTTAAAATTTAATGTGACTATTGGTTAAGGGATAATTTATTGAGTTAAATTTATTTTCAAAAATTATCTCAATGGAGTATTTAGTTTATCAATACTCCAAAAGATGATGATGATGAACTTATAAAGAGTCCTAAGTTGAAAAAAATAATAGGAATGTGACATTAGATTACATGAAGTACATAATATTAAATATTTGTTCAATGAGATGAAATATAGGAATCTGATTCCCAAATATCTCCATTATTAAAACAAAATTTAATCATCGATTTACCATTGAAATTATTTATTTGGATAGCTTGATCAGATGGTCACATAGAGATGTGGAAGGAATTACATTATGAAATAATGTGTATCCCAAAACCCTAAATGTATAGAAAACTGAAGGCCTCTCTATTGGGTTGTCATATGGAATATGATCATACATGTCCTTTTGTATGGGTTTTTAGTATTCATAAATGAATTTATAAATATTAAATATACCATTTTGTATAAAATGAATCTCTAATTTAGCATTATTTCACATTGATTTCATATATTTTGGGAACTGCAATGATAATTAACCTCTCTAAGTATGAATTTGAATTATCCCAAACCGATGTTCATCATAAAGAATTATAGGTTGTGATGACACATTAATCATAGGATTGATATGATTTTTTACAGAGATATGAAATATTCTCATGATGTGGGTTAACCCATGAATTATACCATATGGAGTTCTTTACAATATTACTTTAGTATACTAGGGGTTCATGTTTCATATTTTTATTTACCTATCATCCAAGTTTAGAAAACATTCATAGCATGAGAAGCATGAAAATTTTATAACTTTTTTATTCCATCCTTATGGTTGAGCTAATCATGGGGTGGTTCGCTATGTTTTTGATAATCTCATTAGTAGAGTTTAATTAATATGGGGTTTTCCTCTCCTATAACAAGAATGATATATGGGAACTATATTAAGATAAATTAAAGAAGTGTACGACTTTACCTAGATATGTTATAAGGGATGTTATTATATATTTTATGAGGGACATGTGATGTACTAATATATCAATGTTAATGATATGTGATGTCTTTATTTATATGGAAACTCTATACATCAAGAATCAAGGGTGTACGAGTAGATATATATGATTTTAATACTTTATGTCTTATGGTTACTGAATGTTCTAAAAAAATTAATCATATGTAAATTTATACTATTACATGATTCAAAAGGACGATAAATTTATTTATATTTTTTTTAATAGAGAGCACACAATATCCATTTATATATTGAGTAGAACCGATTCTTTGTTTGATGAAACTTTTTTTCTTAAAATTATTTATTTTGGTATTCATATTTGTTTTAAATGTTAAAAATGGTTACAAATTATAGTTAATTAATTAGGGATTGATTTTTATAAAATTCATATAACTTATATAAAAGAGTTTTAATGTTGATCAAGAACATGTTTTGGAGGGATATTCACAATGTAATGCATTTGATGTGATACATGGTAATGTTAGTGATATGTTCCCAAAAGTTATTTTGAAATATCCAAAATGAATTTTTTATAGCATTTTATCTATTTTCATGTACATGATAGATTATATGGTGAAAAATATAATGATTTTTTAGATTTAGTGTAATTATGAGATTGATGAAGATACTCTTTATAGAGAGACAAATCTATGATGTTTTTAGTCTATAACACATGATATAGGAGAGGTAAGTGGTATTATATGAAAAAAATATTTAAAAATTAATATTGTATCCCTTCAGGGTATATCATAGGATACAATATTGGTTATCATATTATTGTTACCTTTTCTACACTATGTAATATAAAAGGATGACATCACAATGCATTGATATGTATGAATCATATTTGAAAATTATGAAAGATAGTTTAATTTTAATAGCTAATTTTCAAAATATCTTCCACATGGGATATCATATTTATAATTTTAATACATGGAAACATATTTTAGATTCATTTTTGCATTTAAATGATAAATTCATGAGTGTTCTATTGGATGAGTGTCACAAATTTTTTAATTGATGGCATTAAATAAACATTATAAAATATTTGAATAAATTCATTGAGGGACTGGGTGGAACCCCAAAAGTTTCATGACCCACCCACACTATGAACCCCACTTGGTTATATAGTTAATATGAGAGTGACCCCTAAGGATAAAATCTAATATTCCTTGGGTTGGAAATGAGATCTGATGGTATAAATCATGAAAACGGGAGGAATTACCCTTACATAACCCAAAAAAACTTAAATAAACCACAGATAAACACCATTATAAAAAGAAAAAAAGGCCTAAAAATTACCACAATGCATGAATATGTCAAATAAATTAAAATATGAAGATAAAATACAAATAATGACATATGGAGACAGGATATAGAAAATACCATACTCTATGCTAGTATTTTCCTTATTGGTCACCAAACATTCCATACAAACTTGTAAAATGGGTATATATAGGGGTAATCATAACAATCATACTCATTAGGATCATACTAAAGACTACTTATTCAGATATTGATAAAGAATACAAATGTGATATTAAACATACAACCTGATCAACTAGCACCTATTAGGTCAGCTACCACCCAGCACCAAGGCATTCTCAGTAAGTATCACATCCATGTGTAATAATATAATATCAAAAATATATAAAAATAATATCCACACAAACATTTACCCACTAATTGTTTTCTCTCATACCCTAACATCAAACATCATGTGCTTAATCCCTCCCACACGGATGTGGATCAGGTCACATTCCTAGATACCCTAACCACCCACAAAGTCTTACTATAAATGTTTGCATTAGTTCATATATCCATATCATCACAACATCATAACATTAAATACCACCTCTAAACCTATGATAATCATACCATCATAAAACACACAAATCCAAGTCCCATGATAACACCAGATCTCTACTACACACCCGAACCTCATCAAATATGCATCCTAGTAGGGTACTCTGAAAAATAAACACATCAACCTCGTTCCATCCTCTCGCAATTGATAACCCCCAACATGTGACAATACCACAATATACTACACCTATATTGAGAGTGATGAAGATGGTTTATCTATCCATCGATCCTAAGTAACATAGATGATGGGGAAAGAACACCGAACACAAAACATTTTGGTTTAATAAGGTTATTCGATTCAGTTGAGGTACATCAAAAATCAAAAGTAAATACATTATATATATATACATAAAAAATAATATCCTACTAGGTCAACATCAATACATTACCATCGTACCCCACATCCGTCAGAACACTACTATCACCACACACTACCACCACTGCCAACTAAAAAACCACAAACTAGCCCATTTTCGTTAAAAAAACCACCACAAAAAACATTAACAAAACCCAATTATTAATATTCCATTAAAATTCCTAATTTAATATAACAAACCACATTAATTTTTTTAAGATACTCAATTATATATTTAATGAAAAACCACATCCATCCAATACTCACATTAATTCCATCCATTAACACTTCATTTACATTTACTAATATTTATCTTACTACCAACATTATAGTAGATTATAACCATTACCATTTACCATTTAATTATTACCAGTCGTAAAATTCTGATACTATTGAGAAAATAAAAATAAAACCCAAAATAATCATACATACCATCATCCCATTACAATAACTATATTCCTCTTGATAATTAGGGAATGGAAAACATATCCCCATTATAAAACCCCCACTAACATGCCATCAAAAATTAACCAACCACTACAGAACCATCCCAGAATCCATCCCATTTTAACTAATTTTATCCCCCCTCCCCAACTCATATCAACCAATTCATCCCCACTAACCTATATATTCAAACCAATGCAACCCACTACCGAAGACATTCCAACCAACACTTTTGATCCAAGAAGAATAAATTGACCCATAACAACCTCTATATTGACAACAACATCCCAAACATAACAATATCCAATAAAAACAGACATCTACATATTTTAGCATCCCAAACATTTTATTATTAACACATAAATCATGCTTTCATGCTAATTCTATTTTTCCACACAACTAGTTCTTTACTGTTATTAATTTGCTATCATTTTAAGAAGGTGGTTACAATAAAAATAATCCAAAAAAGGTTCCACAAATCAAAATGAAAATAATAATTTACAATAATAATAGCAACCGAAATCTAGAACAGGATAAAAATCATGGAAAATGGTAGACACATGTGAATCAGTCTATTCTTGTAATGATCTATGATTTTTAATCTTTTAGATTAATACAATATTTGATATCTTATGTCACACATGATGCCAAAATGAAACAAAACCCAAATAAAATAAACCAAAACATTTTAAAATCAAATTAATAATATAATAATAAGAAAATAAAAATATTAAAATCCCTAAAAAATATTTATTATTATTTTTCATCGATAAATATTTTAAAAAGGATACATTTTGAAGAACTATTTTTAATAGGAATTTTATTTTACCTTAATAAATTAAATAGATCATTGTTAAAAGTATATTGAAATTGGTAATAATTAAATTTTAAAAATAATATTTTCGAATTTAATTATTTATAAATTTATATCAAATATGATTAAGGACGCTTGATTCATAAAAATGTCATTTTAATAAAATAAGGTTTTCATATATATATATATATAATTTTTATTTAAAAGATTAATTTATAAATTTAAAATTTAAAATTGATAAATTTAACTACATTTTTATACTAAACATCTTAATATTATATCAGGATAGGTTTTTTTTGGTATTTTTCTAAAATAATTATTTTTTATGTGTATTGTGAAAAATACTTATTCTATTATTACCATAATTGGAATGAAATTATAACAATATAAGAATGAATTTTAAAATTCTGAAATACTACCTCTATATATATATATATAAATAAATCATTTAAAAAAAATACTATGTTGATTTTACAAAACCAATGTGTTACGTTTTAGAAACATAAGTAATATTTTACACTAAAACTGTTTTTATTTTCTTATATTAGAAATTAGTTTTCATAACTTATAGAAATAAAATATAACAAAATTTATTTCATATTTATGGTAAACATGATCATATTATGTAATATGGTCAATTTAATTTTGGGATATAAATGTATGATTACTAAGATTAATGTTAATGACCATGAAAAGGGTAAAACTATAATTTTTAAATAGTTGTTCTTATTATACCACTCCAAATTTATTTTTTATTTTCTAATAAACCCACATTGAGTTTTTGTGGGAACAACAGACAAAATAGAAATGAGATATAACCTAACTATAGACCAATAACCCAAACCATAAACTATTAGAACATAATTTAAAAACAATCAACAATCATGATTAGAAATTCTAAATTCTAAATTACAACCTCCATCACTTATAAATATTCTACAAATTCACTTTTCATAATTATAAATTTAAAATAAAATGGAATAATCCACTGAATGACCATGTAACATATTGATCCAAGCCATCTGACACTCCATCATTGTCTTCATCACCTGCAAAACTAGGGAGAGTAGCCTTCTGTAACATTATCATTCTTAGAACCAATAGTCGGAACCCCAATCCATCAATGAGGAGAAGAAAAATATAGAACCATCAATATGGAACCTTATCATTCCCAAGGGACTGAGACTGCGCATATCAACCCAAAATGAACCTCAAAGACCATTATAAGATCACAACCAAAAGTTTACTTACGAACCATATAACTAGACCCATTGGGGGAGGAGTGCTGTTATTAGAATCCATATAAAACTTAGAAGAGTAAAATTACTCAATAATGGGAAACAACAGTTTTGATAACTACATATCCACACCATAATGCCACATAAATCCTCAAAAAAATATCCACGTCACCATGAGTCTCAAATTGTCCAGAAATTTCCAGTTAGAAATCCTTAAGATTAACCAAACTAGATCCATACTTTTTAATGATAAATTCACATAGATGATAATACTTTCTTATTAACCCACAATTCTAAACACATAACTAAAAAATAGAGGGATCCATTGCACCATATACGTGCTTCATCGAACGAGGAATATTATAGCTCATATGGAATCCCATGATAGATGCACTGTTGGGAACCCCATTTACTGATAAAATCAATATATCCAAAGCCTCCATGAAACAACTGTATAGGACTTAATGAGGTAGTATTAAAAAAATGTGAAGCTATAGTAGTGTTTGAAGAATACATAGTACTATAATAAGAAAATAATCCACTATAAGACCAATAATCCCAATCATAAAATCCATAACCAATAAAATACCACATATAAAACTATACCTAAGGAACTAAAAATTCCATAGAATAGTGAACCATGAAAATATAAGACCAGATGCAAGTTTTGCTCTAGGGAAACCAATACAACATAACCCGAACATCTAAAACCTCCATGAAAAATCCTATTCTCTATAGCAGAATGAGGTCATAAAAGAAAAAACCATATAAGCATGATCATAAGAATATCCAATGATTAATTAAATAGGGAGATATAACCTCAAAAGGAATCGAATGGGAGAAACATAGCGGGGGGGGGGGGGGGATAAGAATAAAAGCGAAAACATAGAGGGAAAATGAAAGGGTAAGAGGGTAAGGGTGAAAAAGGAAAGAGATATTGGGGGAGAAGTGGTTGGAGAAGTTAAATGACAGACTCCCCCCTCTAGATCACCACTAAGGGAACCCAAGCATGAGATCATCATGATAGTGAAGCCTCTCAGAGTTTTTTGAGAATTTTTATTATTATTACAATTGTTTTATATTTATATGATAAAATAAATTAATATCAACTGAAAATGACATTAATATAATCTATAAAATTAAATATAAATATAAAATCATACATTTAAATGGTATTCAGTACTAAATAATATTAATAATACTTAAATTGTGAAAAAAAAATTCGCGACTACAAAAAAGTATATATATATATATTAATGATTTTATTTTAAATATGAATTTTATGTTATCTAAAAAATGGTTTATATTATATAGAGAAAAATTTATTTTAGAATAATAAAATTAGGTTAGAAGGGTTACAATATATATTATAACAAAATATAATATACTTGGGTCAAAATTAGTGTCATGGAAAAAATAATTTTAAAATGTAAAAATCAAGTGGTAAATGTCGTGTGAAAAGTTTAAATCATGTTGTAAAATGAGGGATTTATGACTTTTTGACCTTATGTCACCACATAATCCATTATTTATCACTTTTAAGCATTAAACCACGAATAGTTTCATTGTATTGTTGAAAAATAATGGGTTTCCACAAAGTGAACATTTCTTCATTTATAAAATGGGATTACTTTCACCCTGTAAATTTTTTTAAAAAACTTAATAAATTCATTAAAACCCTTCCCAAATTTCATTGAATGGGATTCACCTGTATGACCTAAATACCCTATTCACCATAAGTTATCCTATAACCTTTATTTCCAAGGCACCTTTCAAGAGAATGTTTAAGGTCCCAAAGTGAGTTTTACCTAATCATTATCATTTTATTCTTAATATTTCTCCACCAAACCTACCCTTAATTTCATTGAACCAAAATTTTGTAAATTAATTTACCCTTTCAATGAATAAATGACTTTTTAAGTAATGTATTTATAAAAATAAGAAATACATTGGTTATGTTGGAGTGTTAGAAAATATACCTTGTATAATTTAAATTACTATTAAGTGTCTTAATCATTAATAATATTTTTTATTATATAGTGACCATTAAGATTAGTATATATTAGGGGTTATTATGAAATCCATTATACACATATAAAATAAGAAATGATCTAAATCAGTAGAACCATACCCTATAAAACCCATATATCAGAGCTTATGAGGGAGATGACATCATTAGGGTTTTTCATTGACTAAGAACAATCCAGATTCAAATTCTAGAACATGAGATAAGTAATTCATGGGATATTTTGATTTTAGAAATATCATGAACAAAACCATATTTTATGAACCACCCCAAGAAATTACCACCATAATACACTTTACCCTTAGGGCGTACATTAGTGTAATAACGGAATATATATCTATACCCTATCCATATGTTTTTCTATATTATATTTTTAAATAAAATAATGATTATATTTATCTATATTTATTACTACTTTATAAATGATTATATAATTAATTTGATAAAAATTATATTTTTATATGAATAATTAAAAATTATATTTTTAGGAAATATATAGTTTCCATTTAGACACAATTTTGGATAAATTCACAATTTTTTTAAATAAATTATATTTCAATAAAATATTATTATTTAAAAATAATTTTTAAAATATAAATGATAATATAATTTAAAAAATTCCAATGTAATATTCATAAGGGACATAAAGTATCTAGTGTCGTAAAAATTGGTATTTTTAAGTAAATACAGTTTTTATTATAACTGAAAATGTTTATATATATATAATTATTTAGTAAAATAAATATTATATTTGAAATTATCATACTTAAAATATCCAATAGTAAATTTTTCATAATTTTTTTGGGATAGTAAAATTTTTGGGGAAAAGTGGAACACAGTATGAATATACTTTTGGTATTAACACAATATAATATACCAAAATGGATGAAATAAGTAATATAAATTCTATAGAAGACCAAATATTTATTTAACCTATAAAATAATGGGTTTATGAGGTAAATTAACTATTTTTATAATATTATAATGAATCCTTCCAAAATTATATTATATTTTGTTGTTTTAAAACCAATTATTTATAAACATGATTCAATTCCATATCACCAATGGTATTATTTTAATATTTTCAATTTTGGGTATTATAAAATATTAAAAACCACACATATTTGGTAGAAAAAATTGGAAAAAACCCAAGTAATACTTCTGATTTTTATTATTTTGTTTTATAAAGTTCGTAATCTTTATTTAGAAATTAATAATGAATTCTCCCTTTATTTCTCAATAAATACCCAACCAACCTCCCACTCTTATTGAATCAAAACCCATTGAGAATGAATTTACCCTCCCCTCACCACTATGAATCCATCCCGCGGTGTTCCCACAGAATTAATAATCACCTCCCAATCTTTTACATGTGCACTCTCTAGGTTAGGGATTCTCTTCCTTTTTAAGTACTTTTTATAATAAGAATTTTTATTTAAAATTTATCATGTTTTAATGCATTTTTACCCATCACTTTACAATATTTATGATTCCCAAGTATTTATAAACAACCTTTCACTCTCACTAAATCTTTCATTGATCCTTTATGTGCACCGATTATGCTGTTGAAAATATTCCTTGTATTTCCATGACAAACCATATGTTGTGAATAACCATACCTATTTCCACTCAAGGTTATTCACCTAGATGTAACTATAATTCATTAATAATGTAATTACATGTATGTAAACTACCCTCTTTAATTAGGGGACTAAAATTGTTAAAATATGATTTAATATTTTATGACCTATGTGGAAGTCAAGTTTATGTATATAATATAAATGTTACTGATGGTCCAAACATTATGTAGCCTTAAAATGCTTTGGGTAATGTTTTAATATTAGGAGATACCATGTAGGGTTCACATGAAATTATCTTAATCAAAATATATTATGATATCTTGGTAGTTTTTACTTACCTTTTCTTTTGATGTCAATTTTTTATTGTTTCTACATTACCATGTTTCCTTGTTGTTTTTATATTATACCATGATTTGATGTTCATGTTTATGTTTCTCACCCCTTTTTTCAGCTTAATATGGCCCTTCAATCCCATGTATTACATTCATCATGTAAATCTTCTATTATCTCATTTCGAGGATTTATAAATCACCCCTTTATTATGCACATCCCATGTTATCCCATAAATAATTAAAAGATAAATATAATTTAAGGGATTTTTATTGAGTGTTAAAAAATTTCATTATGTCTATATTTCATGTAATTATTTTATGTACCTAATTTGTCAAATACACAATGCCTCTCAATATTCTAGTATTGTAATATGTGTACTATTATGCAATAAATTATTTCATAAAGTGTTTAAATGATATAGGTTGTCATTCTTTGTATTATAGGAAATGCATAGTTATTTTTAGGGATTAATATTATAAAAAAATAGTGGAATACATTTGGTATAAGACAAAACATAATACAAAATTAATAAATTGTTTTAATTTATAGGGTAAGTGGATTCTAAGAAAAACATATATGTATGGATACTAAAGTGGATGTGGCTCTAGGATAGTTAACAATCCCAAAAGGGAGCACTGGGTATTGACTTGATCATCACATAGTGAAAATTAATTTGGACTTGATGCAGACCTTATTTGACACTCCCAGGGGATATATTTTGGTAAATTAAAAATATCTTTTTGAAAAATTATGAAGAGACTATTAATTCCCATAAAATTATATTTTATTAAATAAATCATCGATAACGTATATTAGAACATAGAATTTCATAGTCGATGGAATGCATTTAATTTATAATTTTTCACTTCAATGTTTATATTTTTTTAGGATATTAAAATTTTGAATATTCTCATCTCTATGCCTATTTTTGTTGATGTAAATTTTTAGGTCATAATAAAATAGTGAAAGGCATGATTATTATCTATTCATGATCTTTAAATTTCCTAGGTATCTATGGTTTCATTCATTATTTCGTATCACATAATTTTAGTAGAATAATTATATTACCACCTCAAAATATGTAAGTGGAATTATGAATGAAAATGAAAAATGGAAATATTATTGTATCCCAAATATATAAATTATCCCTTTTATTTAATTTTAGGCAAAGACCCCCAAAAAACCTTGTGATACCCCATTTAGTGTAATTTTAAAATATTATGGGAATAAATTATGTTTCCTTATATAGATTCAAAATAAATTTTCATAAGAAGGAAATAATCCTCTATGTCCTGAATCACCCTCAAATTCTATACATGTCAAATGAGGAGGGAAAATATCCTTTGGAATCATTATCTCTAGTATGGATATTGTGTCCTTAAAATAAAATCAATGTATATTAAATGATTCTAACCAAGGAAAATATCATCCATGTTGACATGGCCATTTTGAGGGAATATACTGATGTGTTTTCTAAATAATCTCCTATTCAAACTCCTAAATGAGTTGTTGAGTTTTCAATTGAACTTATAGATAGAACATGTAAAATTAATGCGACATTTTATCACAAAAAAATGTATATTAGTGGGTCATTCAAAAATATAGTCACTTGAAGGATGTCCCAGACTAATATCTATTAGATATATTTGTAGTTTTCATATATTATTTGACTACAATCATTGATTTGTGAGAAAAATCTCATGATTTACAAGCCCACTAACCATGTTAATTAAAAATTAAGTGACGTTTTTTTAGGTTGTTGAATGTGAGGAGAGATTTAATGATCTGAAGAAGAGGATCACCACTACCCCATTGCTAAAATTACCCAAATGTGGTGAAGAATTTTTGTTTTATAATGATAAATACAAAAAGGTATTTGTTTTTTAACTCATGAAATATGATAATGTAAAAGAATATACATCTCTATAATTAAATACCATGAGAATAAATACCCAATTAACGACCTAGAATTGGATATAGTGATATTTACATGGAAGAATAAGAGATATTATATATATGGGGAGAAGTTTGAAATATATATTGATCACTAAAGGCTCATGTAAATTTTCAAAAAACATGATCTCCATATACACCAAAGAAGGTATTTTGGGATGATATAGGATTATTATTGTTAAATATATCACTGTCCTGAAAAAGTTAAAAATGGTAGATTCTATGAGTTTAAAGGATCCCACAACCCTACCCAAAATTTGGATTGAATGGGATTAAATCTTTTTAGATATGAAAAGGATTGACATGGGAATAATAAAAGGAATCACAATTTACCTCCCTCAAATAACTTCTCAAACATACACCCTTGAGAGGATCAAGGAGGACCAAAAAGATAATAAGGAGCTAAAGAACAAGGTGAAAAAAATTCATGAGTTCAGACTCTATAATGATGAAGTTATAAGGTTTAGTACCTAGATATATGTCCCATGAAAAAAATAAATTATGTGGAAACTTCTATATTTTAAAAATAAATCATACATATCAATTCATGTTTTAATCACTATGATGTATAAGGATTTGAAGAAACATTTATAGAAAGAAAGCATGAAGGGGGAGATTGAAAAAATTATATATTGATGTTTGGTATACCAACAAGTAAAAGATAGATTTAATAGGTATTATAATTCAAACTGGTAGTGTACAATAGTGTAGGGAGTGACCCCTTTAGATTGGTGGGTGTAAATTCATATGGAATCATTTTTTCCTTGAGATGATAGGGTTATAATTCATTCTGGGTATGGATTTTCTAGTATATGATCAAGAATTTGTTGATTTCTATCATCCGAGGGTGAATTTTACTTCACTAGAGGGCATAATATTTACTAACCTGCATTAATTGGATGACTATACGATCCAATATGGATGAGATAATCAGGGAATGGGTGCAATGTTATCCCATATTTCTACTTTGTATCTGGATGATTAGGGATCAAATTAAGAAGATTTTCCTCTAGTGTTTAACCATTTCAGGGTTGTTTTTGTAGACTAATTTTATGTTTTAATACCTAAGAGATTGGTTTAGTTCTCTATGAATCTAGTTCTAGGAGCTACTCTAGTATATATTCCTCTTTATAGGATGTCTACTAAGGGGTTGTAGGAGTTCAAGAGGCGGTTGGAGGATTTTGAGGAAAAGGGTTTATTCATCCTAGTAATTCTATATGGGCTTCACTAATCCTTTTTATGAAAAATGAGGATTGTACCCTTAGGATATAAATTAATTATATAAAATTTAACCCGATAGCTGTTAAGAATTAGTATCCATTTCAATGGATAAATAAAATTTTATACTAGATATGAGGAGATATATTGTTCTTGAAAATTAATTTTAGATTCAAATATTATCAGGGGCATGTTTGACCTGCACACATACCTCACACAAATTTTCATAGCAGCTGGGGTCTATATGAGTATCTATTTATGTTTTTAAGTCTCATGATTGTGCCAACGATATTCATGGAATAGATGAACTGAGTTTTCCATCCTTATCTGAAATCATTTTTGGTGGCTTTTGATGAAGATATCTTGGCATATTTTCATAATTGAAAGGATCATGCAAAACATCTTTATAGAATTTTTAATTCATTGAGATAATATCAGTTCTATGATATGGGTAAAAATATTCACTTAGAGATGGATAATATTCACTTCCTCAGATATATTATCTCAGAGATAAGAGTATCAATTTACCCAGGGAAAGTGAGAGATGTAGTTTCTTAGGAGCAGCCCAAGAACTATATTATATATAGAGTTTCTTGGGGATAATAGAATATTATAGGTGTTTCATACAAGAAAACTCAGGCATAGAATCAATTTGGACGGGCTTGATATAGAATGGAGTGATGTTATTGAGGTTAGATACCTATAAGAAATCATTTCACAAGATGAAAGAAATATTGACCTCAGAGATAATCCCGATTCTACCAGAGCGGGGTAGAAGCTAAACACAGTGTTGTGACATATCAGGTATCAGGAATTGAATAGTTAAAATGATGTTTCATATATTCATGGAGTATGAGTCATAGCAGCTGAGGCCACATGATAGTATTTACCCAATACACGATCTTTATTTGGTTGTTGTTGTTAATGCTTTCACCATTGGATACACTATTTACTAGTAGAATGTTTTGTGGTGTACAAGGACCAAAAAAGCCTCAATAATATATTTACACAGTGTGATCTGAATTTTATACAGCAAAGGTGGGTTGAGGACCTGTAGTATTCTGAATTATATCTTTCCTATAATCTTGGTAATAGAAATGTAGTGGCTGATGCACAGATTTTGAAGACTCAGATAAAGGTAGTTCAGTAGGCTAGTAGCGAGTGGAAATCTAAATCCTTGTTTTCAGAGATGTAGTTGTGGGTGAATGATTGTTAGGGGAGGAATTTTATTTATTAATTATCTATGACCCATACCTGTATGGGTAGATTAAGGAGAGACAAATATCATATTCATATGTCCTAGTACTATATGAGAGTGTGGAAGGTGAGGACCTGCCTCCTGGTTGGACTATAGATGCGGATGAAATCCTACATATACATGGTCATGTTTGGGTCAAATTGGATATAAATGAGGAGGTGATGTGGGTTCTTCACACCTATGTTTGGGAAATTCATCATGGAGTTAAGAATTTGTATTGTGATTTATCCTATCACAAATGGTATCCGAGTAAGAAACGCGAGGTAGCTAGTTTTGTTATATAGTGTTCAACCAGTGAGTGGTAGAATGTAGAACATTTGTAACCAGCCAAAATTTTACATCAGTTCCCTATTTATGAGTGGAAATGGGATTATGATATGATGGATATCATGATGGGTTTGCGGAGGTCACCTTGTGGTTTTGATGTCATATAGGTTGTTATGGACAAGATCTGGAAGGTTTAATATTTATTTATAAATAGGTATACCTTCTCAATAAATGATATTTTTAGCTTTATATCCTTGAGGTAGTATGACAGCATGGGGTACCTCTAAATATTGTTTCAGATAAGGATTATTGGGTTATGTCTCATTTCTAGAAGATTTTATAGTGTTCATTTGATACACATGGTCTTCTATGCACAACATACAACCCTCTGGCTAATGGTTGCGGGATAATAGGCTATTCTATGTTGGAAATGGAGTATGTTTTGTGTTTGTTTTCTATAACAACCCAAATGATAAAGGGTTAAATGGCTAAATGAAATGACTCATGTCAACAAGTTGTACCTTCCTTTTCAAAAGCTTGATTAGTTATAACTCCACATTTAAGCGTGCTTGGTCTGGAGTAGTGATCCGGATGGGTGATGTACTCAGACGTTTCCCAGTGTGTGTGTGAGTGAGGAAAAAATACACTGGGAAGGATATGTATTGGCTTGTGGGGATAATTAATAGTCAGTTGTCTTGTTCAGGCATGTGGGTGGAGCCTTGGGTGCAGATCATGTGTCTGTGGGGCAACTGGTGGTACTTGGCAGGCTAGGACCCGACTACCATGATAAGGTAGGGATAGTCATTAGTCATATGATCCATCCAAGCATGTGGGTGGACCCTTGGGTTCAGACCATGTGTCTACAGTGTTACTGGTGGTACCTGGTTGGCCAGGACCCAATGACCATGTTAAGGCAGGGTGTTTGGGAAGTCACCAGGGCCCAGGTGTCACATTTGGTATCAAAGGTGGTACCCAGTTTTAAGTGTGGTGCACTACCTAGGTTGAGATGTAGGGTCCACAATGAGGACATTGTTCTTTAAGGGGGGGGGGGTGTAACACCCTCAAATGATAAAGGGTTAAATGGATAAATGATATGACTCATTTCAACAAGATGCACTTTTCTTTTCGAGAGCCTGCCTATTTAGAACTCCATAGTTAAGCGTGCTTGGACTGAAGTGCTGATCAAAATTGGTGAGCTTCTGGGATGTTTTACAGGGTGTGGCGAGTGAGGAAAAAACACACTGGAAAGGAAATGTGTTTTCCTATGTGGATAGTCAGTAGTCAGATGACCCATTTAGGCATATGAGTGGACCCTTGGGTGGAGACCATGTGTCTGTGGGGCAACTAGTGGTACATGGCAGGACAGGACCCAACGACCATGTTAAAGAAGGGTGTTTGTGCTATCATCAGGGCCCGATTGTCACATTTTCAATCCTCATTATAAATTTAGGATGTTTTTCAAGAAAGGGATCATACAGTTCAGGCATGTAATAGTTTTTTCCTTTTTCATATTTTGATGCACTGGTCTCAAATTAATCCTTGCATGCAAGTTTCCAAACACAACCCAACGACCATGTTAAAGAAGGATGTTTTTGCTGTCACTAAGGCCCAGTTGTCAGATTTTCAATCCTCCTTATAATTTTTTGATGTTTTTCATGAAAGGGATCATACAGTTCAGGCAGGTAATAGTTTTGATGGTGGCATCATTTATTGGTCTTTGCCAAATTTTGGGGTCAAAAAATTGGAATATAGAAACTAGTTTTATTGGAAAAGGGAGTTGTGAGTAAGATTATAGGGTGTTTGGAAACATGAACATAAGGATTAATTTGAGATCAGTTCATCAAAATATGGAAAAAGAAAAATGTGTGTTCAAGTCTTAAATGTGCATTTAATATGAGGATGCACAGAAGAATATTATGCACCCAATGTGACATCAAAAGGAGTTTGGCATGATCTGGAAGAATATTATGCCCACTGAAAAAGATTCATCAGAAACGTGCACGTATGGTCATCAATGGATATAAATAGGAGGATACCCCATATAGGACTTAGTAATTTTCCAATGAAAATACTATTTCTCTACTTCACAAAATATTTGTGCACGAATGAAATTCAGAGGGTTAATCTTGTGTGCAAGGTGTTCCATTAGTCTGAAGAGGCCATGTGAACCCTTTGGTGTTTTTGTGAGAAATATAAGGGTTTCATGGAAAGTAGAGGCTGTGTGAATTTCGACTATCATGACAATTCCCAAATTGTTCACGCAAGATGAGGTATTGCATGCAGGTGTGCATTTATTCTTCTGACATGCTTTTGAATGTCTGGATTGATTGAACAGTTCTTTAACGTGTATCAATTCCAGACATCAATGCAAGAAGTGTCTTGTGTTGAACTGAGACGAAGACTTCAAATTCTAATCTATTGAAGTGACATTCACATTTTTAAATAGAGTTGGACTTCTCTCAAGGTAGTGAGCTTGGGGGAGTCGTTAGAAGTGATCTGAGGGTTGTAATGAGCTATCCCTGATCCATTGTAAAGTTAGTGTGACTGAAATATAGTGTCTGTGACTAAACCATGTAATCCATAAAATAGTTATCTTTAGTTGTTTAAGGTATTACCGACACACTGTCGGCATATTTTTTTTGGACTTAGCCATTTGTAGTGATCCAAGTAAAATTGTTGTGTCATCTCTTTACTTTCTTTTTACTATTAGATTTAACATGTTTCTACAAACGTGGGAACAATATCCAAAACTTTAAAATGAAAAATTTGAAACCCTAATTCACCCCTCTCCTCTCATGGTGTATGAGGGTCATTAAAGTGGTATCAGAGAGAGGTTGTTGGTGTTTGATCTATCTCATACTATTATTGAGAATTCAGCTAATGTCAGGGGAGTCCCCCTATTCGATATAAGTAATTTTTAGATCTCGAAGAACAGAATGAGATATCATCCAAGAAATATTATAATTGAAGTCAAATTTTCTTCTATGAATGGAATACATGTCACCAATATAGTAATGTTTTCTATGATTGATTAAGAGAAGTTAATTCTTCATGCAGAGGCTAAAGTGCAAAATAATCTAACTGAAGCCCTTTTTGATCAGATCTATCTTAAGGTAATGAGTTGAAACACAGAAACGCCCATGTGGGATAGGCTTGAAAATATTTATAAAGGACGTAAAAAAGTAAAGGAGGAATAACTATAAGTCTTTCATAGTAGGTTTTATGATTTGAAGATGCATCCTGATGAGAATGAAGAATCCTTCAATTGAATTACTAAAGTGGTTGGAGAAATTAGAGGTCTAGGTGAAGAAATTAAAGATGTTGATATTTTCATGAAAATATTGAGAATACTTCCACCCCTATATAATAAAATGGTTTCAGCACTGAGGAAATATATCATTCCAAGAATTCTATGGATGATCTTTTGAGCATCCTAGCAGTATATGAAATGAGATTCAATAAAGAAGAAGCTACAACTTGTGTATGTAAGGAAATGGTATTCAAAGCCATGGAAAAATTGAAAATATCAAAAGATAGTAGTGGTAAAGAAGATTAAAAAAAAATATTTCTCTCATTTCCTAGAATTTACATACGGGAAAGGGAAATTTAAAATGATGTTACCTCTAGCCTGCTTTTGTTGTGGGAAAGCTGGGAGCATTTCCTCCCAGTGCTCAAGCAAGATTAAAGATTAAGAAAGAGAAGGTTAACACATTTAAAATCCTATTAAGATTATTTTATGAAAGGTAGACATCAACGCTATAAATAATATAAAAAGAAGAGTTTTTTCTGTGATGAGGAAGATGATGATAATGAAATCATTGAAGAAGAAGAACCACATTTTAAAACTGGAAACTATGACTCCATGATGGATACCATTGAATATTCAGAACCATCAACAGATAAAGCTAATAATATCTAGTTGACAACTAATATCGATCCCAAGTTACAACTTAAGGAAGATTTTGGTAATCTTGAGAATAAGTGTAAGAGATGCAGTAAGTGGAAAGAAATGGTGGAAGAATCGTCTGAATATGTTGATCAGCTTGAAGTTGAAATTGAAGGACTGGAAGAACTGGTGAAGGTACAGGAATCAATCCTTGAAAGGAAATATGGTGTTGGGGATTTAAAGCATAGAATCGATGAACATGCAACAGTCATCAATGAACATACCTCGATACTGGAAGAGAAGTCAAAAACTGTTGGGGACTTGAATAAGAAGTTGTTAGTCTTATGAGTGTGCTCAAAAGTGAATCAAGTTAAAAATAATCAAAGAATAAAATACAAATTTCTACGTTCTCAGGCGCTGAGCTACGAGAGAGAGAAAAATGAGGGTCTCCTAGAGTTGAAAATATTTTATGTGATCAATGACCCGCATACATGGGAAATAGTCGAATCAGTTGTGATGCTGAAACATCAAATTATTCAAATAATGTTGACCAGAATAAAGGAAAAATGAATGTTGATCATGTAGTAAAATAACCAGAAGTGATGAAAAAGAGACCCTTAAATCAAGCTGAAATTATAACAGAATACTATCCTCGAACTTCCATGAATAATAGGAAGTAAAAAATTTCTCTCATGGAAGAAAGCATGAGGTCAAATAGAAGTGAGAAGACATTTCCACTCATGAAGAGTTAGTTTTGTGGATATCTTGTTCATACTATGTCCCATTACGAAGAGGCAAGGAGCTATCTATATGGGGGAGAGCTAGGAGTTCAAAAGAGCAGAACGAAATCATATCCTACTACTTACCAAAGAAACTATTTCTATGGATATTGTTTTCATTGTTCTAACTTTGGCCATAAATCCAATTCTAGTAGTAAAAGAGTGACATAGAAAACTAATACTGATATCTGAGACAAGTCAATTCACATCAACACGATATTATTTCTCTTTTAAATATGTTTTCTCCTCCGGAATAAGATTTTTACTTTTAAGAACAAATGTACATTGAAGAGATATGTAAAAGGCCATCAGATCCCTACACTAAATCGAATATATCATGGAATGTAAAGAAGAAAATTATGAAATCCAACCTTTCAGAGGTATCCCTAAAATATAAAAAAACAACACCCAGATTCTTAATAGTAGTTGTTCGTCTCATATGACAGGTAATGCCGACTTTTTAATGAATATCAAGATGGGGGTTGACTGAACAGTACAGTTTGGTAATTACGAAGATATAAAAATCAATAGAAGTGGAAGTATTGAACTAACAGATAGAGTGATAAATAAAAGTGAAGTCCTTTATGTTGATAGACTATGTCATAATTTCCTCAGCATGGGTGAACTCTTTAACTCATGACATATAGTTACATTCAATCCTAAAGGCTGAAATTTCATGGGAATAATAAGAAATTCACATATGACAGGCTGTAGAATAAAAGTCAACCTGTATCAGGTTGAGAGTAAAGAAAAAATTTGATACATTGCTGTTTAAGAAGAAAATAACATGTGGCATCATTGATTAGGGCACATAAATCAATAATACATAGAGATGATATCAAAACTGAAGATTTTCAAAGTTATTCCCACCCTAAAGTGTGAATGTGAAAATTCATGTGATGCATGCATTCAATAGAATATGGTCTTAAGTTCATATTGTCCAAAGATGAAAATGGCATCTCATCTCCTTGATCTCATTTATACAGATGTATGTGTCCCGATAAATGTTGTCGGAACTCATGGAGAAATGTACTAAATTCTTTTCATATATTATTATAGTCGAATGGAATGTGTAATGGTTATACAAAGTAAATGAAAAGTTCTTCAATTACTGAAAACATATCATCAAATCATTGAAAATGATATTTTTTGAAAGGTCAAACTATTGTGATCTAAAAATGGAGGGGAATACATGTCCATTGAATTCCGAAATTACTTAGATAAGCATGGGATAAAACATGGGATAGATGTTGTGATAACTCCATAAAAAATGGATTTATTGAGTGCATGAATAGGCAGGTGAACAACATGGAAAGAACTCTGCTGATTGAGAGTTGTATTCCATGACATTACTTCAAAGAGGACGTTCAAGTCGTAGTGTATATTCATAATCATATAAGGATTTATATGGGTGAGATGAAGACACCATACAAATTTTTTCATGGAAGGAATCCCTCTTTGAAATACTTTCATGTATTTGGAAGTAAATTTTTCATTAGAAACAAAGAAGAAAATCAAGGGAACTATGGTGAAAATGAAGATGAAAGAATTTTAGACGAATACTCTATATACAGAAAATCACAAAAGTGTTTCAACTAGCACTTGGAAAAAATTGTGGAATTAATTAATGTTAATATCATTGAATAGAAAACCCAAAATGCTTTGAGGAATTTATATGTTGATGAGATAGAAGATAATAAAGTAAGTAAATATGGAGAAAATGAAAATATAGAAATAGAGGAAGGTGTACAGCATTCTTAGGATCCACATCATGGTGTTGACTCAGAAGAAAAATATGAATATGAAACCATGGCTAGAGAGGTTTTGGTTTAATCTAAAAGAAGAAATCGAAGGGTATAGATTGATCAGTCCAACATTATTGGTGGTCAGAATGAACCTACACAAATAAGGAGAATGAGGAATACTTCCCAATTTGTGTTTCTATCTGTTGTGGAACCATCCTCATTTAATGAAACTGTAAAGGATGAGTCTTGGGTGAATGCAATGAATGAAGAGTTAGACAATATTGACAAAAAAAGGACATTAGATCTTTCTAAGAGACCTAAAGGTCACAATGTTATCGGTATGAATTGGATTTTCCCGAACAAATTTGACGAGAATGGAAATTTGATCATAAATAAGGCGTGTTTTGTCTGTAAAGGATATTAAAAAATTGAAGGCATTGATTTGAGGATAAATTTTCACCAGTAGCAATACTGGAGTTAATTAGGCAGTTTCTTGCCATGAAAATACAAAGAGAATATAAACAATATCAAATGGATGCCAAGACAACATTCTTAGATAGAGTCTTCAAAGAAGAAGTATACATTGAACAACACATGGTGTTCATTCTTGGTAATGATGAATTTAAGGTTTTTAAACTAATGAAGGCCCTCAATGGTTTATAGAAGGCATAATGATCTTGGTATTACAAGTAATATTCTTATCTTATGAAGCTGGAATTCAAAAGAGGAGGTGTAGGTCAAAATATCTATGTGAGGAATTCTAAAATATGATTATTTCATGGTGCTAGTTTATGTGGATGATATTATCTTTTTTGGTAGCATTGATGGATTAGTTGAATAATTTTCTAATCAAATGAGATCAGAATTTGAAATGTCTATGATTGGTGGACACACATACTTCATAGGGATGCATGTTATTTAGAATAAGGTTTACACTTTTGTTTCTCAATAAAATTATGAAAAAGTTCTATTAAAGAAAATTAATATGCATGATTCCAAACAAATTGGGACACCGATTGTAGTTAGAAAAAAACATAGAAATCATGAGGATGGGATGTCTCTGGATCACACAACGTATATGAGAATCATTAGAAGATTATTGTACCTGACTGGAACATGACCAGCTGTTGTCTTTGAAACATGCATAGCAGCATGCTTTTATTGTAACCCAAAGGAAGAACATATAGAGGCTGTTAAATGAATTCTAACGTACATTCAGGGTACCCAAAATTATGTCTTATTATTTTATATAGGCAAATTTAATGAATTATCTGCATTTTCGAATGCTGACTGGGCTAGGGATATAGTGGATAGAAAATCCAATAGTGTTGGTGCATTCTATATTGGAAAAACAATGTGTGGGATGATTCAGCAAGAACCAAGAGATAAATTCTATTAGTAATACTGAAGCTGAATATGTATAACTACTACAAAGGCGTGCACTAAGTTACTATGGTTGAAGAAACAACTAACTAACATAGGTGCTAAGGTAAAATAACCAATGGTGATTTACTATGATAACATGAACACAATTTATCTTAAAGAGAATCATTTTCATCATTATCATACGAAAAATATTGAAATCAAATATCACTTCATCATGGATAAAGTTGAAAAAGGATTGATCAACTTGGAATATGTGGGAACAGATGACCATGTGGATGAAACTATGACCATGTTGCAGTCAACATATGTGTTTGAGAAACTTCATTTGAACCTTAGTGTTTATCCCCCTCTTAGTGCATGATGATGCTTTTATTTCCCCCTCTCTCGAGTTATTCTAATTGTTTTTAATATGTTTTGTGGGAGTGATATAGGTTTATGGGGGAGATACTATCGATGGGAGTGTGTTTTTAGTTGTAAAATGAACAAATACTTTTTTAGGGTTTATTGCCAGTGGGGGAGATAGAATAAATTCAACACATGTAATGATTCAGTGACATGATGGGAATTCAGTGTAAGGAGGAGAGGGAATAAATTCAGGATATGTAATACTTCTGTGAAACAGTATGAGAATTTCTTCGATGTCATTAAAAATTCCAAAACACAGGAACCCAATTCAATATTACCCTATTTTTTTCTACACAAAGCATTACTCATGTAGACATAGAGTTTTGGATAAGTTGATTCTTTCATATCAGGTTTTGATAGTGGTTAGTGCTCTATTTAATTTTTCAATAGATTTCCAACAAAACCAAAGGGGGAGATTCTTGGAACCATGGAAGTTCGATGCAGGGAATGACGTACAATTTGTGTTTGTTGTCAATAATCATTATATGTTTAAAATGTTTTCCAGGAAAGGGATCATACAGTTCAGTCAGGTAACAATATTTAAGGTTACACCTTTTCTCTGTGTTTTACAAATTTTTTCGGTCAAAAAATTGGAATATTTAGAAAAGTGTTTCAGGGAATGGGAGTTGCGCGCAAGATTGTAGGGTGTTTGGAAACTGGCACGCATGGCATAATTTGAGATCAGTGCATCAAAATATGGAAAAGTAAAAAAGTGTGTGCAATTTTTAAATGTGCATGAAGGATGAGGTTTCACAGAAGAATCTTAGGTTCGCAATGTGACACCAAAATGGATTTTTCATTCTCAAGAAGAATCTCACATGCAGTAATAAAGATAATTTAGAAACTTGCGTGTAGGGTCATCAAGACCTATAAATATGTAGCTACCCCATAAAAGACATAATAATTTCCATACAAAAATCTGGTTTCTCTACTATGAGAAATATTTGTCCAAGTAATAATTTTATAGAGTTAATCTTGTGCGCATGGTGTTCCTTTAGTCTGAAAAGACCAAGTGAACCTTTTGGTGTTATTGTGCGAAAGATAAGGGTTGCGCAAAAACTAGGGGTTGTGCGAAAGTCATCTATCTTGAAAATTTTCAAATATTTCCTGAAATTTGAGGTATTGTGTGCAAGTTTGGTGTTATGCTTCCGAAAGGCTTTTGAATATCTGATTTGTGTGACCAATTCCTTCTAGTTCATCAATTCAGGACATCGATGCAAGAAATATCTCGTGCTGAACAGAGACAAAGACTTTAAATGAAAATATGTTGATGTGACCTTCAAGTCAATAAACTGAGTTGGATTTCACTCAAGGTAGTGAGCTTGGGGGAGTTGACAGAAGTGATCTGAGGGACATAATGATATATCCCTGAACCATTTTAACGTTAGTGTTCCTGGAATAGAGTGAATATGACCAAACCATGTAATCTATAAACTAGTGAAGATTAAGTAATTTATGTACGACCGACACAATATCGGCGTATGCTCATTGGTTGTATCCCTTTGTGGTGAACCAAGTATTATTATTTTTTCATTTAATTAAATTCTTTTTTTGATAGATTTACGATGTTTCTACCAACATGGGAACAAGATACAAAAAATTATAAAGAAAAAGTTGACACCGTAATTCACCTCTCCTCTCATAGGGTGTTCTGTGGTCCTTTAATGGCTAGTTATAGTGTATGATATTTGTGATTAGGTATATTCTGTGAGTAAGAATAATAAATTTTGGGGGATCTTGGGAGATATATATTCCCATTTCATGTTCATGTATTGTAATAGTTATCATGAGATGATACAGATGAATCTGTTGTGGATTTTTACAGTAGTCCATGCCGATTTCCCCCATAGTAGCTAGTGGATGGTGTGTGAGGTTTACTCAGACCACATATCATGCAGTATAGTTATGAGTAGGTCCAGTTGTTCATAAAGTAAATGGATAATGAAAAGTATCAAGATAAATATTACTCTAATAAGTGAATATGACCACTAGAGTTTTTGTTTAAGGATATGGACTTTTGCATTTCTAACTTAGATTGGGACATAGATGGATCAGGATATTGGGTATGTTTTTACCATGATTTTTTGGGCCATTCGAGATTATAGAGAGAGTCTGTATGGTGGCCTCTCGGATGTAGTTACCTCAGAGGTAACAGACCATGTATGATGTCTTTAACAAATCTCATTTATTCTATTATCACTTCGACCCATCTCACACTCTGCAATTAGATGATACAAAGTTACATGTTGATGATTAATTTAAGGTGAATCTTATTCCAATCATTGATAGGAGCATGAAGGTTATCTAGAGACATTAAGATCCTCTAGTATGAGTGCTATGGAAGTTGAATTTTTTTTAGGACGAGACAATGAAATGGGAGGTGAATGCACATGATCAGTTTCTGGAGTTTTTATCATGTTCTTTTTAACCAACCATGATAGAGAAATTCATGGATGAATTTGTTTAAGGTGGGGGTGGGATTGGAAGATCTCAGGTTTTACTATGAGTTATATATATTTTTACAGTTAAAATTATTTTTATTTCCTAGTGTTAATACTATTTATAGTCGTGGGGGGTATTAGGGTTTTTATGGATTATTCGATGCCTTCAACCAAACTTATTGGAAACAATAGGTGGGCCTCACATTTAGTAGAACTATGTAGGGTAGGATGCATAGGTTTTCTAACTATGTGAGGCCTATAAAAAAGGAATAAAAAGCTCAAATGGTTTAAGAAAACCATCTGAACTATGAAGAATTCTTATATGATGTTCTGCAGGCATTGTAGTTTGGTTGAAGGTATATTTTGTATTCAAATAGGAAAACCGTGCACCCTAACAATTTGATGTGGCTTTAAAGGCATTGAAGGGTTCACAATTGGTGTACTGTTTATCCAACCATGATATAAAAGTGTGCAACCAATTATTTTGAGGTAAAAATACTCTGTTTCTCTTAAAATAAATTAAAACATAAAATTAATTCTTTTATCCTCTTGTGGACAACAACCTAGGTTCCAAAGATCCGCTTTGTAGCTATTTCATTGATTATGATCATGTTATTCAGTTCAAAATTGTATTTGATCACTAATCATTATGTTGGATGTATGATGATAAGTACTAGGTTTATCTTGTTCCTCTCTTAGTTATCATTGGTATCAGATATTCTATTTAGGTGAAATATAAAAGGTTCTTCATCCATTATACACATTTCTTCTGATATGGAATGAATCAGAAGTTGATACTGCACAAGCACTCTACTATGGACCTATGATAGATAGTATATTTCATTCCTATGTGGGTTTGTGATTTATAATTCTAGTATCCATTTGGTATCTCAATAGGCTTTCTGGTGGTTACCTAAAATGATTTGAATAATTGAATTGAATGTATTGGAACATGTTAGGGATTCCCTTTTGTTACTTGAGGTTTTTTGGATGTTTTTTCTCAATCCTAGGATGCCCATGGGGTGTCCGTTGTAATTTATCTTACCTTTTCTTAATTTTATACCACACAAGGGGTGTGTGCTTGGGATATTTGAGTTAGTGGAATACCACATATAAATTAATGAATAGAAAATCTGTTGAATTTAGATTTCTAGAAGATAGTATGACTCCTTTTCCATGTGGGAGACGATGTGAAATGTATTATTGATTAAATGTATTTTATCTGAATAGTTATATGAGTGGGTAAACTCATTGATTGAAATATAATCTGAATTGTGATATGTGTTGGAAAAATCATTGAATGTGAATTTTTGAAATGGAAAATTAATTGAATGATGAATTTCTACAAAGAAAAACATGAGTTTTATACACCAAGGATCATTGAAACGACAGAGGATACCTTAGACCTATAATGTTCCTTGTATCTAGATTCTAAGGGATTCCTTGGGAATTTCTACCCCTTGGATAAGTTTTTATTAGGCTCACTATGGACATGGTCTATTGACATTCTCTCTGTACCCTATTCCAATTCAAATAACGTTTCCATAGAGACACTTCTAGGACTCGACAAGGATGTCTTGGTTCACTAAACATTGGATCCAAACATGCGGGGTTTGGAATTTCAGATGATATAGTTCAACCTTGGTAAATGTGATATTCTTGTTTTTACGAGTCGAACTTAGTTGATAGGACTCCTCTGGTTATACGGTGTGGTCGTGGATGAGATGAGATATTTTGTATATGACTTGGACATGGTGTTTTACTCCTAATTTGTTTCTTCTTTGTTATAGGTTCTTGAAAATTGTTTTTCAGAGAGGTTGTGGTTGTACAATATCAATAATTTTGTTAAATTTTTCATAAGAACATTTATTTTAGTAATTTTATTCTTGTTATAATAAGAAATATTCTTTACCAGGTATTACATAACCATGATTTGTTATATACAACATGGGTAGTGAACTACTAGGATTGTATCTCACACATTTTTTGAGCCACTGTTGGGTACTCAACTATACTAATTGGATGCAGTTTGGGATTGGGGAAAGAACTCACAATTAGATTCTTAACATTTATAATCCTAGGATCAAGGGTGAATATAACCAATGTCAGGCCCGTGATGCTATATACATATAGTTGTTTTGACCTTTGTTTATAATTTTTAATATATGTATTGTATACAAGCCATGTATACAAATTTTGGATGCATTATAGAGATAAGAAATGTATAATTATCACTATATATGAAATTAATGAGGGAATTGTTGAATATATACCTTCCTTAAAAGTTTATATTTTATATGATATTTAGTTGTGGTATCTTCATCCTCTACTGACATTTATTGTTATTACCATGTGCTACAATCTAATACAAGGGAATAGTATTACCATGTAAAAACCCTAGGCCCAAACATATATTTAGACACCTATACTATTTTGGGAGATGTGATTGAGGACATGTGACTGGAATTTATAATCCTTATTTGATTTGAAGCTTACATTATATGTTTCCATGGTTATTTTTAAAGAAAATATTTTTCAGAATGTTTTGATATTTTTTCAAAATACCAAAAGAAGGGATGTTTCATTATTTTAAGTAAAATGTTCAAATTCTTATTTAATTTTTTTAATCACGATCAAAATAATATAAGGTTTTTTATTCTTCATTGGGGATAGGAAATTATGACCCATGTTATTTATTTATAAGTATTATGATTTTGATTATGGAAGAATGATTCTTTGAAACCCATTTTTCCCATGAGATAATTATTCTATGATGAATTCATTGTGAAATCCATTTTTATTACATGGGTTAATCAAATTATGAAGGGAATTATGGTTATTTCTACGTGTTATATAATGAAATGAAAAAAATACATACTTTATTCATGTTATGGATCTTGGACATTGTTGTTGATAATTGGTAAGAATGATATAAATCATGATGATGGATGATCCAAATAAATTTTACCAATGTCTTGGGTAATGTGATTGAGTTAACATGATGAATGTTACTCCTAACAGATGAAAAATACTATTGAATATAAGTAACTCCCCAGACATTACATATATAACTAGAAGAAAGTTACTCCAATGAGAATATTGGATTTATATTATTTAGGATATTCCAATATGAAAGTTTATTATCACAAGATACCAATATGATTTCCCTATTCATTCTCTGAGTTTAAATAGTTCCTTTGAACAAGATTTATTTCACATAGTTCATTATTAAAAACTAATTTTACTCTTCTATTATGTTATAGATCCATTACATAAATCTAGATTTATGATCCATTTTTTGATGGGTATGAATTATATTATGTTATTATCAAGGAAATTATTATAATTTCATAATATTTTTCTTATTTTATTTTTTACATATGATTATAAGATAATATCTCTATTCATACTTTGACTGATTATATGATATCATCCTTTATTATATTTCAAATTCCCTAGGTTATAAATAATGATATTATTTAAGATAAATCGAAAAGGGATTCACATGTGGAGAATTTGGTGTGAGATGTTGAATTATTCTTATAGAATAAAAAAATATTGTATAATGGAAAAAATACACATTTAATGAGATG
This sequence comes from Viscum album, assembly GCA_963277665.1. Lineage (NCBI taxonomy): Eukaryota > Viridiplantae > Streptophyta > Magnoliopsida > Santalales > Viscaceae > Viscum > Viscum album. The sequence continues at coordinate 1,170,706,637 of OY728164.1, forward strand.
GAAATGGGTTTTGTCACGTGAAGGGGTTTTCAAAATTCTCTAATACTCTAAATCTAAAATGTCTTGGGTATGTAAGTCACTCAATGTTTTATTATGGGTTTTAATTATGGATGATTAAAAATAGGTCATTTTAGCTAGCAGCATGCTAGTATGTAATGAATATGTTATTAGCAGCAAAACCCGGTGTATGAGTCTCAGGGTATCTTAGTTTGTATAATATCATATAGCATATAACATTTGAATTTATGATGTTATTATATGAAGATAATTTATTAATTAAGGAAGCATTTATGTGGTAAAAATTTATGGATTGTGTTAAGTTTAAAGGAATATATGTTGTCTTATGGTTTTTTATTATCTTATTTTAAGGGTACTAATGAAATTTTGTGAATTTTTTATTTATTTAACATATCATTGAGTTATATTTAACCCTTTGATATAACTTGTTATTAAGTGTGATATTATTTGTTAATAATTTTATTAGGGAAATAAGTTGAAAGAAACATGTAACCATTAACGTTAAGATGTTATTTTATGAAAATGTTATTATGGTTATTGAGAATTAATGGGTTATCAAATTTTAGGAATACACAAGAATGATAAGTGATTTTTGTGGATAAGCAATAAAAGTTATTTTTGGATAAAATTCACTCTTTTGTAAACAATATATGATTAATGTAAATATAATATTATTGTTTAAATGAGATTCTTTTTGTGGTATAATGTTTGATTTAATGTTTAGATGCACATATGATTTTATGGAGCCATTATTGTTATTCAGGTCATTTATCGAGAAAATTAGCATATTTTGGAGATTATATGATTAGGGTTTATACATTTTCAGCATATTAATTAATTAATTATTGATTAATTATAGAGATAAATGTTAAGTTGATCTTAGAAGAATATTTTATCAAGTATTTTATATATTTTTGCTTTAAATTTGGTCATTTATATTTTAAAGAGATAGAATTTTCGTTATTTATAGAATAGTTAAAGTTTAACATTGTGTGATATTTTTTAGGATTTTGAGATTAATATATTGTTTCTTTATATAAAGGTTCATTCATAATATATATTATTTTATTTTCTGCTAACCATTTTTATTTTTTGTCGAATTATGGAAACCTCAAAAATAAATTTTCATCCTTTTTTGGATCATGTGATCCATTTAATAATTTTTTTGTCCTTCAAGTATGAAATATGTGTTATTTATAAAATGACATAAATCCATGGTGGAAAATTACATGAAACAAACCTAAAAGTTGAAATTACACTTATAGTGTGGAATGAAGTCAATTATGTATATCTTGTATTATTCTCTATCTCGTTGGTAAAATAAATCCTCAGTAAAACAAAGAGTAAGAAAAATATTTGATGTCTTATATGTAAAATATCGCTATGTTATAAAGGTATGTTTTATGAAACTCTTTCACTAGTATGATGATAATTAGTGTAATTTCAGGGTATAATAAACACAAAGAATACAATAAGTTTCAAACTCTTAAACAAATCCTTAATGTCATTTTAAAATTTAAATTTAATCAATGAGTATTAAAATGTATTTATTTCTAGTTATTTAAATTTATCTTCAATTACGTGGAATTGTTTATGAAAATGATATAAACAATCTTTATAAAACATGAGATATAATTTTTAGGATTTAATTTCATTATAGGGAGAAGAATGTAACACCCCAAGATAATACTTTATTTTCCTTTTAAAATAATATTATTTTTGAAAGTTTGTTTCAAAAAGAACATAAAGCTTAAAAACCATGATATAGTATTTAAATATGATAGATATAACCTTGTGAATGGTTTGGTGGTCATGAATAAGAGTAACCACAATATGATATATATGATTAAAATTTTTCTTTATTAAAATTTATTTTTTAGTTGTTAGTGATTAATTAGTATATATTTAACAATAAGAATTAAATCAGATAAGGATTAAAACCATTAAAAGTATAAAAGGGAAATGCTTCTAAAATACCAGGTTTTCATAATATTTTCTATTTTCTTTTAAATGGTAAATGAATAAATTATAAAAAATTTATTTAATAAAATGTAAATAATTATTGATATGACCATATAATATATTTAATAAGTATCATTTGTGGGATTTGTTTTCAAAAATATTGTTTTTTGGGTGACTAGTGAAAAATACCATATTTATTAAAATTTTCATTTAATTTAGTGTTTTTACAATAAAACAATCTATTTTAAGGTGGTTTTAAAGAAATATCTGTCCAATTTTTCTTGTAGTTATGAAATTAATTTAATAGGTATAAAAATTATAATTTATTTTGGCATAAAATAATTTTATTCTTGAAAAAATTAATTTTAAAAAAAGATCTTTTTGATGAATATTGACAGTTTTATTAAAATTAAATCATAAAAATTCTCGAAATAAAGTGGTAGAAATTGTATTTAATATTTTGAATCATAATAATAATATTATGTAGTAATTTCAACTTCATTTTTAGTCATAATGAATTGTCACCATGTTAAAAATAATATCTTCATGGTAAAAGGAAAAATGGTTAAAATGGGATTAAAACTCTAGGAGGACCTAAAATTGATCTAAAATGTAGAATTATATAACTAGATGAGTTTATTTAATCTACAATCATCCTTAAATTGAAAATATTGAATTTTTGTGATTTTATTCATTAATCGTAATGTTTATATTATTTTACATAAGTATAATTACAAAATGCCGCACTCTCTCACTTAATATGTTGTTATGTTTTGTATAAAGATAAAAAAATTAGAATCAATATAGGTGATAAATTTGATTAATAATAAAATATATTTTAGTTTATTTTTAATTTTTAGTGATCGTATAATAACATGTAATTTTCTCACAACACCGATACAACAGTTATGCAAGTTGTAGAAAAATCTAGTAAATGGTAATAAAAACATTAAATGTAATATTAGTTTGAATAATTATGGATTTACATGAATGTAATGGATATTTATAATTTATTATTGATGTTTAAAGTATTTATATTCTAATTCTATGATTATCTTGATGCCTTTAATTTCACATTTTTTGAATAGTACCAAAAATGACATTAAATGTCATTTAATGTTTAAAAATTATTTTTAAATTATTATAAAATTATAAAAAAAAATTAAATTAACTCAAGTGTATGGAAATCTTTTTAGAATATGATTTATGTTCCATGTATTTTGAACTTTACTTATTTAAAATTATTTTCATAACCTTTATAAATTGATAAACGTGTTTCCACGAATAAGGTTAAAAGGGTTAATGAGAAGGAAAACCTAGAGACAAGGTTAAGAATGTCAGTTAAACTTTTATAAATACTTTTGGTATAATTTATATTTACCTTTTTTCTATATATAATATTATGTGGCACTTATTGAACCATTTTATATCATATAGATACTTATTATATATTAATATTTCTTGTATTTATACGATTTACCCCAACCTCACTTATAAAAAGGAAACTCATCACCTCTATTATACTCATCTTATTGTGCCACTAATCTCAACCAAACCCGAAAATAAACCCTTATAAACATCCATATACACATACTCAAGGTTTTTTTCTTTACAAAATACCAACTCAAGGGCCTTTAGAAAAATATCTAAATAAGGTTTATAAAAGAATTGGTAATTGTATTTACTGAATCATTTTAATATTGTTTATAATTATTTGTTGTTAAAATATAATTTAACAATTTTAAAATAGTAAAATTTTTAATATTAGAATAATTACATTTTATAATATTAATATATTAAAAATTATGAATTTATTATCCATCCAAATAGAAAATGAAAACGTCATCGTGCATATTTAGGAACTACAATCTCCACAAATGACATATTTTATTTAGAATCTGAATGATTTTAATATATATCTATTTAAGGATTAAGTATAAATAATATGAAATCAATTTTTTTCAATAAAAATAAAATTTTGTCTATATTTTTCCCTCCCATTTGTTGGAATATAGTAATGTCGTTCGTGTGTACATGTGGATTACCACTACAATGAAGTGATTTGATTCACTTTTCATTTATGATTTCCATAGATGGTCATACTTATAGATTTATAATTATATATATGAAATATTTGATATATTTTTTATTTTTTATGTTGAATTAATATTTATATTTCTTTCATTCCATCCAATGAAAAGAAATAACATCATTCACGCGTACATGCATACTAACACCTTCATAAAATGATTTAATAAATTTCTCATAATTTTTTTTAATGATAATAATATTGTATATAATGAATAAATTTTATAATTATGAAATTATTAATATTATAGTGATGATTAAACCATGACCCAAGTGAATGTTCTTGAACCACTATAACAAAACATGGATGAAAACTGGAATAGTTAACACTAAGAATAGTAATTTTAATGAAGAACTATTAATACATGGGTTATAATTTGTTATAGGTAAATCATATATTTTATTGTAATAATGAATATGGTTCTGATATATATATTTATAATAACTCTAAATTGATTATATTGGAGGTTAAGAGCAAGTATGATGATATTCACCATTTCAAGAAAGGGTTTCTCATATAACTTTTAGATATGTGAGTCATATGATATTATTTTGTGTGGTGTATATAATTAAGATAATATTTTTGGAATATTCTCATGAAAATTATTGTGAATTAAAAATCCATATAAGGTTTTATATTTTATGGTTATTTGATTTAGATATTATGAAAACATTATTGGTTATTCATCTCAATATTATTTTATTGAGACAGGTTTAATGTTATACAACTAATTGTATCTATATAGTGTATATAATTCCATTCTGGTATGATATATACAAGATCTATTTATATTAATTATATTTAATGTTTCATTTTTAGTAATTTATTTAAAGTTTTTATTATTATAATGTTACCAATATGGTAAGTGTTTATGTTACAATCACGTCTAATTTGGGATTATATATGATACATTTAAATTAATAAAAATTATATGGTTCTTATCATTTATGTCCAACATATTTTCTCCACATATGGTTATTCCAAGAATTTTAATGTAATAATACCTTTCCCTTTATCTTTGGTACTTAATATTATTAAGATATTTATTTTATAAAATCCACATTATCTCCTCTTTGTCTAAAGGAATTTTTCCATCCATTTCCATGCACATAATACTATTTTTTAATTTTTTCCATATAAAAGAAATATATTAATATTAATTTTTATCCAAATTTTAATTAATTTACAATGTTTTAAATGGATTATTAATAAAATGTTTTTTGAACAAGTTGTTTTTGACTCTTTTCCAATATGTGAAAAGAGTTTTCCCTTTTAACATATACAACATGGAAAAAATTGCCCATTTTCATGATTTTTCATTGATTTGTTTGTCTATTAAATGTTTCCTAGGTTATATTCATGGAAAATATTTTCTAAATATTCTAAGAAATTTTATTTTTTAAATATATGAAAAGAAACTAGTATTTTTTGTATATTTTGAATAAATGTTTAAATTACCTTTTAAATTATTTTTCATCTATGTTACCATATCTTATGAATTGTTATGATTCACTAAGGATATGATCTAATGAAACCATCCAAATTATTTCACTATATGGATTACGTTGTTGTTGTTTTCGTTTTAATGATGATTCTAAAAAACCTGTAACATTCTTATAAGATAATTATGTTATGATGAAATCATTATGAAACCTATTTATTTTCCGCAAGTTAATAAAATAATGATGTGAATGATATTTCTTTCAAAATGTTTTATGATTATCTGTATTATATATGTATTTTATTAATGTTATAGTTCTTATAAATTACATTTGATGATGTGTGATATTGATATAGTTCATGATGATGGGTGAGATTGATATAGATCTCCAATGGAATGGTTAATGTGATAGAATTAACTGGATGTAAGTTATTCCTAGGAGACGATGGAATTTTATGAATATAAGTATCTTCTAATAGAAAATCATGTTAACTGGTTTTTAATTACTCTTTTTATAATATTATAATTATCCCATTTAATTGATTACATGAATGAATGTACGGTGTCCCAAATTACAAAATCAATTTCGCTCTGCTTTTTATTAGTTTTAATGGATCCATTAAAAAATATTTATTTCCAATGGCTTGTGATTTTTGACACATATTAATCTTGTTATATGTTAAAGATTTATTCCATGACTCATGATTTATAATATAGGTCATGATGGGTATGAATTATCTTATATTTTTCTTGTGAACTTGATTATTCTTTCATTACCTTATTCTTTTCTTTTCCATACTTATGATCATCAATTGATATCTCCAATATTTACTCTTACGGGGAATCAGTGCTCACCACTTATTTTGATTCCATTTATATAGGGTATAAATAATGATATTATGTATGATATTTCTAGAAGGGTATCATTTGTTGAGAATATCTTGAGGGATGATGAATTCAACTGAAATAAGAATGAATTTTGTCTAGAATAGAAAAATTATAATTTGATTAGAAATACATGAGCTTTATTGCATGTAGGGGTTTTTCATAATTCCATAGAACTATAAATCTAAAAGTTTTTGATAATATCTATGACTCAATGTTTTATTTTGACTTTGTAATTATTGATTGATAAAATTGGGTCATTTTAGATGGTATCAATATAGTATATAAATAATATGTATTTTTCGCACTGGATCTGGGTGTATGGGTCTTGGGTTGTGCCACACACCATTATATAATCATATTATAATTTATCACACTCTAATAATGGCATTTAATTGATATATGATAAGATTCCCATGATTTATCTCTACACAATCACAGAATTTAAGGAACATAGACTCTACCATGATCGTGATGGCATCTCTCAATGTTTTGTAACATATAAAGTTATCAAGGGACCTAAACCGTGGCTATGTTAACCATAAACCAATTATTAAGGAGTATTCACATGAAACTCATGTGAATCTTCAATTTCGATCATGTTTTTTCCTTAAAGTCACATCTGAAACCACTCTCTTAACTAATGGAAGAGTGAATTTCATGAAACACTCTCATAATACTCCATAACCATAATTGGACTCTATATAATTAAATTCAAAAGTGTCCATATTATCTCATACTACTCATATATATAAATCAGTTAGGACTATAAGGTTTTATATTCTATCACTCAAAGGCTCATATTCCTATTAAATTGACCATACATCCATGGAATGTAAATACAATATCATATTTAATAGTATATATGGTTTCATTATCAAAAATACCCTAGGAAATAAATATGTATTGACTATTCTCTTAATCATATATCAACCATGTGTTTTTATTCATACATTAATCATCAATTATTCTATAATCATATTAATAAATCCATAGGTCCATTCTATCCCCTCAATGGGTATATCCTAATCTGTATACCATATGATAGTATTATACTCATATACGATATTAAGGGCTATCATTGAATGAATAACAAAATATTCTTACTAGTCAACTCAGGTGATTGAATCGCACCACCATGTGTCGTATATCATCATCACTAATACCTCATACCAACCTTTTTCACCATATAACCCATGAAGATCACACCACATGAAGTAATTCCAATTCTCTCATACTCACATTGATGAAGAAAAATCAATATTACAATTTATACACTTGTGTTTTATGTCCTCATCAGGTCATTCACATACCAATATAGCACATCTTGAGTTATTATCACATAAATATATATATATATATATATGACATAATTATCAATTGATTCAATCCAATTTCCCTCATGAATCCAAATTAGAGTCATATTTTTCCCATGTCAATATTCAATAGCCTCTAACATATAGGTGTGTCTCCATATATGATAGAAGAAAGGGTTAATAGATATCTTTTGTGGATATTATACCCCTTAGTATCATAACTAATAAATAATTGTTAAATAGTATATCATTCATAAAATAGATAATATGAAATTTCTATATATGGAATCATAGTGTTAAACAATCCCAAATCAATAACATACACCATGTAAAATTAAAATCAACCCATGTTCCTCTATATGGGTCATACATTAGAATAAGCTGTCCAAATGGGATGATTATAACAAGTATATATATTATAAAAATAAAAATGACAAGTTAATACTCCCCTGTATGTCATCAATATCACTATCAAATTGTTTCCCACTAGTGGAAAAAAAAATTATATGGAAAGCATGTCAATGTCTAAAGGGATTTCTAAATCAGTTTTGTAAAAAAACTGACATAGAAAGGCCGTATACCTTGCTTTCAACATCAATTTTATAAAAAATAGGCATTTAATGTTTATTTTTTTACATATAAAAAATTATATTTTAATAAAAAATAAAACTCAAAATATAGAACCAAAAATAGAAAAAATGGAAAAAATAAAACAGTAACAAACTCATTGAAAACTTTTACAATAATTTTTTAAAAAATACACTTAAATGAAACTAAAGATCTAAATTATTCAAACATAGAAGATATTTTTAAAATAAACTTCTAATTTGTTTAAAGTAATTGGATATATAGAAATAAACATAGTCAAAAAGATACAAAATAAAGTGTTATTAAATTTAAAAATAACATATTTGTTTAAATTACATGTGGTACAATGAAACTAAAATTTTCAAATTTTGTTGTTTTTTTAGTCCTGATTATATCAAAAATGAATCATAAAACCAAATATTAACATTATGAATTACCTTTTTAAAAATGAATCTTGGTTTACGAATAAAAAATATTTTAAGAATAAAAGCTATAGATATGTATGAAAAACATTTATTTATTGATATAAATTTTATTCACCAAAACCTCCATGTAATTTATTTTTTCTATTTCAACTAATGTATAGAAAGCCCTATTGTATCTAATCCATGACCTATTATAATTTTAAATATTAGTTATCACAACCAATTTAAAATGAAAAAAATCATATTAAATAATTAAAACCATGGAATAAAAATTACTTCTTCAAAATATTTCTAAATATTCATCGAAACACACTCAATAAAGGGAATAACCAATATGATTTACAATCTAACAATAAAATTTACATATCCTCCAATACCCACAAAATAAATAATCAACATTAATAATAGTATAATTAATAGTGGTTAATAATAATATATTTTTTCTTACCCATCATGGTATAGAGAGAACCAACATAGAAACTCAGTGTTTTTAATCATCCAGATATGTATTCATATCTAGTTTTATGGTTCAAATAATTGACTTGTGTTGAAATTTATTCTTGGTAGATAAAACTATAATGAGAATAAAAAATGTATTAGATGAAAATTCTATAGAGGCACCGGATTATAAAAATATTAATTATGTTCATATTAAATATGTTTACCTATTGAATATAAATTAATCATTGAGATTTAATTATATAGGAAAAAACCACAATATAGGTACATAATGTTGATCAACCTTTACAACATCCAAAATTTTGGTTCTAAAATATTTAACATATAATTTCATTTGTATATATTATTACTCTTCATTAAAGTATAATAATGAACTAATATAGGAAAAAAATGTGATCACATTATTACCCAAATAGATTTCTAAGGAAAATATAAAGTCATTAGAACCCCAAATTCTCTTTTACTTTATGGTGATCCATCAGAAATTAGATACTCATATAAAAGTTATCTTTGAAAAAATTATATATATAACTATGAAATTTAATGATAAATAACAAATTAAAAGCAACTCATACATCATATGTCTTTAGATAGAAATGATTAGCTGTCCAAAGTAAAAAATTCCCATTAATATGCAAAATTATAGACTACTCCTCAGTAGAAAAAATTATTGAAGTAGTTGGATCAATAATATCATGTTCCACTATTATTACCTAACCCAAATTCACAATATTTTTATTTAAATAAACCTATATATGATGTATAATTTTGTATTCTACAATTAATACATGGGGATCTCCAATATAAAACTCACAATACATATTTAGGTCTGAATGGGGAGGTGTCAAATCTTGGTAGGATGGATGCACAGGCTGCATCTGTTTCATTACTTTCACACGTTTAGAAAACATATATTATTTCATTCTATCCTCTACTAGCTTATTCATGTGTAATATTGTACCCATAAAAGACTCTATTTCTTCCATATATTCCTCCTCCGTCAATGTCCCACTAGTGAAAAAACCTAGAGATTTTTTAAATATAATACCCTCATTATACTCTCTAAAATAGCCATGGTGTTTTGGATTTCGTAAATAAATAGTAAAAACATCCTTACTAACTATTTTGATAAAGTTCCACTATGTCATTTTATCCTGAAGGGAATGCTGATGTAATATTCAAAATTGTAATATTAGTGTGATAAATTTATTAAATTGAAATATTGATGTATTGTAGTAATTAATTACTTACATTATTATTAGATACATCCTTTAATGAATTAGTAATATACTCTCACTTATTTAATTTATTTTTATTTGTCTTTTTCTATGATTGGATGGAGGAGAAGGTTGTTCAAATGGAAACTCTTCAATTCCCTTACATGACTTGTGGCTTAATTCAAAATGCATTTAGCAACCATTTTCTTCTCTAATAATGGATACCCTCTATGTAACAATGAATAAGGGTATGAATTGTGAGACTTCATCTCTTAGAGAGTCTTCCTAGAGTTATATTAAATATAAAAAAATAATAATATATAAATAAATGAAAATTAAGTAATTTTTTTACAATGATAAAAAACATACAATACATCTTCCTCCTATTGAACAGACACAAACTTCTTCTATATCTCTCTATCTATAAACCCATACACAAGGCATGAATCTAAATACATTTTTACTCGAAAAAATATAGATTAAATTAAAAATTTTCAAAAAAATATCCCACATCTTGTTACTACATTGGTACACATTTTATAATTAATTTTTTCTCTTGAATGTTAAATAAAATCTCCAATTGAATATAAAAAATATTAAGAAATGTATAATATTATAACCTTTTGAAAACTACATAAATACATATTAAAATTTTACTATTGTCGACTCCCATAACATATCTTTATCTATCTAGTGAATAATCCCCCAATTAGGGTATACAATACTTATCCGAAAACCACTATATACAACTAGGTTGGAAACAGTAGCCTGGAAATTGGGCTACCTGGGAAGTCATTGTCAACAAAGTTAATTGAGACATTTTGGTCTACATCTATGAGTGAATGTCATGGTAATCATGTAACACTATGCCTACCCTATTTAGGTACCATCCTATCGAGAAATCAAGAATATGTGCAAATAATTTAAACCAATATAAGTTTAATTTCATTAAATAATTTAATTACTAAATATATATATTTAAATGAAAAATTTATGTACCTCATTTATGCTACCTCAATGTTTGTCATTTTTAAAGATGTATGGTACCTTAAATAAATGTATACGTACGAAAATTTTATTATAATTGAACTAATGAAATAAATAAAATATTTATTATTCATAATATAATATAAAATAACGAATTTTATATTTTTAAACCAAAAACAATTATATTAAAATTAACAAAAAATGATATAAATTATTATCATCTAAATATTTGTAATTTTGTGTAATTGTATTAGTTTAGAAATAAAGAAATATTATTAGTAAAAAAATTAACTCTTTATAATTGGAATAAAATTATAAAAATTTTATTGAATAAAATCATATACATTAAAAAAATAATATAAAGGAAATAGTAACCAGAAAATGATGAATGTGAGATTTTTCAGCAAAAAAAATTATATTATGAATATATAAAATATAAAAAAAGGTAGGAATGCTAAACATCAATACATATAAACATAGAAGTTGAAAAAGAATGTTTTTAAACAAGTCAATTTTAAAGAAAAAATATTACCTAACTAATTAATAGATTAATTTAATTTTTTCCCATATATGATATATGGGATAATTTTTTGTTACTTTTGAAAATGGAAAAATCATAGTAATTTTTTTCATCAAGTAATCATGAAATAGATAATGAAATTTCATATAAGTATTCAACCTCATCCATATTATCATCACCCAAATGAATTTTATCTACTGCATAACAATGAACCAATGATTGTTTATGGGTCAAAAACATAAAATATTTTCTTATATGCATCACCATGATAAATGATTTCTCTTTTTAACTACATCTTTTCATATTAACAAATGTAAATCCAGACTCATAATGTTTCATAGAACAGTTATTGTCTAACTAGTAACACTTAAATACTAGAACATAATATTTAATATAAATAATCTATAATATTTCCCCAACAACTTATAAAATATGATGTCAATAAAAAATATTGGTTTTATCATTGAAACTCAAAAAACGCATTTCTTTAGTGATAAATATTACCCTAATATTTTTAACGGTAATCTAATTGACATGGATGTTTTTGTAAAATGGGAACCAATTAATATCAAATACATACCATATCATCACATTAAAACTTAGTCTCCCTACTAACCATTTAATTTTTTATAATGAAAATAGCATATATTGATTTTCTCCATAAATCACAAAAAAACGTGTCTTGATGTCTATTCATCAACCACTATTCATTTCTTCTCGAATATATTATCTTCAATCTAGAAATATGTGAAAATATATATGGTTTAAAATCACCAATGTTGTTCAAAAAATATATATTTTCCTACATCACTTCATCACATGGAATTGACTTTACCTTTAAGTCATGAATCTCTTTAACTTCAATATCAACTATCAAATATCAAGATATATGAAGACCAATGTGATCTAATTAATAAAAAAATTATTAAATAATTCAAATACCTCTAATAATATATAATTTTTGAATAAAAGAGGCTATAGAGACCCCCACACTAGAAGCATATATCTAGTGTATGAAAAAATTACATTGGAATAATGTACATGGAGTTACATCTTGATGATCAGAATAGTTTAGTAGTTCGGGAAAACTAGATACATTCATGATTTATATATTACATTTGAATAGAAAAACTAAAACATTTTTCTTCAAGAATAACATTATTTATTCAATCATATCCCTACATATTGATAATATATAAAAATCATGGAATCTTGGGTATAGGAAAAAAAATATGGGTCATCTCAAATTATCAGTATGTGTTACGAAATTCCGAAACTATCATGAATCAATAAGAGTAATCAATACATAAAGGTAAAAAACTGAACACACATGCCATTTAAAAATCTTGTTTATCATGGTAGGATAAATCAGAACTAATTTTTAAATGTCAATAACTGATAACACATTCAATTTGATTAGGAATATAAGAATGAAATAAATCAATATATTATAATATAGTGAAAATCCCTCGGATAATTGAAACTGAATTCTAAATAAAAGAAATATTTAAATATTAAATGTCATATTTTTCCAAAACATGATAAATTTTCCATCAATATCTATCACCAAGAATGTTTAAAACATTTTGGGTCTTATTTTCATCAATAAATTTTACAAGACACATAAAATTAAGATTTATCCTTTTAGGATTTTAAAATATATTGGTTACAAACCTTACGGTTTTGTGGAAAACTGATTTCATCTTATGAGACTACCGATTAATAAAGGGGATTTCATTAACTTTTCCCCCAACAAGTTTATTTTATTTACAAAACATTTCTTACATATTGAATAATCAATTTAGTCCACAAACAATGTGCCTTATCAAATATTCATATTTTGTAAAGGATACAGATATATCAATATTTCACTGTTAATAAAACAACAATCCAAGTAAAAAAAATATTTAATTTTTTTATAAGTTTTAAGAAATAATTATATCTATCATGAATGAATATTTATTTTTTATGTAAATATAATTCCAATGAAAAATTATTAATATATAGTTTATTTTTTAAAATATTATTAACAATAAAAAACGAGTTTTCTTAGTAACTTTAACTGTTTTGAAATATTCTTGTCAAATCCCCTTTGATGACATAATTCAAACAGAAAATTAAAAAACCTTTAATTATTAATTATTCATGATATTACTTTTCTAGGGTCATTATATAAACCACAAAAAACTGAATTTGGTTCACAAAAATAAATAAGTCTCAATGGAGTTTGAATTGAGACAAAACTTTTTACCTTACACTTCCTTTTGATTGTACATTCTTTAAACTTATATAAAGTGGTTATAAACATGATATTAACTAATTTAAAAACCATATTAATATTTAAAATATCATATTTTATCTTTTATAACATCTTATCACCTGATCATTAATAATCATTCATTTTTTTTGAGTGTTAATTGTCATGTTTTCTTATGTGTGTTTTTTTTATTAAAGGTCATATTATTTCACATATTATATATTTTCATCATATAAATAATAATAATTATGATATGATCATCATATTTATAAATCAAATATATTTTTAAAACCAATCTCGAATGGTGGTTAAGAACTAGAAACACATTATGATCACGAAGACGGTTGATCGTATGTATGCATTAGTAACATTTTCAACTTTTTGATGATAATTATCGAAAGAGATTATGTAATAAATTATATTTATATAATTATAATAATATAAAATAAAACATATTATTTATTTAAATATTTTAATGTATATAACCCAAGTGGAATGATGATTAAAAGAGAGACCCATCACTTCGTGAAGGCAGTAGTCCATATGTACATGAATGACGTTATCATATATAGGTGTAAGAAAATAAAATGATATATTATAATTCAAAAATTATAAATATTTGGTGAATATCATAATTATTTATAATAAATAAAATATAATTACTAACATTATCTTTATCATCTTTTATGTGATGCGTTAGTGAAAGACAAATCTCATCGCTTCCTGGGGCGGTACTCTACCAAACACATGGGTGGAATTATCATATATCCTATGATATAGAAGGAAAAAGTATATATAATATAATGTGAATAAATAGGTATAATAATTTCTTAAATATCACATATAACATTTTTATCCATCATCATAACCAACCTTGAGAGGTGGTAATGATAAAATGAATGACATTGCTTCACGTGGTGGTAGTCCTCTGTATATAAGAACGATGATTTCATAACCAACTTAATTGAAGTGTTTGTGGTATTACATTAAAAATAAAAAACATATAGATATATGTAATATAATTATGTTTTTATATATTAATATATTATTACTAATTAATGGAGGTGGATATGGAAATAAAATAAAGATATTTGTTGAGGAACATTAACTCCTCATCAGGTATCCTCATTATGTTTACACTAAATTTTACAAAGGCTTGATTTATTCACAAAATAATGATTTTTGGATTATTTGAGGGAATTTATGATGTGATTCGGTATTTTATTTACTGAATCAAAGTGGTTTTAAGGTGTGAGGAATGGGGGAGAGTGAGTTTCCTTTTATAGTTGTAGGGGAGTGACGTACTTGTAAACACTTAAAAGTATTCAATATTTTGAGGATTATCTTACATAATGTGGATTAAAAATTAAATAATATTAGTGGTGAGGGATTATTAGGTTTAGAAAAACCTCCAAAAAATAAAAATTAATGAATTTTTATAATGTTCTTCCTGAACATATTTGTTTCCCCATTTTTACAATTTTAGGTCTTTTACTCTAGTAACTAGTTTTTTTAACTTAAGTAATATATCCTTTAAGACTAAATTAATGTGATAATTATTATAATATTTGGACCCATTGATCCAAAATAATAAATATTATTTATAAATTAAAAATCCAATGTGTGTCAATAATTAATTGTAAGAAAATTACTGTAATGGGAAAAACACCATTTTAACTATAAGTCATATGACAAATAATTTTTACTATTTAGGTGTAAATATAGTTATTATAAAAGAAAAATTTTCCCATTAATTTAACATAGTTTTTAATTATTTAAATATATAAATCAATTTTCCTAATATAGGTTTTTAGTAATTTTAAATCATTAAATGAATATCATTTATTATAAAATAACATTAATGTTAATATTGACATTATTTATTAAATATTAATTTGAAAATATCAATACAATTGTTTAATGTTAATATATTAAGTTAAAACATATATAATTAAATATTCATATAAATAATTAATTGAAGACAATAATTCATTCAATTTACATTACTTAATTTTTTAGTATCATTAATAAATTATTAACTAGATAACTATTTTTTTGGTGTTTCTTAAAACAGTTAAGTAACTAATTAATTTAAAAAAAGAAAATATAAATTTTTATGATTAAAAAAACTCATTTATATTTCCAAATATGTTTTATAAACTAATAAATTTGGGTTTTTCGTTATCCCAAAGCATTATAGATATTAAAAGAAAGGAAGGTTCCTTTTTTTGTATTTTAATTTACTTAACTTATTAGATTGAACAATTTCCTGGAAAAAGGTCCCGAAAACATATAAAATAGATCAAAATTCCATAAGGGTACAATTATGGATATTAAATGGATTTATGAAAAGTTTTGTTTCATTCTTATACGTAAAATTCTATGTTTAACACCTAAGTAAACTCCTTTTATCTTAATCATTGCAATTAAAATTTATTGTGGTAAAAATTTATGGTTAAATAAATAGATAAAATAAATAACTATTATTAAAAATATTTAATTCATTTTTTCAAATCGAACTCCCATAATTATCATAAATTAATTTAAAATTAATTACACAGACACGATAAAAGATCGAGTTTTTAATGTTAAAATGTTCAAATGATTATAAACATTTTATATCAAAATTCAATATGAAAAGGTTTAAAATGAATTAAATTAGATTAATTTATATAAAATTGAGATATTCTTACATCTAAATAATTAAATATACGATTTAAAATTATATATTATTTAAATGAAGAGGTCGTGTTCAATAAAAATACAGTAATTTTTTTACTATTCATCAAAAAATGAAACTTCTTAGAATAATACAAAAAATTAACTTGAAGTTAAATTTCGTATTCTGATTTAAAAAATTAAGTAGATTTTTTCTTATAAATTTTCAAAATTGATAAAAAATAATTTAAAATTATGTCCGCCAAGCGTGAATAACCCATCTTTTAGGAAAATACAGTTTTTCAAAAAAACAATTCTTTTTATTTTAACTAATTTATAATAAATTTATAAAAAACAAATGTGTATGAACTATATATTTTCATAAGATAGTTAATCATCTTTATAACATCCCCCATAACATCTGGGTTATATATATTAAATAATAACATTAATAGTATTTTTTCATCAATTGAACTCAGTCTTGGGTGTAACTTAAGCTATTGAAGAAACTTGTTGTTTTGGGCATCGTATGTTATCAAAGATAAAAAATTATTCTAGAAGAAATATATTTTAATCTATGGTTTTTTATATTATCTTATAAGAAATGTTTTTCATGTAACATATTCTAATGAATAAAATGTCAATATTTTAGAAATATGGGGTGTTACATTCTCTCCAACTTATATAAATTATGTCCTCACAATTTAAAATGGATGTCATTAATAAAGGGTTTGAGATTTGGAAATAATTTTTTTAAAAACATATATCACAAATTTATTCATAAAATATCTTCTTAATAAGATTGAATGAGATGTAAAAATTTCACAAAGAAAAACATATAACTTTATTTCTAAGTAGGATAATATTGGTGGAATGTGACGATATGGACAAGAAAAAAATGTGTAAATAACTATAGAGAGTTATTGAGTTTATTGATCAAAATAATCTGATTGATAAATTGAAATTTTGGGGCCTAAAATCCATAAATCTAATATCTCTTAAATTTTCATTGATGTGGTCATAATTTAAGGTAATAGTATAGTATCTTATTTCAAGATCATTTTTGTAAAGATGATGAATTCATTAACTATATAATAATATAATGAAATTTACTAAAAAGATACATTTATATTTTAGAATAAAAATTTCACCCTTTTTTTCATGAATCAATTTCAAATTCATCTCTTATTCATTAAAATTAATACCTAATAATGAAATTTATTATTACTAAAGAAATTAAATTAACTATTAACGCATCGTTATATCTATAAAACAGGTCTCTATATCATCCTATAACTATTTTACAAAACTAATATGGCTAGCCTAATTTATAAAGCATAATAATTTAACCTCTAAATCATAAAAGTAATACGACCAGTTTATCATTTATATTTATTTATCAAATAATTCAGATAAAATACATAAGACATTAATTAGGACATCATGTAGGCCTTTGGTATGATAAAAACACTTATCATGGTTTAGTCATGTGTTCAATCCCCACAATATTGTAGAATGTGACTGGTTGTCACCTAGTAATAGGGTTCTCCTTTTTCATTAACCATTTAATATAATTACAATTATCTTCCCAAAAAATAATTGACAAAATTAAAATAAAATTAGTAATTAAATAACCTCTTTACTAATGTTTTCAACACCTTTTTTTTATTTTCTTCAAATTATAATAATATTATTTACTATTATTAATATTTCATCAATGATCATATCCACTATAATGGTAATAATTACCTTTAAACTTCAATTTTTTAAATATATTTTAGTTATACCTTCAATAAAATTTCCCCAAAAACATATTATAATCCTAAATCTAACCAAAAATATTCTTAATCTTTTAAAATTTCCTTCCATATAAGTCATAAAAATAGGTGTTTAAAATTTTTAACGTATGATCATTCTTCGACTAATTTTCCCATGATTGTATCCATAATTATTATGTTAATGAATTCACAATTTGTTCTAAAATTTTACAAAATATTAATATGTGTCATGACTCTTGTAAAAAAAATCCCAATGGTAAAATGATTTATCAATTAAGTTGTTGAATCGCAATACATAAATAATTTATCCATTTTATTTCCATATAGGATATAATATTGGATTGGAGATAATAATTAGATTATATCATTGAATCAAGTAATAAATAGGTTTTATAAATTTAAGGAAACAAACTATAAATGGATCATTTGGATGGTATTTATTTCCTTCCATCATACTCTTTATTTTTCTTCGACAATTATTTTCTTTCATCCCATATTTCCCACATGTAAATCATTTCCCAGTTCAACCTAGTCACTTTCCTAGGAGTCTCATTCCAAATTTTTTTCATGATTGAAATTAGGGATTCTTTTTTCCATGGTCTCCACCAATCGATCTATAAAAAATCAATCCTTCTCTTATGTGGTGAGTCCATGATTTACTTAAGGTATATTTTTTTGATAATGTTTTAAGAAAATTGATTACGCATAAACATGATATCATTCACTCTTATCAATATTCCATTTTTTTTCTCATTATCACTAGATTATCTATCACATTAAATATTAACAAGATTCCTTTAGGTTCTATCCATTGAATAAAATTATAAATCATAGTGTGGGAAATAATAATCAATGCTAGAAGACCATATAATCATTCATAGGATGTATAAATCATGAAACATTAATTTAAATCTAATACTTTCTAGGTTTAATATAGGTAATTAATTTTACTCATATATTCAAATCCATCAAACAGATTGTAATGAAAATGTGAATTATCCTATGAATATCCATAAGGAGTGTCAAACCAGGTGCACAATATGGTTTATTTTTGTGTACCAGGTAACACTTGATTTAAGTCTCCTACACCTTTTTTGGAGTTATTACCACTAGATACATTTGTAAAATAACCATATCCACTTGTAGTATCAAGATAGGGATGAATTCCTTGGAGAAATCACACAATATATACCTTACCATAAAATTAGGATGTTATTATATAAATATTCTCAAATTAGATAATGGGGTTATGTTACCTAATCCATGAATTCATAAATCTAGTTTTTGGGGTTACTACTAAACTTCTTTAATTCCATTCGTAGAAACCGAGGCATAGATTAAAAAATTTGATTCTTTTTACAATTACATTAGCATAAGATACATGGAATCCAATCTCAATGGAACTAATAGTTTATTAGTCTGGGTAAACTAGTTGTATACATGATTAAACTATTACATTTGAATAAAATAATCAATATGACTTTTTTAAAGAATATGTTTAGTCTATCCAGATTATCCCTACATATCATTCATAGTAAACTTCATGTAATCCTAGGGAAATGAGAAAAATAATAGTGAGAACAAATTATCTATAAGGGTTATGTATTGTAGAATCTCTCCTGAATCATTAACAATAATCAATATGGCTTGGGAAATAAATGAACACACATGCCATTTAAATAACGTAATTATCATCAAAAGACATGGTGGAATAAATATGGAAGTTGAAATAACAGAGAACATATTAATTTTAATAAATAATCTAATAAATAAATGTATCAATATATTATAAAATAGCTAAAATCCCATGGATAAAAATTACTAAATTATGAATTAAGGTAATGCATAATTATTGGACATCATGTTACCCCAACACAAGATAACTTTACCATCAAGATCTATCATCAATACAGTTTAAAAAATTCTTAGTAAAAACCCATATTTTTTCACGACCTTTCCCAGGATACATACTATCAAGATATATCCTCCCTATAGTTTAAAACTCGTTGGTTTCAAACAAGAAGGGTTTGTGGCCAACTTATTTTTTCTCTTGATAATACAGAATCATCAAGGGGATTTCATTAAAAAGACCCCAAACCATATATTTCATGTCCATATAATTCATCAAAAATAAAATAATGTATTTAATTCATATACAATTTTCCTTCTCTTATATCTGTATTGCGTAAAGGATATATATTTATTAATATTTCATAGTTAATCAAATAACATTCACAATAAAAAACAAATGTAAAAACTAGTATTATTTTTTGGAAATAATAATATACATAAGAAAGGAATATTTTTATTTAAGATAAAATTAATTTCAAATGAAAAATGAATTTAATAATGTGATTGTTTTAGGATAAAGTTAAAAATCAAAAAATAATGTGAGATTGCATAGTAACTTTTACCATTTGTTAATTTTCAAGTAAAATCCCCTTAGAAAAATTAATCCATATTTAAGCTTCAAATACCATTAATTATGATTAAATAATGAAATTATATGTCTAGGGGATGTTTATAAACTCAATAAAATTGAAGTTTTTCATAATAATAAACAAGTCTCAATGAAGTGTAAATTGTGTTGAAAACCCTTACCTTATGCGTTATTTGGATTGTATGTTCTATGAAATCATATATAGTGGTTATAAAACTATTATAAACTTATTAAATAACCCAATTAATATATATAATGTCATAAATGACCCATTTATAACATCTTTTCACCCAATCATTAAAAACCATTCATTATTTTCATGTTTTCGATTATTAATTGCATTGTTTTCCAATGTGTGTTTTGTCATTATTGCTCTAGTTGTTTCACATGTTATAGATAATTTTCTTCTACATAATTATAATCATGAAATAATTATCATATTTAATAAATGAATTATATTTTTTTAAAACAAACATGAAATAGTGTTATGAAAATGAAGCATTGAATGATCATAGAGACGGTTGGATATACATACACATGAGTTACTTTATCTATAATTCAATGATTGCTATAGAAAGGGGTAAGAAATATATTATCTTTTTAATAATGATAACAATATCATATATACCATATTACTTCTTTAAATATACTTATATATATATCATCCATGTGGTGTGGTGATTATAAGATAATGACATCACTTCCTGAAGGCGACATTCCACACATACACAAATGATGTTATAAAAATTAAGTATAATAATTAAATTGATATATTATAATTTAAAAATTGTGAATATGTAATTAATATGATAATTAGGTCATTTATATAACATATAATCATTAAAAATATTTTTATCACCTTCAATGTGAAGGTTTATTGAAAGACAAATCATATCGCTTCGTGAGGTGGTAGTTTTTCAAACACACAAGAGACAATATCATATCTCCTACAGAGAAAAATTTAAAATGATATATATGATATAGTTAATATATTTTTATAATAATGTTGAAAATTTAAAATATATAATTCATATGAATCATTATAACAACCCTTGAGAAGTGGTAATGAAAAAACAAATGACATTGGTTCACAAGTTGGTGGTTTTTCATACACACGAATGATGATTTCATAACCCATTTGATAGAAGTTTGTGTGGTTGGAGGTTATAACATATACACAACAACATCTTATAATATTTAATATATTTACATTATTATACAATAACAATGTTATATAAATTTAAGGAGGTGTGGAAGGAAATAAAATAAAGATGCATGTTAAAGAACATTACCTATTCTTCTGGTATCCTCCATAGGTTTTCAGAAAAGCCTTCAAAGGGTGTATGTATTCCAAAATTAAGATATATATTATTAAGGGAGGGAATTTTTGAAATTATTTTGAATCTTATTGTCAATTTTTCTAAGGGGTGATTAATGAGGGAGTGTGAGTTCCCTTTTATTGTAGAGGTGGAGTGATGTTCTTATAAATACACAAAAGTACTCCTTATTTTCAAGCCTCATTTAATTCATGTAAAACTAAAATTGAATGAAATTTTATTTTAGTGTTTATTTGGTCAATACAAACTACAAACACGAAAATAAAATTTTATAATGTTCTTTTATAACATCTTGTTTCCCTACTTTTACCATTTTGGGTTTTCATTATAGTAACTATTTTTCTAACCTAGGTAAATTATATTTTAAGACTAAATCAATGTGGGGATTCTTAGAAAATTTGGACCCATCTATTATAAATATTAAATAAATTTTATGAATTAAAAATCATATGTTTTTATAAAATTAATTTTATTACTAACTGATATAATACACCAAGAGACAGATCTAACCTTAACCTTGCTAATAATGTTTTTTTTCTATTTAGTTGTAAATATAATCAGTATAAAAGAAAAATTCGTCCATTAGTTAAATATAGTGTATATTTATTGAAATTTATAATTCCTTGGAGTAATATATGGATTTTAGTAATTTAAAATATTTTAATAAAATATATTTTATTATAAAATAAACTTAATGATGATTTTTTGACAGTATTTGTAATGCCTTGACCCCAGTTACCCAGAGTCGGTGCATTATTTTAATACATTGGAATGATTACAAGGAATCAAGTCCCGGAGGACCAATCTGTTTAGTAGTGTTGGAAAAAAGATTACATACTTGAATGTTACATTACACTTTATAACATACAAGACAACATAAATAATCCTTTACGAACGCCATTATTCCCTTGGCTTAACCCTGCATATCCATCACAATACACTTCTTGGAATCCTGAAAAAAAATTAAACATAGAAAGGGGTGAGCACAAATGCTCAGTAAGGGTAAGAAATACAGTTGAAACTTTTATAAATAAACATAAACATTTAAGGTAATGCATAACTAAAACAAAATCCTTTTAAACTTTATCTTAAGCATAATATGGAAAAAATAAAATGAAATAATTCCATTTACTTATTCAAATGGATATTCTACTAGTCGAATAATCACATGAAATATTAATAACCACTTTCATAATGATGGAATTCATAATTCTAGACTACCATAACCACATAGTCAAGGCCATGTGCCAAGACTACAAATAAGATTTTGTCAAGGCCTTGTGCCAAGACACTAGCTTGTCTAATGAGACCTACTGATGCATCGAGTAGCTATAGCGGGCTCCACCGGTCACTTACTAAGTCCAATTCATTCCCCATATGAAAAGGTTTAAACATAACATAAAAATTCATATTAAAACTAGAATATGAAATGTCAACACTTTACCCATAAACTGTGAATGATATAAAAATACCAGATCCATAGTCAAACATATCACAAAACCTTCAGTATAATATGGTAGATTTTTATCATTATATATCAACTTCAAACAAGTTTAAAAACTATTAAAGGATTTTGAAATAGATGAAAATGATGTGTAAAACCTTTTGAGAGAAATATCCCTTTTTCATGAAAACATTTAAACGTAACAAAATTTAGAAAGGAAGACATTTAAATACCTTTTTTAATTAAAGTGTCCCATACCACTTTGAAACTTTTTAAAGTAATCAACATTTTAAAACATTCATGTCCATTTAAAAAAATCCTTAAAACCATTTTGAAAAAAAGGACATTAATGAGAATGGTTTATAAGAATAAATATTTAAAATATTTAAAATGATGTTTTAGTAAAAATCCCCTTAAAATAATCTCTTTGAAAACTATTTTATGAAACATGGATATGGATAATAAATATTTCCTAGTAGATACTTACGTAAAAACAACCTCGGATAATAAAGAGATTGTGAAATTAACCCTTACCTTGTACTTTTCCTTGATCATGGGTAGGTTAACCTCTTGTATAATAGTTAAATCATTGTTATTAAATTATACACGAATCATATAAATAAATATGATACCATATACGATCTTTTAATATTTCTTTGTTAATAATATTTTAGTATTATCGTTGTTTTAGGTGTTTACTTACTTTTTTTATTTTATATGTTTTGTTACATAATATGTGTTTGTTATCCATAGGTTGCATCTTATTCATATCCAGAGTGATATCATGTCCTTAAAAATTATTCTTAATCATCAACTGAAAATTAGGCTTGAATGGATACGATGGTGAATGAATCTCATCGCGTTCATGGAGACGGTAATCTGTACGTACGCACGAGTGACAATATAATTCTTTTGATATTAAAATAATATATAATTGGGTGTTGTATCACATATACAGAATAATTATAATATAATATTTATTATTTAATTCAATTAGACATCATTATCATACCCATCCAAATAATAATTATTTGAATACCAATTAGACCATGACGTGGAGACGATAAGCCGTACGTACACACGCATGGTGACATCTCATTCAAAGGATGGATAGATTAATGAATATAGCTGTACCATAATTATAATAACATCATAGTATATAGAATATACTAGAGTTATTATTTTTGAATGGAAATATCAAAGAAAGAAGAAGTGGAAGAAGAAAGGAACTTGAAAGAGGGTGTTGAAAACATTACCTCTTCTTTGGGTTATTCCTTTTGATTTGATCAAAATGGCTATTTAGGTTTGATTTATGATAAATATAAGGCCTCTAGGTTGAATTACGGGATGTTTAGAGAATATTTGGGTAGGCTTTGTCTGAGAAAAAAGTATTTGAAGTTGTTAATTAGAGAGAAGGGGGAGTGCCCCTTTATAAGCGGGGTGTGGGGCACCTTAGAAAAAACTTAAAATATTATTTTATAATAAATTAATATTCGGTTTATAATTGATCCAAATTGATTTATTTCAAGGATAAGGTGTCTATGGGTCGAAATCCACTCAACCAATAGGTTTTATATAGGTTTGGGTCACATTCATAACCTTATCTTATAGTTTCAACTCTTAGTTAATTAGTTGACATTTACCATGTCTCTTTGTATTTTTGTATTATATGGTTAATAAAATTACTATAAACTTCCAATAGACCCCAATGTGGTCCATTAATGATACAAAAATAATTATATATGTCCTTTTGCCGAACCACATATTTTTATAAATAGAATATCAATTCATAATAAAATATATTTTTTTAAAACTCAATTATGTCAATTTTGAAACTATTCGGTATTTTGTTTTTGATAAATTAATAACAGAATTATTACTTTGAAAAAAATTCATATAACCAATCCTAATATTTCATATTAAACAATAAGATTATTTTAATTCATAAAAAGTCTCAAATTACATTTATTTGGGTATTTATAATATAAATTATCTAAATCTTTCATTAATACGATATTTTCTGCATCATCATTGAGTCATAAATAAATATAATTATTTAATGTCTAAAAATTATATATAATATACCATTATTTAGGAAAGATTTTTAGCTTTCTAATGAATATTTATAATCAAATTTGTCTTATGCATAATCCTATATTAAATTTTTTTTAGTTATTAAAAATTGATTTTAACTCTTTTAACTCTTCTTTTAATTAAATAATAATAAATGTTCTAATCTAATACAAGTGGACCTAAATGATAATATTTTATTCCTAAGGTTGTTTTTGGTTGATAGACACTTGTCTATTAGAATTAGGACATGTGTTAGGGTAATATTAATATCATTTTTACCCTTAATTACACTATTTACTTTTATCCGTGGTAAATAAAAGTAATAAGTTACTATTCACCCAAAATTATTTTTATCTTATTGAACCACATTTTACTCTTGGATATTATCCATTTCTCTCCGATTTTTTAAATTTCACTCACAGAAGCGATAAAATTATGTTTTATGTGAATTTGCACATTTTCCTAGGAGATGGGTAAAAGACGGTGAAAAGTTCAGTAAAATTTTTATATATCTAAAATGATTATAAATGGACTCTAAGGAATTACGTTAAAATTATATAGGTATTATGTATCTATTTTGACCAAAAATAAATATAAATTAAATAAATAATTATTTAAATAAAAATTCAGTTTTAAACTATAACTCGGTGTTTTTTTAATATTCATCAAAAAATGAAACTTTTCAGAAAAATACAAAAAATTCACCCTAGGATAATTTTGATATTTTGAATCCAAAAATGAAGTCTGTTTTACCAAATTAAAAACCTATAAGTTTAATTTATTAATTTAAAATTATTTCCCGTTGTCAAATCAAAAGGCGTATTTTTATGAAATACTATCTATCAAAAGATTGACACTTGTTTATGTCCAATTTCAAAATGAAATTACTTACAATGAACTGCATTGGATTTAATGCTACAAATATAGTCTATTTATACTTATAAACTATTAAAATGTATAATTTAACACTATAAATTATTTTTATTAAAAAAGTTGTTTTTAGTTAAAATATAGTATTTGTCACTATTCACCCAAATATGAAAGTTATCAGAAAACACCAAAAATTTATTAAAATTATATTCTTATGTCCTGATTTTAAATAATATGTTTATTTTGTAAAATTGAATATATTAATGTTTCAAAAATTGTATTTAAAAATGGTTTACCTTTAAAAGATGG
Organism: Viscum album; assembly: GCA_963277665.1. NCBI lineage: Eukaryota > Viridiplantae > Streptophyta > Magnoliopsida > Santalales > Viscaceae > Viscum > Viscum album. The sequence continues at coordinate 1,170,733,710 of OY728164.1, forward strand.
TAAAAGTGAATTTTTTGAAAAAAACTTATTTTATCTGAAAAATGAATTAGTTCTTACATTATATCTAATAAACTCATAATTTGGATTCTAAAATAATAAGGATTATATAATGTTCACAATTCAGTTAATATTATTCACAACCGCTTTTGAACGGCTTGTTTGGTAATCTTGTGGTGCGCTTCAACTCGGTGTTACGTGTAGTGAAAGTTATTTAATTACTTTGAAGAAACAACGTAATATGAAATGTTGGGGTGTTATATTCTTCCCACATTCAATAGAATGCATCCTCGCAATTGGAAATTCTTCTTCGAAAATAAAAGTTTGAAAATAGAAAATACCTCTATGGGGAATCCCACATCAAGAATTTTGATTAATAAAATTTAGTCTTAATAAGAGGAAAAGTGGAATGAAAAAGTCACCACCAAATTATGATCTCTATTAGGAGAACCTTGGTGGAAATTAGAGATACCTAATTGGAGGAAAAACATAAATATTTATAGGCAGTGATTGAGGTCATCAATCACAAACAATTTTAGAATTTTGGTCCTCAAAGCCATCAAGTTATAATGATTTAAAATACCATCAGTTCAACAAAACATAAGGTATTAGGATAACAAATTTTTGTTTTTAGGATGCCTTACCAAAAGATTAAGAATATATTTCTTCATAGAATAAGAGAAAAAAAATGTATACTTGTCAAGTAGAGTTCCATCCTTTAACAAATTTCTACCACAAACTCATCCTTCACTCAAAAAGATAATAGAAATTAAACACATATTCTATTTATCCTATTTGTATAGGGTTAAAAAAATGTATTTATAATTCATCTACAATACCCTTTAAAAAACTACATTATTCAATACAGGACATCACGTGGGTCAGTGGTAGGTGATACACCCTACTCCCCCTTCAGTTGCAGGTTCAAGTCTTGCGGCCTTGCCGGACGCGACGGGTTGTCGCCCGACCTCTGGGTTTCCCTTTTTATGGAAATCCAAAAATAATTTCAAACTAGACTTATCCAAAATAATTCTGTCCAAGATCGTAGTCCAAAATTTATAGGGAAGTTAAACAAAATTAAGATACTTTTTTCCACGTAATAACATGTGAACAACTTCATCATGTATTCTTTTAAAACACTGAAACCTCCTGAATTACCGTAAAAGATTATTTACTAAATTGATGTTCCCTTATTCATTATAGACTAATGGATATACTCCTTCTATCTAGAAATTCTGTAACCTCAAAAAATTATGGGATATACAAATAATTAATCAAATTCATGGTAGAAAAAAAATATCCAATATAATTTATCCAAATCAACCATTTATTATTCAAAATCACTACCTCGGTATCAGAACCATATTATGGTTTATCTTTCTCTCAACCATATATTTTCCCAAAATTTAACCTGCTATTGGATCACTTTTCTTGGTTCCACACAATCTCAAGTCCTTAATAAAATAGTAATGCAGTACAATCCTTATATACTCCGTAATTATTATAACCACAACAACGTTGATACAACACTCAAATGACATAATTCTTTAATAACAACATTAGAACTATAATCATTCCTCCTCATTTTTGGTAGTATCATAACTTGATTATTATCCAATAGCATCATTTGGGGAATACTCTGATTATTTGGACAATGGTTCGCATAGTTTCCCAACTCCTTACAGGTGAAGAATTGTACATTTTGAACCTTTTTCCTTACCCTTATAGTCACGTACTTTGTGTCCTTTTTCTCCACACTTATAACAAACTCTCATTCCCTTCAGGCAAGTTCCAGGGTGTTTCTTTCTACAGTTTTCATATATGGGAATATTATTCTTTTCCCTCTTCCCTTTATCCATCTTTCTCTCTTCCATCCTTTTCTTCTCTTACATTCCTTCATTTCCATAGGAATCATAGAACTCTTTAATTATCTTATTAACACATGATACTATTTCTTAATATGTTGAGAATACCTGGGAGACTATTTCCCATATAAATGTTGGCTTAATATCAGGACACAAATGATCCTTCTTACTCTTTGGGTCATATGTATTTCTGGAGTTCACATTACTTCTATTGGGCGCCATTTCTATACAATGGCATACACTAGGTCAGTTTTTTAATTGCAATGAAAAATTACAAACATATAAAATACCTAATGTAAATTGAACAGTTTTTGGATATAATCCACAATCATAAAAATGTTTTCTTTGGGGATGCATATACTCATAAACCCTTCATAATGGTTTTTAAAGAAAATGAGAATTATCCTAAGCATATCCCCTGGGAGTGTCGTAAACAATAGTGCAGCAAGGCCCGTTGTAATGCACCAGTTCCCGTTTGAGTCTAGCTCAAAGTAATGTTTTCAGGTTTTACCCATAGATACATCAGTGCAATAGCTGCCTCTACATGCCCGTATCCAGAAAGGGATGTATTGCTTAGAAAACTCATAAAATCTCTTCAATACAAAAATTCTACAAAGTTCTTCTATACTAATCCTCAAACTATATCTTAGGTATATGTTCTCTAATCAGAGTTTATCTAAATATATCTTCCATGTTTTATACTAAACTTCCTCTGATACCAACTGTAATTCCCCGACCCCAGTTATCCCGATTCAGTGCATTATTTTAATATATAGGCTTGATTACAAGGAATCAAGTCCCGATGAACTGATCGGTTTAGCAGTCTTGGAAAATAGATTACATACGTGAATGTAACATTACACTTTATAACATAAAAAACAACATGTAATAATCCTTTATGAACGCCATTATTCCCTTGGCCTAACCTTGCATATCCATCACAAATATACTTCTTGGAATCCTGGAAAAATAAAACATAGAAAGGGGTTAGCTAAAATGCTCAGTAAGGGTAAGCAATACAGCAGAAACATTCATAAATAAGCATAAACATTTAAGGCAATGTATAACTAAAACAAAAGCCTTTTAAACTTGAACTTAAGCATAATATGGAAAAAATAAAATGAAATAATTCTATTGACCTATTCACATTGATATTCTACTAGTCGAATACTCACATGCAATATCATTAACCACTTTCATAATAATGGAATACATAATGCCAGTCTATCATAACCACATAGTCAAAGCCTTGTACCAAGACTGAAAATAAGATTTTGTCAAGGCCCTAACCCAAGACACTAGTTTGTCTCATGAGACCTACCGATGCATCGAGGAGATATAGCGGGCTCCACCCGTCACTTACTAAGTCCAATACATTCCTCATATGAAAAAGTTTACACATAACATAAACATTAATATTAAAACTGGAATATGAAATGTCAATACTTTACCCATAAACCATGAATGGTACAAAAATAACACATCCACAGTCAAACATATCACAAAACCTTCAATAAAATATGGAAGATTTGTATCATAATAAATCAACTTCAAACAAGTTTAAAATCCATTAAAGGATTTTGACATAGATGAAAATGATTTGTAAAACTCTTTGAGAGAGATATATCTTTTTCATGAAAACATTTAAAAGTAACACAATTTAGAAAGGAAGACATTTAAATAAATTTTTGAATCAAAGTGTCCCTTACCAATTGGAATCATTTGAAAATAATTAACATTTTAAAACATTCATGCCTATAAAAATAAATCCCTAAAACCATTTTGAAAACATAAACATTAATGAGAATGTTTTAGAAGAATAAATATTTAAGACACTTAAAATGATGTTTTAGTAAAATGTCCCTTAAAATAATCCCTTTGAAAACTATTTTATGAAACATGGACATGAATAATAAATATGTCACAGTAGATACTTACGTAAAAACAACCACGGATAATAAAGAGATGGTGAAATTAACCCTTACCTTGTACATTTCCTTGTTCAAGGGTAGGTTACCCTACTGTATAATATTTAAATCATTGTTATTAAATTATACAAGAATCATATAAATAAATATTATATCATATATGATCTTTTAATATTGCTTTGTTAATAATATTTTAATATTATCGTCGTTTCGGGTGTTCTCTTAATCGTTTTCTTTTATATGTTTTGTTCCATAAGCCGTGTTTGTTATCCATAGGTTGTATCTTATTCATATCCAGAATGATATCATGTCCTTAAACATTATTATTAATCATCAAATGAAAATTAGTCTTGAATGGATATGATGGGGAATGAATCTCATCGCGTTGATGGAGACGATAGTCCGTACGTACGCACGAGCGACAATATCATTCATTTAATATTAAAATAATATATAATTGGGTGGTGTATCAAATATACATGAATAATTATAATGTTATATTTATTATTTACTTTAATTACACATCATTATCATACCCATCCAACTAAAATTGTATTAAATAACAATACCACCATGAAGTGGAGATGCTAAGCCATACATACACACGAATGGTGACATGTCATTAAAATGATGGATAGATTACTGAATATGGTTATACCATAATTATAATAACATCATAGTATATAGAAGATACTGGTGTTATTATTTTTGAATTTAAATATCAAAGAAACAAGAAGTGGAAGAATAAAGGACCTTGAAAGAGAGTGGTGAAATCATTACCTCTTCTTTGGGTTCTTCCTGTTGATTTGATCAACAGAGCTCCTTAAGTTGGCTTTATGATCAATATAAGGCCTCTAGGTTGAAGTGAGGGAATTTGAGAGAATATTTGGTCAGGGTTTGGCCAAACCAAAAGGCTATGAATGTGTGAATTAGAGATATGGGGGAGTGCCCTTTTATAAGAGGGGTGAGGGGCACCTTGGGAAAAACTTAAAATATTATTTTATAATAAATTAATATTATGTTTATAATGGCTCAAAATTGATTTATTACGAAGATAAGGTGGGTATGGGTCGGAATCAACTCAACTAATAGGTTTTAGATAGGTTTGGGTCACTCTATTAACCTTATCTCCTAGTTTTAACTCTAAGTTAATTAGTTTGACATTTACCAAGTCTCTTTGTATTTTTATTGTATATGGTTAATAAACATAATATAAAATTACAATAGACCCCCCAAGTGGTCCATTAATTATACAACAATAATGATATAATTCCTTTGGATAAACCTTATATTTTCAGATATAGATTATCAATTAATAATATAATATTTGTTTTAAAAACTCTTTTATGTCAATTTTGACACTATTTGGTATTTGGTATTTGATAAATTCATAACTGCATTATTACATCAAAAAAAATTTATATAACCAATAATAATATTAAATATTAACCTATAAAAGTATTTTAATGCATAAAAAGTCTGAATTTACATTTATTTGGGTATTTATAATATCTATTATCTAAATATTTCATTAATACAGTAATTACTCCATAATCATTGTCTCATAAATAAATTAAAACATTTAATGTATAAAAATTATAAATAAAATACCATTATGTTAGAAATCATTTTAAGTTTCTAATGAATATTTATAATCGAATTTATCTTCTGTATAATCTTATATTAAAAATGTTTTAGTTATTAAACATTGATATTAACTCTTTTAACTCTTCTTAGAATTAAATAATAATAAATGTCCTAATCTAATACTAGTGGACCTAAATGATAATATTTTATTCATAAGGTTGTTTATGGCCGAGATACACTTGTCCAATAGAATTAGGACATGTGTTAGGGTAATATTAATATCATTTTTACCCTTAATTACCCTATTTACCTTTAACTGTGGTAAATAAAAGTAAAAAGTTACTATTCATCAAAAACAAATTTATCTTATTGAAACACATTTTACTCCTTGATATTAACCATGTCTCTCGGATTTTCAAAATTCAACTCATAGAAGTGGTAAAATTATGTTTTATGTGAATTTGCAAATTCTCCTAGGAGATGGGTAAAAGGCAGTGAAAAGTTCAATAAAATTTTTATATATCTAAAATTATTATAAACTAACTCCAATGAATTATATTGAAATTATATAGGTACTATGTATCTATTTTTTCCTAAAATATATTTAAATTAAATAAAAAATTATTTAAATAAAAATTCAGTTTTAAACTATAACTTAGTGTTTTTTACAATTCATCAAAAATCGAATGTTATTAGAAAAATATCAAAAATTCACCCAAGGCTAATTTCGATATTCCAAAACCAAGAATGATGTCTATTTTAACAAATTCGAAACATATACGTTTTATTTATTAATTTAAAATTAATTACTGTTGTCAAATAAAAAAGGCGTATTTTTAAGAAATAACAACTATCAAAAGATTGACACCTGTTTATGTCCAATTTCAATGTGAAATTACTTAAAATGACTAAAATTAGATTTAATGGTAAAAATATAATCTATTTATACTTATATACCATTAAAATGTATAATTTAACATAATAAATTATTTTAATTAAAAAAGTTGTTTTAGTTAAAATATAGTATTTTTCACTATTCACCCAAATATGAAAGTTATCAGAAAACACCAAAAATTTATTCAAACTAAATTCTTATGTCCGGATTCTAAAGAACAAGTTTATTTTGTCAAATTTAATATATAAATGTCTCAAATATTTTATTTAAAAGGGTTCTCCATTAAAAGACGGTAAAATTGAATTTTCTGAAAAATACTTCTTTTATTTGAAAAAAATGAATTAGTTCTTACATTATGTGTTAGAAACTGATAATATGGATTCTAAAATTATAAGGATTATTTAATGTTCATAATTCAGTTAATACTATTCATAACCGCTTTTGAACGACTAGTTTGGAAATCTTGTGGTGTGCTTGAACTCGGTGTTGTGTGTAGTGCAATTTATTGAATTACTTTGAAGAAAATAATGTACTATAAAATATTAGGGTGTTCCATTATTTATTTAATTTGAATTTGAAAATGTTAATAAAATAATGTAACTTTGATTTATTAATTTAACACCCGAGTAAAATGATATATTAATCTTAAAAATTTATTTAAGAAATTAATTAATTCATTTTCCTTACTTTTAATATTTCTAGTATAATTTATTTTAGTTAATTATTAACTAAATATATTTTGTGTTGGCCTTTCATAAGAATTTTCAGTAATTAATTCATATATATAAATTAAATATTATTTAATATGACCACAAAACTCATTTATAATTCAAAATAAAATGTATAACTGAACTGATGTGGTTTTTGTCCCTATCCCGCAGATTTATATATATTAAAATTAAGAATGGTTATTTTTTGTCTTTTTCCTATATAAACTTAATATATAAGTCATGTTCATGGGAAAGTGTTCCCAAAACTCATAAAAATCTATCCAAAAGTTATAATTGTTGAACTATATCCATTCAATGGGTTTTGAAAATGTTTTGGGTCATTATTACACATTATATTCTATGTTTAACAACTTAATAAGCTCATTTTTACCTTAATCACTATAATTAATATTAACTATTTTGAATAGTAATTATGGTCAAAAAATATGTTGAACTAATTAAATAATATAAATTATTCTGACTCAAAATATGAAATATATTTTCCAAAATTCAAAACACAGATGTGACATAGCTTAATTCAAAATTAATTCCTTAGAGGCGATGAGACAATGGGATTTTAAAGTAAAAATGTTCAATTGTTTATAAGGTTTGATATCTAAATTCAAAATTAAATAAAATCAACAGAATTAAATTAGATTAATTGATATAAAATTGAACTAATTTGACTTTTAACCCAATAAAAATAAAATCAAACATTATAAAGTATTAAAATGAAAAGTCAGTCTTCAATTAAAATTATGTATTTTTTACTACTCATTAAAAACCAAAGCATCTCAGAAAAATTCACAACATTCATTGTAATATAATTTTAGTAAAATTATTTATAAAAAAATTTATTTTTTCATAAAATTTTATGAATGTGGTAAATATTAATTTTAAATAATGTCCACAAATTGTGAATAAACTAACTTTTAAGAAAAATATTACTTTTCTAAAAAAAATAATTATTTTTTACATTATTTATAATAAATTGGTAACTAATAAGTGTGTGTTAAATATAAAATTTCATAATTTATTTAATATTATTTATACCTACCATTCTAACAGTTTGGTGATATATTAAATAATATTTTTAATAATATTTTTGATTTTTGTTAAAACGCGGTCTTGTGTGTAATGCGAGCTATCGAAGAAAATCATTATTGTGTGTATTTTAAGCAATTTATGAAAAAATATTTATTCTTGAAAAAATGTATTTTTAATAACAGGGGTATTATATTCTCTTCTAAGATAGTTTTTTCATGTCACATACACTATTGAATAAAATTTCATTCTTTTGTAATTTCAGGGTGTTATAGAGAACATTGGATGATGCTGATTCTTAACATATCGCTTAAATATTTTCATATATTTTCAAAATGATAAATCCAATGTAAATGAACAGGTATAAATATTATTATATATCACACCAGATGAATCATCAGATGAAGGATTATATAAAAACAAAGTGGTGTAATATATATTTATAGTTGAAAATATATTACAACAACTTTATTATGAAACACATATAAATAAATTGAACTTAAACATTACTGTAAATTGAAATAAAAAAGTAAGAAAACATAATTAAATAATTTCTGAGAGGTATTGAAAATGTTAAAAACAAATAAAATGGTAGAAACTAGTACATCAATACATGAGAATTATGATATTGCGTACCTTTTAAATTTACATCCTTTAATGACACAAAAAGATTCACATGTTAAGAAAACCCTAGGTGCTTTAACACCATGTAGGCATTAAATTTTTTATCATCTCACAATTTTTTAATTTGTGAAAATATTAATAAAAATATTTTCTATTTCCATTAAAAGTGAGATATAACTTCCAAATTATTCTAATAGTTATTAATTATAGTTTTTCTTGCCATCGATTTTTTGGCTTTCCATTTTTGTTAAACAATGTTCCAATTTGATTGTCATAAGTGTTTGTAAAAACATGAATAATGTAAATTATATGTTTTGTGCCAAAAAATATTTATTAATACATCTTAAATAATTTTTTTTATTTCTTCCATGAATATTTTTATGACTATAACTGCATTTATTTGAAAATAATAAATTGATGTTTTTTTGTATTACTGTAATACTCTTCAAATAAATATTTTTTAGGGTATAACCATACTACATTATACTATTAAATTCACTTTTAATAATTGATAAGGAAGATACATTCGAAAAAATTCCCAGATTTACCATTCATTATGTTTTTCTTCTATTTTGTAATTGATGACATGAAGTCCCATCTTTATAAATAAAACATGATTTATTTCCTTTTAACCTATATCTAGATTAGTTTGTATATTCCAAAAATTCATTTATAGTGATCGTTATCATATTATAGAAAATTAAATAATCATTATTATATGCATAAATTTCTGTAACATCTATCTCCCATCAAAATATCAAATCACCAATAAATTGTGATAGGTAAACCTCAAAATCATTTCCCGTCTATTTTGGTCAATAAATCATCATGCTCGTCATCAAATATTTTATCTTCATATATTTCTACAGGGTTAAGTTATAAACAACTAATAAAATAGTACAGGAACTATTTTGGATACTAATAATTAGAGATATATTCATTCAATTTATAGGAAAACCCATTATAATATTTCTAAATTCATTTCCATGATTAGAATTTTTTTTATCAAATCATTTCCATTTTGGTGAATCAATAGGATTTAATTGGTATCCATCCATATGTTCTTAACTTTATGCCATTATATCCTATTTTTGTCATTTGAATTTATAAATAGATGACTCCAATGAGGAATTACTAGAAGATATCATATTTCTTTAGTCAGAGGTTTGATAATTGTTCTCTAGAATGAATGATTGCTGGATTTTCAATCCATTTTATATGATGATGTCCCACATTTAAGAAATTATGACAAACAATCATATTCCTTCCTATACAATAATAGTTTTCTAAGAATGTATGTATCTTTTCCTACCCTAATCCCATTGAAAAGAAAAAAATTTCCCTCTTAATTTGAATCTAAATTCCCATTTCCTTCTAAAAATATACCATTTAAATTTTCATGTAATTTAGTAAAACTACTTTTACTCCAACCATGTATTTCTTTCATGCTAACAAATCTCACGACTTCTGATGACATTATAAATTTAATTCAAACTAATATTTTTTGTATTCTAATTATCTCCATATAGATTTTAAGACTTGTCTTTTCATTGGTTTCAACACATACATCATTAATTAATTCGTCAAGATGATCCTCTGTCTGATGTGTGAGATCTTGATCATCCTAAGATCTTGAATTATTTATTATTAAACCATTATAGATAAATTGTGTTTAATTATGACTAAAACCATATAAAATTAGATGGTATTTTATTTATATGTTCAATAATTTACTAATATTCAATCACTTCATGCATAGATGTAAGACCACATATTTTTTTCAATATTTCTTTTAGAAAATTACAAGAAACTTTCGACTCATTTCTCAAATTCATCAATAGTTATTCATGAATTTATCCAAATTTTATCCAATAATTTCCATATAATCCAAATATAATAGATGAATATATTAATACATAAAAAATTAAAAACTTATATAAAATAATAAAATTAAAAAATATATGAATACATATAAAAATTAATTTAAACATGCATGAAGTACCAATACATAATTTATAACTTAATAATAATTCAAAAATGAAGCACATGTTATGATAAATTTTTTTTAAAAACGTTATTATAGAGAAAAAAATAAATAATAATAATAAAAATTTATGGAAAAACAATTTTAACCATAAACATGTTATAATTATGAAAAACATATAAATACACATGATTATTAGTACAAACAGGTACATCCAAAAAACTTACTGGCAGAAAGAATTTATAATAAAAAAAATTACGACATTAAAAAAATTAACAAAAATATAATGATTGGTAATGAAATTCATACAAATATAGGATTGTATGAATAAAACATTTGACATATAAATAATTAGTTTATCTAAAAAAACTATTTTCAAAATTTGGATGTAAATAGATCTTGAATTTTGTTGAACTCACTCAATAGTAGTGGAAATATATTGAATGTTTTATGATTGAATAAAAATATAAGAAGACATAAAAATAGATAAGTTAATCATGCATCAATTTTTATTAAATAATTTATAACAAAAAACTATTTAAAAATAAAAAACTGGTTTCATTAAAAAATATTAATCATGAGTTATTATAATGACAAAAAGATTATAATTTTTTGGGATAAAATTATATTATTTCTCCAAAAATAAACTTTCTATTATTGAAAACACAAATAAAATTAATTGAAAATATAAATCCTTACATCCATAAATAAATTATAGTGTTAAATAATTTTTAATCATAAAAATTAAAAAAATTAATAAAAATTACAAAATAATTTATAATTGATTATTTAATATATAAAAATCAACAGATAAATCAAATTTATAACTAAAATATAATTCATTTAATTCAAAATATTAGAAATAAATAACAAAATTCATAGTTTTATAATGAGAAATTGGTCCATAATTCCAATGAACTTACTCGATGGCAATAGAAAGAGGGAAAAATCTTAAATATTAATGAGAAATTATTGAAAAAATAGAGTTGGAAAAATAATGAACCGAAAACTTGAACTGTAGTTTAGGGTCAACTAGATTAGGGTTTCCATAAAATAAATATTGTGAGAAATTATGAAATTAGGATGAATAATGAAAAAATGAGGTGAATTTTTTGAATACTTGATTAAAATTAAATGAAAATGAAGAACTAAGGTCGTCGTCTACCATCATGGTTGGAGAGAAAAGGGTTCTAGAAATTATTATTCAAACAAATGAGGGTTTTATATAATAATGTTTTTTTTTAAAATTAACATCATTTTTATATAAAACCACCAGGAAGTTTTTTTATTATCTTTCATATTTTATTTCTATAAACCAGTTTATAAGATAATTTAGATTCCTTTTCTAGTCACTACTCTAAAATCAAATATTAAAAGTTTTTCTTTATGGCTTTTAATGTTAGTTTTAAACAATTTTATGTTAATGGATTGAAACAAAATAATCTTTTCTAGTAGTTTACATATACAATCAAGATAATCTAACATTATTAATAATGATGTGGGACTTTTGTTTACTTTCTTTCCCATATAATGTATACATGTTCATTGCGTTTAATCATTATAGTGTAATCATAAAATTCTATCGAAAACGACAAAAAAAATCTAATATAAAACAATATTTTTGCAATTTTGTGTACAAAATGAAATAAAATAGGAATCATGAATGACATATCAATAAGTCATGTCATCAAGAACGTACCAAGATATTATGAAGGTCATATCCGCATGCATATTATAGTGATTTTAAAATGGAATAGTTATTCCTATAATAAAATTGGGATGAAATTTCCTATGGGTTTTTAAAGAAAACAAGTCAATAAAAGAAATATAACTATATTAATATCTCATAATTGATAAAATTATGATAGTACACCTAATATGTAATCATAATATTGTCATGGAATAGCTAAATTAGTAAACCTGGAAGTAAAACTTTTGTTCGTATATTAATAGAAAATCCTGATATACCACGTAAAAAAATCAAAATATCGTAGTATGATCAACTTATAAGTACCTAATTAAATCATGTTTTGGTATTAAACCCAACATGAAATTATGAAATCATGTCACATGTTTATAGTTCACCCAACATGGATGAAACCATCCTAAGGACACCTAGTTAAAAACATAGGTAGATTGAGTAGTAAAACATGAGAGTATAAATTCATTGATATGTATGTTTTTCATCTATCATGGATATGTCTGATGAGTCATCAGTTTGTAGAATACTTAACATTGAATTTCTCCCAAAATTGTCAATTTAATACATTAATCCATTACCAGATGATTCCTAAAATTATTCTTGGTGTCATCACAATGATTACTCTACAAATTTCCATATCACATCAATAAAAATACCAATATTAATAATCATAATCATGGAAATTGACTTCTGATCCTTAGATGATGGATATTAATAACATTCCAACAAGTTATTAAGACATCTAAAAATACTCATCATGTTTCCCGAGACCAAAAACACCTATCACATCAAATGAATTTAAAATTTGGAAACAAATATGAACAATAGCCTGTCTTATTTGTTTGTTCCTATAACTCTGAATAATCTTTTGTTTAGGGATTTGGTCCCTCAGTCCATAACTCAACATTCTAAATCACAAATATCATGAAATAGATTTTTTATCTGAAAATAAAACCTACAGTCACTCTTTATTGGTTATCATAAATAATGATATAATACTACTTATGTTCTAAACCCTTTGGCCCACACTTTCACACAAGAAGACTCTTCAAATGTGGAACAATCCATATGGATAAACAGTAACTCACTACAAAAAAACCCCCAAGGTGATTTAAATACCAAGGGGTAAAATAAATATCCCTCCTTTAGTATATTATCTCTCAAACAGTAACATGAGGACTTATAATACATATCTTGATAAAAAAACCAAATTTATAGGCAACCTATTAGGGTATCTAGTCTATAAAAAGTATTCAAGAAAAACAAAAATTCAATTAGAATTTTCCCCCTACTTTTGTTAGAGCTGCATACCTAATCCCACTTGATATCACTAGGCCTTTACAGAGATTACTCAGAAAAGATATATTTTAGTGGTTACTACCACTAAATCCCTTTTAATATTTATAAACTCAATAATGTAAAGGAAAAAATTAATAAAAATAGAAATTCATATGGGTCATCCTCTATGAAACCCAATACCACACAAACATATCCTATATCTGGCTAATTTTAATAAACAATCACCAATGTTTATCACACATACATACCAATAGTTTCACAACATATGTAGATATATGAATATATAAAATATGTAATATATTAAATTCCACTTATCACTTTTTTTTGTGTTACCTCCTCTTGGATACTCATCTATTCCAATAAAAATTTCTCAATGATACATTCACACTTGAGCCCATATCTAATCTAAAGAACACATTAATTAATTATAATGATATTATAATTAATTTCTATAATGAATATATAATAGTAATAAGAGACTGAATACTCGTTGAGTGATATTATTTTGATAAAATATTATTCAATAGATGAATTATATCTAATTTATAACTCTGAGTACCTCTATGAGAAAAATTCTTGAAACTAATATTTGATTAATTATTAAATTTAGTCTCCATTTCATAAAAACAAAAGTAAATAACAATAATGTTATTACCTTATAGAAAAATAATATGAAATTTATTTTATATGCACTCTCTTCGATTTTTTATATATAGCACATGAAATCGCATTTGTATTGGCCATATCTCACCATTCTCATGTGATAAATGACATAAATTCTTAAATGCAACTACGATAAATTAGTGAAAATAAAGGGTGAATGAAGAGAAGGTAAAAAATTGAAGTTTCCTACCTTAAAATGGTATGAAATCACTCATGTATTGACCGATATCAATGGAGAAATATGTAGAACAATAAGAAAAAAGGGAGGATCAACCTCCCTTACTATAGCTGTTTGGACAAGGATTGAAATGACTTGCATCATTTATGTGACTTATTTAATTAAATTTTCATTATCAGAATTATGAAATGAAGGAATTAATTTTTTTTAAAAAAATTAACGGAATGGGATTGGAGTTAGAGGAGGATTGTGGATGATGGGAGAAGGGGAATCGTTCATCAAGGGAACTGGAGTGCTGGGAGCTAACAATCTTATTTTTCTGACCTATTTGTTTCTATTTAACGTGTATTTGGTTCCCCATTAAGGTTTTGTGGTTTATATAAATGTTTTTAAATAGTAGAAAAATTAATAGTTTTTACATTTGAAATTTATTCTTCATAATTAATAACTCCTGATTTTCCCCCACTTTATAGTTGGAGACACCCTTGAGAGTTCTTCTCTCCATAATTGATGCTAATGTTGATCAAAATCCCTGATATTCATCTGGATGCATCACTGAGTTCTAGTATGGGACCATTATTAGTGATACTATGATAATGAAACCATATAATCTTGGTTTATCTACTATTTCTTAATAGTGTAACTACTAGAATATTTTATATGTTCATGCTATAATTTATGGAGGAAAAGATGGTTAGTTTTGGACAGGTAATTTGGGTTACATAGTAGATGTGTGATGGGAATTCAGTGATGGAACATTTCATGTTGATAGAGAATTGATTACTATGATTGGTTAGTGTTTCAGTTTGAAAGGTTGTTAAGGTTTCTTGGGTAATAGAGGGTTTATAGAGAGATTCTTCCAAAGCCCCTCTCCATCAGAAGTTATGATTTTTATGGGGAATATGAAATTTTCAGAATTATAGAGAATGAGTTCTTTTTTAAATATATAGTTGGAATGAAATTAAAAGAGTTTGAGGTCCCTAGTCGAAATGTTTGGATATTGGTTTTGGCATGATATTTGCTTTGGGTTATGAAGGGATTACATTTAATTTTCATATTTTTTAGATGGTTCTTCCTAGGGTACATTGTTTGGTGTGCATATTTTAAGGGAAATCAGGTATCACTTAGAGATTTGGGTGATTTTCTATTAATTTTAAAAATTTTACAATTTATGTTCATGGTGAGAGAAATATTTCGATGAAACCATATAGAATCCTTTCGAAATTTTGTGGCTTGGTTTTTTTTCATTGATAAAGCATAGTCACCACATGAAAATAAAAAAGCATGCAGAAAAGAAAATTTTAATTACATGGGTGTTTTTTACAATTGGGAAATAGGTTAGTTAACCATGTGGCCTAACATTGTGGTGTATTTTTCCTTGAAATGTGAAGGCTACATGATTAGTGCAAGGTTCGTGATCCATGCAGCTAAATGGTGTGAGGTGACTTTGTGCAGACAATTCCTACCACACAGTTAGAACATTGTTTTGAAATTTTGGGTTTAATAACTGTGTCCTACTTATTTTAATTAAAAGTAGTTATTTTACCGAAATATATATATAGTTATTTATCCCTCTCCCCTTATATTAATCCTACCTCTCATTCATACAAACCCAATTATCCCCCAATTATTCCCTAAAAAATCCCTGCAATTTTTCTTTTTTCTTATGAGATTTATCTAATATTTTAATGTGAGATATTATCCTCCTACGTCATTTTATTATCTTACATTTTCTTCTCTAATTTTTTCTTCTATAGGTTATGATTTGTGATTATTTCCATTGAATAATAATGGAAATTATCTTGCTTCTTAGAGGTTCCATATACAGCTCATATAGGAGGTTCCAAAGAGGAGTGACTTTTTTGTCATTATTCATTACATTTTATGTATGTTGTGTCATTAATTTATTATTTATTTTTTTGAAAATAAAATAAAATTTTATTTTGGATCAATGTGGGTTCAATGGAATTTTCCTGAGATTTTTCAAGGGAATGTGATATATTTTCCTTATCATATTGCGTATCATTTCCGTATGGCGAGGTCTCTAGTTTCAGTTCTAGGATTTATGCATTTTCATTTAAATTTTAATATTGATTATAATTTAAATATTTAATTATTTTGAATGGTATAATTAATTATAAAATATATTAATTAATTATTTATATGTTATGGGTATGGGATAGGTGTTTAGGTTGTTGTTGGAGATTGAATATTCTTGGGCGGTGGTGGTCAAACTTCATTTCAAAGGACAAAAACTCCAAGTTTGAGCATGATGGCTTTGAATTAACTATTTATCTTGGTTTATTAGAAATTTTAGATTTATTATCCTTTATTAATATACTTCATGAATATTTAATTTACTTTTTGGAATCTTTTATATGCTTGGGATGGGCTCGTGTTTTCCTAATAGTCAACATTTCCCATAAAAATTTCAGAACGGTTCCATGCAGTGACCAGATTGAACAAGTTTTGGTGGGAATCCTTATGGATTTTCTTGGTGATGTGAGTTGGATTTTAAATAAAAAGTGCTTCCTTTTTAGATTATTATTTTATTAATTGGTTTTTATTGAATCGTAAATTACGTAAAATATGTTATTTGGAAGTTGGATTTTTAGAAAGTGGATTTCTATATGTGGTGAGGTTTTTAAAGAATTCTAGAGTGTTATTTTGGTAAATGGCCCTGTGTGAGTTACTTCGAAATTGGTTCCTTTTAAAAATGGTTCAAAAAGTAATTTTTCTATTTTTTATTTACATAAAACTACAAGAAATTTACTTAAATGGTTTTGTTCTTTTAGACCTTAGGTGGGAAATGCCTTAATTTAAAAATTTTATTGATACGTTCTTCTTTACATTATGATAATCTTGGAATTATATTGATTAATTTTAGATCATAATGATGGATTTTGAGCATGTATACCTATACGAACTATTCATGGTATTAATGTGATGGGTTGACCATGTTTGATGTCATAACCCCCCCATAGAGGGCAGAGATGGTTTCAAAAGACCCTAGTGAGTGATGAAAAATATTAAGACTAAACTAATAGACTAGGATTAAGAGATACAAATATGATTGATGCATATATATATAGGGTTACCTAGATTTGGTTTTACATAGTAAAAAATGACATGTTCCCCAAATTTGAATTGAACCTAGGGAGGTTATATTGGAGATAAGTGCAGTAATGACTGTGGGTGTCACCTTAGGTGAGATTGATATAACCATATTGATGATAAAAAAAATTAAAATGAGATAATATTACCATATAATTATGATAGTAACATATAATATTGTATAACCTCATGATATATTTCATATGATATGTTTGGATGGGATGCACTATAACCGATACATATTGAGATACATGTGAAAACTTGGATTAGCTCCTTGGATCCAGCCTATGGACTGACTACTATAGGGAACTCAGAATTACCTCATTGGGTTTAGAAGAGATATTCTGTGATTATTTGTCTCCAAGGAAGAACACTTAGGGATCATCTTGTCACATAATACTTTGGAATATCAAGGGTGACACCCCTTATGATTCAAGGATTATTTCTGACACTTTCAAACACCAAGGGTTATACCACTTTGGTTTGGTGATGACTCCTGATAATTTAAATTGTTAAAGGTTATACACCTTGGGTCTAGTGACGATTCTTGATACATTATAATTCTAAGGTGACACCCATTGTGTTCAGCTAAGATGCATTATACTTGGAATTTTAAGGGCGATACCCATTATGTTCATTAATAAAGCCAAATTATTAATGTACACCTAAGATGAATGCCTCATGATCAAATTATAGCCACCTAATTTGGGGTTCCTTTTACATGCTCCTTAGATATAGAAGTTACGTCTGATACTATGTTGATTCTTTTGGACACCTCAATTGGATTGGCGATTATGCATGCTATTGTATCTGAACATGGGCTACGTATTTTCTTAGAATCATTCTGTGACATGATAATATACACCCTAGAATTGGGAAAAGCTGGTATGATACTGGGTACTTTATTTGGGGTTGGAATAGGTCCCCCTGAGTGATTAATTATGCATTAAAAACTTTTTCACTGGCCAAAGAAGGTATCGTCAGAGTTCAAGGTGATCTGTCTAACTTGTAAGGACTTAGAGTTATTATTTGATATTACAACATGTAATATTTCGTGGTGGGTTCATTTATTAGGAATAAACACACTATTTATATATGTATTGAATGTAGATTCACTTTATTACATCACCACTTAATATTTTCGAGTCATTGGGTATCTTTTATTGGGTCATTGGACACACCCCTATCTACATAAACCACATGATTTTTTATGTACGTGGGTAGATATTCCTTTTTCTATCAGTAAATAGGTTCTAATTTGATATGTATCTAGGATAAAGATCTAGTAGGTGTTGGATTATGAGGAATCAATATATAAGGTTATAGTGAGTTGTTCTAAAGGCCAATTCACATTTTAGTTTCATTGTATTATTGATAATCATATATTAGAAATATTCCCATTTATATATATGATTGCTTTTTATATATTTATGATTTCATTTTTATCTAATTTTTTGATACATCATATACAATATTTTACTAATTTCTATTCTCTATAGTGGGGGCCTATTTGGATGCCTCTTTTATGTATAATCATGTTTGGGGAGTAATTTATAAGGATGGTTCATTCCTAATTATCAGTATAAATAGGAATAAACTCCATGAGTCTTATGTAAGAGGTAATATTATCCCCATGAATTTCTTTACCCTCTCCAATAGTTGGTATCCTTCAGATTACAGGATGTAATTCAGGTGATCTAGTATGGGGTGTTTTAACGTGGTGTTTGAGAATGTTTTGGTATTGGATAATGATGGTTATTAATGGAGATAGATTATCGGGACTCAAGAGGTTGACCGATCACATTCCTGAATAACATAACCTTATTTTGAAACCCATGTTATTAGGGGATGCCCAATTTCTATACCAGGACCTCTCTGATGATAAATGTGTTTATTTTTAATGAGATTCCCAATGTAGGATGGACTGTACTCGAGATGAGTCATAGGGATCGACTGGGAGCTAGTGAATTATATAAAAATCATGATAGTTCCATGCATAGGGCATGATACATTCACAAATGGGTGGTTTTGTTATAAATTATACCAGTTTAAAAATCCATTATTAATTAAAACAATATATAATATATTTTTTATTTTCATTAAAATATTATAAGGGATGATTAAATTAATAATGGATACAAAGGGATTTTTTACAAGTTTACTAATTGATAGACATTACAATGTAGTTGTTTGGTCTCCATAGGGAAATGATTTATGAGATTATTAGTTTTTAGGAGAAGCCAATTTTTGGAAGAAAAATGTGTTTTAAAGTAAACTCTTGTAATAGAACAAGGTGTGCATAAATTGGTTTTATAAGTTGGTTTCAGGTAAATTTTTTGTCGGGAAATTGATTTGAAATTTTTTTAATTTTTTTTTTAATTTTTGATAATTTTAAAAAACATATTTTGAAAATTTATTTTAGGCCTGTTTTGGGAAATATAATAATTTTTTATAAATTGATCTTTTAGGCTTAAGATACTAGTGATTTTGGTTTTAGTGGAAAAACACTTGGATGGGGTGTTTTTTAAAATTCTTTTCAATATGATATGGGTACTATAAAAATGAAATATGTATGATTACTTGATGTTTAGTGCCCAATGTGTTTAGAAAGCATATTATTTCCATAAAAAAAATTTTAATTATAATTTTTTGTTTATTTTTTCAAAGTAGTACAAATATATTAGGTAATAATATATAAAATATATGGATTAAACATACAACACATTATTCTTTAATATTAAAATGTTACTATTATAACATATGAAACTATGTATTATGAATCATGGATAATTATACCCACAAGAAATTCTAAAAAATAACAATGGAAAATAAATAATAACATAATATCATTAGAACTAGAATCTCACCTAGACCATCACCACCATTAAGAATCACTATTAGTATAACAAAACAAAAAATTTGTAATTATACCATAAAAGGAGAAATAATGTTGGGATGAATAAAATTAAAACATAATAAAATTAAATTATGATTGGAATGAGGTTATAAAAAATATATTCATATATATATGAATGGAATATAGAATATTAAAATGTATTCATTTCAAATATAGTCAATGATGATATGTTCATTCGATATATATCTAATAGTTATACTAAACCCCAATTAGATTGGAATTTGATACATTGAACCTATCAAGACCCTCTTTATCTAGGATCTACTCTGAAATCGATATCTCAAGGGATCATCCATATCAGTATTGGATTCATAATGGGGATAAAGGGTTTACTCAGGATGTGGTATTTGAAAATCATCCAAAGTTTTGTAATAATATTTTCAGAGTGGGAAATCTATTCAATGAATGTGAGATGTAATGGAATCCTCCCCCATATTGGGTTAAATATCTATGGGTTGAAAAGGCACCTTCAAAATCAATTGTTAATGCTCATACAGTCCAATTCCCTAAAGAAAAAGGAAATCTTAACCAAGATGGTTTGGATGGTACTTTTAATGTTAACATTAGTGAAGCAAATCTAGAGGTCATAGATGAAACAAAATTTAAACAAGTAACTGAAAATCAAATTAATGACTATTTCAATGATATTATGGATGTTATTTAGCATGAGTATACTTGAAATGGTGTAGCTTCCATTTCAGATGATGATCCTCGTGTTGGAGTTTTTGAGGTTAAAGAGTGTGCTGTCCCACCCCCTACTATAGAGGAAGAAAATAATTCGCTACACTCTTTAGAAGACAGAAACAAAGAGTATGACTTAGACTACAATGATTCCTCACATGATGAGGCAGATCATACTATGCATTTTAAATAAACATACTTGAATTCAATGGCCAAAAAGGTAAAAAGACTCTGGTGGATGCTATTTTTTTCATCACTTTATATCCTAAAAAGACTAGGAAGTGCAAGGATTACTCTCAAATGGAAAAGACCATTGTCACACATTCTCTGGATGTACTTAAGAAAGATTATTCTCAGAATCCCCAAGACATGAATACTATTGTTCAATCAAATGAAGAGCCTGGTCATCACTGTACTGAGGAGGTGAAACAACAACTCTCTTACATAAAGGGACAAATGGACATTGCTTTTCAAAAATTTCAACAGGGTGAGATTTCAGTAGAGAAATATCTTGAGGTAAAGCAATATTATTTTGACCATAAATTAAATCTATACATGAAATCTTCCTAATGCATATGTCTCTTCTTCTATGAATATTGATTCTGGTTTTAACTTGACGATTCAGGTTGGAGGGATTTATGACTGATTGCTTTTCAACATGTTGTCTCTTACTGGTGTTGTTATCCTTGTATTCTTTTGGTGTTTGCTTTGTGGTATGCTTGATGCATGCTCTTATGATGCTACTAAAGTTATGGATTGGATGACATAAATTCCTCGGTACTGGAAAGATGTTATTGTTCCTTATGATTGAGGTTGAATGGTTATGAAGTGAGGTCCTTAAATCCTCTCCCCATCCAACAGATAACACACCACAAGTATGACTTTTGTCCCTTTGATGGCTGTGTAATGGAATCTATGTAATAAAATTGGCTTTATTCTACTTTTTTCTTATACTCTGCATGGTTTTTAGCAGTTAATGCTGACTGTAGGGGAGGAAGGCTCGGAATGTTCTAATTTTTTCAATAGGATATCTCTCTGAATTTATGGATGGACTGAATTTTCGAAGATTCATCTTTCGAAGAAACAATTGGATGGTGTATGACATATAAATACTGATATTATTATTAGAAAAATATTATATGATGTATATATAATATTTAATTAAAAATTTTAATACCAATGGTCTTAGAAAATTTAATTTTAGTATATAAATAAATAATTTTAATGATATTTATTAATTTGTATTTAGTATAAAAGTTATTTTTTTTTTCAAAGATCCATTTTTCTAAGTATTATATATTTTATCCACATAGATTAAATAAAACACATTAAAAATATTATTATATATGAACTAATATATTAATATCATTTAGATTTTTAATTGATATGAAATAAGTATAAGAAAACATAATGTTTTGAAACACCTATTATCAACTAATTTTTTTAATCCTTTTATATTAATTCTAATGATAAATATAAAAGTTTTTGAATTTAAATTTTGTAAAATTGAAATAATTTTTTATTTTATTATTTCAGAAGTTTCTTATAGTAAAACTTTGGAATTAAATTAAATATTTTATTTTTAGGTGAATAGTGAAATTTACAACATTACTATTAATGTGATTTTTTTCCATTATTAATGTATTAGTACAAATTAGAAATTTATGCTACAATTTTCATTCAAAAATATGAATTTTATAATTTAAATTATATATTTTAAAATATTCATTATTTTTTTTTTCAAAAATTTGATTTGTATTTTATATCTCAAAAAATATTTTTCTTAATAATGGTATTAATAAATTAGAGAGTTTTTATATTAAAATTAATTTATTGACACTTATAGATGATGAATCAACTCTAATGGATTTAAAATGTAGAATAATTGGGTTTATATTAAGAATTAATAAAATTGCACATTATACATTATTCTTATATAATTTTAGGTATAAATTTTAAGCAATCTATGTTAAAATCTAGTTACTAAAGTGAATGTTAAAATGGTAGAAGTAATAAATAAATTTGTAAAGGGATTGAAACATGGTTAAGAAATTTGTTAATTTTTTTTAAAGATTTATCAACATTACAACTTCACTAATCTATTATTTCTGAAATTTTGGAGTATCTTTCCATGAGAGTGACACTCCATTATTGATATATTTTTGGTATATACATAAATTCCAACCTATTTAACATATAAAATGGATTCTCCTATCCTCACTTAACATCACACAAAAACCTAAAATATTAATACTAATAACTAGAAATAGCATTCCTATAAATTATTATAAACCTTAAATAATTTCAGTTCTTCTGAAAATGTCCCCCTTGTAGGATTAACATCCTTCATAATGGATATAATCCTAGAAATAAGGTATATAATTTTAAGATCTCATTCTCAATAAAAATACTTTTTGGGAAATAATTAATTTTAAAAACACATTACATCAGACTAAAATTATAAAATTATTATATTTTGTTTATTTATATGTTATTATAATTAAAATAAAGAATTAAGGGCATTTCCCCTTTTCCATTATGAAAAATGTAAATGTGAAAACTGATTATGTAAAAACTACCTCCTCAATGGATAAATGAATATTTTTAAATACCAATTTCATGGATGGATATTATAGTGTGATTAAAGGAGAAATATGATTTTTATAATGTTAATATGGCTCTAATAATAAAAATTTTATACCCTATTTAATGATATGAATGATAAACAATAATTATAAAATTATATGTCTTAAACAAGTTAACTAAGAGGAAATACAATTTGTTCATACTATGAAATTGTTTCATATCCATAAACTGTTTTCTTATTTATTTATAATTATATTATAAAACATTAATAAAAAATATTTTATATTATTATACTACTACTATAATTATATTAAAACTAAATCACCTCATGATTATCCATTAATCAAGGTATATTAATTTTTGGTCTAATTTTCCCACCTACATAAACAATACTATGAAATTATATCATGGATGATTCCCTTTGGGGGTTTAATATCACCGAAATATGACTGTTATCGATTTGAACGTATAGGATAATGAATAAAGAAATTGCGAAAAGAAATTTAAACTTTATAAATCGTTATAAATTATCAATTAAAATAAATTTAATAATATTTGAAGGATTACATTTTAAATAACAATGAATAACAACACCACTCTTATAAAACATGTGTAATGAATTAAAATTGTAAACACACAGTGTAGGGAAATTAGTAAAAACTAACTAATAAATATATAAACGGAGCGATTTTAAATGATGAGTATAAATGGTAATTTTTTTAAATATGTGTTCTTAAGTATTTAATAAACTAAATATAATTATTCAAGATGGGTGGTGGATGTTCTAAATGACTCATGACCCAGGATAGGGTTTTCGTCTCAATGGTCTCTCTTTGAGACATGTTTTGTATTATGTACATAATTATTTTTAGATGTCATATTTGAAACCTAATAGAAATATTAGTTTATAAAAAATATTATTCATCGTAATTTATATTAAATTAAAATATCTAAATTTCAAGAGGTTTTGATTTATATTCTCTTCACGTTATATGAGATTTTGTTAACTTAATTATAATTCATTTAGTTATAACTATTCCTCTTGATCATATCTCATATTATATGGGGAAATTAATCCATATTACTGTATTATTTAGAATTTTTATTGAAGTTTATGGATTTTCATTTTTACCACATAACCATATTTTCAAATGTTTCCTACATCAGGAAGTATGTTATCTGTGATGGAATTTGGTAACTAAAATATCTTTCTTTGAGTTATGCAGTTTCATTTGATAGTCAACATTTATTATTTACCTATATTCAATGATAATTTATTATATGATAAACCTATACATAAAATGAGTTATTAACTAAAATCCACTTCTTTGAATAATTTTGTTTTCTATAAAAATATAATATGTTTTCAAAAATTCCCATCATTTTAAGTGTTAATTTATATTAAATATACCTTTATTTTAAGTCCATGATTTCATTTACCAATGATTTCCATTATTATTTTGAAAAAAATATGTATCAATTCATTGTATCTTATTAATTATCTTTTTAATGATAAGATTTGTTTACATTCTATAATGAGTTGGATTCAATTTTATCATTTTCTATCAAATGGGATGTATTCTCCATGATGATATTTTTTATAAATAACACTATAAAGAACTTTATAATGTTCCTCCTTTGGGTGATTGAATGTATGATCAAATGATATGGTTAATGTGGCTATTCAGGTGACAACTTTTTGAATAGTAATGTGAAACACATTCTTATTTAATGTTTCTAATGATATGATGATATACTGCTTTAATATGGTAGAAATGTGTATAGATAATATTTTAGTGATCCATGGGACCTATATATAACACAAATTTTTTCGATAAATATTTAAATATCATGATTTAATAGTGAAATGATTAGTTATTCTTGATCCAAAATTTGAAATAGATTGTGATTCATGATTTATGATAATCAATTGTTTTTGTATAAATTTAGAATTTTAAAATAATAAATTACTTATATATTAATAGTACTATGTTTTAATTATTGATATTCATTTTTAGTTATTTATATTATTAAGATAACATTTGTAAAATTCTAATAAAGAGATAAAAATACATATTTTATAATGAATTTCTTCACTAATTAATTTTTTTTTTGTTCATGTAGGAAATGAAAAAGGAGGAATGTAGGACATAGTACGAAAATTGACCCATAAATTTCTAGCCCTTAAACAACGAGGGAAAGACAGATAGAAGGCCAAAGAAGCACCCAATGACCAAGTCCATCCTCAAGAAGGCCATGTTGGAATGGAAATCCCTTATGTAGGTAGGAACATGGGCATGAGAGAACACATTATGTTGAGAGTGACGATGCATGGGGATCAGTTCAACTCTATTATGGGAGGATAAATTCATCAATGTGAGGTATAAAATATTGGTTTTAGGGGTCCAACAACTATATTCAATCTTCATTTCTAGTATAAACCCATAGAAACACATATATAGTAGATCCAACCCATGTGGATTATTGATGTAGAATGTGTTTCACATAGGGTTCTAGATGCACTATATGATATGACACCATTTTATGATGGGTCCACTTGTCATCTTCCTCAACAATTTCAATTGTGATGCTACCACATCTGCTGTGTTGTAGACCACCGAACTGGGTTTTCACCATTTCTATTACACCATAGACCACCATGGCCATCCCTAAAGGATGGCTTGGGTTCCACTGGAATTTTGTACATCACTATACTGCAACCATTTCTAATAATTATAGTGACCAAGGGAGATCAAATGATGAAAGATGGTACATTGTGGTTCATTTCCCAGTGGCATGAATCCCCATTGCTCAAAAAATAATAAAGGGTTCTTTCACCATCACTCCAAGTTTATTGTCATGGGTAGTAATATCTTGAAGACACTACTGGAAATTCAGGATATAGCCACAGTTTAAAAATCTGGCTATATGTAATAGCCACGGTTTGAGAAACCATGGCTAAGTTTGGCGTGGGTATATGCCTAGACTTATAGCCACTGTTCCAAACTGTGGCTCTAGGTCTACATCCATAGTTCAAACCGTGGATATAGGTATACAACCACAGTTCAAACTGTGGTAAAATCTCTATTGACACGGTTTAAAACAGTGGCTATACTAGAGGAAGGATACAGTTTATTGCCAGGGATAGAAACTGTGGCATTAGACCTTTAGCTACAGTTTGTAATCGTGGAAATAGACCTATACCCATGGTTATAAATAGGGGATATAGGGTCTGGAAAACGAAAAAACATATCCCCACACCCCCCTACAGTAGCCCACCACCTGCAGACTCCTCTTTCTTGGACACTGGACACCCCCACCCTACAAAAAACCCCCCTAGACAGCCCCCTGCAAAGCCCCCCTCCTGGACAGACCCTGGACACCCCCCCAGATAGACCCCTGACACCCCCAGACATACCCTGGACACCCCCACCTAGATAGACCCTATACACCACCCCAGATAAACCCAGGACACACCCCCGACCCATGACACCCTCCCCGAACAGTCCCTGGACACCCCCGGACAAACCCTGGACACCCCCCAGATAATCCTAGGACACACCCCAGACCCTGAACACTCCCCAGACCCTGGACATATCCCCCTGGATAGCCCAGACCTCCACTCCCCTGGACAGCCACCCCTACCCTCCTGGAAAGACCCTAGACCCCCCCCCAGAACCGGGACACCCCCATACCCTCCACTTCCCTGGACAGAACCCCCCCTTCCACCCTCCTAGATAGACCCTGAACCCCCCCCCCCAAAAAAAACCTAGACACCCCCAGACCCTGGATAGATCCCCCTAGACACCCCCCAGAACATGGACACCCCACCCCTTGCACCCCCTTCCAGCTACCCCCTTCCAATCCCCCTACTTGTCCCCTCCCCGGCTAATTACCCCCCTCCCCTACCAGTTCCCCCTCCCCCTCTCAGTCCTACCCCCCCAAACCTGGACACCCTGTAAAACCTGGACACCCCCATACCCCCTGGACAGACCCCCCTAGATAGACCCTGGACGGACCCCAAAGGACAAACCCCCCTAGACCATGGACACCACTTAGAACTTGGACACCCCCCCAGAACATGGACACCACAACCCTTTCACCCCCTTTTCCAGGGGATTTCATTAAAATTTAATCTTGGATTATTTTTAAATTCCTCTACCAATTTGATGAACATCCTATTTCTGATATCAAGATATGCATCCGCTGACATCTCCCAATTTTTATACTGTCTAAATACAATAGTGTCTTTCTCATCCATCCATGCATCAAGGTCATCTTGAAAATCAAGATTTTCTAGAATTATGTAGGCATCCCTATAAGCTGGGTCATTTCTATCATCCCCACGGAATGGCTCATCTGATCAGAAGAATTGGAGGAGCTTGCTGAAGCATCTGATGAAGCATACACTTTTTTAGTAGGGGATGGATATGTGGGTATTGTGTTTTGGTCATTCATGTTGGCATCTAGGGAACATGTGATAAATTTTCTATTATAATTTGAATTATCCCTACATATCTTGGTTTTTCTAGCACTTAGAGTGATGATGCCATCAAAGTCAACCAATGCTTT
Organism: Viscum album; assembly: GCA_963277665.1. Classification (NCBI taxonomy): domain Eukaryota; kingdom Viridiplantae; phylum Streptophyta; class Magnoliopsida; order Santalales; family Viscaceae; genus Viscum; species Viscum album. Next base: position 1,170,762,056 of record OY728164.1, read on the forward strand.
CTTCCCTTTCCTAACCCTTGATTTTAGTAAGTCTTCTTTCAATTGGAAGGGATTGTCAATATCTACATGCAAGGGATCATTAGGATCTGATTGTACCACTTCTTTATCATTTTGTATAGGTTTTCTTGCTTCAAGAATATGTGAGTAAGAATTTAAGACTTTCTTTCCTTCTTTAGATGTTCTAAGGTCCACATGCAAGGGATCTTCATGATTCGATTGAACCTACTCTTTACCTCTTTGTATAGGTTTTCTTACTTCACGAATAGGTGAGTCAGCATTGAAGGTATCTTTCATTCCTTCTTTAGAAGTCCTGGGGATGTGCAAGGTCTCGGCATCATAATGGGAGGGGGGCTGAATCTTAGAGAGGCTAGGGGGATTCTTTTTATTAGTGCAGTCAGTAGTAACTGTCTGAGAAACAAGGGGAATTATGGGGGTTTCCATTTCCACCAAAATATATTTATAGAGAGGGGAGGTCATGGGTCATTACATTGAGTCGCACATTCATTCATAGAGTGACCAATTCGTGAGAATTTTTTTCAGAAAGTTGGGCCATTCTCAAAGGCCACATATTGAATAAATCCATCATCCCCATTTGGAATCCAGAATCGGGATGTTAAAGATTTAGAAACATCGCCCTCGATGCAAATCCTAGCGATAGAGGGGCGTGTAAGGTTTAATGTGGCAGAGTCAGTCTTAATGGGTAGCCCGAATAGACCAACAATGGAGAATAAGGCACTCTGTTTGAAAAGCTGAAGGGGTAAATTTGTGAACCCTAGCCAGAGAGGAACAATGGGGGGGGGGGGGGGGGGCTCAGCACCTCAGGAAACGTCTGGAGACCATTATAAACCTTCATTCCTCGACCCCCAAAGGACCAAAATCTACGAGTCCAAAATCTATAATATTCATCCACTGACGAAAATCGAAACAGAACATGCAGTAAATTCATTAAACCAATGTGAGAGATGAGGAAATATTATTATTGACGAGGAACTAAGTTGAAAAAACAAGACTTTAGAGAGATGGTCTCCCATCTCTCTCTAAAATTCCCGAGCGGCTAGGGTTCTTTAACCCGGTTCTCTCGATTCGCTATCATGGAGGATTTAATCACAATGGTAAGGTTCAAATATCATCACTTAGAAAATCCATGGATGTTACAGACCCCTCTTTCTCATCGCAATATGGTGGAAAATCATGAAGAGGACCCCTCATGATGAAAAGCATCGCAATCTCTTGCACTCCGATAGGTCTCAAGGGGTCTCCATTATTGATGCACTGACGAATACATGCGTTTTCAAAGACATCTCAACAAAGCCCTCTCTTTATAAGCGTCTTGAGGTCAATATTTTCTCGGTGGAGTCGGACCCGTATGCACTTCAACATTGCATGCAACTATGCAAGTTCTCTGTCATGGGCCGCATCTCCTACCTCAAAGGTGACCACCCTTGGCCTTTTCCTGATATACATTCACACATTTCACACTATTGGAATATATCTAATTGGAAATTGATTCCTATAGGCAAGGGATATTATCAAATTCGGTTGAAATCAAAAGATGATTTAGAAAAGGTTTCGAAAACATGTAATATTAACCTAAATCAAGGATTATTTAGAATAACTGAATGGGACTATGCTTTAAGCTACATGCCCTGAATTAGTTTTTTTGGCACCCAAAAATTCTAAATGACATTGTTTCCTGCATTAGATCTCCTCTAAAAATTGAACAAAGAACTTTGAATGCTGACATAGGACTCTTTGCGAGAGTAATGGTGGAAATTAATTTAGATTCAAAGCTACCAAACACGATCAATTTCAATGATAAAGATTATAAAACTAAAATTAGAATAGAATATGAGGGAAAGCCTACATTTTGTGAACTTTTTAAAATAATTGGACATACATTCTCCAATTGTAGGGTGGTTATAAAACAAGTAAATTGGCCAATTGAAAATGACTGGCATGAAATAAAAAGAAAAAAAAAGAAAAAACTCACACATTGGACATACTTGAACCCTTCAAAAAGAAACCTAAAATCTTGGTGAAAAAATAACACAACCTGACACACATATGGGATGATTCGGGTAAAACTTGGACAGACGTAGTTGAGGAGGAGGAAAACTTCATGAAGGAAAAAACTCATATAAATGAGACATAGAATATGGTTCGAGAAACTATTAGACTATACAATAATGATCATGAGAAAGAAAAACTCAGAACTTGTCCATCCGAGTAGGTACCCAACTCTATCCTCACCAAAAATGCTGAACCGACACTGGGTATGAAGGGATACCATATCTCCACCTGTTCACATAAAAGGCAATGATTTCAGCTTATGGACTGCTACTAAGCAAAATGATTATAATTTTCTACAAGATGTGGTTGAACATAGATGCTCAGATATGATTTCTGGATAGAACCAAAAACCCTCCCTATTGACTTCTAATGCTACTAATGAGATAATAAATGGGACCAGAAATCAGACAAATGGCTTAGGTTCCCTTCCCTCTATTAAAACAATGACATGATCAAATATCGCCAAGGTTAATTCTGGTACTAAAGACTTAGAATATTTTAAATCTATATGTGAGAACACAATTGCAGTGCAACTTCCTCTACAAATATAGGATAACAGTGACTCCGGTGATCAGAAACAATGTCCCACAGATGCTTTGGACACTGTCCTAGCACCCTATGTAACAGCTTCTTCTACTGTGGAAGTGATTCCAGGTACACTGCTTCCCACTTTTACTCAATCATCAACTCATGATGTAGGGAAAAATTGTACTGATCCCTCAATTCCATGAAATGTGCCCTCTATGGAACCAACTCTAAATACTTCTCACCCTAATCACATTCAATCTGTCAACAGTCCTAATGATATGGAGACCACTGGTTGTCCTATAAATTTTGGGAGTCCTAATATTAGTCCAATGTCCGTTCAGGAAAAGACACAAACCAAACATACTAACATTGATAAAAAAGATGCCATACCACCAGAACCTATAAAACATACAAAAGCACTCCCTCAGTACAGTTCCCCTTGCTTATGTTGGCACTTCCTGAATCTACCGGGTAGAGGAACCTTACATCAGTTCTGGATGATGTCAAACAGCAGGATATAGATGCTTCAAAGGACCCAGGTACTCCTACTCCTCATTCTATTAATTTACCTTTTCATGGTGTTCAATATGTAGATAATAAGAATTGTTCTGAAAAGCCTATTATTCTATTAAATAACAAAAACACCACTTATTTGATGCTATGTAATACAAACATAACAGACTCAATTATGAATGCTTCAAGAAATGAAACTACAAAGAAGAACCCTGTCACTACAAACAACGAATAGGAACATACCACAAACAGTAACAATTATTAAAACATTCAAATGTCTTCTAGAAATAAAGGATCTAGAAAGAATAAAAAAAGGAGTTATAACTCCAAAAATAGCTTTAAATGAAGATTCGTTTTTGGAATTCTTAGGGTATTTCCAACTCTGACACGTTCAGTGTTCTAAAAAAAAATTTTAACACTCACCATCCCATGTTATTTTCTATTGCTAAACCAAAAATTGCTTATTCTCCAAAATACTATCACTTGAATCAACAAAATTATATCTTTACTGGAGAAATATCAAATACATACAATGCTGAATATCTATGTATTTTTTTCTCACTCTTAAAAAATGTTAACACCATTAATGTCTCTGATAAAATATTTACATGCAATTTTAATACTGATGGCATACACCTTTTCTGATCTTTTGTCTATGAAAAAAATATATACTGAGAAAGGAGAACTCTTTGGAATGACCTTTCTTACCTAAGCACTAATATTAATGATCCTTGGTTTAATCTTGGAGACTTCAATTCCATTATCATCTCATGAGAGAAAATTTGACCTTCTCAGGCCTCTATTTCCATGAGAGAATTTAAAGCCTCGACTGAAGACAAAAATATCATTGAAATAAATCTCACTAATGCGAAATAAACTTGGTACAAAAAATAGTACAATAGAGTGGTCGCTTCCAAATTAGATAGAGCCTTCACAAATGTACATGATTTAGAAAGAGGTTAAGAGTTCCATTTTTTCTCTAAATCATGAGAGTGTGGCTTGTCCTGATGGGTTCACAAATTAATTATTTATGTTCTACTGAGACATAGAATGTGATGAGGTCCTTAACTCTATGAGGTTTTTCTTTAACCATGCCTTAATGCCCAATAGATTCATCTCCAATTTTATTTCCCTGATCCCAAAGAATTAAAATGTTGCGAATGTAAAGGATTTTAGAACTATTTCTATTGGGAATACCATTCCAAAAATCATTAGAACAATTATTACAGGTGGGGTTGTTTTGCAGGTGGCAGAGGTCTGGAACTGGTGGCTGGGGCTGTTTTACAGGTGGTAGAGGGATGGTATGAGTGTTTTACAGGAGGCTGGGGTGGTGGCTGGTGGGGTGGCTGGTGCGGGCTGATTCGAAGGTGGGAGGGGGGCTGTTGCGGGCTGTAATGCTGGTGGAAGCGGGCTGAAATGAAGCTGGAAGGGGGCTGGTGTGGGCTGGATATGGATAGAGTAGGGCCAAATCACGACATTTCCACAGTGTGACCGCGGTGTGTTGGCCCGGTCCAACGACATCCACCAGGGAGCATCTTCCGGCCAGGAGCGAAGAGAGAGGGAGGAGGTGGGGCAACATTCTGACCATCGCCCCATAGGTAGAAACTGTGATTAGTCAGTCTCAACATTGACCACAAGACTCATGGAATACTATCATTGCAAACCGCTGCGTGGTGTCATCCTGGAGCAGGGCCATATCACGGAATTACCATGGCGTGACCGCGGTGTAAAAGAAGCAGGACCGCTGCGTGTTGGCCTAGTCTAGCGACATCCACAGGGCAGCATCTTCCGGCCAGGAGCGAAGGAAGCGGGAGGAGGTGGGACAACATTTTGGTCATCGCCCGGCTAGAAGAAATTGTGATTAGTTATTCTCAATATTGAACTGAAGACTCATGAAATATTATCACTGTGAACTGCCGCGGGGTGTCGTCCTGAAGTAGGGCCAAATCACGGAGTGACCACGGACTGACCATGGCTTGACCGCGGTGTGACCGCAGCGTGAACGCGGCGTGTTGGCCTGATCCAGTGACATCTGTGTGGCAGAATCTTCCAGCGAGGAGCGAAGGAAGTGAGATGAGGTGGGGAAACAGGCCGGTCATCACCCCACCTTCCAAATTTGCGATTTTTCAGTCTCAACATTGATCATAAGACTCATGTAATACTATCACTACAAACTACCGCAGGGTGTTGTCCTGGAGTAGGGACAAATCATGGCGTGACCGTGGTGTGACCACAGAGTGACCACGGCGTGAACACAGTGTGACAATAGGGTGACTGCGGCGTGACCGCAACGTAACCGGGGAATGACCACGTCGGGACCACTTCATGACTGTGGTGTGACCGCGGAGTGACCGCATCGTGACTGTGGCGTGTTGGCCTGATCCAGTGACATCCACGAGGTAGCATTTTCCAGCCAGGAGAGAAGGGAGAGGGAAGAGGCGGGGCCACATTCTGACCATCCCCCTCCCCTTTCCCTGTAGACATCCCCTACCCCCCTCCACCATGCCCCCTGCCCCCCTCCACCCCCCCTGCCCCCTTCCCCCTGCCCTGCAGACCTTCCCCCTTCCCCCTGCCTCCCACCACCCTTCCCCCTTCCCCTACCCCCCTCCACCCACCCCATGCCCCCTGCCCCCCGCACATGATCATATTATAGACTCTAAGCTCATAAACACACATGGGATTCTTCCTTAATAGGTTCCATAGTCTTCATGGCCGGATAATCCTCACCTTGTTGGGATTTTATCTCAGATGTTTCAGGATTCTTGCTTACAACCCTCGAAAATCTCTTAGGTACTATGGCGCCTGATTTTTAAACAGAAAATGAAGTAGGAGACACTCGTCCCTCCTTAGGCTTAGTTTCATCTGAAGCACATGGGTGTTGTACCTGATGATCTTCAAAACTTTCAGAGAATTATACCCTTATTGTGTTTAAAGAACATTGTGACTAGATGATCCTCCTCACCTCCCCTTCATGTGTCAAATGACACTTAGTATCCAGTGACTCACAATCTAGAGAATCATAAAACAATTGTTTCTCATCACGATGAGTGCTAGATTAAGCCTTGAATATACCTTTGGACTGAGACTCTAGCATTTCACTATGGGATTGCTTTAAAGAAAATAGGAAGAAAAGTACTCCTATTATGTTTCCTAGACAATGTGTTGTTTAACTTTGAACTATTTTTCAGCATAGAACCAAATAAACACTAGATGTTTCATAGACTTGTCAAGCTCTACAAACAAAAAATAATGATTGAGTTGTTTCCATTCAAGCATCTTCTGATCGATGTAAAATATTTCCAAGAATGTTGTTGAAAATAGCAAGAAAAGAATGATTTTAAAGAGGCAGATTCAATTTGATAATCTAAATCCATTGGGATGAAAAATGATAATTTCTCATAGAGTTAACAATTAGGTTCCACTGGTAGAGGAAACACTGTTAATAGTAGAAAGAACAAGAATATTTGGACAAAGACAAAGCCAGATCCACCACTTCATGCAACCTGAGAAAGAATCAATGAGAACTCAGTCCAGTACACCTATGGTGTATCAATTATTCTATTATGGAAATAAAGAATTTTCAAATTTTAGGGAATAATGTTCGACTGGTTGAAAACATTTTAAAAATACTAAAACATTCTGGTTAACCTGAATACTATTGATTGATCATGAAAGAAGTGATTTCAAAATTTATGCATGTCAAACCCCTGGAAAAAATACATAGAAGAAGAAGGAAAATTAGACTTCAAGGTACTGAATAATAGATAAGGTGAAGGATGGGAAACTATGAAGGTAAGGAGTAGGCCCGAAGGCAGCTCCAAACCCCTGAAACCTCATGTCACTAGTGATGCTTAGTAATGATTCTCATGGATGAGAAATTATATAGTGGATAGTTTGTAATGACTATGGATTACTTTTTTGACTTCTTAAAATTTAATTTGGGTGATTTATAATTAAAATTAATAAGTTTTAATTGAAATTTTATGTTTTGGGTGGATGGATTTAGTAAAGGGAGGAAGAAGTAGGTGGTGTTCCTAAAAATGAGTAGATGGGGCCACCAGTTAGCTATTATAAATCACCATGATCATATTAGTAGTGATAGTGGGGGAGGGTTGGCTCTAGACTAACTACTAGATGGTTGATGGTTGGAACCAACACGTTTGTGGCCATTGGACGGTTGGTGGTTTTCCACTGGGTAATCAGTGGCTTCCTTGACCTTGTTTTTCATAAGGGAAATTTATGTCATTTTATAATGGATTTTGGTGGTGAATTAGAATGCAATTGAAGTATCTGTTCCACTTAGTTTCAAATAGGATGATTTGAAGGGCATGAGAGGATGTTTTCTGAGAAGATTTAAAGAAATGAATTATAATATGTGATGACTAGAGGATGGGATGACCCCTAATATACCTAATTCGGTGAGGTTTGGAGATCTAGAAATGTGTAGGAATACTTATAGGAATACCCCATGGGATTAGGAAAATCACAAGTTACATTACATGTAATCTGACATTACTGGTACTGTGGGACCCCTGGGCTGTGGAACTGGGCTTTCGGTTGGATTTAAGTATCCCATGCCACGTGAGATGGTCACACAATAAGGGACCCATCTTAAAAGACTAACGACACTTAAAGAGTGTCTTGGTTCAAACAACTGTTTTAATAAAAATAGTGAAACCCCCTACAGGTATATAAAAAGGGTCAAGTACGATGCGTGATTTATGACTAACAACGACATCAAGTATAAGGAAAACAACAATGAAATAATGTTAATCAATGTATAAAACAATGATTTCTCGCAAACAGCGCACCTCCGTTGGAGGGGTTTTTTTACAAAACCATTACTTATTTATCAAATGAAACAATTATCATAACTAATACTTCTTCAAGAATTGCAATTTAATATAAACATGTAGAATTAAAAAGTCAACTAAATGCAATTTAAAACATTCTTGAATAAAATAGGATAGGAGAGGGACCCTACCTCAACCTCAAGGCGTGTTTTCTTTTGACGACGACACCTCGAATCTTCCTTTTTCCCGCTTGAACGCATTTCTGAATTAACATATATATAAGTACACCTAGCCCCTATGTACATATTTTCGTCACCAAATGTGCACAAGGGAATCCTTAGATATATGTTTATACTCGCATATAACCATTTTTCCTCTTGCATCCATATGTAACTTAACATATATATAAGGACACCTAGCCCCTATGTACATATTTTCATGGCCAAATATGCACAAGGGGGTCGTTAGATATATTTTATACTTGCATATACCCTTTTACACTTACACATGTATGAATTTTTCATATATATATATATATAAGCACACCTAGACCCAACATATATATTCATACAACCATGTGTGAATATATATAAAGGTGGAACTTAAATATGCATATTCCTACCTATGTATACACATATAAGCTTTCGTCAATGGCGACTCGAATCCACCTCAACGAAATCCAAAACACACAACAAAAATATAAGGAACCCAAAAATCAAAAAATCCCTAATTATAATTGGGCCAAAGAATAAAAACGGAATGAACCTTACACAAATCTTGATCTCATTATCATCGATGGTGGTGGATAGAACCGGTTTTATCCTAAGAAACCACCTATAAGAAAATAGTGGGAAAAGAAATGAGATATAATAACTTCTTATATATATGTTATTAGTGTGTCAACTGTATATGATAAATGATACATGAATCCATAACCAACAATGAAAAATAATATTTAAATTGATATGTATATCCCAATACTTAATAACATTATCATTTATAAAGCTCTTTATTATTCAAACATCACCTTCAATTGCCTATTCAAAAATCAAAAAACACCAAAATATGAGAATAATGTAAACATCCATCATCACATAAAAGCGAGAAATAGGGATTAGACGTTGTTCTTAACCTAGAAAATCTATTCCTAGAATGTATAAAATACCTAAAATTATTCAGGCATATATCCTTCTTAATTTTCTAGATTGAAACCTCATTTTTAGCATGTTCTTCTTCTAGAATTCACCTTTATTCTTAGTTTATATAGGTTTATAAATTTTATAAAGTAGATAATTTTCCATATTTTATTCTAACTCAATCCACTTGGATTTTTCAAACAATTCTCTAATATGATTAGATAATCTTTTGGTGCATGATCTTTCTTCTTCTTGATTTTATATTCCTTCTTTGTAGAAACTATTTCCAAACATGCGATAATTGGTTCTTTCCTTTTACCTTTCAACATTTATTATTTTTATGGAATCTATGTCATAAATTCTTAACAATTTGGACTACTTGGTTTCCCTTCAACACACACTTTCAACAGCCTTTAGAGTACCCTTTTTAGGCTCCCTTTCAAACTCCACACTAGAATTGTCAAGAACTAGCCGACTACAATATCAAATTTTGACAATTAACCCAACACATTGATCTGAATGACATCTTATAAATTCAGAAGCTCTAAGTATCATATTTACCAATATAAACTCCTCATAATTCACTGAAAACACTGACTATACCAACCACTGTAGGTAAATCATTAATTTTGGTGCGGCCTTGGAACCAAATATGGTTCATCCAACATCCAACTACAGACAGTAAATTCATCCATTTAATATCTTAGTTCATACATTTCACACCCTTGATAATGATCACCATCCCTTGATATATATTTCACTCAAAAAAGACGAGTATGAATCTCCCCACTATAGTATTATCGATACCATCATCAATCCGACATACACATGTCTAGTTCCTAATTTCACATTATGATCACTATAGAAGATCCTGGCCCAAAAATGATATAGCTCCATGAATTCCCAAAACATTCTCTTATTCTGTAAATCTACCTTCGCCTCTCATAGAAGAGGGAATTAAACTCGATCCCTGAAACATCCTCTTTCCTTATTTTATGATCAAATGTATTTATCCATTCTGATTCATCTCCTTTAAAATTAGATTCTTCTAGTTTCACACATATATCCTCTAGAGTTCCAATCCTTTCAAATAGAAACTAACATTTCTTAAACATATTCTAAACATCCAACGATCCCTTTTCACTACTGGAAATTAGATACTGCTACTCCTAGAACTCCTGGATAACTTAGAAAACCATTGTTTTTACATTTCGAAGGGCTTGGTCAATGGATAAAAGTAGTTGTAACATAATATGATGGAAACAACCACTTGATCATATTTCCCATGAGAACACAATTCCATTTTAATTAGATGATTTGTTGATTAATTTTGACTCACAATTATTTGGTAATAACAACATTACTAATTAGAAACCCATCGCGCCACAATCCTAAGAATGCATTATTACCACAAAATCATGAAACTACCTTTAATCCATATTTCATAAAAAAAAATTATTTCCAAAATACCAAAACCTAAGGTTTATCATAATATTATAATGGTTACTCTCCTACACACCAAGAATAACAACCAAACCGCACACATTCTCCCCTAATAATAATAAACCATCCCCCCCACTCTTAACTGATCTAACAGGAAACTTCCTAATAAAAATACACAATCAAATCACCCAAAAAACACTAAAATTCCCTATATCATGTGTTTTACATCAAAACATCAAGAAAACCCCCAACAAGATCCACCAACTTCAGGGATTACCACCAACCCAAACCCCAATGTCAAATCCAAACCATAACCAATACATAACCATCATACTCCAAACTACTAGAAATATAATATCCAAACAAACCAACTAATGGTTTTCATCTACCATATAAACATGATTAATATATCATAAATCAAACAATAACAAGTGAAAACCACTATTTTAGATTTTAATAATTAATACATAATCAATAGGCAATTCTAGAAAACACCAATTCATATATTATTGATGTTTTAATTAATCAAAACCACTTTCAAATTAATTTTCCAGAAACATGACCACAAATATTACTTTCTCAATCCCAATTTCTAAACAGAATTTATTTTTTAAAAATTATTTTTCATATAGAAGTATTAATGAACATGTAAGAAAATACTTATATTTTAAGTACGATTCATGAACTCAGATTCTATTTCCACCCCATGCCAAGAGACAAAAAAAATCTGAACCCAAAAATAATACTTTAATAAATATCTCAATGATAACAGTGTAAATATATAATGGTAAACAACACCCTTGGTGACTTGGGTTTCCACCGTACAGGTGTTCTTGATGCATACAACCGATGTACATCCTAATATCCAACCATTGGAGAAAATACACATGAGTGAAATTTTAGGGGTTAAAACACTAAATACCTTCGGTGGGTAGTTAAAAGGTCTGACTGGATGAGGAGGATGATGATCTGCGGAGTTGGGTTATCCACATCAGAGTCGCACCAGAGGAGGAGGTGGTACAAATGTTTTGGGGCAGTGTCTATGTGGTGTCAGAGTTGGGTGGCAGAGTCGTGGGAGGACAATGTGATAAGGATTCTTCTGTGAACAACATGAGAGGTTACGGTTCAGAGATGAGGGTCATGGTGAGAGAGGTTGACAACAGCGTAGAGGGAGTTGATAGGAAGCATCTGGAGGATGGCACCACGGTGAGAGATGTAGACAGAGAGGAGAAGAGGGTTGCAGTGGATCGGGGGAGCAGGAGAGGAGAGCCCGACGTGGATCGCAAAAAAAATAAGAGGAGAGGAGAACCCGATGCGGATTGCAAAAAAAATAACCGAGATGTTTATACATGGATGGTTAATTATACTGTGGCTATAAAAAACCTATAGCCACAGACCTATAAAACTGTGGCTATAGGTCTGTGGCTATACCTTAAATTTCTAGTAGTGAGTAGATGTGAATTTTTTTCCAATGTAAAACATTGGTTCAAAAATGGGAGGTTGAGATATTTTTATGACAAGAAAGATATTTAGCCGTAGTGAAAAAAGAAACACATTTCCACTATTATCTCAGTGTTAAAGAATACAGTTGCAGTATATTATGAACCATATATACCATGGTTGATTTTGAAGAAAAAGGTGCTTAAACCCTATTAAATGTATTAATTCATCACGCACCATTAATTCACAAAAAATAAATAAATAATTTATTGATCTTTGGGAGAGGATATTCTATAGGAACCAATACTTCATTATAGACAAGAATGGATATGAAACTATAAACAATATATATTCCACAAGGAGAAAACCCATACCACAGGGTATAAATTACTTTTAAATATCAAAATCATGATGATTTTGGGGTATCTATAATATAAAACGAAGGCTCAAGGATTTTATGGAGAAACACATTCATAGGGACTTATTTTCCTCAGAAGGGTTCAAAACCCCCCAAAAATAATGATATAAAGAAGAGGACAATTTGGCACAATACCTGAATGTAGGAGGATATTATTAGCCAAGAATAAACACCAAAATAACCCTGAAAAAACAAGGTCAATGATTCTTAATGTAGTGAATTCTATGTTCATATTCCCTAAAAAAATTGATAAATTCAAGGGGGAGAGAGACTATACTATATAAAATAATAGTTGGCTAAGAATAATAACCCTTAACAGAATGACATGCATCCAGAAATTTTCCTTCATGCTTGTTATGGATAAATTTTTCCATCCAATGAGGTTTCTACATATTTGAACAAGGTAGATAATGGACCAATGGGGTTTACAACTTATGTGATGAGAATTTTAGATAACTAAGGGGTCAGTTTTGATTTCTGTAATGTTAATATTTCTGGAATGGAAATTTATTTGAACAATGAACATGGTGTGAACCTCCTCTAAGAGAGAGTTTCCATGGACCTAAAATATGATGAATGATATGTTCATTGTGTTGTTAGAGTCTCAGAAAACACCTCCTCCTTTCATTATATCTTAACTATAGGAGCCATAAATGTTGATTTTGATCCCATTTCTTAGGGTGCTCTATCGATCCCATATTTCCAGTTGAGACACTCTTTGTAAGGAGGGATTATAACTACTACCACTCATTACCACCATTAATGAATGAGAGGAATCCAACTGTTTAATGAGAGAACCAAAATCAACAATAACGAAACTGAATGGTATTCTAATGGAAAGGTGTGAGCAAGGGTATCCCCCCACCCATTCCTTATTATTGGAATTATAGATACACATACAAACCATATTTAGAAGGGTGATCATCGCCTTCTATTCTGAACCCATTAAATATTCACCCTAGACCTAGGAATGATATAAAAGGATTCCATTGTACACTAGAAGAGAGATTCCAATATGGTTACCAAAGTTACTCCACACATATCATGCCTAGTTACTATCAAACAAAATAAGATTCGTCAATTCCTCATTGGGACAACTACAACAAAAACACATGGACATGAGATAGACCCCCTTGTGTCATATATCCTCATTCATTAGCATCACATGATTCCAAATACAAAAAATAGAAAATATAATTTTATAAGAATGTACATGAACCAAAAAATATCACTCATACCATTGACATAGTATGTTCGAAGGAGCCTCATGTAGTCATTGTCCATGAAGTGGCCTGCCACACTCCCTATAAGAACCATATGGTCATGTTTGGCCGAGATTTGAATAAAATTTAAGATATTGAATTGAGAATCATTTAGGGTGGCCTGAAGGAATTATAGGTATGCAAAGGCTTGGGTGAAGTTGAAATCAGGATCCAGATAGCTTGGGAATCCAAGAGGAGTACCCACCCAGTTATCATTCAAGTAATTACACTCCCCACATTCAATGATCCATCATGAGTAACATCTATGAACCAGAAAGTTCCATTGATGTGACCACCAAAAGCATGACACAATACCTATTTTCTTAGTTAAATCAACACTATACGTGAGAAAAATAATTACCCCCACAATGATCTCTCTTCCATGTAATCCTATGAATGTTTGTCTTGAAGTATTTGAATAGTAGAATAAATCGTTCTAAGAACGATCACCCCTAACTCAATTGGATTGTCCAACCAATCATAAGAGGCCTGGTTGTAGTAGCCCTATAAGTGGGAATCCAAAATATTAATCACACTCAACCTATTGATTTGAAAAATAACTCACCATCCATTATTGAGAAAACCTAGAAGAAAAATTCATAGAATGAAAAAAACAGGAGATTAGGAGAGACTTTTTCAAATAGGGAAGTGGGAGATTGTGAAATTAGAGGTTTTTCTACCTATAAATAATGAAATAATTATATTGTGGATTTTATATGAAAAAACACAGACTCAAAGGGACCATGAATTGAAACTCCATTGAACTACAGGAGGTTACACTGTATGTTAGGATGATAATATAGGAGGAATGTGGGAGATCTAAATATATCATTTATGAGAGAGAGGATTATAAGGGTAATCAAAAACCATGATACTAAAAAAATTCAAAATGAAATTTTATATTTTAATTTTTATTCTGTGACACTGAATTTAATTTTTAGAGAAAATATATTAATCGAAATTTTTCATTACATTCATCAAACATTTATTTTTTATATAAATTTCAATATTGTTCCCAAAAATTAATAGTATTCTTGTTAATTAATATATTATCCATAAATAACGAAATATTCATGGAAAGTATGAGTTTGATAAATAGTCTGAGTATCAAAACCATTGTAACCCTCTTTTAATTAGTATCACTTTTTATTAAACCAAATCCTAACATCTAATTCTCTTGTGAGAGTGATGTCATTTAAAGGATGGACCTCAATGTTGTAATGATGAGTGAAAGATTATAATATGACCTTAATTTCAACTTATATTTCAAGATTAAACAAAATGAATCAAAATTGGTTATAGAAACATTGAGGGAGGATCAGACCAATTTAGATAGTTTTAGTTGAGGTTGAGAAGAGACACTAGTTTCCTGTAGAATTTTCATGACTAATAGATTTGATGTAAATTTATGAAAAACCACCTTGTATATAAAATTTTTTTTCTTCATTTTATTTCACCTTTCTTATTAAGTCAAATCTCAATAGTCAAAGTAGCTTATTTATTTTAATTTCACTTTAACAAATCATGAGAAAAATCGAAATTTTTAAATTTTTATAACCCTTTTCCTCTAAGGATCGACCCATATTACTACTATTATATGTTATAGTAGTTAATGATATTAGGTTACAATAAATTTATATTTTTATTTCCTTATAATAATTTATGATGCTTTTATGAATCATCAATACACTATAAGAAAGAGGTTTTGATTCCGGATCAGCTATGGGATATAGAATGTGATGCCCGATACACTATAGGAAATAGGTGGTGATACCTGATTTATATTTTTATGTTTCTGTTGTTATTTTAGTGCCACAATATTTTAATATTTAAGTATTATATTCCATATATCATGATTTAGGTCTTATGTTTTCATCATCTTCATTCCATTTTATATGTTTGATCATATGAGATTATTTTTTCTCCTATTATGCAATATGAAATGTTTTAATTTTTCAACGATTTATAATCATATATTTATGTCATAATCATGTTTTAATGTACTATTATGAAATCATCCCTGGTAACAGGTCGACATGTTTAATATCCCCTTACTGTGCCTTTGAACTCACCCATTTTTTATGTTTATAATACTAAGATCAATAGTATAAGTTTAACTTGTGAGATGTCTAGGATACGATCTACTGTGATGAAATTAATCTGTAAATGTTTACAATCAATGTAAAATAAGTCACTTATGTTTATAGTATCAAAATATGGTTATTTTATCAATATTATAATATTTAAATCATTATGTAATGAAATTTTTTAATTACAGAAATAATAAAAAATATATGCGTGTTTTTCTTGCTATGACTTAGTTGGAATCATATAAAATGTTATTTTTAAAAAAGATTAGACTAGTATACATTCGTTTTAGGGTTATAGAACCATATTGAAAAAAAGAATATTATATATATAGGATGTTATCTTGATATAATATTAAATTCTTGATTAGGATTCTTTACTATAAATATTTCCACATATTTATACAAGAATGTGGATGTGGCTGTGACACATATACTCCTTGGTGTAATCACCCCAAAAAGTTTGGTTTATCATTTAATAAATCACTACTAAATGCATGAGGATTGGGACTAAGACTAGATACCTGAAAAAAAATACCCAAAGGATATGATTTTATTGAAATTATTATATTTACGAACTACTATGATTGGTTTATTTCCACAATATTGTGAGGGATGTATTTGATAATTATAAGATAACCTAGGAAAATGGTACTAAAGGAATTATAACTTAATATGAGGATGTAAAAATGTAGAAAATTTGAAGGATAAATCCATTTTATGTTATTGTTTATGAAAATACTTGATGATGTTAAAATTTTATAACTCATGTTAACAATTATTGGTTTTATTGATCGATGAAACCATAATGTACAAAGTTAATAATGGGTGCATGGGAAAATGTCCTAGTTGTCTCTAGAATTAACCCATTATAATGAGACATGGATAAAAATTTGATGATTATTCCAAACCATGTATCATGATATATAATTAAAAATGTTATCACATTTGAATTCAAGAGTGAAACATATAAGAGAAGAATAAAGGCTAATGAAAATTCAGGAAATAAATATGATGAGTGAAGGAATATTCAACAACATATATATCAAAAATGTGGGAAGATTAACTAATGTAACTGCCTTAAAGGAAATGGATGATGCATTAATTGTGGAACAAGGTTCCATTGAGAATCAAATAAATTATTAAAAATGAATTTTTTAGTTAACATGATTTAAAGAAATAGATTTCATCCAAAGACACCATTAATAATTCAATGTCTAATATAAGTGGAACGTGGGAATTATATAAGCCAACACCCTTATCCAAGGAATAACGAAGATGATGATCATAACCAACCTTAGAGATAAATATGATAATTTTGTGCCTATTAAATCACTACTCCCTAGGTGGATGCTTATATTTAAGGGACACATACGCTCTAATTCTAGGTTGTAGATGTCTTGTTCAAATTTGATTCGAGTTACTCTAATACTTCTACAAATATTTCTATGATTATTAATTGAACCCTTGGGATTTGATTATTGAAATATATTCTATTGGTATGATTATGGTATTATAATTAATATATTATTGGAATGTTGCTTTTGTAAATCATTATATTCTTCTTTTAGATAAATTTAATGTGATTTTTAGATGGATTGGTTACAACCAATTCGAGGAAAATTTATATAGATTAAGGGAAACAAGATTCATATTGACCTATGATATTATATAAATTAAAAATTATAAAAAACTCCATATAGTATAATATAATGTTAAGTGGATCTTTATATCAAATAATGGAAGGCTCTTGATGCAGATAGTTATAGAAAAACTCAATATTTTTTATAAGCCTATTTTAAGGAAAGTGATTTGTTTCCCATGTTTTTAAGGTTTATATATTTATATAAATTATATACAATGAAATCTATATAATTTATATTCTCATATTTATTTCTTTTGGAAGGTGATAATTAAAATTGTGAGTATGGAATTTATTTAAAGAATAGATAATGTGATGCGTCTAATTTTTTTGGAAGAAATAACTTTAAATAAAATATTAGTTTATAATGAATAATTATTTATTCAATTTAGTCAAATTTAATTTAAAATATTTTGTAAAAAGTAATATAATATAGTGATTAAACTATCCACAATTTATTCCTTTATATGAAAAAATTAAAATAGAAGATCGTGAAAATAAGTGTTACACATCAAGGATGATTACATCCATTAAATGTTAAAATATTGAAAGTGGACCATAAATTGAAAAGAATAATACCTCTAGAACAATAAACTTGCTGATAACACCACCCCAATTTTTTAATCACCATTATTACAAAGAAAGTACAAATGGGAAAGAATAGTATTAAAGGTGAAATCATGTTGTGAGATCTAAAATGAAAACTATGGAAATCAAAAAGTGAATTCAATGTGATAAGTATGATTATATATATATATATGAATTAAATATGGAACTAAAAATATATTAATCGTGTATATATTCAATAAGTATACTATATATAAATATGGATTTGTAGTAAATAAAAATGAATATAACTCACAATGAAATTAAAATAAGATATTAAAATATTATATATATATTAATGTTTTAAATATATATAATGTTTTTATTATTATTAAAATATGATATGGATTATATATGAAATTAGAATAATTTTTTTTTATCAATTTAGCTGTAAAATTAAATTTTAGAATGTAAATAATTAATTGTAATGGATTTTGTTAGAGTGTAGTTACTATGAATGCAATTCTTTTTATTTTTCAATGATATTTTGGGTTATGTGTTATGTATTTTATCCTAATAGATTAAATTGAAAAATATAAAATATTATCAAACTGTTTATAATATATTAATATCATTTTAATTATAAACTCATATGAAATAATAATAAGAACACATAATGTTTAAAAACACCATTTTCAATAAAATCATTTTACCCTTACATTTTCATTCTTAAGATAAATATATAAATTTTAAAATATAAATTAGATAAAATGAAAATTATTTTTGAACATATAGTTTCTATATTATCTTAGGGTTAATTTTGAGGATTTAGTTGAAGCATTTTATATTTAATTAAATTGTGAAAATTCCATTTTCACCAACAATATATTTTTTATGCCATTATTATAATATAACAATGAATTAAGAATTTTATGACACATTTTTCTTGAACAAATATTTAATTTTTTAATTGGTATTATAAATTTTAAAATATAATGTTTGATTTTTTGAAACTCAAGAAAAACATTTCTCAGAAGATATTGTAATGCAATATATATTTATTATATTAAAAATATTTTTTTAAAACATTTTTAAATTTAATTTTTAAAATTGGATTTAAAATGCAGAATCATTATGTATAAGTTATCTAATAAGGAATAATTTATTTTTATTTTTAATTAATAAGTTACCTTTGGTGAGAACTAGTTTCTATTTTAATAGCTAAAATGGTAAAATTTATAATATAGGGGGTAAAGTGACTGAATCATGTTTAAAATGTAACATCTCAAACTCTTATAAATAAAATTCATATTGAGGTAGAATTAAATGTCTTTTTATATGAAAAAACACATGCACTAATTTGGTTTTATTATATACTATCGGATTTAAAAAAAAAATTAAACATCATAACCACTGATAATATAGTTGTTGAACAGTGATCATGTTATTAGTATAAATATGGGTTTTTAACAAATCTAATTGAATCCAACAAATGAATTTATTCCCTCAACCAGTGGAATCATAATCTATGAATCCCATTTATCGAAGATTCTAATAGAGATAGAACCACTGGGATTTACCTTTGGCCATTCCCAAGATGAGATCTAACAACATAATCGTGGGTGAAATCAATTACTAGAGGAGTTCATGTTCATCAAGATCACAACCCAAACCATGTACTATGAACAACCCCATGAATGTCTCACTGTCAGGCACCTTACCCTTGTGCTGTTTTCTTATGTAATAATGGTATTTTTATCAATACCATAAGATTAATATATATATATATATATATATATATATTATATTGAATAATGAATATATCTTAATTTTATTATTTTTACATTATTAATGATTATGATTATGATAAAATAAAACAAAAAATATATTTTGGGGTAATATTTAAATTAAATTAACGAATTTAGTTTGATGAATTAATTGATTTTTTAAATAAATAATATTTTACTAAAATATTCTTATTAAATAATTTTTTTTAAATATAAATGATCATATAATATTATATGATGTAAAATGTAATTTTTAGAAGGGTTAAAAACTGTTATTGTCTAAAAACCTAGATTTTCTATACAAGTAATGATAATTATTTTTGAAAACTAAACATCTAAATATTCATAAAATTATCTAAATAAAATATATATTATTTCTATAATAAGAACATACTAATTATCCAATTTTTATTCTTTAATAATTATCTATGACAATAATAGTTTCAGGGAAAAAATTAAATACATTATAAATATATGATGTGTATTATGACGTAATAATGATCTAAAATGATGTAATAAATAATATAAATTGTATATGTGGACTAATATATATTTACCCATTAAAATAATTTGATTTAATGTATATTTTATTAATTTTATAAATCCATTATGAATCCTCCAATTTCTATATTATATTTAATGGTTTTAAAATCATTTCTTTAAGGATGAAATTAACTTCCACATCATTAAAGATAATATTTTTATAATTTAATAACTTTTATTAATAAAATAATGAATAATAACTCCATTTGGTAAAATTATTTTTAAAATTCATTCTAATGGTTGTGGTTTTTATTACTTCATTATATAGATTCAAAATTCTGAGTTTGAGAAATAATAAAGAATTATCCAATAATTTCCCATATAAACCCACCCATGCCCCCTTTTATCTCCACTAAAAAATCATTTAGAACATCCTTAATCTTCCGTACACTCTCTAGAGTCCTCCCAAGATTCCACAAGCTCTCAAGAAACTCCTCCCAACCATTTAAAATCACCCTCTCAAGGTAAAGGATCCTATCTTTATTCTCTTTATTCATGTATCTTTATTATGTTAGTACTTTATATACAATTACTATTGTTGGGATATGTTCTTACATAACCAACAAACATTAAATTTTATTTTTAAACGTTGATATACCCATTTAACTCTCATGAATCCCTCCCATGAACATTTATATTCCCTTGTTTTTCTACTAAAATTTCACCACGATTTTTCATGCCAAACAATTGTGTAGTGAAGACCCATACCCATTTCTTATCAATGGTATTCACATTTATGAAATTATACATATTTTATTGGGTAAAAAACATATATAAATATTCCAAAATCCTTTATATTGTAGTAAAATTTGAGGATAAATGATTCCACTTTGTATTATCTATGTGACACCAATATCCAGGCGAATGAAATGAATGCTACTGGTGCGCCTGGAATTATAAAGCACTCCAAAAAATTGGGTAATGTTTTAGTCTCATGATATCTCATTAAATGGATTAAGGATTGAACCTAACCCATAATGAGACTTTTACTATCCTTATTTATTGGAT
Organism: Viscum album; assembly: GCA_963277665.1. Classification (NCBI taxonomy): domain Eukaryota; kingdom Viridiplantae; phylum Streptophyta; class Magnoliopsida; order Santalales; family Viscaceae; genus Viscum; species Viscum album. Next base: position 1,170,783,272 of record OY728164.1, read on the forward strand.
TTATCCTTGACCTATGTTTACAATTCCATGTTTTTAGTTGTTTCTACAATTTCCCGTGTTTTCTTTATGTTATCATGATATATCATTCCTCATTTTTCATATTTTTTATTCTAACCCCTTCAATGTATTAATGATATTACTACCTCCTAACATGTAATAATTTTATCATGTTGTTCAATTTTTATTTTCTTATTGGGCTTTTATATCTTACCATTTTCTTATACATTTCCCTAGGTTATCCCCTATAGTTTTAAGTATGATGGAATATTGTGAGCATGATAAAGATGTTTTAAATAATGGAGATGTATTATATATGTTTCTGTTGTTATGTAATGTAATTAATTCTTAATGAAACATGAATTCTTAATCATCTGGGTTTTATTATGATTTGTCATATGTAGTAAATCATGAATTAATGTGTAATAAAAACTAGGGATGTCATATTTGGAATGAAAAAACGTGTAGTTATTTTAGGAATTTGGATTATAAAACTATATACAAAACATTAAGGATATGAATAAACATAAGAATTAATCCCTAAATTTTAGTAAAGTATTGAGTAAGTGGATTCCATGTAAATAAATCCATGTTTGCGTACTAAAATTGAATGTTGATTTGGAATAGATGTACACAGGGGTAAAACATGAAAACATTACATTGATCTAGACTCAAAGAAGAATAGGTGAATGAAAATGGGCCTTGCTGCATGCTTGGTTTGACGCTCTCGAGGGATATTATTTGATAAATTTGCAAGACCATTACAAACCATTATTAATGGAACAAAATATTTTAATAAGTTTATATGTTAAAAAATAATTTATAACATATATTAAAGCCTAGGAATCCATTCATTAAATAAATACATTTAACTTATATCTTATCCCTTTAATGTTTTTGTATTCCCATTTGTGTTCTTAAAAGATTAAAAATTCCCATCCATATGTACTTTTTGGAATAATTAACTGGTTAAAATAATAATAAAAATGTGTAAAGAAGTGTTATTGTCCGAATTTCTATGAATTCCATCATATTACACTTGTTTTCAAGAACTATTAAAACACCGCCACAATGCATAGAAGTTGAGATTTTAGTGACAATAGAAAATAGGGAAATTATTGCATCCTATGTGTATAACTCATCCCCTAACAAAATTTGTGGGATTAAATTCCCATTGAAATTTCTTATACTCCCTTTAGTAGAATTAGATGCTATTATGGGAATGGATCTACTTTTCTTATATAGACATAACATTAAAATATGTGCTATGAAAATAAATCTATGCATCATGAATCATCCTCTAATTTTGTACAAGTTCAAAGAGAAGGTTGAATCTTCTTTAGAACATGCAAATCGTGAATGGATATTAATTCCACAGGATAAATCATATTTATCATAAATGATTGAGTCTATGAAAAATATAATACTTGAATACATGCCCATTGTGATGGAATCATTGAAATGTGTCCCGAAGAATTTTATGCTCTTCCTCTTTGTCAAGAGGTTGAATTTTAAATTGATTTTATAACTAGGGTGTTCCCATTATAAAAGAATCTATATAAAATGGATTTTTATGAACTTATGAAGATAAATAAACTACTAAATGATAATCTAGATAATGGATTTATACCCACATGTACTTCATCGTGGGGAGTACTAGTCCTCTTTTCAATAAGAAGGATGTGTCAATGTGCCTTTTAACTAGTTATCATGAGGCCTAAAAGATCACGGTAAAGAACAGGTATACTCTCCCATAGATTTATGACTAGTTAAATCAGATACATGGGTCATAATACATCTCTAAGGGGGATTCTTGGACATGATACAATCAAGTAATGGTGAAGAAGGATATCCATAAGACTGATTTTCGTATAATGTATGGGCACTATGAGTTCATATTAATGCCATTAAAAATTACTAATACCCCAAAAATCTTAATGGAAAAGATAAATAGTGTATTTATAGACAACCTCAACAAATTTTTGGTATTCTATATAGAATATATTCTAATATAATCCAAAATAAATGAGGATTAAGAGGACCAACTAAGATCTATTCTGAAGTCCTTATGATATGATAATATTTATGAAAAGAAAAAAAATATAAGCTCTAGTGGAATGATGTATCATTATTGGGTCATATTATCAAAATCAATGGGACATATATAGACCCTTTAAAGGTAGAAGAAATTTAAGTACATCTGAGGATAACATATGTGATAAAAATCCATAGTTTCCATATATTATCTCGGTATTATCAATAATTTTTAATAAAATTCATAGGATTTTCAAACCCTATATCCTAGATGACTCATAAAGAAGTCATATTTTTTTGGAATGATGAATGTGATGATTTATTCAAGGATTTTAAAAACATTCTTATCATTTCACCTATAATAATGTTACGCCCAACTGGGAAACTTTTTTTTGTATATAAAAATGCTTCAAAGAAGGTATCAAGTAATGTGTTAATAAAAATAAGGATGTTATAGCCTATGATTCAAGAAAAATAAATTTTCATGAACATAAATACACAATTCATGATTTGGAGTTAGCTATTTGGATTTCTTATTAAAAATCATTCCAAATTATCACATTGGGGAGAAATATGAAATATATATGCATCAAAAGGTCCTCACATATATATTCACACAAAAAGACATGAATATGAACTAATTAAGATGGTTAGTGCTGAATAAGGACTAATGGAACTCAATCCACTACAATCCTAGGAAAGATAATAAAGTGGAAAATTATCTGAGTAGAATGGATTAGACAAATTCATTATTGATGAGAATTGAGAATGATCCAATATTCTTATATTTGGAAAGGATGTACATGGGAAGCCTAAAGGGAAGAACAACAACAATCCTTTCACCAATGATTTCACAACCATACCTTCTGGAGATGATAAAGGATGCTCAAATAGAGGATTTTATAGTTATGAAGAATGAAGAAGCTATAATAAAAGGTAAATACTTATAGTTAAAAGTTAATGAAGTATGAGTTGTGATATTTGGTTTATGATTATGTGTACTATCAAACCCTTAGTTTAAGGAGTTATTGGAGGATACACATAGCTCGTACTTCTCCATCCATCTAGGAAGTACGAAGATGCATCGTGATATATGAGAGCACTATTGGTGGAAAAATATGAAGAAGGATATCATAGAATGTACATCAATGTGTCCTGTATTCCATTAATTGAATGATAAAAGGAAAAAATCCAAGGGGATGATGCCACAATTAACCATAAAAATATAGAAATGTGAAAACATAACCAAGTAAATTTTCAATGGTCTTCCGAAAAAATCAAGAGGATATAATGATATATGGATTGTGGTGGATCATCTCAAAAATACTGCTCACTTCAATGCAATTTTAGAGGACTTCTAACTTGATCAATGTTCAATGATATAAATTAGAGAAGTGGTGAGGATTTTTTGAACAACACTCTCAATTTTATCTGCTTAAGATCCAATATTTACCTCTACGATCTAAAAGAGTCTTACAAAATAAAAAAAATACTTATTTGAGATTTATCACAACTTATAACCCACAAATTAATAGAAAATATGAGTGGTCTATCCAGACACTTGAGGAAATGTTGATATCTTTCTCAATTGACTTAAAATGTTGATTGGATCAACATATTATTCTTGTAGAGTTCTCATAAAATAATAGTTTCCACTCAAGAATCTGAATGGATACCTATAAATACCTTTATGGGAAGAGATTCAGAACACTGAAATGTTGGGTTGAATTTAGGGAAGACAAACTGCTAGGTCCAAAAAATAAAGAGGAAATTGTTGAAAAAGTTAATAACATTCACTATCACATCAAGGATACTCAATGTCAAAAAATATTTATGTTGATAATCATTGATGAGACATAGAGTTTTAGGATATAGATAAGTTAATACTCTTCATATCTCTATGGAATAATTTCATGAGATTTAGGAATACATGAATGATAAGTCCAAGATACATCGATTCCTTTGAGATCCTTGGTCACATTATATCGGTGTCATATCGACTAGAATTCGAACCTAACCTATATCATGTACATGTTTCTTTCCATGTATCTCTCTTGAATAAGTACACACCAGACCCATCAAATGTACTCAATCCAAAGGTGGAACTATTTTGAGAATGATATCTCATACATGGAGAATCCTATGAAGATTTTAGACCATAGTGACAAAGTTCTATTGAATAAGACAATGAACCTAGTCAAAGTGTTATGGAGAAAAAAAATGTATATAGAAGTGATTTGTGAAATGATGGAAGTGGTGAAACAAAATTACCCTAATCTTTATACTATATGATATAATAATTTCATGGGAGAAATATTTGAAGGGGGAAGATTGTAATGACCCTAACTATTATAAATTAAATACCTTTTTTGATTGAATTAAATGTTTTATTGTGTAAAAAACACATGAACTTATTTAGCTTAATTATATCCTATCATATTTCAACTTCCATTAATCATCATAACTATTGATAATATAGACATCTAATAATTATCAAATTATTTTTATAAATATGTGTTTTTAAAAAATCCAATTGACATTGGAAAAGGATGTGATTTCCCCAACCAGTAGGATTATACCCTATGAAGACCATTTATTTTAGCATCCATGGAAGATAGAATCATTGGGATTTTACCTTTTCCAATAAAAATATAAGATCTAAAAAAATTATGCCCAAAAGAATCTGTTTATTGGATAAGATTATGCTCATTGCGATCATGACCTAAACCATGAATGTCGAACCACCCCATTAAAGTCTCACCCTCATGCACCTTACCCTTAGAGAGTTTTCTGATGTAATAAAGTGATATTTATCAACACCCTAATAATATAAATATGTATATTATATTTTATATAATAATGAATATATTTTAATCATATTATTATCAAATTACTAATTTTTTTATAAAATAAAACACAAATTTTATATTTGGTAAATATTAAAATTCAAATAACGAATTTATTTTGATGGATTATGAAATTTTTTAAGTAAATAATATTATTTTAAAATATTATTATTAATTTTCTTTTATCCAATATAAATTATCATATAATTTTTTATGATGTCTAATGTGTTTTTTATAAGGGTTTTAAAAATATTATTATCAAAAAAGTTATATTTTATTAATAAATTCCAATTAAAATTTTAAAATTGAATGCTCACCTATTTATAAAATTATTTGAATAAAATAAATTAATTATGCTGAACGGCCTGATGGCCTTCTTTTTTATTGATTTTCTGATAACCCCCCTTTCAACGGACGAGGGGGGACCCTTATAAGGAATGTAGGCTTAGGGATTACATTTCCAGTAGGCTTTGGAGACATTACATGACCCATAGGTCTTAAAGAGTTCATACAGACTATGACTACTTGAAAGTGCTCCTTCCCGAGCATCTGCATCATGATCTGCTCTCCACATTTGCATGACTGTTCGGCTAGCATGTCCATGTGCAGGAGTGCAAAGGCGTGGTACTGAAGGAAAAAATCCATACCCTATCATTCTTCCAAAGTCCATTTAGCCCGGATCTGGTGGATGTGCTTTGATCTTTCCTCCTCTCAAGTGGTTCCATGTAGAATCTATCTATGCAACTTCAAATCAGGAGGCCTTGAGGGCCTTGAGGGACAAGAAGTCCATGAGGTGGCCTGATGGACTTGGGTTCCCCGAAGGCCTTAAGGACTCCAAGCCTAAACCGGTGGCCCAAGGTGAATAGTCCTGGCTGCTATAGTAAAAAATAGTACTAGCTACAGTACTACAATAGTAACTGCTACAGTACTGCTACAACACTGCAACAGTGCCCCGAAATTATGCCTCTGGTGGGTTTTTGAACCTGGGTCTCATGGATACATTTAGAGAGGCCACACAGACTAGGTTGAGGCTCATGTTAAAATTGATTATAGAATGACAACATTGAAATTACCTAACCGTTAATTTTTTATACTTTTGGTGATAATCGAATTTTTAGGTAAAAAATTATATGTGTTATAAATATATGGTCTGTATTATGACATCATAATGATCCAAAAAAGTTGTAATGAATACAATAAAGGGTATACAATAACAAATATATTCTTAGAAGTTAAAATAATGTTAATATAAGTTCATTTTATTAATTTATTAAATCTTCAATTAATCTTCTAAAACCAATAATGTATTTTATTGTTTTAAAATAGTTTCATTATAGACATGACTATCTTCCAGATCACTAATGTTAATATATTAATAATTTCACACCTTGGACTAATAAAATAATGAAAAAAATCCCATTTGGAAGAACCATTAAAATTATTTTGGTTTTGATTAAATTATTATATAGAGTCCAAAACCTAAGTTTGATTAATAATAAATTATTTAACACTCATTGTCGATATAAAACCACCAATGATTCCATTGATCCTCACTATAAAATTATTTATAACATCCTTATCCTTCACAAACCTCTCTATATTCCTCACTTAATTCTCCCAAACTAAGATCTTCCTAACTATTTGGAATCACGCTCTCAAGGTTTGTGATCCTCTCATTCTCCTCTTTATTTATGTATATTTATTATATTATCAATTTTATCACCAATTACTTATGTTTGTATTTTTTATTAAATATTCACCATAATGTCCATTTGATATCTAAATTATGAGATACCCCCTTAACTCTCATTAATCCCTCCCTTGAATAATTATATTCCCCTATTATGATGATGAAATTTCACCACGATTTTCCATTCCAAACAATTGTGTAGTGAATAGAAGCAGCCATTTCTTACCAAGGGTGTTATCCTTTATGAACATATAAAAATTTAATTTTGGACTTATATGTATTTATTATACATTCATTTATAATGGAATAAGACGTGATGATAAATGATTTCATATTGTATGACCTTTGGGGGACACGTATGCATGTGAATGAAACGAAAGTGACGGGTGTGCTCAACATTTTATAGCACTACAATGAATTTATAATTATTTATTATCAATATAAATCTTATAAGGTATTATGGAGTGAAACAAATCCATCATTTCTCATTTTCTATCATGATTTCATGGAATTTTTCCTTGTCCTATGATTATGATGCCATGTTTTAATTTGTTACCACGTTTCCCAAGTTGTCATTATCACATTTTTATATATCATGCATCATTTTTTATATTTATGACAATCACACATATAATGCCTAATTTATATTCATATTTTCATAAATTTAATTATTTATTGGTGTTAATCTATGTTTAGTCCCTTACTATGCTTTATAGTTCACTCATTTCTTATGTGTTTCCCAAGTTGTCCCATGCATTTTTACATATGATGGAATAATATGATCATATTAAAAATTATTCAATAATGGATAAGAATTATATATTTTATTTGTTTTGTAATATACCTAATTTCAAAATACACTAGACATTTCGATCTTCCAGGTTGTATTATGTGTAATCTTTTGTAATAAATCACGAATTAATGTGTAAAAAAGAGCATGAATGTTATACAAAACATCTATTGAAAAGAAAATCCAAATATTTATTAATATTATATCTTACCCCACAATATTATTTCTCAAATTTTGGATTCAATTTACTTGGAGTGACTCCCCATTATAGAAAAGTTTGGGGAATTGACAAAAAATCTATGCAATTTCACTTATAAAATGGGCTTTCTGATCCTAACTTCTCATCACACAAAAAAATCTTATGGGGATAAAAACTTTTTATATAAAATATTTTAGACATTACTAGTAATATTAGATTGGTTCGGGTATTCTCATAATAACATCCCTCAAAGGCTTAATCACCTTTGCAAAGGACATAATCCATGAAGTGAGGTTTATATTCATATCCTCTCTTTCACATTCATATTTATTTTTATGAACTACTTATTTTTTAAAGTTCATTATATAATATTAAAATTATAACTTAATTATATTTAGTATTTTATTATTTTTTATAATCATTGTTTAAAAGTTAACCACTTTTTCCCCTTTCCACTAATATAATAAACAACATGAAACATGCGTTTTTGAGGACTACTACCTTTATGCACAAACTAATTATTTTTCAATAATTTCATTCATAAAAGGATATAGTAATTGATTTAAAGGGGATAAAATAAATTTATTATATTAGTAAGTTTATTTTTGGAAAAAACTTATATCGAGTTAATGATATTAATTATAAACAATCGTTATAAAATCAACCATCTTAAACAAGCGAACTAAGAAGAGAACCAATTTTTTTCATACGATGTAATTTTTTCTTATCCATCACTTATTTTATTAATTATTTTTATTTACCATATATCATGCCAATAAAAACTATATTATATCACTATTCTACCTTTATGATTATTTTTCAACTAAATCTTTATATAATTATATATCAATCATGCGATGTTCATGCTTGGGTCAGTTTTACCACCTATATTAATAATACTATAAATTTATATCGTGGTTTTTTTTGGAAAAAAATTAATACGATATAAATATATAAATAAATAGTTTTAAATGGTTTTTTAAGGAATATATCAATATTTAATTCATCAATTAAAAAAACACCCTTTGTTGGTTAAAAAAGGCTAAAAATATGCTTATAGTTAATATCATCTTCTAGGATATATAATAAAACACTCATGAAAGGAAATTTAAAATTCATAAAAAATTATAAATCATCCATTAAATAAAATTTAATAATATTTTTATGAAAAAATTTAAAATAATAATGAACACCAACACTACTTGTATGAAATTAGTATGAACATTTAAAATTATAAACAAGCGATGTTGGAAAATAGGTAAAAAATAAAAAAATATTTAAATTTATAGAACGATTATAATTAATTATAATAAATGGTTATAGTTATAATTTATGTTTTTTGGTATGTATTTAACAAACTTAATATAATTATTTAAGACTTTTGGTGCATGTTCAGAATGAATCAGGATGATGTTTAGGGTTTTCTTGTAAAATTCCTCTCTTATAGACAAGTTTTATATTATATTCCTATTTTATTGAATGTAGTGTATACAATGAATGTTTGAGATATTATTCCATGATATTAATTTTATTCCAGGTAAATTATATTCAATTAAAATATCTCTTTTCCCTTGTTTTTTATTTCAATTCTCCTCAAGTTGTATGCATTTTTATTAACTCAATTCACATTCATTGAGCTGTAATTTATCTTCATAAAAGTATTTCATATAAGTTGGGTAGATTCTTACTTTTGATTAAATTATGTTCTATATTAACATAACTTCAATGGGTTTATATGTTTACTACATAATACACTTTTCAAAATATTTTTAATCCAAGAACTATGTTGTTTGTGAGGGACTTTGGTAACTCGAATTTTTTTCATTGAGTTGTGAAGTATATTTTTAATTTTAAACATTATTATAACATAATATTTAATGATATGGTTTTACATATAATTTTTACATCTATCACTATGGGTTAATTTAGTTCTCATTTTAAATACCCTACCATAAATTAAATTTTTATACCTAAAATTATAATATGTTTCAAATAATTCTCATCCTCTCTGGTATTGAATTCATTTAGATAGATATTTCCTTCATGTAAATGTTTGAACTTATGAATTTTATCTATTATTATTATAAAAATATAATATTTATTGATTCATGTGATCTAATCACTTAATTTTTTAATGATAATCTTTGTTACAATATTTTATGATTTTGATTATGTTTTCCTCTTCCAATCAAAAGGAATTAAATTTACAAGATGTTATGTGTAATAAATAAACCTCTATATTATTTTATTTATCTATGCATTTGGTTTATTAAATTTTTATCAATTTATCTTGTTTATGTGTTTATTCTTGTGATACATTTTTTAAATTATTATGAAACCCATTCTTATATTTTTGTTTTAATTATTTGATGATTTTATGTTTTCTTGCAGAACACATGCATATAGTTAATCATTAGGTGGTGGGTGGGCCCTACATAACCTTCTAATAGTTTGGGTGATTCATGACATCTCTTGATACAATTGTGACACTTGTTTTTATGATCGTTCCAAAACGGGAAACAAGATGTGAATCCCAATCCACTAAGTGAAAAAATTTGTGATAACTAATCCACTATGTGAAATAAATTATGATACCAGAAAAAATAATGGAAATAAGGTTTGATTCCTATTCCTCTATGAACACCATATGGTGATATTTGATCAGCAATTTTTAGTTTCTTTACTTTATTTAGTGCCTCTCTATTTTTTAGATGTGATTGGTAAGATAATGGATCTTGATATATGCCTCATAATTTCCTAGTCTTTACATAATATTATATGATTAATAATATTGTGTTACGTATTATCTTATTATGCAATATGAAATGTTTTTGTGATTCCATGTTCTTTGAATCAGAGATTACTCTCTTACATATGTTTTCTCATATGCTTATAATCTCACTCTGAGTAACATGTTGATATGTTGAATATTCCCTTACTGAGTGTTTCATCCCACTCCATCATTATTTTTCCATTTAAAAAGTCATGATAATGAGTTTAATATTTGTGATATATAGTATAAGATATATTATTATTTTGATATGATGAAATTTTCACAATAATTATAAAATATGTCATTTTTAAACTAGACTCTGAGGACAGCAAACCTCATGATTCCTAGGAAGATAATATTATAATATAATGTAATGACTTAAATATGGATATGATGTAAAATAAAGGCCTTTTTTAGCATGGAACACCTAATAATGTGTCAAAACCCTAATATAGTGTGATCCCATCTAATTTCTTTGCATAATTCTACTTAATATAACCTTTTTGTTATAGTGAAGTCTCTACGGATTATTTTAGGATGATACAATTATTTGATCGTGTGCTTGGTTGGGATTGAAATCCTTGAGGGGGTTACCTAATTTAAAAATGTATGGTTATGAACAATGGCCTAATTGGATGACGGTTTGGCATGTGATGCTGGTTTGGTGTACAGAAACCAAAGAGGGGTGTTTTGGGTAGTAAAATAAAAAAAATTGACCAGTACCCACAAAATTGATATGTCAAATAATATATATTCTTATAAAAACAAGTAATTTCAATAGATATTATGTTTTGTGGTATTATTAATAGTTACCAACAAGTACTTTTACTAATAGATATATCTGTTAATATTAATTGATTAATACTATCATAACTTTTATAAAAACTTTAATATTTCACTATATCTTATAAACACCATTAATTAATTAATTAATAGTTAAATTTATTGTAATTAGTTATTAATAACATCCTATATTTTCCCAAAAAGTAATTATGTGGTGATAAATAATCTAATAATAAGAAATATGTTAGAAATTATTTTATATATGTGTATTAATTATTTTTTAAAACCAATATATATTTTCAAAATATATATGTATTTATATATAGAATTAAAATATTTATAATATAATAATATTTCATAAATAAATAAATAAATTTATTGATAAATGATTTTAATTTATAGAGATACAAAAAAATACCAATAACGTAGAATAAAAATAGTGGAGGTAAGTTGTAAGAAAATGATTGGATACAAATTTATTTTTTTAGAAATATTATATTTTTGATTTACACAATTAGTAATAATGTTTTTTAATAAAAAATAATGTTATAAAATTTTATAATATTACATATATAATATTGTTATATTTTTATTATTTTTATATATATTTTTTATATTTTAATTTTTTATTAAATCATATAATATTATATGTTATATTATATTTCTTCACTAGATGTTTTAGGGTTTTGTTGACTTTTGTATTTGATCTTGTTTCACATTCATTCTCTGTAACGACCCAAAAAAATTTAATGAAATTTTCTCTATGTCTAATTAATTATACTGTTATGTAAGAAGGTTATATAACGTATGAACTTACATGTTTTTATGTTTTTGGATTTTAAAATACCCTTAGGAATTGCGATCGTTGCTAATATAGTTGTTGAACAGTGAAGACATGATTAGTATAAATATAGGGCATTAAAAAATCCAATCCGCTCAGAAAAAGGAAGTGATGGACTCATCCAATAGACTTTCCTTATATGAATCCTATCTATCAAGGCATAGAAATGTGGTGGTGTCATTGTGATTCTCTCTTGACCAAGCCCAATCCAAGCTTCAACAAGTTAAGGTAGAAGAACCACCAATAGTAGAAGTAGAAGCTAATAAATATTACCACTTGAGCGATGTTATCTGAGCCACCCCAAGAGTATGTCACCAGTGCATAACTTACCCTTTAGTCTTATGTGGGTGTTATAAGGGGTTATGTAACAAGACCGTGGCACTATAATTATGTGCATTAGTTTGGTATAGAATAAAGAGTATACATTCATATTTTTTAAATCACAAAGAGAATTTTTAGTTAATATTCAATTAAGAAATCTATTTTGATGAATTAATGGATTTTTGAATTAAATAATATTTTAATAAAATATTATTAATAAATTAGTTTTATTAAATATAAATGATCATATAGTGAATACAATTGTAATTTTTATTAAGTTTGGAAAGATTTTTTTTCAAAACACATTAATTTTCAATAACTATTCGTATTTATTTTAAAAGAAAAAATTCACATATTTATAAAAATATTTATATAAAATTAAAATTATTTTTGGAATCAGGATGCCGAAATTATCCAACGGTGAATTTTTCATAATTTTATGAGATAATTGAATTTTTGGGAAACAATTAAATACTGATTAAATATATAGTTTGTTTTATGACAACATAATGACTCAATAGTGATGTCACAAAATATAATAAACATAATTTTCAGTCAATATATTTTATACCATTAAAATAATGTAATTTATTTTTGTTTGTTTTATTTTACAAATCCTTGGTGGACCCTCCAAGACTTATAAAACATTTTATCAATTTAAAATGATTTCCTTGAGAGTGTGACTCACCACAACAAAATCAACCCTAATATTTTAAGAATTTAGGCCACTGTCTTTACAAAATATTGTTTTGCACTCCCCCTTGCTCCCAATAATCCTCTTTCAGGCCTCCCTAAAGCCTTCGAGGTCACACTTCCATGTAAGGGATTCTTTCCTTTCTCATTTTATCTATGTTTCATAATATTGCCATGCAATTTTATTTTAAATTATAAATGTTGGGGTATGATTTAAAACCTCCCCATATTTTTCTCCATATTGTTTAATGATGAGATACCCATTTCTCTCTCATTAATTCCTACCAAGTACTCCTTTTACCATGCCAAAATTCCGTAAGAGATTTCTCTCTCCTCATTTACATTCAAGAAATTCTTTTGAATTAAAAATATAAATTTGATTACATATGATGGGACATGTATCTATAATACCCCTTGCTATCCATTTCATTTAAATATTTTGATACACCCCTTACACTCACATCAACCATTTTTGTAAACTCTTATGTCACACTGTTATGCTGTCGAAATTGAACGACGATTTTCCAAGACAATGTCATTGTGTAGTGAATACCATGCCTATTTATATATTAAGGGTATTCACCTTTGTGAACATTTACGTATTGATTATATAGTTTCATGTATTAGTTCCACATTTTTTATCGTTGAATAAATTATTATTATTTATGAATCCATGTTATATGATTCATGTGGTACACTTATGCAGAAAATGAAATGATTAAGAAGGGTGTGCCCTGATAGCGCTCCAATGCATTGTGTAAATATTAGTATCATGACACATCATGTTCAATGATTTTTTACTCATGCTAATTCAAGTGTTATGAGGTTTTACTCATTCTCCATGTTCAATGAGCCATGGCTCAAATAGAAACAATGTTAAGTATTGTTGCCACATTTCTATGATATGATAGTCATGCTATATCATAACATTATGTTCATTTTTTTATTGCTCCATTGATATACCTATTTACTGACATGTATTGTATTCTTCATGTTATTCCTTGTTTACTTCCTTTCTAGTATTTATAGCTCACCCTTTTCTCATGCATGTCCAAAGGTTATCCCATGCAATGCTAAGTACGAGGGAATATAGTGGTGATGTAAAAGATGTCTTCAATAAAGATGTTGTGTTTCATGTTTTAAGTCATTATTTAATGTTCCTAAGACCCAAATAAACTAGACCTCTCGATATTCTATGTTGTATCAAGTGTTTATTTTAAGTAATAAATCATGTTTAAGTGGGTAATAATGATAAGGGTTGTTATAGTTAGTATTTGAGGATAGGTTTAGTTATTTTTGGGATTAGGATTAGAAAACCCTAGTCAAATCCATATGTATAAGACTATTTATAATAAAAACATCTCTATATTTTGGTGATTATTGAGTAAGTGGTTTATCTATAAAACACATCCCTATCTGGATATGAGTAGGTAGAGGCATCTCAGGAATAGATGTACCTAGGCATGAAAACTATGACAAGGAATTTCTGGTTTGACCTAGGGTATGCTGGTACACAACAATGGTCCTTAATAAACTTTTGGTTATGACACTCTTGGGGGATATACTTTGATAAATTCAAAAGAATATTATGAACCATTGGTATGGATATAAAAAAATTAACCTAAGAATAAATGTTGGGAAGTGGACCATGGATAACATATATTGAATCCTATAAATTCCTATGTTATGGAAATAAAAATTATTTATAAGTCATTTGTTTTTTCCTTGGATTACCCTTTATGTGTTACCCCTAAATTTCCTTTTATTCCAGCCAATGGTCGGTAATAGGGGGTCTCGAGCTAACAATCTTTTCGAAGAACAATTTGATGAATGTTATAATGAGATGACCCATCCAATGGGAGTAAGAACCGCGAAATATGTTATGATACTCTCTCAGTTAACTTAATATTTGAATAGAAACATGGGTCAAGAGGAACATTCAAACCCCCCCTATGAAAGAACAAGTGACTATCGAGATCATCATGAGACAATGGCCTCCTACTTTTAATGGATCATCTAATCGCTCAGTCACCGAACAATGGATCAAACCCATTGAACAGATACTATGAATCCTTCAATGTTCCAAAAATGAGAAGGTTATTCTGGATGCTTCTCATATAGAGGGTGAAGACGATCAATACTAGACATTTATCCAAAAATACGAAGCCTGAGGAGGAGATCAAGGCGTTTGAAATAAAGGATTTCCGGAAAAAGTTTTTCGATAATTATTTTCCTTCCACCCTCCGACTTAATATGGAAATGTTCTTCCCCTCCCTAAAGAACAATATGGTGAATCCATCAGATCAGATAAGGACAACTCTACAAGGATTACATGATATGCCTCGGGCATTGTCGTTACCCCTTAATGCAAGGTTGACCACATCTTTAGTGGGCTGAAACATAGCCAGTGAATAGCCCCGGAGATCCATGACTTCGACCACTATGAGGAAATTGTATGATGTTCCCTCAAGGACAAAATGGAGATCAGATAATCTCAGTGGTATCCTAAGGATAGGAAGCATAATTTGGAATTCAATTCTAGATGTCCAATGGATAAATACAAAGGTGCTTAGAAAATATAACACCTCACTTTCCGAGGGTCTGGAAAGAAGATCCATTGAAATTTCTTGAAGGGGGAGAGGAAATGCTTTAGGTGTGGAAGAGAAGGGAACCTAGTCATTAACTACCAACAAGAGAATCCCACAGGTGGGAAAGTGGAGAGGAATTGTCTTTTCGACAATCAATGCATTGTTCATTTCTTCAAATACAAAGAACCAGGGCACCTTTATAATTAGTGCGCAAAGACAAGGGTTTCTAGAGGAAACCAACAACCTTTAAGGCAGTAAGGGAGAGTTTCTTCTATCACTACCACAGGAGTGAACCCTGAAAACGAAGTAGTTGAAGGTATGCTAGTTATTCATTAAATAAGTGAAAACAAACTTTTCGATTGAAGTTCTATGCATTCTTTTATATCCCGAATGAATAGTAGAACAATACCAACACCCCCAAAAATCATGGATGTAAAGATGTTGGTGAGTACAAAAAATGGGTAAATCGATGCATCCCATGAATATAACTCCTCCCTGTCATAATTTGTAGATTTAACTTCTCAGAGAACCTCTTCCAACTCCCTCTGGTGAAATTTGATGCGATTATTGGAATGGATTGACTTTACTTATATAGAGCCAACATAAATTTCCATGAGAGGGAAA
This sequence comes from Viscum album, assembly GCA_963277665.1. NCBI lineage: Eukaryota > Viridiplantae > Streptophyta > Magnoliopsida > Santalales > Viscaceae > Viscum > Viscum album. The sequence goes on from OY728164.1 coordinate 1,170,799,451, forward strand.
TCACTCTCCATATGGAAAATCGACCAATGATTCTATACAAGTGGAAGAAGGAAGATAAATCTTCAATAAAACCATCGTGTCAAGAATGGATATTTCTTCCCTATGATCACGCATATCCGGCACAGATGTTTGAGTCCATGGATGCAACCATACTTGAAGATATGCCTATTGTAAGGGATTTCACTAAAGTGTTTCCAGATTAATTGCCTGGTCTTTCTCCTAGAAGAGATGTTGATTTCTCAATTGACCTTATACCTGAGGCATTTCCAATACCAAGACTTTGTATAGAATGGATTTTGTGGAGATTTAGGAGTTGTAGAAAAAAGTACTGGAGAATATGGATAAAGGGTTTATATGACCAAGTTCTTCCCCATGGGGTACTCCAGTCCTCTTCGTCATGAAGAAGGATGAGTTAATGTGCCTTTGCATTTATTATCATGAGCTCAAAAAAATCATGATAAAAAAAATTGTCCTCTACCTCAAATTGATGACTTATTTGATCAGCTACATGGAGCACAATACTTCTCGAATTTGGATCTTCGGTCAGGATATTGCCATGTAAGGGTAAAAAAGGAACATATCCCCAAGACTACTTTTTATACAAGATACGGGCCCTATGAATTCATAATAATTCATTTAGGACTCACTAATGTTCCAGAAATTTTCAGGGAATTAAAGAATATTGAATTTAGAGATTACCTTGAAAAATGTGTGGAAACCTTTATATATGATATTCTAATGCACTCAAAGACCATGTAGGATCATGAGGATCTTCTAAGAACTAAAATAGAGACCTTATAGAAGGAGAAGCTATATGAAATGTACAACAAGTTTGTGTTGTAATTGAAGGAGGACTCATTATTGGTAATATAATCACAAGCAATGAGATTTAGATGGATCCTTACAAGACAACTGTAATTAAGGGATGGCTGAGGCCAACATCGGTAACAGATATCAGTATCTTATTGGGGTTAGCAAGATATTGTCACCGATTTTTGAGAAATTTCTAACGATTGTCCAACCCTCTTACCATGATAACTCCGAAGGGTGTTAGGTTTTCTTAGAGTGATTACTGAGAAGAGAGATTCAAGGAGTTTAAAAGGAGGCTTATTACTGCTCATGTGACCACATTACACACAAGTGTATAGATTTTTTTGTATTTAGTGATTCTTCAAAGAAGGTACTGGGTTGTGTGTTGATAAAGAAAGATAAAGTGATAGCCTACACCTCAAGGCATCTTAAAATCCCTGAGAAAAACTATTCCACGGATGATCTAGAGTGAGCATCTATGATCTCCATGTTGAAAATCTGGCAGCATTTTCTCGATTGAGAGAGGTGTGAGATGTATACAGATCACAAGAGCCTAAAATCTATATTCACACAAAAATAGATTATAATTAACCAACAATTGTGGATATAAATCATCTAGTATTATGACTGCTCGATCCATTACCACCCAAGGACTGTGAACAAGGTAGATGATTCTCTATGTAGAAAGGATCATGCATCATTATCAATGATGAGAATTGAATAGTATACAATCTAATTAGATATTTAGAGGATGGGCATGGGAATCATTTTGGGAGGAACATAATTAATCATTTCACAAATGATTTCTCAACCACCCCTCATGGAGAAAATAAAGGACGATCAAAGAAAGGATGTGGAAATTCTAAAAAGGGAGGATGCTATCAGAAATGGTAAATCCATAGAGCCTGTGGTTGAAAAGGATGGAATTCTGAGATTCGGATCATGAATATGTGTACCATCTTATCTAGAGATAAAGAAAAAGATTCTGAATGATGCACATATCTCAACCTTCTCTATTAACCTAGGGATAAAAAATATGAATCGAGATCTATGAGAAAACATTAGGTGTGACAATATAAAAAGAGAGATTGATGAATATACATTAATGGGCCTTGTATGTCAGCAAGTAAAGGATGAGAGGATAATGTCTAAGTGAATGATGAAACCACTACCCATACTAACATGGAAGTAGGACACCATTACCGTGGAATTTTTCCCTGAACTTCGAAGGACATCCAGATGAAACAGTGCTATATGGGTTATTGTGGATTGCTCTACAAAGATATCTCACTTTATCAAGATTCGAGAGGATTTCTCATTAGATTAACATTCATGGATTTACCTAAAATAAGTGGTAAGGATGCATGGAGTACCACAATCTATTGTATCTGATCGTGATCAAATATTCACCTCAACGTTCTAGACAATTCTCAAACATGCTCTAAACTCTGAATTGAAATTCTGTTTGGCCTATCATCCACAAATTGATGGCCAATATTTCCCAACCATTCAGAAACGGGATGATATATTATGATCATGTTCTATGGACTTTAAAGGAGGATGAGACTAGCATCTTCCACTAGCTGAATTCTCCTATAATAACAGTTTCCACTTGAGCATCCAAATGGAACCATATGAAGAAATTTAAGGTAAATGGTTAAGAACACTGGTATGATGGGATGAAGTCATTGAGAATTAGCTTCTAGGACCTGAAATGGTCAAAGAAATGGTAGAGAAGGTTAAAGCCAATCAACAACATATGAAGGGAGCCCAAATTTGACAGAAGATTTATGAAGATAACTGTCGATGGGACCTTGAGATCAAAGTTGGATATATAGTATTTCTATGCATATCTATGTGGAATAAAGTCACGAGGTTTTTAATTAAAGGGAAGACATGTCCTAGGTACATCGACCCCTTTGAGATTCTGGATCATTTTGGGGATGTGGCTTATTGACTAGCACTTCCACAAACAATGGGAAAAGTACCTGATGTCTTTCATGTATCTATCTTAAAAATGTACATACCAGACCCTTCACATGTACTCTCTTCAGAGGTAGTAATGTTATGGGATGATCTTTCTTACGAGGAGGAATCGGTGAAAATCATAGATCGTAGAGAAATCATTCTACGAAATACGGAAATTCCCCTCATCAAGGTGTTGTGGTGCAACCAAAAGTTTGAAGAGGAAACATTCGAATAAAAGAAACTGATGAAGAAGAGTTACCCACATCTTATTTAGTGTGAAAAAATAAAATCTCAAGGGACAAATTTCTTGAGGGAGAAGATTGAAATGTCCCAAACATTTATTAATTAAAATTCCTTTGAATATAATGAAATGTCGTATTATGTAAGATGGTTATATACCATATGCACTATCTAGGTTTTATGTTTTTGGATTTTAAAATACCATTAATAATTGTTATCTTTGTTAAGATTGTCGTTAAACAGTGATCAAATGATTAGTATGAATATAACGATTTAACAAATCCAATCCACATAGACTAAAGATGTGATGGAGTCGTCCAATAGACTTACAACATATGAATCCAATTGGCCAAAGCATGAAAAAGAGGTGGTGTCATTGGGCTTCACTCTTGACCAATCCCAAGCAGAGCTTCATCACGTTATATCGAGTGGAACCACCTATAGGCGAAGTGGAAGCCGATAGAAATTACCCCTTGAGTTATGTTATCTGAGCCTCCCCAAGAGTCTGTCACTATCACATACCATACCCTTCAGTATTATGCTAGTGTTATAAGGGGTTATGTAACAAGACCTTAACACTAGGATTATGTTCATTACATTTGTATAGAATAAAGAGTATACATTCATATTTTTTAAATCACAAATAGAATTTTTTTTAATATTCAATTAAGATATATATTTTGATGAATACATGGATTTTTAAATTAATTAATATTTAAATAAAATATTATTTCTAAATTAAGTTTAATAAATACAAATGATTGTATAACGAATAAAATTTTATGTTTTATTTATGTTTGAAAGCTATTTTTTTAAAACCCTGGAATTTTTCATAAATGTCTATTTTTATTATAAAGTAAAAAAATTAAAATATTGTGATAATTATTTTGATAACTGAATATTATTTTTGGAATTATAACGTCGAAATTATCCAATGGTGATTTTTTCATAATTTTTTGAGACAATCCAATTTTTGGTTAAAAATTAAATACCGTTTAAATATATAATGTGTTTTATGACATCATAATGACCCAATAGTGATTTAGTAAAATACTATTAACATTATTTTCGTCCAATATATGTTTTGATATTAAAATAATCTTATTTTATTTTTGTTTGTTTCATTTTACAAAGCCTTAGTGGACCCTCCCAGACTTAGAAAACATTATATCTTTTTAAAATGATTTCTTTGAGAGAGTGACTCACCACCACAAAATAAAACCTAATATTTTTAGAATTTAGGGCATTGGATGTATAAAATAATGTTTTCCACTCCCATTTGTCAAAAAAATGGCCAAAATCTATGGTATTCTTTGTGTCTTTGATTAGTTTAATGTGGGGTGACCCAAACCTAAATAATAATGAATTCCCTCTTATTACCTATATAAACCCACCGATTCTCCCACATCCTCTTCGCTGAAAGCCTTCATAGGTCTTCCATCCTCTGCCCTCTTTTCTATAGGATCCTTCCAAGGATCCCCAAGATCCCAGTAATCCTCTCTCAAGCCTCTCCCAAACCATTGAGATCACATATCCAAGTAAGGTATTTCTTCATTTCTCATTTTATTCATGTTTCTTAATATTGTTATGCCCTTTTATTTTCAATAACAAATATTAGAGTATTATTTAGAACCTCTCCCATACTACCCAAATTATGTTTTAATGATTAGAAACCCCTTTCTCTCTCACTAATGCCTCCCTGGAACAGTCGTTACCATGCTGAAATTATTTATGGGATTTCTCGCTCCTCATTTACATACAAGAAAATATTTTGTATTAAAATTATAAATTGCATTATATGTGTTGGAACATGTGTATATATGAACAAATTAATTTTTAATTTATTAAAATTTCATGATACACCCCTTTCACTCTCATCAATAATTTTTATGAACTCTCACGTCGTGCCGTTATGCTGCAGAAATTGCACTGCGATTTTCCAAGACAAAGTCATTGTGTACTGAATAACATTCCAATTTATCATTTCATAATATTAACCTTTGTGAAAATTTACATATTTATTATATAGTTTCTTTTATGAAAACCACATTACGTTATCTTTGAATAAATTATGATATTTTATGAATCCATGTTATATGAACAATGTTGCACATTTATGCATGAAATGATATGATTAAGATGGGTTCACCCTGATAGCGCTCCAATGAATTGGATAAAGATTAGCATCCTGTTACGTCAAGTGCAATGGGGGTTTACTCATGATAATTAATTTGCAATGAGGGTTTACTCATGACCTATGTGCAATGCGCCTTGTATCATTCTAAAACCATGTTAAGTGTTATTGCCACATTTCTATGTTTGGATACTCATGATATATCTTGTCTCTATGTTCATGTTTCTTTTATTCTCCATTGAGATACCTATTGACTAACATGTATTTTATTATTCATGTTATTCCTTGTTTAATCTATTACTAGGATTTATAGCTCACCCTTTTCTTATGCACGTCCACATGTTGTCCCATGCAATGTTATGTACGAGGGAATGTAGTGGTCATGTAAAGGAAGTTTTCAATAAAGATGTTTTGTTTCAAGTTTTAAGTCATTATGTAATTTTCCTAATCCCCAAGTAAAATATACCTCCCAAACATATATATTGTATCGAATGATGATTTTATGTAATAAATCATGGTTATCTGTGTTATAAAGAGAAGATTTGTTATATTCTCTGTCACTTACGATTCAGTGTGATAGGATTAGGGAAAACATGGAACTCGTTGTTCTATCAATGTTCTATTCCAATTGGCCAACATTAAGAATCTATTATTCATCTTTGATGTGATTTCTGGTATTGATAATTGTTCATCCCATTTATGTTTTGTTTTATCTGATCAAGATGAATTTGGTAATTTTTATTCCTTCCTTGATAGGAAGACACAAGTAATGGTGTTTTAAAAATTTATTATGTAGCATTACTGGAAGATATTTTTGGCATCAATTTAAGGAATTTTAAAGTTTGGTGGAGTTATTTTATTTATTTTCATCATTCTGGAATCAAGATGTTTTGAAGAATCCATCTAGTTTGTTGATTATTTCTTACACTCACGGTAAGAAAGTGGAGAAGATTCAGTGATTCCTAGATAGTTTCATATATAAGACCAAGATATCCAACACTATTTTGTTCTATTTGACCAAGGATTTAACATTGAGTAATTTTTTTACCATACTATAATGACCATATTGATTCATGTTGATGTAGATATTTTTTTATAAAGCATGGTGGTTGTGTAGTTGCTCGGATCATAGATCTACAAGTGATTTGTTTTTCATCAGTTCTTTCATATTTGGATTTCTATGGATCTTCACTATGGAGGACTATAATTTACTACAAATATCTGAAATTTATTAGTATCATAATTTCTTGGATACCCCTAAAATATATGGTTACATTTTTCTAATTATGGGTATTTGTCTGTAAATTTTTCCAAAATTATAAGGGTTGACTAGATGTTCTTTAATGTAATTGCATCTATTAAATAAATATCTATGAAATTATGGATAAATTGTTTTATTAATCAATCATAGTCAACCAATTTATAACAAAATGATTTTAATTTTTCTAAATAATGAAATATGTGTAAATTTTTATTACCTTCCTATATATATTTAGTGACAAAAATTCTGCAATTTTTGTTCCAACCCCCAACAACATTTGTAAAATAATATTCTATTTCTCAATGGAGGGCCATTAATTTTTTGAAAAAAATTATTCTTGTACCGGTAATTTGGATTTTTTATGTGTTCAGAGGTATTCGCTCATTTATATGCAAGAGGATGACATTTTTTTTATTTTATTATATTTAATTTTAATAGAAATTCTGATAAATAATATTTTCAATGTTCTCATGTTCTTATTGATCTATTATAGGCCTCCTAATTTTGACATATCTATCAAAAAAATATGTTCTTATTTTCTTTGGATTATTTATAGTAATCTTTTTAGAATTATTCGATTCTAGATTTGAACCGATCTTTTGGAAAGTTTATAATTAAAATTCAAAACCATTTTTTTATGGTGAGTCTCATTTAATGATTTGGAATGACACCTATATAATTTTAAAATATGATATGACATGGTGAAATAATTCTTTTGAGGCTATTAAGTACCAATTTCTAGCATCAGTCTATGATTTATGTTAACTGGTTAATTTTTTTATAATTTAATTTGTAATTAAAAATGATTAATTTAAACTATATAGATATAAAATATTAGCTTCTTTAAATATATTTTTAGATAAATAATTTAATATTTCATATGTGGTATTTTTATTTTATATGTAGCTGTGATGATTTATTTAATAATATTTTCTCATTTCCCCCATGTTTTGGAATTTTTTTTTGTATTCAATCAAGCATATAAATATAATACTGAACTTATTTATCATTGGTGCATCTTTTTATGTCTTATAGTTTTGAAACAATTACTTTTTGTTCAATCAATGAAATCCTTTGATAAACTTATTCTATTTTCTCAAAGACGTCGTGATGTTGATATTGTATCTATTATAATATTCCTAGTATTTATCGTTGAATATTTTCGACTATGGTGACTCATTATTTTATGATATATATTTTACTTAATGTATTTTCGTTATGTGTGTGTGTCTATTGCAAAAATTTTATGAATAAAAATCATTTTCTCCAAATTGGGTCCTGATAATTATTTTAGTGTACGTTGTGTTATATAAAATACAATCACTCTAAAATATTTCTTGAGTTTAGTGTAAAAAAATTATTTTTTCACAAACTCATATTACTCTATAAATTGTTGGTTGTATTGGGTTTGAACTATGATTTTATGAAAAACGCTCCCTATTATTTACTTACATTCATGATTTAATACATAATGATATGAACAATAAAAAACCAAAAGATTTATATTCCCATATTATTTGTGAAATTATATACATAATATAATAACATGAAATTGGGATACAAAAAAATTATTTAAAACTATAAAACATTCCCTTAAAATAAATTCATCATCTAAAACTGAATGGGATAACATGGGGGACTGCATATGAAAAGGGTGACCTATAAAATTCTATAATGGAATAAGAAATGAATAACATATGAAAGTATTACATGTGAGTCAATAGGAATTTCAAGGTGACATAAAAAGAGTGTGAATCATAACATGAACATTTAAGCATGATATAAGATGAAAACATTTAAGAAACTAGAGAATGTGTCAATGACATAAAAATGACAGATAAGTATATGTGTAAACTAACCACAAAGGCATCCTAAAATAATTTAAGTAGGATAAAGTCTTATTAAACATAAATGTAATCTCATAAGATTAAAAAATTTCCTAATTCATTGGAGGGATTTATAATTTCAGACCCACCAGCTACATTCAGATCATGTACATGAATTTGTGTGCAATGTAGATCATACATCATAAGGATGCCTTTAATGCCATTTAACACCAAAATTATGAAATACATTTTACATACACGGAATTACCCATTTAGATAAGGAAATTTAAAACTATTTTAATTACCTTTTGAGTAATTGGGGATGGGTGTTCAATATAAAAATGGTTGGAATGGAAAAGTGATAGATTTTTTTGAAACATAACAAGCGTACATAAAGATTTATGTAAGTTTTAATGAGAGTGAAATGTGGTCTTTCATTACATAATAATCATAAGGATAGTAAAGTTATGTGTAACAACATATTTCAAACTGTAAAATTGGTAATAAAAATATCTTAGTATAAAGAACGTACATGAAATAAAAATGATGAGGAGAGAATACCATATATTGAGAGGGAGCCAATAAATTATTGATAAGAGATTATTAAGAGACTGAAAAAAATTGGAGGGAATTAGAAAGGGATAGGGAGATTAAATTCATTATCAATGGGGTTTGAGTGAAGTGGAGTGGGTTGATTGGTGGGTATTTATTGAAAAATATGGGAGAATTATATATTGATTTCTAAAGATATGTTTTTGACTCTATATGAAAAAAATAATATAGTTTTGGAGGTTTCATTAATGGTTTAAATTTTTTTGAAATAACATAAATAACAAAATATTTTAAAGGGGAAAAATATTTTTGATCATGGATTCCCCTTATACTATTTATTACTTATCCCTTGGAAAATAATGATGTCCTGATACATAGTTTATATTCATAATATATTTAATTTTTACCCAATAAGTAGAGTATTTCAAAAAAATTAAAAAAAACAATTAGATAATTTCAATATCATGGTTTCAAAAATAATTTTTATTATATTAGAATAATTCTCTGATGATGAGAATTTGATCTTTTTAAAATAATATTCTTATTTATAGATTTTTTTGGTTTCCCGATGATAAAAGTTTTCTAAACCTTATAAAGAATATATTTGTGAATCATTTAATTATATTACCATTTATATATAAATAATATTTACTAAAAATATTATATGAACAAAAAACTAATTTCTAAATTATTTATATTATAAAAATTTTGTTTTAATTAAAATATAATATTTTCCAAAAGTAAATTTTTGGTTTATTTAATCACTCTACAGTAAATATTTCATCAATGTTTAAGATGGTTAATAGTATTTCAATAATGGTAAACTATATTTTATAATTGTTCAAAAATAGATAAAGTTAAACATGCATTTTCTATGAATACATTTAGTAATAGTATATTAATTTACTAAAACGTGATTTTCTTTTATGAATGTTCATACCATTACATTCCTCCCCAATTAAGAAATTTCTCACCCAAAAATTTTAATTTCAAAAAATAAAATAGATGCGGGAAATTTTTGTTCATCTAATATTCTTGTTCCCATATTTCTTACTCAAAATTTTATTCTTCCATAACAATTTGACAATGTGGGTTGTGTTGTTTCAAACAAATTTATCTATACAATTTAATATCTTCAGAGACTACACCTCATATAAAAGATCATTCTTTAGGGGTACCAAATATATATTACGTACATGTGAGGGGTTCAATCTATAATTCCTTAAATGGAATACATGAAACATATCATGTACATGGGAAAGGTTAAGTATGAGTTCTAGTTGATAGGCCACACCTCTGATGCGACCAAGAATCTGAGATGAATCAATGTTTATTTGAATAAGCATACCATTCTTCACAAATCTCATGAATTTCATCCATGAATTTTTCTATGGATGAACTTATATCAAAACTCAAATTATAGGTCTCATCAATGATTTTCTAGATATATTTTATATTGAATTTGTTCTGATTTCTAATATCATTTAATGGTTTGAACCTTCCCTATCATCAATTGGAAAATATTGGGTCCCAAAATGTTTCTCACTCAAGATTCCTCCAAACATGTTGGAGTCTTATAACACTTCCCATACATTGCCTCATGTGGTGGAATTTTAATGCTATAATGGAAAAAGTTTTTATATAAGAACTACAATAGGGGAAGGTCATATTACCAAAATCTATGTAAATATATTAAACATGATCTAAAAATATCCTCTAGAGTTTAGATAGATCTCTCAGATTGACCATCCATATGATGGTTATAGGAAGTACTAAAAACTCAAGTCTTTGTCTAGTGATTACTAAATCCATCTCTAGAACATCACGGTAAACCTCAAATCATGATCACATATAATGTATATTGTCACTCCATGTTGTCTTACAACTTACCTCATGTATACCATAGTGATTTATTAAAGAGATAAATATTCCTTTATTATAATTAAATTCACAAATATTTTATGAAAATTGACTAACACCAATATGGTGTTATTGCCTTGACCTGCCTAGGGGAGTACTAGTATGAATCAAATTGTTCAGTTTTTACATTTCTATAATGTTAGGGGAAATTGTCTCATCACATCCTTATACGTATGTCCTTCACCATGACATTTTTACATACCAAGAATCAAAATATAAATTCAATAATATCCTTCTTCAACCTATCCCACTATATGTTTTTATTCAAATCTCAATACATATATGTGATTCTAAATTGAATATAAAGTGATGTTCTATGAAAATAGTTTATACGGTCCATTTTTATCTTTGGTTTTTATGGGATACGTATAAGGGATTCCAAACTTATATCTTTTTATATTACAAAGTTGAACACTAAAATATTCCCAACCTTTTTTTGTAGCACCTCATATTCATTTTGGGCATCCTTAGTCCTCTCCAGAATGGATGATTGAGTAGTTATTTTATAATGATAGGATAAATATCCTTTTATTATTTCATTTTCCATCATCTTAATTTCTAAGAAGATTGGATACTTTTCAATCCCTATCATATATATAGTTAAAGTATATTTTCTAGTTAGATAATCTAAAAAAAATTCTTCATAATAGGGTAATATATTGAACAGTCATAATACTTGACAATCACTAACCACATTCATTGGTTCATATTGAGACACATTTGTGTGAATAAATAACTGGGTATTTCATTCTCCTTATATATATAATAGTTCTCCCAATAGAGATAATACAACCAAATCATTAATGTAAAAATCGATGCAGCCATATCAAAATAATGGGTTGGGTGGCTTTTTCATGGTAAATTAATCAGGGGGAAGAATGTGTTAATACATTCTCATCTTCTATGAGTACAAATACAAATTCATTTTTGGGCCAATAACTATATATCAAAAATCATTCCCCACAGGTGGATAATGTGATCATATGTGTAGTTATTGTACTATTATTTAACTCTTTAAAACTCTCCTCGCATTAACTTGTCTTAACAAAATTCACCCCTTCTAGGTAATCTTGGTTAGTGGGATTGAAAATCATTATAAGTTTCTCACAATTCAATGATTGTACCCAGCTAATCTAAGGAAACTACTAATCTCGGTCATAGATAAATGTCCCTACCATCTTTCAACTTCTGCTATATTCAAAGAATTTATAACTATTTCTTTCATTGTGATCCATGCCCCACGAATGTTACTTTCTCCATCCAATACTCCCATTTACTATAATTTTCATACGAATTTTTCTTCTTCAATGTCTTTAGTACATCATTCAAATAATACAGACATCGCTCTTTTATTTTAGAGTATATAAGAATATCATCAATAAATACTACCAAAATCAAATCAAGGTAAACCGAAAATACACTATCGATTAATTCAATTAAGATAGATGGATAATTTTTGAGTCTAAATGGAATCCCAATAAACACATAGTTCCCTTAAATTTTTTAAAAAATAGTCCTAGAGATATCCTCCTTCACCCTTACATGATAATTTCCATAATAGATATATATATATATATTAGGGAATTATTATATACCATGTAGTAGATCAAATGGTACATAAATCCATGTATGTAGAATTTTTTTTTCATAATCTTGTTACGATCATGATAACCAATGAAGAGGAACATTGATGCATCATTTATCTTGATGATGTGGACTGGTGCACCCCGTGACGAAGCACTTGTGTGTGTAATCCATTATCTAGATTCTCATATATTTTCTTCTTCCTAACTTCATGTTATTTAATGAACATTATATATAGAATCTTGTATATTGGAAAGTATTTGTGTGAATGATCTATTAAGGACTCAACCTCATGTATTAAAGGAAGACCTGGAAACTCTTTGGGAAACACAACAACATATTCTATTATTATGGGCTTGCCACGAAGGATGATAATTCCCTTAGTCTTAATTATTTTATCTAAATATGCCTCCTTATATAAAAATAGTATCCATACATGAGAAGGTGATACTAAAGTATCTTCATTCTCCTCCTTTGTAATATTCTATGAATATATGGGTTAAAAATTTCAAGAGTATTTTGATTCTTTTTAATAGAGAGGTAAAATTTTGGATCAAAACTCATAATTAAATTAAAAGTGTTAAAATTAATAAATGTAATGTTTTGAGATGAGAAGGGATTTGAGGGAGGTATCCATGGTATTCCGATCAAATTTAGAGGCTTCAGGTTATGTTTTGATATGTTTCATCATGTTTCTTCCATATGCATGATTTGGTGTGGTTGGTTTTGGAGAAACCAAAATAAACCTTGATGATATGGAGGTTTTCGGTTCACTTTTAACATAAAATAGTTGATTTTCATGGTTCAAGAACATTTTTGGGTAAACAATATGAGGGAAAATATGAAACCATGCAATGATAACGTAGGCTTGAATCATGGATCTTAGCCATGTGAGGTATTATACAAACCCTACATATTGCTCTAGAAGTGAGGCAGTACTGATTACATGGTTGTCACATGGATTTTATAACAGCGTGACCTAACCTTATTACACAAGGGGGTTTCATAATAGAGGGAACACAGTTGGAGTAATGTTAGAAAAATTATGTGTCCAAACATGCATCTTACTAAATTTCACTAAAATGGGGGAAATGACTAGAATTCCCCCACATAATTTTTAGCCACTCTTCCCTTTTCCTTTCCAAATTTTGTGTACACATACTGTGGTATTTACAACCCCCTTAATCCATCCACCCTTATAGGTCGGGTGGGTTTATGGTGTCTCTCAAGAATTTAAGGTGAGATTTCTCCCCATCATCTTTCCCTTTTCTGCTATCTGTGGTTCATTTAAATTTTGGATGTGTGGGTTTACAGATTTATTTAAAATTACACTAGAGTATTGTGGAATAGGAAAATGATGATATGTATTTTATTCATCTTGGGTTTAAGATATCCTAATATGGATTCTTCACATCATTACATGCCCTTTAATTAAGGGAAGTGTTCACAATGAATTTTTGTATTATTTTTATAATGAATTAATTTCATTATGAATTGAAATTGTATCACATATTAATGATTTTTTTTGGGAATTGTGTCGGGAGTCTATGATGGCCTTGTGTGGCTATTCCTTGGAGTTTATATAATAGTTGGTCAACCTAGAGATCCTTATGGAATTATCCTGAGTTATGATTAATTTCTTAATTAATTATATTAATTATTATTAATTAATTTTTGTCACATGGTGTGAGAATAGAGATATGGTGTTTGTGATGAGTTTGGTAGGGTGATAAAGATTTTTGACATTTCTAGGGAGGGTCGTGTCAAGTACCATATAGTTTGGATATGTATTATAATGTTTTTTAAATGTGGTAGGTGGTCTAAAATCTTTACATATAGTCTTGTTAAGTGATTTTCATTTGTATGTGGTTTGTTACTTAAATATCAAGTGTTGGGAGTTTTTTCATTGGTTAAATTAAATGGTTTTAGACTTTAAAATGATAAATTATCCCTCCCATTGATTTATTGAGATCTGGTAGTGTTGATAAAACCAAACCTATAACCACCCATGGAGTGTGTTGTTCTGTAAAAATAATATATTCTTGTTTGAATGATAATGTATGTGGGTTATGAGCTTAACTAGGTTAAGATCATTGGATGGATTAATTAAGTTGCTAATGAGTGAATGGGTAGAACATTTTAATTAATGGTTGTGACTTGTAAGAGGATAAAATGTGTTGTTTTCATATGTTATGATTTTTTGAAGTGCATATGAGGCCCTTGGAATAGTTTTATCTATTTTCATTTCTGTTACCTCTTTTTTTGGTTTCAAAGGGGGAAATATATGTTCTAAAATGCATATTGTTTTTAAAATGAGGTATTGAACTCTAGGTAGTTTAATAATATGGGGTTCATAAATCGATTAAAATGTTAATTGGAAATGGTTGTGTTGTTTCCCCCTTGAAAGGTGGATTAACAAAATCAATAAAAAATGAAGGCCTTCTGGCCATTGGATGGAATAGATGGTTTGGCCTTATTTTAGTGTTAATGACCTAGAGAGACCTCATTAAATGATAATTGTTTGAAAAAGGGTTCGTTTTACAATTTTGAATGTTGTTAGGGTCAAAACACAAACCCCTTCGTATTTTGAGTAATTATGAAATAGTCTGGGATCCTCAATGATGATCCAAAAATATTTAGTATGCTATATGGTTTATGTACTAGACTAAGGCTCTCGACACACAAGTATACCATATAGAAATGGATTGTGGACTGAGGATCTACATCCATGGTTGAAATGTGATGGAATGACACTCCATGCACTACTATAGAATGTATTAACATGTGTTGGATTGAGGATCTTGGAACTATTATTATGATAGATGATTAAAATGATGGACCTGATTCTCCCTATCGATACCGATAGTTTGGGTTCTAGGTTTAGTGTGAGTCTGAGCCTCCCAATATGGTTAAAATTAATTCTTATGATTCCCATTGATAAATCATAAATGAAAATCCCTGTTTTTTTATTAATGGTATGTTTTATCCTATATATTGTGTCATAGATAGCCATTATAGTTTGATATAGGTCTGTTCAATTGGGTGTCCCCTTAGACCCTGAGGGCTAGTGGGTGCTAGACGATTTGTTTCTTCCCATAATATGTATTTTCCCTTTGTTAATATTTATTTTCCCACTTCTCATCTATGTACACTAATTCTCTGACTATTATTTTATTTATAAATTATTATTGGTGGCATATTATGTCACACTCACACTCTTCCCAAGTTTCCAATACACTTGGGTACCTGAGCATCACCCATATGTTTATCTTATGGATGTGTTTGGGATGATCCCCTTTTTCAGTATTTCATGATTCGGTAGGTTAACATTAATGGTATCACAGTGTTGCTGGCCTAGTATATGATGTGGCTACGAGTTGGTTGCAAAGATGTATGTATTTATTTTTCTGTTTATTTTATATGTGTGTGATCATCCCAGTGTTGGATTGATGTAGTATGTGGGGAATGGATGTTTTGGACTCTACAATATTTCAACTTATTACAACATTCTTTTATTTTATTTTATTTATTTTCTTCCATGTACTCTGATGATTATCATGTTTTGTTATTTACTCGTAGTTGTGAATTCTAATATGTGGGTAATGTATCCACATAGTTCACCTTAGACCAATATTTTTTTCAGAATCTTCTAGCATAGGAGGAGGAATGCTTGAGATCATGTGTGAAGCATATTTGGGAACTGTTTTAGTGGATCCCAGGAAGGGATGTAACAAAGTGGCATATGGGCATTGAATTTCAAGTGATTTTATTATTTTAGGATTGGTAGTTTGAAGATATAGGTATGTGTTGATTCCTATGATGTATATCGGTCTAAAGAATTGTGAAAAAGTATTTTTTAAAAAAATTCTAGGTTACTAGGGGATGGGATTGATGTTCTGGATTTGTGATTTTATGGTTATATATGATTTTCACTTTGATAAAAGAACTTGTTGTTTGGATTTGAGGAATTACGATGTATTTATATCTCTTTAACCATTTGAAGGAAGTCAGTGGTTTGGTTTTGACTACTAGATTTCATAGGCAATAGGCGTTTCATGAGCTATGATAGGATCATATAATCCACATGTTATAGCCTTACTTGTATGCGATTTTATATATTTCATTTCTAGGGAAGGTTTAGTGGATCAGTGGTGATACACTCATTGTTAATGACACTAGTGTAGACCTTATTCATGTTTAGTGCAATAAAACTAGTGGGTCAACAAGGTATAAGTTTAGGATCATTAGACCCATTGTGAGTGGTTTTTGTTCGGGATTAGTTGCTTTTCCAGAACTCCAGGGTTTAATCTGATTTGTAGATACTCAAAAAGGAAGATCACCCCAGTTGGAGGTAGTTGGAAGTTATGTGGCATTATTATGGTGTGATATCCTATATGAAGGTGTTTTGACTTTTCGATGTTGTATGAAAATTTTATGGAAACATGTTTAATTCCACACTAAGTTTTATCCATATATGAGTTGGAATAGACCGTGGGTGGTTGGACCCTGTATCCTTTTTTACAAGACTCTAGTTTTGGATTTGGTGTTGTGTGGATTTTGAGGGTGACTCAAAAGAATATACAGTCAGGTTATGTGTTTTCTTGGTTTCATGATTTAATGATTTATTTTATTACAATTTTTGAAATAATGCACAAATTGTGAATCCTAGTATCAGTTTCTTGAATATAGGATGACTTTTGTTTTAATAATGATCACTTGAGTGATTGTGTTTCCACCATGTGGTTGGTTTCAAGAGGTAAATATTCATTCAGGTGCCTCTCCAAGTTAATGGATTGGTAGGTGGGATATTCATGATGGTTATGAGTTAGATCGGGAGAACAATAGGTGCTTGAGGAAATGTTATTTCATCTTCATGAGTTCATTTTGGGTGTTGGTCAATCATGTGAGTTTATTTTTTTTGTGGTACATGGAGGTGTCTATTTTTTTTAGGATGGAAAGCACAAAGAGTTTTATATATTTTTAGTGCATGTGGTTTTATAAAATAGCTGTTTATTTTTTCTTATATTAGTTATCTCTCGATACATCTCTAATAATTTGATACGAGAGTACAGGAACATAGTTGAGCCCACATATGAAGCTCTAGACCAGAGTGGCCATGAATGTAGTTTTAGAATAAAGAATTTCATTTAGTTTTGGGAAGCACCAATGATGATCTTCATCGACTGAGGTAGGTATAAGAAAGAGGCATCACCAGTGGATATGGAATGGACACCAAGGTTTCATGGAACTGATCTCACTAGATTCTAAGTTGTGTTTTGTGGATGGATTACTCAAGAAAATTCAACAACTAAGAGTTAATGGGATATTATGGAATGATCATAAAAAACCATAATATGTCATTTGGATTATGAATCAGATTTTATGATGTGTTTCAGTTGGTAAGGAATTTATGAGTAGTCTTTGAAATGATGTATATGTGATTATATTTCAATAGTAAGGGAGGTTCTATGCCTTTGAATGGGTTTGACATGTCCCTATAGATAGTGGTGACAATGGATTTGAATGATTAGTGATTGTATTAATCAAATAACTATTAGAGTACTCATAGTTAGTGATGATGATCCTCAAAATCATGACATCATCCCAGATAAACTAAGAGAGCATTAAATTTATGAATAGAAACCTAATTTTTTTTGTAAGATGGGGGTCCTCTAAGGAGTTGGAATTTATGGAGTGGTGTAAGTGTATCTGTATAGTGTAGGTGAACAAATAGTTATCTATTATTAGGTCCTTGGGACATGATGGATGTTAGAAAATAACGTGGGTACCATTCTTGAGATTATATGATGGGTGATAGTTAATGTTCGATGTTTTTCTCTAGTAAGAGTAAGAAATCCACATACAGTTCGTAGATTATTAGTGAATAAGGGTGTGAGATATGGTGGCTGGAGTTACATGTGGGAGATAATGATGACAAAAATACTATGTTTGTGAGTGATGTGTTGGTCATAGGGGTGTGGCCATCATGTTAGATGGGTCGTAGATGTATGTAACTAGATGTGGATCGTTCATTGTGGGATTATAATGATAGTAAAAAAGCATTGAAGTCGATTCTTAAATTCTGCATTGAATTATATTGGGAAATAATTTTTGGCGGATGATCAAGACAAGCGTCGGATTCAGGCTTAAGGTGGGTTTGAAAAGTTTTTTGTGGTGATTGTGTCAAAGGTGCATCAATGGTGTGGTTGGAAATGACTATGGTTTTGTTTGAGTATAATATCTTGTAGAGGGATCATTATATGGGTGATTTAAGTACTATAGTGGGAATGATGGGGTGTTTTTGAATTCCACTTGGTGTGAGGGCATCGTGATTAGGTGAGATGGTGATAGGCCGGTAGTTGGATGTACTTGTTTTTGGATGATTTTTCTAAGGAGAGTTTGACAAGGATTAGCACCCCATGTGGGTGTGTAAGGTTACATGAGACATCTCTTGTTTCATTTTGGGAATGATAGGTGCATTTTGGGTTTAAATTAGGCTTTTATGGAAAATAAAGTATATTTATGTACTTGAATGGATGGTGGGTATGACACCACTTTGGTTGGTTTTTTATGAAAATTATGAGTGACAATGATGATTCGGTTCTCGTGGGTGTATGGGTTCAGTAATTTGATAACTATTTCAGAAACTTCGTGGGAGGAAAATCTTATGTTTTGTTGTAATTTCCTGATTGAAAGGGTGATTCATAACCAAAGTTGGTGGGTATATAATGAAGAGTATATTCAGGACCACCATTGTTTGAAGACTGGTCAGTTGATGTTAAAATAAATGTTTCTATTGGATGAGTTCATTAATGATCCATCATGGTGTTTTTATTTTGGTAGTGGACATAAGCTCAAGGTTTTGGCTAATTTTGGTCCTTGGGTTGGAGGTAATTCCTACATAGTGTTTGGATACATCAGAAATATGAAAGATACGATTAGATAAAATCTAGTGATTGATTTATGAGGGGTTATACAGATGGATAACCATCAGGGCTTCTTGAGGATGAGAAGTGTTATGTGGGAAGGTTTTAATATCCCATTTATAGAAGTGTCAATGATTTTGGAAGGGTATTTAATATTCATTTATTGGATGGTTCAAATATTGGACCAAGACTCAAAATTATGTTTCATTAGATAAAATGCCTTAAAGTAATGTTTTAAGATGAGAAGTAATGAACAATATATATCCTGGGTGTTCAGATGATATTTTATGTCTTCATATTGAGATCCATGAAGTTTTATTATATTTTTCCAAGATATATGTTTTTGTGTAGATGCCTTAGAATAATCCATGGAAGACAATGATGTTGATGAGTCTTTCAGTTAATTTTGAGCTTCACATGGTTGAGTTTCATAGTTTGGGCCTGATTTGGGGCAAACCATGTGAGGATTAAGGAGAAACCCTGTGAAGTTAGATAGTAGTTGATTCATGGTTCACGTGATTCACAGAGTTTCAAAAAAACCCTTGCTCCTTGATATAGTTGGTAGAGAGTGTGGAAAATATTGTTACCACATATTTTTTCAAACCATGCATCCTAAACATGCGAGTCGTGGGTGTGAGATGGTAGGGGAACAATGTTGGAGCATATATTTGAAACCATTGTGGAATCCATGATTTTATTAAAATGGTTAAATGAACAAAGTACCCCTTGGTATTTTAAACCACTCCAGACTCTTCCTCCCCCATTTAATGCATATGAACCAAGGGATTTACACCCCATACTCTTTCTTCCACCCACATATTTAGTGTGTTTTCATGGGTTTTCATCATAATTTAAGGTGATAGTTTCCTTCATCCTCCTTCCATTTTCCCCTTTCCATGTTTCTTTCGAATTTTAATTTTTGGGTTTCGGGATTTGATTCAAATTCCACCGGTTCATTGTGGAATTATCTGTGGGAGATGGGGATTTTTGTCATCTTAGGTAGATAATATGATAAGATGTATTTTTCATGTCATTTCCTGGTGTTTCATTACGGTATATGCAAAATGTTAATTTTCATAGGTTTTTCATAATGAACTAATTTAATTAATTATTGAAATTGTTTCACCTCATATTTATTTTTCATGGGATTTGTTTTAGAAGTCCAAGTGGATCTCCTCTGGTGGTTTCATAGAGTATCAATAATATTTGACCGACCCATATATTTTTCTACAATTATGTTGTATTTGATTTTAATTGAGTAATTAATAATATTTGTTAATTGATTTGAATGTGTTTTTGGATTGTACCTTAAAGACCATGTATAGTTTTTTTTATTCTTTGGATAAACTAAATGGTTATGGGCATTAAAGTTTTACCTTAATCCTACCATATATTCCTTTATATCTTTTTTATATGACTTAACATACAGCCACCCATGGGGTCTTCCATTCCCTAAAAAAGGTATGTTTAGTTTTTAAGGGTAATGTAGGTGGGTTAGGAACTTAACCTGGTTAAGCTCAATCATTGGAATAATTAAATGTTTAAAGAGATAATGGGTATAAATTTCAAATAAATTATTGATACATATAAGTGGATAAACTAGGTTATTTTCATATGTGATGATTTTATGGAATTCTTATAAGGACCTTGAAACAATTTTATCTTTGTTTTTTTGGGTTTGATCCAGTTTTAGGTGTTATTGGGGTGGAGAATTTTTTTGAAATGGTTCGTATTTTAAAAAATATGCATTAATCATTAAGTGATTTCACAAAAAGGGGTTTATAAATTGATATCAATGTTGATTGGAAATGGGAGTGTGTTTACCCCTTTGGGGAGATTCCATGATGGATCTTTTTAAATGTTTGATGGAAAGTGGGTGTTTTAACTTGTTCATGGTTTTAATGTATATTGAGACCACAATAAATGATAATGGTTTGAAAAGGGTTTGTTTTTAATATTGAATTTTTTTAGGGTCAAGATGTTGACCATTATAATTTTGAGAAACGATGAAACAATTTGGGTGTCTAACTAATGCTCTAGACATAGCTAGTATGCTATGTGGTTTATGTTGTACACTAAATATCTAGTCACATTGGTATACCTGAAGGAAATGGAGTATTTATTAACTCTCTTTATCCATGGGTTAATGGTTCCAGGCTAATGATCCACCAGTATTTCTGAATGTATCAGTAGTTGTTGGAATGAGGCTCATGTAACTATAATTGTGATGTTGGATTATAATTATATACTTGATGCTCTTTATTGGTACTGATAGTTTTGGGTATGGTTTAACTGTGGGACTAACACTCCCAACACTTTTAACACTGACATTTATGATTCCATGTGATGACTGGAAAATGAAACTCCACCTTTTTATCATTCATATTATGCTTCACCCTATGTTTTGTGTCTCAGATGACTGACATAGGTCAATGTAGGACATGTTGTTCTATAGATCCAATAATAACCTGAAGTCTAGTGGGTTCTAGATGAGTTTTTGTTTTCTATCATTGTGTTTTTTTTCTTTCTATACTATGTATTTTCAACAATTTATCTTTATTGATCGATTCTATTACTAATATTTTACTATAAAACCATTCATGGAGTCCTACTAAATATTTCTAACACCCTTTTAAGCTTCCAAAACACATTAGCACCTGAGAAACTCTCATATGATTATTTAAGGCATAGGTTTGGGTTTATACCTATGTTGAGTGTTTCATGATTGGGATGATTAGCTTAAATGGTATTATAGTTCTAATGAATAGGTATATAACATGGTCTAGATTTTTTTGTATAGCCTAATTTATTCATTTTTATGTATATTTAATAAATGTTTTACCAACCAAGTGGGAGATCTATGATGTATGTGTGTCATGGATGTTCGGGATTCCAATTTATTACATCTTAGTATAGCATGCTTTTGTTTCAGTTTATTTATTATTTACATGTAATCTATTATGTAAGATATTTTTTAACATAATAATCATTGTTAACTTTTATATGAGGGTATAGTCTCTTCACAATTCACTTTAGTCCCCTGCTTCTAGTTGGAAGGCAGTGGCATATGAGGAGGTATGCTTGTTGTCATTTGGTGATCAGTCTTGTGGTATGGATTTAGTGGTTCTTAGGTAAGGATGTTATATACTTTCACCTGTATATAATTAGGGGGTGATTTTTGATATGGTGGGTGACCTCCATCTCTATGAAATTTATGCATTTTCTATACAAGGAATGTCAATCTATTCTTATAATTACTTCAAATTACACTAAAGGGGGTATTGCAAGGTTTTCTATGAATTTCAGCCCACACATATGAATAATGGAGAAGTTATATTCTTGGAATGGAATAATGTAACTATTTTCCATTTCCACAAATGTCTCAACATCCTTGTTTTGACGTGGTCCTTGAATTGTTCTATTAAACCTGTATGGTATAATATAATGAATAGAATCAATGATGATAAACCTTTATTTCACTATTTTATTCCATTTCTAATAATTTCATTCATAAAAATTAGAAAAAAGGATGATAAATTTATAAATATGTATCACATAAAAGGGGATACTATAAACATTAAAGGGATATGTCATAAATTAAATACATTCCTTTACCAATGAAATACAAGGTTTAAATCTATGTTATAAATGTTCTATTTCCTAACATAAAATATCATGGGTATTTTTGATCCCTATATAATGATTCATAGAGATCTTATGAATTTACCAAATAATATTCCTAGTGAGTGTCAACCCAGGGGTATAGAAAGTCCTCTTTGTCACGTGTCATGTGACAATTTTGTCAATCCCCAATGATTCCTTTTTGGGATTATAACCCCTAGGTAAAATTGTACTATTTCCACATCAACATATAGTATCTAAATATGGATTTGTTTCTTGAAAACCACTTACACTACATTTTACTATAATTTATGGGTTTTATACTATGTTTAGTCTAATCTAAAAGGCATTATTAACATTTTATTATATTAGTCCCCCAAAATTACATGACCTCCCAATAATACCTATTATGAGAACCAATATCTTTTATACACATTATTTCATGATTTAATACATAAAGGTACACATAATATAAAACAAAAAGATCTATTATTCTATTTTTATTGTGAAATTAGATACATAACATAATAACATAAAAAAGGGATACAACCACATTATTTACAAATCTATAAAATTCTTTTCTAATAGCCCAGGAAATATCATTTATTATGCATGGTCATTGATCAAATTAGAGTTTAGTTATTTATAAACTAAATTTAGCCACAAAGGTGTAGCATAATGGTAGAGTGGGGTTGAAACCACAGAGGATAGATTTAAAACACGGAATATAACTATGTTAACCTTGAATTGGTATTCCTCAAAATCCCACTTAGGTTTGATTCTTTTAAAAATATATTTATTGTGTTTTAATATAGATGAGAAAGAAGGGATGATCAAAAATTTCAGTGTTTATAAAAAAGTATAATCCTAAATCTATATTGGGATATACCTATGTATTTTGGATATAAGATGATGAAAAGTTCCCCAATTTTTCATGGTAAAACCAATTGGATCTATCTAATTCGAAAATATTTTTTGTTCCAAATATATTTAAAAACCTAGGCATAATATTCTTAGTACCAATGGTTGAAATTATCAAAAGATATTGGTCCACTCTTTCTCAACTACATCTTGGTTAGGGTTCTTTGATTACACCTCCCAAGATTAGGGTTATTAAAAATAATGGATAACCAAAATTTCAACCTATTTACTTGCCACATGGTTATAAAATTTCAATTTTAAGATTCATTATGTTTAAATAAACCTTTACCCTTAACCCCTAACCCTAAGAGGATTAGCTACACATTCCAATATTAATTGAAATACTGGAAATATGAAGCATGATCTATATTATAAATAAAAAACTAAAATAAATGAAATATACAATTGAAACCATATAAAATAAATAAAATCCTAACTTGGATAACTGAAAAATGAAGAACACGCAAATGGATGAAGTTTTTGGTAATAAAAATTGAAATATGAATGTTAGAAACAAAAAACACAACTAATGAGTCTTAATATGATAATAAAAAAAATATTTATTTCAAATTAAATAAAATCAAGAAAAACATGTTTAGAACAAATAAGTTATGAAATGAAGAATGAGGGAAACGGTGCAGTTTCTACCCCAAAGACTTTGTCTTTCATATGGTTGCCCGCATATATATAGATCCGAGGGTTTCAATATGTGTAAATAATTCATGTGGTTTAACTTCTTTAAGTTACTTCTTCCACTCAAATTTTCATGATGTGTTTGGGGTTTTCACATCATGTACTTCATATTCCCAAAGGTCCCTAGTGACCTGGGATATCTTTCATTTCCTAGCATGTATCATTGGTGGGATTTAGTTTTTGATCTTTTAACTCATGTATGTTGTCCATGATATGTATTTTATTATGTTAAAAATTTGAGTCTTTAATTTCATGTAAATTAGATTCACGTCATGTACTTGGTACATGTATTGTAATTTGGATTTACATGATGACCTTTGACTCACAGGTGTTCCTTTCTTGAGGAATACACTTCATGAATATGTGTTTCATGACATGTAATATTGAATTTTATATTTTTCCAGAATCTCCTCCTTTGAGACTTGAGTAACTATTCCTTGAAAAAACAAACCAAAACCTTGTGTATTATATAATATATCATTATTAAACATTAAATAAATGTATCCAAAAGATGTATATCAATTTGGATTATCACCCTCAAAATCCATTGATCTTCTATGACTGGACGAGATAACAATAGGGTGAACATAAGTAATGGGTGATTTATAAAGCCCATTAAGAGAATAATCAAAACATAATATGATGAATGTAATAATGTTATTCTTAAGCCATTTAAATTTTATGAAAAGGGGTTGAGAATCCAAAACATAAATATCAAAGCATGATATAATACGATAACATCAAGAAACATGAGAATGTAGTAAAAAAATACAACATGACACCATAACCATAATTTAAGGGTAATCATAAAGATTTAATAACATGGTGTGCTTAGTATAACCTCCCATAAACCATACCTAGAATCTCAAGAGATAAAAATACTACCCAATTCATTAGAGGGCCCACCCATTATACTCATATAATGTACATGCATTGGTGCTCCACATATATCATACTACTTAAGTAAATTATCGATCATTTTTAAAACCATGATAAATGAATTAGGTTTAAAAATATATAAGTCCCTAATCAATGATGGATATGGACAACTTGGTGAGCACCAAAAATTTTAAATAGGGATAGGTATAAACCACACTAATATTTTTCATGGAAAATCATATGATAATTTTATAAGTATAATAGGTGTATATAATGGTATATTGAAGGGATGAATGATAGGTAATGGTAGCCTCTAATCATGTGGGAATCATAAGGAAAATAATATGATGTGAAAAAGAAACATTACAACATGAAAACTTTGATATTAAAATAGATTAGTATAAATAAGGTACTTTAAATGAAAAGTAGATGAGTGAGTCTCTTACCTTGAGAGGGAACTTATAAAATCTTAAGAGGATATTTTAAGAGATTTTGGACACCTTTATATGGATTTAGAGAGGTATATAGAGATTAAATTCATGATCAATCAATTTAGTATGATGAGAAGTTAGAGGGAGTATGGTTAAATATTTAAAAAGAGGGGTAATTTATTTTTAATTTAAAAACATATTTTTTGGACTCTATATGTTAAAATATTCAAAACTAGAAACCATACCATTGTTTTTAAGGATGGTTTCTACTAAATTTGAGTGTTTAAAAATATTTTTAAGGATAATAATGGAAATTCTTAAAAAAAATAACATTATTAAATAATATTATCATTTCTGTGTGAATATTATTTAATAAGAATGTTATATGAAAATATTTTTTTTCAAAATTATTGAATTTATCATTGAGGGTGTTTTAATTGAAGCTGTATATTATTAAAAAAATATAGTTTTGGTTTCATTATATAAAGAAATAATTTTCATCAAATCATATATAATTGTTATAATACAAAGGGATAATTATAATAATTATTTTAATAAAAATAAGAATATACATATTTATATTACTATGGTCAATATATAAACCCTTTAATACACTAGTGTATGCCACAAGGGTAAGGTGTGCGATGGTGGAGATTTCATGGGGTGTCCTTCCTAACAATTTAAGGGACATGATCTCGATGAACATGAAATTCTCTCTCAAATTGTTTCATTCACACTTTTTTTGGTTGAGTTTTATCTTTGGTTTGATCAAGGTAAATAAAAGTGATGTCATATCCCTTGTATTCTCCAATAGATGGAATTTATAGGGTATTATCCAAATTTTATATGTCATCACTCCATCTATCTATTGAAATTAGAATTTATGAAAACCATTAACAAATACTGATCAGACCAGTTACTACATAATTTAGTTATTTTTAATTGTTAAGATGATTAATGGTAGTTTTAGTCTTACATGATATATTTTATAATTCATTTAGAATTACTATACTACTTCATGTGGTTTGTATAACTGCATTTTTTAATTAATGATGAATTCATTCAAAAATATATATTTGTTTAAGAATTTTTGGGTTATTATTGATTTTACATTGTAAATATGTATAACAATGTAGCCTAATTTATAACTCATACATTTTATTATCATTTCTAGTCTGATATAGAATTTGTGGAGATTATGGGGTTTCAAGTATTATTTAAAATTAAAATCGATTTGTAAAAACTCCTCTGTCAGTAGTAGTTGGACTTGGAGTGTATGAATCCTAAAGGGGATGAATGTTTAAGATATAATATCGATGCCTCATTGTTTTGTGTTGACATAAAATAAATAAAATTTGACTCAATTATATTATAAATAAAATATTATTTTGGAAAAGAAATATATCCAAATATATTTAGGTAATAATTTCCCTTAATTAACACTAAAGAAAAAGGTCTGTACATGAAAACAATTGATGGGTTTTTAATCCTCTTTCTTTATTAGTAGTTGGAAAAGGGGTGTGTGGAGAATCTGGGTGACACTTATTTAATGTGATATAACATTTATTTTTTGAACCCTTGTCATTATATGTTTTTGGACATAGAGTGTGTAGAGCATCAAGATGATGCATATTTGATGTAATATAGTATCATTTTTTAGTATTCTCACTCAAAAATTTATTCCCATGTGTATTAGTTAGAAATTTAATTTCACATATTTATTCCCTCTCTATTTTTTTCTTCTCTTAGGTAATCGTATATTTATGTTATTTTTTATTTGATACACTTTTTTTCTGTAGTAATTTTTTTACAGCTAAATTATTTTCTTGTGAGTTTCCATTCATAGATTATATTGTATTGTTTGATTAATTAATATAGTTAGATTCATATTTTATTTTAGTTGGCACATATTTATGTTATATATTGTTTTTTAAATACAATATTGAGTAGTGTTATTTTTTAAAAAAATTACTTTTTTATATTCAGTTTCTATTTTAAAATTTTATTGTGTTGTTTTGTGTGGTTTATGGTAAATAAATACATCCCTCAGACTTCTCTTCAATAGATTTGGAATATGAATTCAGTGGTTTAATTTTCCATTAAGAACACCAAATGATTACTGAAAAATTCTATTAGATCACACACATTATACTATGATATACGTCTATTTATATTACACATATAGGCATTTGATTTTATCCATGGAACTACTCTTCTATAATGGTGAAACATGATTATGATTTTGGGTTTTGGCTAAAATCAGATTGATAATTGACTACATCAATTTCATAAAAAACACACAACCATCAGTGTACTAATAATAATCAATAGAGTCGCACAAAGACTAACTCATTGATATATAATGATATAACTCACACAAGTAGTAATATTAGTCCGTTTGTAACTCTATTTCTATTTCACACACTGTAACATAATTTTATATACATAAGTGTTCTTACCACCTTTGGGAGAATTCATACATTTATGTTCACTATTTAAGATTTCAAAAATAATATACTTGAGTCATTGTTATCACCAACGATATCTATCTATTTATTTACTTATTTGTATAGAAGTATTCAGTTGATTGATTATGTAGTTTTATAATATCATCATGATCGTTCAAATAATACAACTTCTTATAAATGTATGGAGGTACCTAACAACCTAAATACAATAAAACTCATTCTATAAACACACACACCCACACACACAAAAACACACACACACACACACACACATATATATATATTATTTGTTATGTATTGGTCAATTTATTTTTTGTACCGATTTTTCACCTTAAAATTGATTTTTATATCATATTGACCATAAATATTGTTTAAATAAATGTTTTTTATGAATTAGTTTTTTTCATGAATGGTGGTTTATTTTTTAAATAAAATTATTTTACAAATAAAGAGATGAATGATGTGAGAAGTGAATTAATTTTATTTCCATATATTGTTATGTTTTCTATCTTCAATTGTACTATTATTGTATGAAAAGTGGTATTATTATTTCTTCTCAAATATTGACCAAGAAATTATTAATTTTAGTAATCAATATAATTATGTAATTATCAAGACTAGTTATATTGTTTCATTAAAAATTCTAAATAATTTTATATTTAATGGTTATTAATTATTTATAGGTTGAATATGTGACATGATAATTAATATTTTTGAGATTTAGAAAGTAATGGTGATAAATTTTAAGCCCCTATTATATTTAAAAATTATATAAAGATGGATTAATTAATAAACATTATCAGATAATCTATGATATTGTGATTTATTGGAATGAATAATATTAAACATTTAGTTATATTACTTGTATTTCATTGATATTAGTATTAAATTGTTTTATTTTTCTATTCATTAACATGTATTGGAAAAAACTATGATGCAAATTTTTTTTGTATAAACCTCTACATACCCAAATTTATATGTGCGGGATATTTTTTGAGGATTCAATTATTTCCAAGGTAAACAAATTTACAGCCTTTGTTATTTTCTTAGAAAGACTCATTGGTTATTGACATGTGGTTTAAACCATGATGGTGATAATTTATGTTTGAGAGATGAAGATTTCTAATAAAGTTTTTTGGAGTTTCATTTGGTGTAGTTTATGGCAAAGATTATTAGAGTTTCACAATTTTAAACAAGTTATTATTTTTGAACATATTTTATAAAATAATGTCTCTATTTTTTTGAGTTTCATATATGGTATTGTGATAATTCTGGTATGATAAATATAGTTAATATATATGAAAAATATTATACTAATCACACATAATATATAATTTTAATATTATTTAAAAATAAATAATAATTATGGATATTGAATATATATGTTGATAATAATATTACAAAAAAATAAATATATAATTTGAATATTTTGATAAATATATTATAATATAAATATATATTCTAATTTGGTATAATTATAATTTTTTAAAAAATATTTTATTTTTCATAATAACATTAACAAAAAATGTTTTTACCAACAATTTATTGATACTGACTTATCTATTACTAAAATTATTATCTTGAAAAATATACCATTACTAATAGAGTTTCCCTAGTAGAAGAAAGTTAAATATTTTTATGTGAATGGCTATTTTCTAGTGATATAAAGATAGTTTTGGAGTAATTTTTAATCACATTTTGAATGATAAAAATATTAATGTTTATGTGGGAGGGTTTGAATCCATGAAATGAAACTCAGAGGAGCATTAGTTAGTTAATTTGATCTGGGTGGTTGTTTTTCATATCTAGAAGGAATTTCCTATTTCTATTTTAGGAATTCATTTCTAGTGATCTCATGAATTAGACATACAAGGTTTTTATTGAGTATCTAGTCACCTAGTTTGATTGGTTATGTGATTGGAAGTAATTGATTTTTTTAGTAGATGATTAATATAGTGTAAAGAACAATTTATAGGAATCAGTTGTTCAATTGAGTGTAATGGGGGGATAACTATTAGCTCATTGAAAAATCGATCATTGTTCTCTGACATTATGGGATCAATAGGAACATTTAGATCTATCTTGGCACCTGGTGTTTGGAGTTTCAAATTAGCTATCAGGTAGGGCATAGTGACCAACAGTTATAATTAATTTTCATAATGAATGGAGTTGTAGCATATGGAGAATTTTTTTTTGGTTCTTTGGGAAAATGCTGGATATAATACTTTGGTGGGGAGTTCCATATTAGTAGTGTAGATACACGAAGCTTAACGTACATGAACATTACATTAATTTTGCAGAATACTTAGTACATAATAAAAAACACACATATAAGGATCGTAATAGTTTAGTGTCTTTGGAACCTCGGAACGTAATCTTCTAATCGTGGTGAAAGATCTTCAATATCTCCCATAAATATCTTCTTTTTTTCCTAAAACCTTTCTTTATATCCTGGGGAAAAGAAAACATAAAAGGGTGAGCTCAAATGCTCAGTAAGGGTAAATAAAAGAAATATCAATCACATCATATACATAAGAATATAGCTTTTGGAAATCTTAACCTGCAAAAGAGCTCATAATATCATAACATGGGATAAATCATAGAAGTGAAATGTAATAGCAATAATCACAAATTAAAAAATTAAACTTTGTGGCATACACACATAATCATATAGAATCATTTCTTGTTAGTCAAGACTCATTGCGAAGACTATCTTAGTGGACAAAGTCCATTTCTGAACCGAGTCACCCTCGTTCCAGTCCTGTTTCACTGAACCGGTATAACCAACCATTCCAGCCATGTCTATCTCATGAGATATAAAATCTTTACCCAATACATTGGAGGGAGATATAGGTCCCACCCATCTTATAATGAATCCTTTCTTATGTGTGCCACTTAATCATAAACCATACATCATAGCGTAATCCACGTAATAAAAATGGGATTCTTAAACAACATGACATCATAAAACAATTCATATAAGATAAAGGAATTCATAAAAAATATTTCTATCACAACAAAATCAAATCCATGTAATAATAGAGGTAAAAACATAACCCTTTTCTTATCTTAGATGGAAAATAATTTTGATAAAATACTAGAACTCTATTCTTGAGGAAAATATCCTTTCTACTTCAAAAACACTTTTCCTTTCTTAACATGTCATACAATTTTAAACTAAAAGAACTTGATTAAAAATAAAAATGAATACTTATAAAGGATTCTTCTTGGAAATAATGTTCTAGAAATCCATTCATGCCGTATAAGTTAAAAAAACATTCTTCGTACTTTTGTCGGAAAAGTCAAAAAGTACCTCGTACGAAAATGACAAAAGATTCCTTCCATTTATTTTACTAAAAACTCACCAAAGGGTAAAAATGGATTTAAACAATTTTAGGTGGATGGAAATAATATTACATATTTATGAAACATGGATGTGGATGATAAAATACACCCTAGTAAATACTTACGAATAAACAATCTCGGATAAAAATGAGATTGTGATATTTCACTTACCTTAGGTCCGACTTGCTTTGTAAGTGTCCGAACCACCTGTATAATGATTTAAATCATGTTATTGACTTATTCCAGAGTCATATTCTTTGTTATTATATCATATATGGTCCACTTATGACTTTATATTACCCGTTCTTTTGTAAATTCATGTTAAAGTAGCGTTTTGGGTAAAATCGTCTCATTTGTCGTTCCTGTTTTTAACTTGTAATTATTCATATGATTACGTAGATCATGATTACATAATTCCAGAATATAAAACATGATTTATATATATATATATATTCAAAATATACATATATAATAAATCAGTAAATGGAAATAAATACACCGTTCATGGAGATGGTAGTCCGTACGTACGCATGAACGCTGTTTTCGTTTCCTTATTGAATTGAATGGAATTAAGTAGATGACATACATATAAATATAAATAATTCCAGTATAATTATTAGGTCATATATTTCATTATTACTTATTATATATACTTTATAATCATTCATGAATGGCTAATCATTGAGAATGAATCTCATCGCGTCGTGGAGACGGTAGTCCGTACGTACGCACGAGCGATGATATCGTTCCCATGGTCGTGGAATTGTGTTGAAGTGTATGTATACTATTTCAGTATCAATATCACTTTATAATAATCATATATAGTTACTCATTACACCTTTATACCCATCCAATTAAGGTGGTGGTGGAAAATAGATTACACCACGGCGTGGAGACGGTATTCCGTATGTACGCACGCGCGGTGATTTCCTTTTTCTGTAGGATGGATAGAAGGTTAGTTAGAGTTGTTTCATATTTATAATTACATATAAGTATATAAGAAATACTTATGTTATTACTTTATCATGAAACAACTAAAGAAGAAGAAGTTGAAGAAGAATGAAATTGAAAAAGATCGGTAACAGATATTACCTCTTTTTGACGCGCCTTTTCTTAGCCTCCACTTAAAGAAGTAAGGATGGTCTTTGAAGAAGTCCAGGACCTCTAGGATGATACTAGGGAAGTGGAGAATGGATTTTGGCAGGGGTTGGGCGAGATTTAAGGGTCAAAGTTGTGTGAGGAAGAGAGGGAGGAGGTGCCCTTTTATAAGGGATGAGAGGGGCACCTTAGGAATATCTCAAAATATTATTTTATATTAAAGTCAAAATCGGTTTATAATGGTTCCAAAAGGTCTTATTTCGAAGCTAAAGTGGGTATGGGTCGAAATCCTATCAACCAATATGATTTAGACAATTTTAGGATATTATTTTAACCTTATCAATTAGATTTAACTCTAAGTTAAATAATTTAACGTTTACCGTGTCTTTTTGTTTTCTTACACTATATGGTTAATACACTTACTATAACATGCCAAACGAACCCCAAATTGTTTATTATTAATATATATATCCTTATCTAAGTCATTTTGCAGAACCTTATATTTTTTGTAATAAAATAACAATTAATAATATAATATTTGATTTAAAAACTATTTTGTGTCAATTTTGACACTATTTGATATATGATTTTTGTGAAAGTCATAACAGAATTATATGTTCGAACCAAGTTGATTAAATCAACACTAATATATCATAGTAACCTAAAAAATTAGTGGAATTCATAAAAAGGCTCAAATTACTTTTATTTTGGTGTTTATAACATCAATTATGTCAATATTTCATTAATAAGATAATTACTGTATCATCATTGTGTCATAAATAAATTAAATTATTTAATGTCTAAAAATTACAAATAAAATACCATTATATAGGAAATATTTTTAGATTTCTAATGAATATTCATAGTCGAATTTATCTTATGTATAACCCCATATTAAAAATGATTTACTTATTATACTTTGATTTTAACTATTTTAACTATTCATTAAATAAAATTATATTAAATGTCATAATCTAATCCATGTGGACCTAAATGGTAATATTATATTCATAAGGTTGTTTGTGGTCGAATTACACTTATCCAATAGAATTAGGACATGTTTTAGGGTAATATTAATATCATATTTACCCTTAGTTACCCTATTTACTATTAACCGCGGTAAAAAAAGTAAAAAGTTACTATTCACCGAAAAATTATTTTTATCTCATTGAACCACATTTTACTTACTGATATCAACCGTGTCTGTCGGATTTTCGAAATGCCGTTCACAGAAGCAGAAAAATTATGTTTTATGCAAAATTCAGTTTTTAACCTACCACTTAGTGGTTTCACTATTCATCAAAAATTGAAGTTTTTCAGAAAAATGCCAAAATTTCACTCTAAGCTATAATGGATATTCCGAATTCAAAAATGATTTCTATTTTACAAAATTCCCAACATATAAGTTTCATTAATTAATTTTATAATTAATTTCCGCTGTCACAACAAATAGCGTGTTTTTAAGAGATAATAAC
Organism: Viscum album; assembly: GCA_963277665.1. NCBI lineage: Eukaryota > Viridiplantae > Streptophyta > Magnoliopsida > Santalales > Viscaceae > Viscum > Viscum album. The sequence goes on from OY728164.1 coordinate 1,170,833,603, forward strand.
TGTCAAAAGATTGACACTTGTTTATGTCTGGTGTAAATGTGAAATTACATCCAATGACCAACATTGTATTGAATTGTAAAAATATATTCTAAATATACTTTAAAACCAGTCAAATTAATAATTTATCACTATTAATTATTTCGATTAAAAAAGTTGTTTTTAATTAAAATTTAGTAATTTTCACTATTCATCAGAAAAAAAAAGTTATCCGAAAATCACCAAAATTTCACCTTAGGCTAAATTTGATACTCCGAATCCAAAAATGAAGTCCATTTTGAGAGCTAAAATTTTTAAAATTTTAAAAGGTGGTTATTACTATTCATAACAGCTAGTTATAATAATATTTTAATAGCATATCGTTGTTTAGTGAAACTCGGTATTGCGTACTACACACGCTATCGAGGAAGGTCGCGATTGTGTGTAATGGAAGGCAAGTCAAGGATGCGTGATGTGAAAGATTCTTTTGGTGTAGCGTACAACACAAGACATTAATGAAATTAAAAAGAATATTTTTCATAAAATTTCGGGGTGTTACATTCTACCCACCTTAAAATGAATTTCGCCCTTGAAATTCGTCAGGGTTATAAATGGTTTACTATTCGAAAGTTTATTTAATAGAAACCCACATCGTAAAAAGGAATACCAAAACCAATCCTTAAAAACAAAAGTATGAAACGTAACAGTTACCCAAATAAACTAATCACTGGGTTTCCACATAGGTGAAAATATGGATATGGAAGAGAAATCTAACCATCATGTTCTGATGGAGAGTGGTAGAGAACATGGCTATGGAAAATCCAGCAATCACAAAGCCATAAATTTGTGACGATCTAGGGTACCATCTGATTCATCGGATATAAGGGCACTAGGACAACATTTTTGGTTTTCAAGATCATTCCCCTAAAGTTGATGAATTAAAATAAATACTTACATGATTTTGGTACAATCTCACTGTTGTTCGTGCCTTGAACAATTTCCACTTCATCTCTTAAATAAATGAAGTTGAATTTGTTATTCATGAAGTGTTAGCAGATCATGTGATAGAATGACGAGTCATTCCATCTGCCTCAAACAAAAGGTTAGCAAAAGTTATTAAATATACATAAGTCATTATATAGTGAAATTAATCATATATGGTTCCTAAAATGGACTTATACTTCATATATCCTACTTCTTAATATAATAAAACTAGTTTCTACTAAACAGGGACTTCCTGTAGGCCAGTGGTAGGCGATAAAGGCCAGTCGCACTTCGATTGTGGGTTTGATTCCCACATCCTTGTCCGACGCGATGGGTTTTCGCCCGTCCTGCAGGTTTTCCTTTTTCTAAAACTATGTTACTATAACATCCCATCAATAATATCGAAAAAACTTATATCCTTAAACAATACTAACTTATGTCCAACATAATCAATTCCAATCTTTAGGCTTATCCATAATACTTCATTCCACTCTCATAATATAGTGAAAACGATTACCAGAGACTTAATACCATCGTTGATCCCCATATATCATAAAATATGTCTTGTTGGTCACATTCCAAACATTCAAAGGCCTTAATCATGTATTCTCTGTAATACCTTAGTGAAAACATGAATGTAGTTAAAAGTTAACACCTTCCACATACCAAAATCCAAAAATTCTATATACTCAAACCATGATATATCCTTCTCCTTATATCAGTCATGAGCTCATGAATACAATCAAATACCTCATTATCTTATTACTCCTTCATTATTCACATATCATCTTATTTCCAAAAATATCTCAATCACTTTGAACACCACATTAGACCAATACATAAATATTCCAATACTCCATGATACAACATTATTTTGGAATCCCATTACATAAACACTTAATCATTCTACCACATCGTTGTCATATTCCACATCGCCAATAGTGATCGCATGTGACTTCCCTTTGTCCTTTTCCTTAAGCGGTTGCTCATGTCGATCATCACTAACCCTTGGATTAGGGCATTTATTAGCATAATGCCCAATTTCCTTGCACTTGAAGCATTGAAGTGTTGGTGGTGCGTTCTCTGCAGTGTTTGCTTTATTCACATCATTAGAAACCCTTTTTCCATTACTTCAACACTCAGCTGCTCGATGACCTTTTTTTACACACTTAAAGCATTTTCTAGTCCCTTGAAGACAATCTCCACCATGCTTCTTTCAACACTTTGTGCATAAGGAAACATTCATCTTCTTTTCACCATTATTCTGAGATTTCTCCTTGAACTCCATCTTTCGTTTCTTGTCAAAACCATGAGATGGATATGTAACACCAACTTCCATTTCTACCATGATAGCACAATGCACAATTTCTTCACAGCTACTGAAGTCTCTTATAGCTAATTCCCTTCGAAGACTTGGTTTTAAGCCACTGAAAAATCGATCAACTTTAATTTCAGGTTGGATGATAATGCCAGATTAATACCTTGCAAGTCTTGTAAAATTCGCTTCGTATATACCAACAGATTCATCATCCTTTTGCTTTAGTTCAGGATACTCCTTCTCCATCTTTGTTCGAATAATACGAGGGAAGTACTTACTGAAAAACAAGTTCTTGAACTCATCCCATTCCATGCACTCAATTTCATCTCTTGGCCTCGTATTCTTGATAAGATTCCACCATTGATCATCTTCACCTTCCAAATGATATACTGCTAAGATGACTTTATCGTGTTCAGAACATTGAAGAACTGAAAATATCTTTTCAATGGTACTGATCCATTGTTCAGCCACAAGTGGATCGGATGTCCCACTGAAAGAAGGTGGACGTTGCCTCATGAAGGTTTCAATAGAAAATTTCTCCCTTCTCAGCTCATTTGGAAGTCCAGAATGATTCATAGCTTGTGTAAGGATAGCAATAAGATTTTTCACTCCATCTCCCATAACATTTGTTTGCTCAGGAGGACAATCATTACATTGTCCATTGTATTGATCAACACAGTTCCTTCAGGTTCCAGCCATCGTCTAAAACCCAAAAAGAATAGTGTGAGAGGCAAAAATAATGCTAGGGAAAACAACATAATAAAGGGGGAGTACCTTCAATATCTAACATCTTAGGTTTAATTCTATGATCGTTAGCGTAAATATAGTACTATAACCTATACGTATACTTATCCTTAGGGACATCCCTAGACATACCTTAGAAATATCTATAGGGATCTCACTAACGCTTTCGCATCCTAGTTTCCAAAGGTTGACTAAACCTTTCCTCTGATACCAACTGTAGAGACCCGAAGCTTAACGTACATGAACATTACATTACTTTTGCGGAATACTTAGTACATAAAAAAACGCACACACAAGGATCGTAATAGTTTAGTGTCTTTTGAAACTCGGAACGTAATCTTCTAATCGTGGTCAAAGATCTTCAATATCTCCCATAAAGAACTTATTTTTTTTCTAAAACCATTCTTTATATCCTGGGGAAAAGAAAACATAAAAGGGTGAGCTCAAATGCTCAGTAAGGGTAAATAAAAGAAATATCAATCACATCATATACATAAGAATATAGCTTTTGGAAATCTTAACCTGCAAAAGAGCTCATAATATCATAACATGGGATAAATCATAGAAGTGAAATGTAATCCCAATAATCACAATTTAAAACATGAAACTTTGTGGCATACACACATAATCATAGAGAATCATTTCTTGTTAGTCAAGACTCATTGCCAAGACTATCTTAGTGGACAAAGTCCATTTCTGAACCGAGTCACCCTCGTTCCAGTCCTGTTTCACTGAACCGGTATAACCTACCATTCCATCCATGTCTATCTCATGAGATATAAAATCTTTACCCAATGCATTGGAGGGAGATATAGGTCCCACCCACCATATAATGAATCCTTTCTTATGTGTTCCACATAATCATAAACCATACATCATAGCGTAATCCACGTAATAAAAATGGGATTCTTAAACAACATGACATCATAAAACAATTCATATAAGATAAAGGAATTCATAGAAAATATTTCCATCACAACATAATCAAATCCATATAATAATAGGGATAAAAACAGAACCCTTTTATTATCTTAGATGGAAAATAATTTTGATAAAATACTTGAACTCTATTCATGAGGAAAATATCCCTTCTACTTCAAAAACACTTTTCCTTTCTTAACATGTCATACAATTTTAAACTAAAAGAAGTTGATTAAAAATAAACATGAATACTTGTAAAGGAATCTTCTTGGAAATAATGTTCTAGAAATCCATTCATGCCGTATGAGTTAAAAAAACATTCTTCGTACTTTTGTCGGAAAAGTCAAAAAGTACCTCGTACGAAAAACGACAAAATATTCCTTTCATTTCTTTTACTAAAAACTCACCGAAGGGTAAAAATGGATTTAAACAATTTTAGGTGGATGTAAATTATAATACATATTTATGAAACATGGATGTGGACGATAAAATACACCCCAGTAAATACTTACGAATAAACAATCTCGGATAAAAATGAGATTGTGATATTTCACTTACCTTAGGTCCGACTTGCTTTGTAAGTGTCCAAACCTCCTGTATAATGATTTAAATCATGTTATTGACTTATTCCAGAGTCATATTCTTTGTTATTATATCATATATGGTCCACTTATGACTTTATATTACCCGTTCTTTGGTAAATTCATGTTAAAGTAGCGTTTTGGGTAAAATCATCTCATTTGTCGTTCGTGTTTTTAACTTTTAATTATTCATATGATTACTTAGATCATGATTACTTAATTCCAGAATATAAAACATGATTTATATATATATATATATTCATAATATACATATATAATAAATCAGTAAATGCAAAGAAATACACCGTTCATGGAGATGGTAGTCCGTACGTACGCATGAACGCTGTTTTCGTTTCCTTATGGAATTGAATAGAATTAAGTAGATGACATAAATATAAATATAAATAATTCCAGTATAATTATTAGGTCATATATTTTATTAGTACTTATTATATATACTTTATAATCATTCATGAATGGCTAATCATTGAGAATGAATCTCATCGTGTCGTGGAGACGGTAGTCCGTACGTACGCACGAGCGATAATATCGTTCCCATGGTCGTGGAATTGTGTTGAAGTGTATGTATACTATTTCAGTATCAATATCACTTTATAATAATCATATATAGTTACTCATTACACCTTTATACCCATCCAATTATGGCGGTGGCGGAAAATAGATTACACCACAGCGTGGAGACGGTATTCCGTACGTACGCACGCACGGTGATTTCCTTTTTCCGTAGGATGGATAGAAGGTTAATTAGAGTTGTTTCATATTTATAATAACATATAAGTATATAAGAAATACTGATGTTATTAATTTATCATGAAACAACTAAAGAAGAAGATGTTGAAGAAGGAAAAAATTGAAAAAGACCGGTAATTGATATTACCTATTTATGACGCGCCTTTTCTTAGCCTCCACTTAAAGAACTAAGGATGGTCTTTAAAGAAGACGAGGACATCTAGGATGATACTAGGGAAGTGGAGAAGGGATTTTGGCAGGGGTTGTCTGAGCTTTAAGGCTCAAAGTTGTGTGAGGAAGAGAGGGAGGAGGTGCCCTTTTATAAGGGAGGAGAGGGGCACCTTAGGAATATCTCAAAATATTATTTTATATTAAAGTCAAAATCGGTTTATAATGGTTCCAAAGGGTCTTATTTCGAAGCTAAAGTGGGTATGGGTCGAAACCCTATCAACCAAATGGATTTAGACAAGTTTAGGTTATTATTTTAACCTTATCAATTAGATTTAACTCTAAGTTAAATAATTTAACTTTTACCGTGTCTTCTTGTTTTCTTACACTATATGGTTAATACACTTACTATAACATGCCAAACGAACCCCAAATTGTTTATTATTAATATATATATCTTTATATAAGTCATTTGGCCGAACCTTCGATTTTTAGGAATAAAATAACAATTAATAATATAATATTTGATTTAAAAACTATTTTGTGTCAATTTTGACACTATTTGATATATGATTTTTGTGAAAGTCATAACAGAATTATATGTTCGAACCAAGTTGATTAAATCAACACTAATATATCATAGTAACCTATAAAATTAGTGTAATTCATAAAAAGTATCAAATTACATTTATATTGGTGTTTATAACATCGATTATGTCAATATTTAATTAATAAGATAATTACTGCATCATCATTGTGTCATAAATAAATTAAATTATTTAATGTATAAAAATTACAAATAAAATACGATTATATAGGAAATCTATTTGGATTTCTAATGAATATTTATAGTCGAATTTCTCTTATGTATAACCCCATATTAAAAATTATTTACTTATTAAACTTTGATTTTAACTATTTTAACTATTCATTAAATAAAATTATATTAAATGTCATAATCTAATCCAAGTGGACCTAAATGGTCATATTATATTAATAAGGTTGTTTTTGGTAGAATTACACTTATCCAATAGAATTAGGACATGTTTTAGGGTAATAGTAATATCATATTTACCCTTAGTTACCCTATTTACTATTAACCGTGGTAAAAAAAGTAAAAAGTTACTATTCACCAAAAAATTATTTTTATCTCATTGAACCACATTTTACTTACTGATATCAACCGTGTCTGTCGGATTTTCGAAATTCCATTCACAGAAGCGGTAAAAGTAAGTTTTATGCAAAATTCAGTTTTTAACCTACCACTTAGTGGTTTCACTATTCATCAAAAATTGAAGTTTTTCAGAAAAATGCCAAAATTTCACCCTAAGCTATATTTGATATTCCGAATTCAAAAATGATTTCTATTTTACAAAATTCCCAACATATAAGTTTCATTAATTAATTTTATAATTAATTTCCGCTGTCACAACAAATAGCGTGTTTTTAAGAGATAATAACTATCTAAAGATTGACACTTATTTATGTCTGGTGTAAATGTGAGATGACATCCAATGACCAACATTGTATTGAATTGTAAAAATATATTCTAAATATAAATTAAAACCACTCAAATTAATAATTTATCACTATTAATTATTTCATTTAAAAAAGTTGTTTTTAATTAAAATTTAGTAATTTTCACTATTAATCAGAAAATAAAAGTTATCCGAAAATCACCAAAATTTTACCTTAGGCTATATTAAATACTCTGAATCCAAAAATTAAGTCCATTTTGAGAGCTAAAATTTCTAAAATTTTAAAATTTGGTCATTACTATTCATAACGGCTAGTTATAATAATATTTTAATAGCATATCGTTGTTTAGTGAAACTCGGTATTGCGTACTACACACGCTATCGAGGAAGGTCGGGATTGCGTGTAATGGAAGGCAACTCAAGGATGCGTGTTGTGAAAGCTTCTTTTGGTGTAGCGTATAACAGAAGACATTAATGAAATTAAAAAGAATATTTTTCATAAAATTTCGGGGTGTTACAAGTAGTTGGAAGGTTGAGATTTGAAAAAGATATCAGTACGAAAATAGATCCAAAATTTTGATTCGTGTGTGATGTTGGGTGGATCCCAGGTAATTTTTATGGACATGGAATGATATTGAGGGGATATAATCATAAGTTAAACCAAATATGTGATAGTTCGCATGAAAATTGTGTGATAGTTAAATGGATCAGTGGGGGAAAAATTAATTGATTTTATAATGGTTTTTAGGCTAGGAATCTAGTTTGTTTGTTCAATTTCATCAGTAATGCTTTTGGGTATGAAGACATCGTGATAGGGTGACATGGTGGATTACTGATGCATCAACAGCGCAACTGATAATTTTTAGGAAGATTCCTATTGGGAAAATAACTTGTTTTTTGTGTAAAAATGTATCTTTTGAGTTGGAAACCACATCAAGAGAATCCCTTGAGAAGAAGTTAATGTTTTTTATGAATAAAATTGAAATTTTAGATTAAAATATTTTGTTTTAAAGATTTTTACTTAGGGTGATAAATAATAATTGATGTTAGAATTGGATGTTGGAACATTGAATATTGATAGTGAAGTGAAAACTAGCATATATAAAAGTTTGTGTTTTAATGTTAACATAGGATTCTCAATGAATATAAGTTTTATGGATTGATGTTTGTATTGTCCCACACATTGATGATTTATGAGCTTTGTGGGAAATTTGAATTTTTATAAATTTTTTAGGAGGATTTATTTTTTCAAATTGAGATTTGGATTTAAATTATAAGATTTATATATTCCATAGTTGATATTTTTTATTTTTATTGAGGAGTGATGGTTTCCTTAGCTATTTAGGAGAATCCTGAGGGCTTAGGGTTATTATTTAATAGGTTTTTGGATAGTTCCTGACTGGGTTCAATGTTTGGTGTGAATGGGTTATAGTGAACTATAAAAAACATTTAGCATAGGGTGATATTTAATTTTATTTTTAAATCACTCGATTAATGAAAACTATTTTCATATGGACATCAATTAAATAAATAAAAAAATATGGGAAAACATATGAATAGTTTGGTTTTTTGAGATGGTCTAAATTCACTAAATAGTTGTAGAAATAGCATATATAACATACAATTTCCATTGCATAAGTATTTTTCATGCTTAGTGTATAGTTTGGAATGCTGCGTGTCTTAACCATAGGGGAATGTTTCCTTGGATAGTGATGTATATTTAGTTAACTTTGTCATGAATCCATATAAGATTAATTTTCATCGATAATGACTACAATAAAGATAGTGAATAGTAAAAAAAATGAGTGAGAAAACTACATAGACTACTATTTTCATTATATTATAGTGATTTTTATTAAAATTACACTATATAATTTTATCATTTTCTCTATATTTTCCTCATTATCAATAATTCACACCCATATTTATTCACCCTATTCTTCCCATCAAACCCATATGATGTGTGTCGTTTCTTAGGTGATTCCTCCAACATTTTATAGAAATATTATCTCCTCCACCATCCTTTGTATCTCCCCCTTGTTTCCTCTCTCATTTTTATTCTCTTAGTTACTAAATGTGATTATTTACTCCATATAATGGTGTAAATCATTCCTCTTATTTGGTGTTTCATATAGATATTATAGAATATGTGCCTATGTAATGCGATTAAGCCTCCGTTCACCAATACACTTGAGGTATGTTTCACCACAGATGTATTTAATGTTTTACCTTAAAATAAAATTTAATTAGTTATTTAAAAAATTCAAACTATTTATAATTTTTTTGAAGATGGTTTTGAGACCATTCTGTAGACCGTTTGAGTGATTTCATCATTTTTTGTGTCATAAGGTTAATGTGTTATGTTTTGGGATTTATGAATATTTTTTTAAAATTTATGATTAATTATAATTGAAATAAAAGTTTAATATGAATGTGATAATTTATTATAAAATGTTATAATTACTTATTTGTGATGTTTGGGCTTGGGATAGGAACCCATGATGATGTTGGAGATTGGATGAGCTCATGTGGTGGTGGGAAGAATTCATTTCAAAGGATGGTAAAATGGAATTTAAGGTTGGAGGTCATGAGTTTTATAATCAAACTGGTTGATTGGTGTTTTTTGATTCATTTTAGTTAATTATTATATTCCCTACATATTTAATAGATTTGTGTGAATCCACTTCCATGGCCAAATGAGTATCAATGGCCCTCCATATAGATTTTCTTAGTTGTGTGAGTTGGTTTTCAAAGAACAAAAAGCATCATTTTCAAAGTGTTTTTTAAAATAGTTTTTTGTTTAAAATGAAAATTAAGGGGAGATTATTATTTATGATATGTGTTCTTAAAATGGGATTCAAAAATTATGTGATGTTTTTTGAGAATACTTTCATGGTATTTTGTCCAAGGGTATATCATGAGTAAAATCTAAGCTGTTTCCTTCTAAAAATAGTTCCAAAAGGTAATTTTCGTTTGGTATTTAAATAGAATATAGATGTTCTTGATGGAGAAATTTTTTTCTATTTAACCATGGGTGGGTGATATCCTATTTTCCAAATATTTTTAACTAATTATACTTGTTGTATTGATTTTCTATTGATTTTGTTTATTAATGTTGGTGCGTGATGATGATTTTCTAATTGAATCCCTATGAGAACTCTATATTATATAAAAGTGATGGGTTGACCAGGTTAGATATGATATACCCCCATTAGAGGGTAAAGATGGGTCTGAAGGACCCTTTAAGGTGATGAGAGATGTTATGAATAGATTCATAGGCTAGGATAATGTGATGGGTTTCATGACCCCTCCCTCCAAAGATAACGCAATTAGGGGAGATATATAAAGAACATAAGTCCAACCTCCAGTAGGCCTTGGATTGGAGACTAGCACCTTGGGAATAAAAATATCTTGAAATATGGGGTATTGACCTAAATAATAATATATGATAGTGAAATAAGATGAATCTTCCACAAGAAACACTATTGAGTAATTTAAAGTAAACCAACACCACCCCACATGAATGTGTAAATAAATTTGATATATTTAAAAGTCATTAAATGTAAATACCAAAAGGAAAACTAATGAAGTGCCAGAATAGCTATCCAAAGGTCCAAGCAATTATTGTCCAACACCATCCACCTAATCTTCCTAGAAACCCAAATGTAGTTTATATACCTTGGGTGAGTATATAAGTATAGTTAGTAGGAAAATCAATGTCTATTATGAACATGTGAAAGAATAAGACTAATGCACCCGTTAGAAAATAGTAGAACCAAAAACACCTAAACTGGTCAACTATCCACCACATCCTCACCCAGGAATGCTCACCAAGCAATGCAAGTCAATTAATATAATATTACAAGAATCACATTGATAAGGGTGACCTACACTGCTTTCTCACCAGTATTCCACTCTAATACTCCAACATCGTACATTATGGGGGACCTCATCTATTTCATTTACCACAGTACCCCACAACCACTGTCTCAACACATATTTCCTACAAAAAACATGGGCCATAACCCAACCAAATTCATAACTATAGTAGTAGGGTATCATGAACATGTAGTACATCATCCTTGGGCCCTCCTCCCACCATACACAACCCCCACCATAAGAATCTCCATAAGAACGATTGTATCTCATCTCACCCAATGACATCTAAGCCACCACCCTACCAGCATAGTCACATCTCACCCATAAACACTTGGGTTATCACATATCTCCCAAAATATTCAGGAATGTCACCTCTTGCTCGAAAACACATGTGATATCACAAGCATCACCCAAATCACTAACAAACCTTCATCCATCATAGATTGTGCAATACCTACCTCACAATGAAGAGAGAGAGATAGAAATAGAAGGTACCCAACAATCCTTTATCCTACCCATATGTTCTTACAAACACCCCCAATGGGACTATGCAGGTGTTGGAACAAAGTGATTGATGTGGGTGGGGTCTATATAGAAATAAGAAATAATATAAAATTATGTATATATTTATAACAACACACACCATCCCATCCTATGGGTTCACAACCAAACAGATGCCAACTCAAAACATCACCACCAATGCTATAACCAATAAATTCATAACACCAAACAAAAAACCAAAATAACCATTTCACATTTCCAATCAATTTTATTTAATCACACTATTGTTTTAATTATGTAGTATCAACCACATTTAATCATGGAACCCATCGTTTAATTATTAATTAACTATCCTCATACCATTAACCAATCCAAACCATGTTAATTTAAATAATATTAACTAATTATTTATTTTATCACTACCCGGGCATCTAGAATAAAGAAACCACATATCACAAATAGCTCATAATCCCCATCAAACCACCACCTCACTGTAATGTCTCGATTATAGGAGCCTCCCAGAGGTACCCCGTACCCGGTTGGTCACATGGCCTCAAGCGCATTTCCAAAAATTCTAGAGGCTACCGTCTAGTAGTGGGGTCCCTGGGTGTGATTATGGGGAAACTATACCCTCATTAGCAAAGTGATGCAGTTGAAAAAACAGATAAAAACAGAGGAAGCCGTAATAACATGATGGAATTAAAAAATAGAAGTATTAAACAACTAGGGCCCAAATATATGAATGATGCATGATACATATGTCTATTAAGACATCCAAACTAGTCACAATGATAGAATACATTACTAAACCAAAGTACAAAATAAAATCAAGTAAATAACCCCACAACATCGTAGGCCTTAGCTTAGTCCCATGCTCCCTAGATCCACAACAATCATGTACCTGAATTATAAGGATGAATTCCCTTATCTAGACCATCAAAAATATAATCTATTTTGGCCTAAAATCTTGACCCAAATAGTGTGTGGGACGAATCCCAATAGGCATCCACCCATAGACTTGTGACTAACAATTAGTGAATATATATGTGGCACGCAATAAGAAAAATGAAGCAGTAATCAAGGAAGTACTCAAAGTAAATACTCATACAATTTTAATTGTATTCATTATCACATATATAGTAAGGATCTAAAAACAACAGGTAACCCTTTGGGAAGTACTCACAACCTTACCCCTCTGTTTTAACCAAAACAAATAGAAGAAACCCTCTGGGATATACTCACAGTCTAAACCCTTTGGTTCAGCTTTAACAAAGCTAATCTGAGGAAACTCTCACCGTCATTCCCCATGTGGTCTCGTATCATTATATATAGACACACTGGGAAGCACTTAATGTAAAATTCCCCCATTGGTCTCATAACAAGGAAACTACATACACTCTGAGGGAGGACTTACATCCTTGCCCATTATGGTCTCGCAATGTGAAAAGTAAATAGATGCACTGGAGAAGCCCTCAATGTCCCTTCTCCCTATGGTCTACTACACCAGGTTCTCACAACCCTATTTATATTAATCCTACACAAATGATATGACGAAGACAAATTAATCCTCAATAACTACTTGGATAAAAAATCTACATCCTATTAGATAAAATCTCTCCATCCTACAATACTAGGCAATGAACGTAAAGCATTATCCTAAAAAGGTAAATCTAGAACAAATGGTCAAAATAAAAAACATGGGAAAAGAATATATATCTTGGAAAAGATAACCCTATTCACACAAAAAAATTACCTCTATCTAAACTAATAAGACATAACAGGAAATAAAAAGGCTAAAAAATTGACACATGTAGTACCCCATACAATGGTATTGGGAACATTTTCATATATAAATCAAGGAGTAACTACGGAAAGTCACAAACCACCAACCTTGACATTTTACAAACAATATACTTGAACCTCATGCCTTGAATTTCTCTAGAAGACCTTATATCTATGAAAACACTAAAAACATTCCACCATGGACATCTTTAGAAAGGGGATAAATCAAATGATGCAGTTCTAGAAGAAGTAAGAACTCACAGATGTGATTCAAACGCAACCAACGATGTTCGATTCGAAAAAAAATACGGTGTGTTAGGGGCTAGGAGAAGAATCGATAGTCTCTTTTGCTCAATGATGAGACAAACGAAAAAGAAGTGAATTATGCCAATTAGACGTGTCCGCAGTCTATTTAATAAAATAAAACTGAAAGTAAACAATGTTTTCTTAAAGGGTAGATGAAGCATACATTATTTAACCGGCCCCCACATTAGGTTCTCTCTAGGTCACCCCACAAGGCCATGTTCTCGGCCGTTACATGGCTAGCACAAAACTACCAGTGGCAACTTAATACATGGAGTATACATATAAGTACTCGACGTGTACTCCTGAAATTTCTAGAAACATTTCATTTTCTCACAAACAACCAGAAAGAAAGATATACTTGAAAAGATGATCTGAGTTCTTACGAAACATCCCCCCTTAATGTAATTCTTCCCCAAATTTTTCTAAGAAGGTGACAAAGAATAAGAATCCTTGAAAAACTCTGGAAACTGTGACTGTACATCAGCATCCTTCTCCTAGGTCTTGTTCTGCACACGCATGTGCTTCCAGAGTACTTGTATAAGAGGAAAAAACCATCCACATAGAACTGTCACACTTCGATCAACAATCGGGATTGGATGCTCCTCGAACGATTCGTCCGCCTCTAGCTCAACCTCATAGAGTTGGTAAACATGAGATGAGTATGAGATGTAACATCGGAGCTGAGAAACATGGAAGATGGCAGGCATATCCTTGTACCCTTGAGGCAATTGAAACTGATAGGCGACCGATCCAACTCCCTCCAACACCTCAAATGGCCCAACATACCTCGATGAAAGCTTACACTATCTCATACTCCTCCTGTGTCCCATCCTCTGTGTGACACATAGAAACCCATTATCTCCGACCTCAAACTCCAATGGTCATATCCATCAATCAACATTTTAATTTTTTATTGACTGTGTAGTAGTCATCCTCTTCCGAATCAACACCACCTATTTTGTGTTCCCCTGAACAAGATGAGGTCCTATCATAGCTACCTCTCTAGCCTCCAGCCAATATAAGGGTTATCGGCACGGCCTACCAAAACCCTTATATGGTGCCATATGAATAGTTTATTGGAAACAATTATTATAGAAAAACTCCACAATAGGTATCTGTTTCTCCCAAGAACCTACATATTCTAGAAATCATGCTCGAAGAATGTCATGTAGTACCTGAATTGTATGCTCGGACATGCCATAGGTCTGGTGGTGGTATGCTATACTCAAATGTACCTTTGTACCAAAAGCCCTCTGAAGTCCCTACCAGACCCAAGAAGTAAAATGAGAATTCCAATCTTAAATAATGGAGTGTGTAACCCCATGTAGGCATACAATCTCTCTGTAACACCCCGAGATTTTATGAAAAATATTCTTAATTTCATTAATGTATTATGTTGTACGCTACAACAAAATGATCTTTCACAACACGCATTCTTGACTTGCCTTGCATTACACGTAATCGCGACCTTCCTCGATAGCGTGTGTAGTACGCAATAACGAGTTTCACTAAACAACAATATGCTATTAAAATATTATTAAAACTAGCCGTTATGAATAATAATAACCATTTTTTGAAATTTTGTAAATTTTATTTTTCAAAATGGACTTCATTTTTGGATTCGGAATATCGAAATTAGCTTAGGGTGAAATTTTGGTATTTTTCGGATAACTTTCATATTCTGATGAATAGTGAAAATTACAACATTTTAATTAAAAACATCTTTTTTAATAGAAATAATTAATAGTGACAAATTATTAATTTAAGTGGTTTTAAAGTATATTTGGAATATATTTTTACAATTTAATACAATGTTGGTCGTTGGATGTAATTTCACATTTAAACCACACATAAACAAGTGTCAATCTTTTGATAGTTATTATCTCTTAAGAACACGCTATTTGTTGTGATGATGGCAATTAATTTTTAAATTAATTAATGAAACTGATATGTTTTGAATTTGGTAAAATAGACATCATTTTTGAGTTCATAATATCAAATATATCTTAGGCCTAATTTTTGGTATTTTTCTGAAAACTTTCAATTTTTGATGAATAGTGAAACCACTAAGTGGTAGTTAAAAAAACTGAATTGTTCATAAAACATAATTTTACCACTTCTGTGAGTGGAATTTCAAGAATCCAAGAGACACGGTTGATGCCAGTAAGTAAAATGTGGTTCAGTGAGATGAAAATAATTTTTTGATGAATAGTAACTTTTTAGTTTTTTTACCACGGTTAAAAGTTAATAGGGTAATTAAGGGTAGAAATGTTATTATTTTTACCCTAACACATGTCCTAATTCTATTGGACAAGTTTAATTCGACCAAAAACAAACTTAGGAAAAAAATATGACCATTTAGGCCCACTTGGATTAGATTAGGACATTTATTATTAATTTATTTAAAGAAGGGTTAAAAGAGTTAAAATCAAAGTTTATTTACTAAAACATTTTTAATATGGGGTTATACATAATATAAATTCTACTATAAATATTCCTTAGAAAGATGAAAATATTTCCTACATAATGGTATTTTATTTGTAATTTTTAGACATTAAATAATTTAATTTATTTATGACACAAAGATGATGCAATAATTATCTTATTAATGAAATATTGACATAATTGATGTTAGAAATACCCAAATAAATATAATATGAGACTTTTTATGAATTACACTAATTTTCTAGGTTAATATGACATGTTAGTATTGATTTAATTAACTTTTTTTCTAACTTATCATTCTGTTATGATTTTCACAAAAATCAATTACTAAATATTGTCAAAATTGACATAAAATAGTTTTTAAAACAAATATTATATTATTAATTGTTATTTTATTCCTAAAAATATAAGGTTCTGCCAAATGACTTAGATATGGTAATATATATTAATAATAAACAACTTGGGATTCGTTTGTCTTCTTATAGTATGTTTATTAATCTTATAGTATAAGAACACAAGAAGACACGGTAAAAGTAAAATTATTTTACTTAATGTTAAATCTAAATGATAAGGTTAAAATAGGAACCTAAACTTGTCTAAATTCTATTGGATGAGATTATTTCGACCCATCCCCACCTTAGCCTCAAAATAAATCAATTTGGAGCTATTTAAAACCGAATATGACTTTATAATAAAATAATATTTTTAGTTTTCCAAAGGAGCCCCTCTCCTCCCTTATAAAAGGGCACCTCCTCCCTCTCTTCCTCACACAACATTGAGCCTTCAGGATCGGCCAAACCCTGCCAAATTCACTTCTAAACTTCCCTATAAACATCCTAGAGGTTCTTTTCTTCCTCAAAGGCCAATTTTAGTGCTCTAAAAGCAGGTCTCAAAGAGGTGCTTCATAGAAGAGGTAATTTCCGTTACAGATTCTTTCACCTTTATTTCTTCTTCCACTTCTTCTTCTTAGGTTGTTTCATTATGAAGTAATAACATAAGTATCACTCATATACTTATATGTTATTATAAGTATGAAACAACCCTATTTCACCATCTATCCATCCTACGGAAAACGAAATCCCCGCCCGTGCGTACGTACGGAATACCGTCTCCACGCCGTGGTGAAATCTATTTTCCACCACCAACTTACTTGGTTGGGTATAATGGTGTAAATAATAACTATATATTATTATTTTAAAGTGATATTGATTCTGAAATAGTATACATACACTCCAATACATTCCCACGATCATGAGAACGATATCATCGCTCGTGCGTACGTACGGAATACCGTCTCCACGACGCGATGAGATTCATTCTCCACTTTAAACCATTCATGAATGATTATAAAGTATATATAATAAGTAATAATGAAATATATTACATAACAATGATACTGGATTTATGTGTATATATATTAATATCATCTACTTAATTCCTTTCAACTCAATAAGGAAACGAAAACATCGTTCATGCGTACGTACGACCTACCGTCTCCATGAACGGTGTATTTATTTCCATTTACTGATTTATTATATATATGTATATTCTTAATATATATATATATAAATAAGGTTTTATGTTCTATAATTAAGTAATCATGATCTAAGTAATCGTATTAATAATTACAAGTCAAAACACGAACGACAAATGAAACAATTTTACCCAAAACGCTCTTTAACATGGAATTTACAAAAGAACGGGAAATATAAAGTCATAAGTGAACCATATATGATATCATAACAATGAATATGATTCTGTAATAAGTCAATGACATTATTAAAATCATTATACAGGAGGTTCGGACACTTACGAAGCAAATCGGACCTAAGGTAAGGGAAATATCACAATCTCATTCTTATCTGAGATTGTTTATACTTTAGTATTTACTGGGGTGTATTTTATCATCCACATCCATGTTTCCTCAATATGTAATATTATTTACATTCACCTACAATTGTTTAAATACTATTTTACCCTTCGGTGAGTTTTTTATAAAAGATATGAAAGGAATCTTTTGTCGTTTTTCGTACGAGGTACTTTTTGACTTTTTCGACAAAAGTACGCGAAGAATGTTTTTTTAACTTATACGGAATGAATGGATTTTTAAAAAATTATTTCCAAGAAGCATCCTTTACAAGTTTTCATGTTTATTTTTAATCAAGTTATTTTAGTTTAAAGTTGTATGACATGTTAAGAAAGGAAAAATGTTTTTGAAGAAGAAAGGATATTTTCCTCATGAATGGAGTTCAAGTGTTTTATCAAAATTATTTTCCATCTAAGATAATAAAGGGTTATGTTTTTATCCCTATTATTACATTGATTTGATTATGTTGTGATGGAATTATTTTTATGAATTCCTTTATCTTATATGAATTGTTTTATGATGTCATGATGTTTAAGATTCCCATTTGTATAAATGGGTTATGCAATGATGTATGATTTATGATTTTGTGGCACACATAAGAATGGTATCGTTATGAGATGGGTGGGACCTATATATCTCTCCAATGCATTGGGTAAAGATTTTATATCTCATGAGATAGACATGGCTGGAATGGTAGGTTATACTGGTTCAGTGAAACAGGACTGAAACGAGGGTGACTCGGTTCAGAAAGGGACTTTTTCCACTAAGATAGTCTTGGAAATGAGTCTTCACTAACAAGAAATGATTCTCTATGATTATGTGTGTATGTCACAAAGTTTAATGTTTTATGTTATGATTATTGTGATTACATTTCACTGCCATGAGTTATCCTAGGTTATGAAATTATGATCTCTTTTATAGGTTAAGATTTCCAAAAGTTATGTTCTTATGTATATGATGTGATTGATATTTATTTTTTTTAACCTTACTGAGCATTTGAGCTCACCCTTTTATGTTTTCTTTTACCCATGATATAAAGAATGGTTTTAGGTATAAAAAAAAGGAAGATCATTATGGGAGATGTTGAAGATCTTTCACCAGGATTAGAAGATTATATTCCGAGTTTCCAAAGACACTAAACAATTACGATCCTTGTGTGTGTGTTTTTGTTATGTACTATGTATTCCGCAAATGTAACGTAATGTCAATGTACGTCAGGCTTCGGGTCTCTACAGTTGGTATCAGAGGAAAGGATTAGTCAACCGTTGGAAACTAGGATGCGAAAACGTTAGTGATATCCCTAGAGATATTTCTAAGGTATGTCTAGGCATGTCCTTAAGGATAAGTATACGTATAGGATATAGTCCTAGAACTACGGTAACGATCTTAGAATTTAACCTAAGATGATAGATATTTAGGGTGCTCCCCCTTTACTATGTTGTTTTACCTAGCATGATTTTTGCCTCTCACACTATTCTTTTTGGGTTTTAGACGATGGCTGGAACCCGAAGGAACCGTGTTGATCAATGCAATGGACAATGCAATGATTTTCCTCCAGAACAAAAAAATGTTATGGGAGATGGAGTGAAAAATCTTATTGCTATACTTACACAAGCTATGAATCATTTTGGACTTCAAAATGAGCAGAGAAGGGAACAATATTCTATTGAGTCCTTCATGAGGCAACGTCCACCTTCTTTCAGTGGGTCTTCCGATCCACTTGTTGCTAAACAATGGGTCAGTACCACTGAAAAGATATTTTCAGTTCTTCAATGTTCTGAACATGATAAAGTGATCATCGCAGTATATCATTTGGAAGGTGAAGCTGATCAATGGTGGAATCTTATCAAGAATACGAGACAAAGAGATGAAATTGAGTCCATGGAATGGGACGAGTTCAAGAACTTATTTTTCAATAAGTAATTCCCTCGTATTCTTTGAACAAAGATGGAGAAGGAGTTTCTTGAACTAATGAAAAATGATGATGAATCTATTGGTATATACAAAGCGAATTTTACAAGGATTGCAAGGTATGCATCTGGATTTATCATCCAACCTGAAAGTAAAGTTGATCGATTCTTCAGTGGCTTAAAACCAAGTCTTTGAAGGGCATTAGCTATAAGAGACTTCAGTTTCTATAAAGAAATTGTGTGTTGTGCTATCAAGGTAGAAATGGAAGTTGGTGTTACTTATACATCTCATAGTTTTGACAAGAAATGAAAGATGGGGTTCAAGGAGAAATCTCAGAATAATGGTGAAAAGAAGATGAATGTTTCCTTATTCTCAAAGTGTGGAAATAAGCATGGTGGAGATTGTCTTAAAGGGACAAGTAAATGTTTCAAATGTGGAAAGGAAGGTCATCGGGCATTTGAATGCCACAACTATGGGAAGAAGATGTCTAATGATGCAAACGAAGGAAGGGATACACAGAATGAACCTACTACACTTCAATGTTTCAAGTGCAAGGAGCTGGGACATTATGCCAATAAATGCCCTAATCCAAGGGTTAGTGATGATCGACATGAGAAACCACTTATGGCAAAGGACAAAGGGAAGTCACATGCGATCACTATTGGCAATGTTGAATATGACAACAATGTGGTGGAATGATTAAGTGTTTATGTAATAGGAATTCAAAATAGTATCATGGGATCTCATTTATGGTATTGTGGAATTTTGGAATATCTATGTATTGGTTTTCAATAATTATATGATACTGGTAACCAGGAAAAAAAGTGATTGAAGTATTTTTGGAAAGTAGATGATATGCGCATAATTAAGGGACAAGATGATAATGAGATGTTTGATTGTATTCATGATCTCATGATTGATATGAGGACTAAGTGATATCATGGTTTGAGGATATAGAATTTTGAGGATTTTGGTATGTGGAAAGTGTTAACTTTTAACTGCATTCATGTTTTCACTAAGGTTCAATGGGTATTCAAGAGAATACATGATTAAGGCCTTGGAATGTTTGGAATGTGACCAACAAGACATATCTTATGATATATGGGGATCAACGATTGTATTAAATCTCTGGTAATCGTTTTCACTATATTATGAGAGTGGACTGCAGTATTATGGATAAGCCTAAAGATTGGAATGGATTATGTTGGACATAAGTTAGTATTGTTTAAGTATAGAAGTTTTTTCGATATTATTTATGTGATGTTATAGTAATGTAGTTTTAGAAAAAGGACAACCTGCAGGATGGGCGACAGCCCATCGCGTCGGACAAGGCTGTGGTAATCGAACCCACAACCAATGTGTGACTGGCCTTTATCGCCTACCACTGGCCTACATGAAGTCCCTGTTTAATAGAAACTAGTTTTATTATATTAAGTAGTATGATAAATTAATTATAAGCCCATTTTAGGAACCATATATGATTAATCTCATTATAGATGGACTTATGTATTTTTTTGATATCTTTTCTATCCTTTTGTTTGAGACAGATGGAATGACCCATCATTCTAACACATGATCTACTATCACATCACGAATGACAAATTCAACTTCATTTATTTATGATATGAAGTGGAAATTGTCCAAAGAATGACCAACAATGAGACTATACCGAAATCACAAAAGTATTTCTTCTAATTCCAATTTCATCAACTTTAGGGAAACGATCTTGAAAACCAAAAATGTTGTCATAGTGCTCTTATATCTGATGAACCATATGGTACCTAATATCATCATAAATTTATGGCTTTGTGATTTCTGGCTTTTCTATAGCCATGTTCTCTACCACTCTCCATCAGAACATGATGGTTAGATTTCTCTTCCATATCCATATTTTCACATATGTGGAAACCCAGTGATTAGTTTATTTGGGTAACCGTTACGTTTCATACTTTGGTTTTTAAAGATTGGTTTTGGTATTCCTTTTTACGATGTTGGCTTCTATTAAAGAAACTTTCGAGTAGTAAACCATTTATAACCCCGACGAATTTCGAGGGAGAAATTCATTTTAAGGGGGGTAGAATGTAACACCCCGAGATTTATGAAAAATATTCTTAATTTCATTAATGTATTGTGTTGTACGCTACACCAAAAGGAGCTTTCACAACACACATACTTGACTTGCCTTGCATTACACGCAATCACGACCTTCCTCGATAGCGTGTGTAGTACGCAATAACGAGTTTCACTAAACAATAATATGCTATTAAAATATTATTAAAAACAGACGTTATGAATAGTAATAACCACTTTTTGAAATTTTTTAAATTTTATTTTTCAAAATGGACATCATTTTTGGATTCGGAATATCGAAATTAGCATAGGGTAAAATTTTGATATTTTTCGGATAACTTTCATATTCTGATGAATAGTGAAAATTACTAAATTTTAATTAAAAACAAACTTTTTAATAGAAATAATTAATAGTGATAAATTATTAATTTTAGTGGTTTTAAAGTATATTTGGAATATATTTTTTCAATTTAATACAATGTTGGTCGTTGGATGTAATTTCACATTTAAACCACACATAAACAAGTGTCAATCTTTTGATAGTTATTATCTCTTAAGAACACGCTATTTGTTTTGACGATGACAATTAATTTTTAAATTAATTAATGCAACTAAAATGTTTTGAATTTGGTAAAATAGACATCATTTTTTAGTTCATAATATCAAATATAGCTTAGGCCTAATTTTTGGTATTTTTCTGAAAACTTTCAATTTTTGATGAATAGTGAAACCACTAAGTGGTAGTTAAAAAAATTGAATTGTTCATAAAACATAATTTTACTGCTTCTGTGAGTGGAATTTCAAAAATCCGAGAAACACAGTGGATGTCAGTAAGTAAAATGTGGTTCAATGAGATGAAAATAATTTTTTGGTGAATAGTTACTTTTTACTTTTTTTACCACGGTTAAAAGTAAATAGGGTAATTAAGGGTAGAAATGATATTATTATTACCCAAACACATGTCCTAATTATATTGGACAAGTTTAATTCCACCAAAAACAAACTTATGAATAAAACATGACCATTTAGGCCCACTTGGATTAGATTAGGACATTTATTATTAATTTATTTAAAGAAGGGTTAAAAGAGTTAAAATCAAAGTTTATTTACTAAAACAATTTTAATATGGGGTTATACATAAGATAAATTCGACTATAAATATTACATAAAAATATAAAAAGATTTCATACATAATGGTATTTTATTTGTAATTTTTAGACATTAAACAATTTAATTTATTTATGACACAACGATGATGCATTAATTATCTTATTAAAGAAATATTGACATAATTGATGTTATAAATACCCAAATAAATATAATTTGAGACTTTTTATGAATTACACTAATTTTCTAGGTTAATATGACATGTTAGTATTGATTTAATTTACTTTTTTTCGAACTTATTATTCTGTTATTATTTTCACAAAAATCAATTACTAAATAGTGTCAAAATTGACATAAAATAGTTTTTAAAACAAATATTATATTATTAATTGTTATTTTATTCCTAAAAATCTAAGGATCGGCCAAACGACTTAGATATGGTTATATATATTTATAATAAACAACTTGGGGTTCGTTTGGCTTCTTATAGAAAGTTTGTTAATATTATAGTATAAGAACACAAGAAGACACGGTAAAAGTAAAATTATTTTACTTAATGTTAAATCTAAATGAGAAGGTTAAAATAGTAACCTAAACTTGTCTAAATTCTATTGGATGAGAGTATTTCGACCCATCCCCACCTTAGCCTCGAAATAAATCAATTTGAAGCTATTTAAACCCGAATATGACTTTATAATAAAATAATATTTTTAGTTTTCCAAAGGAGCCCCTCTCCTCCCTTATAAAAGGGCACCTCCTCCCTCTCTTCCTCACACAACATTGAGCCTTCAATCTCGGCCCAACCCTGCCAAATTCACTTCTCCACTTCTCTAGAAACATCCTATAGGTTCTGGTCTTCTCAAAGACCAATTTTAGTGCCCTAAAAGGAGGTCTCAAGGAGGCGCTTCATAGAAGAGGTAATTTCCGTTACCGATTCTTTCACCTTTATTTCTTCTTCCACTTATTCTTCTTAGGTTGTTTCATTATGACGTAATAACATCATTATCAATAATATACTTATATGTTATTATAAGTATGAAACAACTCTATTTCACCATCTATCCATCCTACGGAAAACGAAATCACCGCGCGTGCGTACGTACGGAATACCGTCTCCACGCCGTCGTGAAATCTATTTTCCACCACCACCTTACTTGGATGGGTATAATGGTGTATATAATAACTATATATTATTATTTTAAAGTGATATTGATTCTGAAATAGTATACATACACTCCAATACATTCCCACGATCATGAGAATGATATAATCGCTCGTTCGTACGTACGGACTACCGTCTCCACGACGCGATGAGATTCATTCTCCACTTTAAACCATTCATGAATGATTATAAAGTATATATAATAAGTAATAATGAAATATATTACATAAAAATTATACTAGATTTATGTGTATATATATGAATGTCATCTACTTAATTCCATTCAACTCAATAAGGAAACAAAAACAGCATTCATGCGTACGTACGACCTACCGTCTCCATGAACGGTGTATTTCTTTCCATTTACTGATTTATTATATATATGTATATTCTGAATATATATATATATAAATCATGTTTTATGTTCTGGAATTATGTAATCATGATATAAGTAATCATATGAATAATTACAAGTCAAAACACGGACGACAAATGAAACAATTTTACCCAAAACGCTCTTTAACATGAAATTTACAAAAGAACGGGTAATATAAAGTCATAAGTGAACCATATATGATATCATAACAATGAATATGATTCTGTAAAAATTCAATGACATTATTTAAATCATTATACAGGAGGTTTGGACACTTACGAAGCAAATCGGACCTAAGGTTAGGGAAATATCACAATCTCATTCTTATCCGAGATTGTTTGTACTTTAGTATTTACTGGGGTGTATTTTATCATCCACATCCATGTTTCCTCAATATGTAATATTATTTACATTCACCTACAATTGTTTAAATCCTATTTTACCCTTCAGTGAGTTTTTAGTAAAAGATATGAAAGGAATCTTTTGTCGTTTTTCGTACGAGGTAATTTTTGACTTTTTCGACAAAAGTACGCGAAGAATGTTTTTTTAACTTATACGGCATGAATGGATTTTTAAAAAATTATTTCCAAGAAGAATCCTTTACAAGTTTTCATGTTTATTTATAATCAACTTCTTTTATTTTAAAGTTGTATGACATGTTAAGAAAGGAAAAATGTTTTTGAAGAAGAAAGGATATTTTCCTCAAGAATGGAGTTCAAGTGTTTTATCAAAATTATTTTCCATCTAAGATAATAAAGGGTTATGTTTTTATCCCTATTATTACATTGATTTGATTATGTTGTGATGGAATTATTTTTATGAATTCCTTTATCTTATATGAATTGTTTTATGATGTCATGATGTTTAAGATTCCAATTTGTATTACATGGGTTATGCAATGATGTATGATTTATGATTTTGTGGCACACAAAATAATGGTATCATTATGAGATGGGTGGGACCTATATCTCCCTCCAATGCATTGGGTAAAGATTTTATATCTCATGAGATAGACATGGCTGGAATGGTAGGTTGTACCGGTTCAGTGAAACAGGACTGAAACGAGGGTGACTCGGTTCAGAAAGGGACTTTGTCCACTAAGATAGTCTTGTCAATGAGTCTTGACTAACAAGAAATGATTTTCTATGATTATGTGTGTATGCCAAAAAGTTTAATGTTTTATGTTTTGACTATTGTGATTACATTTCACTGCCATGAGTTATCCCAATTTATGAAATTATGATCTCTTTTACAGGTTAAGATTTACAAAAGTTATGTGCTTATGTATATGATGTGATTGATATTTCTTTTGATTACCCTTACTGAGAATTTGAGCTCCCCCTTTTATGTTTTCTTTTCCCCAAGATATAAAGAAAGGTTTTAGGTATAAAAAAAAGGAAGATCATTATGGGAGATGTTGAAGATCTTTCACCAGGATTAGAAGATTATATTCCGAGTTTCCAAATACACTAAACTATTACGATCCTTGTGTGTGTGTTTTTGTTATGTACTAAGTATTCCAAAAATGTAATGTAATGTCAATGTACATCAGGCTTTGGGTCTCTACACTCTCGGATGTACAACCTTCCCATCTCATAAACACTAAAAATCTCTTTGATCGGTACAAGTGAGAAACCATCATGAGTCTGTCAACGACAACCAAAACTGCATAATTTCTTTGAGGCGACCTCTGTAAACATATCAAAAAGTCCATCATGGCATCATTCCACTTCCACTTGAGAATGGTCAATTGCTGAAAAAGACATGCTGGTCACTGATGATCCACCTTCACTTGCTGACAGGTGGAACAAATCATGAGAAACCCAGTAAAAACTCTCTTCATACCTGGCCACCAATACTGATGGTGAAGATCTTGATACATCATGGTCACACCAGGATGAACTGCCCAAACTGAGGAATTAAAATCCTACATCAGTTCCTCGCACATGTTTGCTGACACACAAAAACGCCCCCCCTAAAATGTAAGATCTCATCCTTGCATATGGTTCATCCCGAAATAGTGTTCTCTCCTGACATACACTCCCATCGGATTAGGCCTTTAGAAACTGATAGTGGACTCATTCTCAATCGATCAAGTAGAGTAAAGGTAACAACTATAGCAGAAAGGAAATATTTTCCCTTTCTATTTTTCACATCCAAATGCATCTCAGAGAATAGATCCATAAGCTACCACTCACAATAGGCCTATTGAATTTCATGTAACTGAGTTTTTCTGCTCAATGAATTAGCCACATCGTTGCCTTTCTCAGGCATATAGGCAAGTTCAGAATAAAAGGACATAAGTTAATCGACCAAACTTTACTGTCTATGATTCAGATAAGGATAATTGAAGATATACTTGAGACTTTTGTTGTCAGTGAAAATAAAAAAATGATCTTCCAGAAGATAATGTATCCAAAAAATTAAATCCTGAACAACTACATCCAACTTGAGATCATGAGTCGGGTAATTCCACTCATGTGGCATCAACAACTAAGACCCGCACAAAACAACCCCTTCTCCCTACATAAGCATGACTCCTTGACGGATACCTGATTCATCACAGTAAACAGTATAGCTCTTTCATGACTCTTAAAAAACTAGTATCAGTGATAAATTCAACCTTCCGTTCATCTCCTTAAGGGTAGACACACAATAATATGACCACAAGTACTTCACACACTTCTTAGTCAGGACTATCAGTGGCACTGCTAATAGTGAAAATTCCTGTATGAATTATCTTTAGTATCCAACCAACCCTAGAAAACATCATACCTCTAATATGTTATTCAGATTCTCTCAGGAAACTAATGCTCTCACTTTCATTGGGTCTACTGGAACTCTTATTTTATGAGATAATATGACCCATGAAGTGAATTTGTTTCATCAAAATGTGGTATTTTGAGATATTAGAATATAAATGATTCTATCTTAGTGTACTCAGAACAATCTCAAGATGTGTGCCATGGTCGTGTCGAGAGTTAGAGTACACCATGATATCGTCGATGAATACTACCATGAAATAATCCAATTATGGATGAAACACATTGTTCATCAGTTACATGAAAACGTCAAGTCCATTCGTGAGACCAAACGGCATAACCACATACTTATATAGACCACACCTACTCTGAAAGGCTGCACAAGTTATATCAGATTGTCTAATGTGAAACTGATGGTAACTGGCTCCCATGTCAATCTTAGAGAACACCAGGGCTCCAGGAATAGGATAAAAAAGATCATCAATCCTTTGTAAAGGATATTAGTTCATGACAGTCAACTGGTTCAACTACCAATAATCCACCCAAATCCTGATGGTATAATCCGACTTCATTGCAAACAAGATAGGAGAACCCCAAGGAGAAGTACCGGATAAGATGGAACCCTTTGCCTACAACTCCTCGAACTACTTCTTGAGCTCCTATAATTCTGGTGTATCCATACTATAAGGAATAATGGACACTAGTTCCACTCTTGGAACAAGATCAATTGAAAATTCCACCTCTCGCTCTATAGGAAAACCTGAAAATCCTCTGGAAAGACATCCCTGCAATGATCGAACATTGGAGGAATGTACAACTGTGATGTCCCCTTGTTATCTTGATAATGACTTTTAGTCTGGTCTATGATTCCTTCCAAACCATGTTGATCGAGTCAATATCTACTCGCCTAGACATCCCATTCTCCCTTATGATGAAACTGTCATCCCTCTAGTGATGTGAAACTCAACCTACGGCAATAGGAGTCAATAATATATTGTAAGGGAACTAAGTAGTTCAATCTGGGAATGACGTTAGAACCTATCATCTATAATATGTAGAGGTCCCATAAGAAGTGACACCGACCAACTTCAAGAGCGTACTCTTTTTACTGACGTACACTTTCCGATTTTTTCCCCAACGGAGTGTCCAATGTCAATACATCAGAAGAAGTAAAGATACATAGCCCAAGACACTCCACACTAGCCACAAATATGAAACTATGGGAAACCACTATATCAAAAGTCACAGAAGATAAAACTTACGCAACTAGGATCGTACATCGTACTGTAGATGGTCCATGATCCTACTCCTGCTGGGTCTGTTCCACTGCAAAAGTCTAACCTGCACTGCGGTGCTGTGACCCTGCCTGACCACCCAGAGATGATCCACCATACTGTCACTGAATGCATGGAGACTGGCTACCATGGCCATGACCTCCACCTCAGCCTGAACGACTGGAACAACTAAAGTTTCTAGATAGGTGAGACACTAGTGGTGTTACTATTGAAAGAGTCATAGAAGGACCCCTATCACTAGATGTTGATGAGAATAACTGAGAGAAATGCTGAAGATGACCCATCTTGCCACAAGATTTTCACACCAGTGGGTCTCGTGGGAAATTTGTCCTCGTATGGACACTCTTCCTGTACTGGTAGCACATGAACTGGCCAACAGAAAGAGTATCCCACCCACTATGATCTCCATCTGTAGACTCCTTGCAGCACTTCCTGTTGTCAGTAAGAGGGGTACCAACTCTGGTTACCAACCTGCATTAACACATATATCTAGAATCCCTCATGTTGTGCTCCGTGATCATTTCATGGATGTATATCGATGTGATGGTAGTGAACCTAAATATTTTCAACTAAGATCAGATTTCATACCTAAGAGCATCCTCAAACATCCTTACTCGGAATAACTCATCACTTCCTAGGATGGGTGTGAAGTGCTGCAGCTTTGTGAAGTGAGAAGAATACTCTATAACGAAAAGAGTTTCCTAATACAGAATCCTGAACTCTTGGGCTCAATCATCCCACAATGTCTCTGGGTAAAATTACCCATAGAAGGTACACTAAAACTCATCCCAAGGCATAACCTATGGGAATCCAGCCTATGAGATGACATCCCACAATCTCTTAGAGGAGTCCCATAGAATGTATGTATCAAAAATCACCCTCCTCTATGGAGGTGTCTCTAAGTTCTCATAGATTGAAGGAATGGCTTATAACTATGACTCTGCATCTTGAGGTCCTCTGTCCCTTGTAAAGGTGGGAGGATGCTGCTGCTAGAAAACTTGCATCAACTCTACCATAGAAGTGGTGGAATGCGGTACTTCATGGAAAATATGCATGAACCTCATAAGGCCCTATCAAAATAGTGCGTCAACACCTATGACTATAATGACGACTCTTGACAAGACTTTTACAACTAGAGGATCTGTTGGTAGTCCCTGGTCAGCTATATCTAGTGACTGATCAGTACCTTGTAACTGGCATACAATCGGAGGACGTATAGTGGCATGACTCTGTAAGGTCAAGCACACACCTTAGATCATGATTATCAAGGACTAAAACTTTGAAGTGTAATAATGGAACATGAGAAAGAAATCATTCATGTATTTTAAAACATGGATGCATGGTATGTATGACCACTACATAGCCTGTTCCGATAATCCTTCACATGGGCATGTACTTTTTCCAACCCTGGTCGTGTAACACCACAAACAGACGACATGTTGTCCTAACACACGACATGTACATGAATACTATTCCCATATCTTAGTTCTTCTACTTGAATAACCCACACAATTCTTCTAATACAAGACTACACAACATGTTTTTCTAGAACACAACCAGTACAACTTCAGTTTCAATAGCCTATGTCGTTAAACACACGGTCGGAGATATGATTAACTGGTACATGACTTTTTCATGCCAGAAATGGAGTGTATTATAAAGGAATTCACTGACCTATGTTTTTTGTTACACGGTTGGTTATATGGATCACTCTACATGGCGTGTTTTAGATAGACCCATCCTGTACTTGAAGGATTTCACAAACCTGTTTTTTAGTTACACGACTCGATTCAAGGGTTAAACGACACGACATGTTCAAGATTGAAACGACGTGTATAACCTATCTTCTATACAAACGTGTCGTTAGTCACATAGTTGAACACATGGTCAACACAACACGGTGTTTCCATTTAGTACATCGCATGTCCCACCAAATCCTTCCTAACCCCTTGTCTCTGCCCACACAGCTAGTTACATGGTTAAAGACTACACGGTGTGTACATATAGTACAGGGCATGTACTCAAGAAAAATAGATCCTTCTCGAATAAAAGGATACATATAATGTATCTATAATTAAATTCCATGTATTCTGGGTTTTTCTAGATAGTAAGCCTTAGAAACTACTCCAAAACCCATAAAAACACTAAATTGGACATTAAAGTGCCAAATTATGATCTTTGAGGGCCCATACATCCCGCGAATCAAAGATTGGAATCTTATTCATGTCATATACAAGCATAAAAATGTAATGATCCACCAAATTCTGATTCATGAGGGCCCATAACACATCATGAACCAATTATTGGCATTCATTCGAAAAAAACCTTACACAATTTAATACCCTATAAAATTGTGGGTATTTTCTCAAGGCATATTTCACAACATCATGCATATCTGGAACAATATCTATCACAACAACATGATATCGCTAATGAATCCTAAATGGAATGGAATGAATGCATGAAATGTGATCACTAGAAAGTTCGTTTATGATGCATGAGATGGAATACCCTCATTTCATCATGATGAAATAGAAATAAAACCTCAATGTTATCAACATTAACAACACAATGGTTGTGAATCACCCATCTATGAAATCAAATCAACTATAAAATTAAAAAACTAGAAAACTACAATAACCGAGGTAAATTGGATTTTCCCTATACATGCATTAGCTTCTTTGGAGAATATCTTATTACCAACTACACATTCTTACCAACCATGTCTATAGGCTTCGAATAGAATGTCATGAAGAGAAGAACCCACCTCGGATACAACTTTGTAATGTCCTCGTTCTGGGAGCCGCCCAGAGGTTCCCCGTACCCAGTTAGTCACATGGCCTTAAATGCATGTCCCCAAATTCCTAAGGTTGCTGACTATTAGTGAGGTCCTTGGGTTTGATAATGGGAAAACTTTTCCCTCTTTTGAAGAGTAACGCAGTACAAATAACAGATAACAATAGTGGAATCAGTAATAACACGCAAGAAGTAAATGATAGAAGTAACTAACAACTAGATCACACATATATAAACGATGCATGACACATATTTCTTGGAAAACATCCAAAAAAGTCACAATTATGGAATACAATACTAAACCAATGTATTAATGAAATGAATTTAAATATCTCCACAGCATCGGAAGCCTCATCTTGGCCCCATGCACCCCAGCTCCACAAAAATCAAGTACATGAAGTATAAGGGTGCTTGACCTTATCTAGACATGCAACAATATAATCTATTTAGGCCTAAAATCATGACCCAAATAGGGTGCGCGACAAATCCAAGTAGGCAACCACCCAAATATTTGTGCCTAACAGTCAGTGAATATATATGGGATTCCATAAGCAAAATGAAACAGTAAAGAAGAAAGTACTCAATGTAAAAAACGATACAGTTCAATTGAATTCATTTTCAAATATTATGTAAGAAACTAAATACAACAGGTAACCCTCCGAAAAGTCTCACAGCTTAACCCCTCTAGTTTAACAAAAAAACACATGCTTCCTTCTGGGATGTACTCAAAGTCTAACCCCTCTGGTTCAGCTTTAGAAAAGACACTCTAAAGAAGCACTCCCCATCAATTCCCCCTTTGGTCTGGTATCAGTAATTATATCCACTTTGGGGTAGCACTCGACTTCCAATTCCCCCTATGGTCTCGTAAGGAGGAAACTACAAAAACTATGAGGGATCAATTACATCTATCCCCCCCTATGGTCTCGCAACATGAAATGTAAACAGACACTCTGGGGAATCACGCATCATCCATTCTCCCTATGGTCTACTACTCTAGGTTCCCATGACCCTGTGTCAGTCAATCATGTACCAATGTTATGTGGAATCCAAAGTGATCCTCATGAACTACTTGGATAAATAGTCTAGTGAATATTAGATAAAATCAATCCATCCTACAATACTAGGCATGGAATGTAAAGCAACATGCTAACTAAAAAAGCTAGACCAAATGGTTAAAATAAGGAAACATGGGAAAAACATCCATATCTTGGAAACGATAACCCTATTCACAAATAGTTAACCTCTATCCAAACAATCAAGGAATAGTCGGAAATACTATGTCTAAAAAGAACAAATAGGAAATACCCCGAACAAGGGTAGTGGGCACTTTTTCACATATAACTTTAGGACTAACTACATAAATGCACAGTCCACCAACCTCGACATTTTATGAAAAATATATGGGAACCTTAGGCCTTGAATTTCCCTAGAATTCCATATATCTACAAAAACCCAAAAAATGTTCAACCTAATATATCTCTTGAAAGAGGAAAAATCAAGAGGTGAGCTTCTATAAGAAGTAAAAAATCACCAATGTGATTTAAATTCAAACTACGGAGTTTGATTTGGAGAATGGATGGTGAGTCAGGGGCTTAGAGAAGGATTAGTGGTCTCATTCTCTCCTAGATGGGACAGATGAAGAAGAAGTGTGTTATTCCGATTAGATGCGACCCCAGTCTATTTAATGAAATAAAAAGAAAGTACACATCATTTTCATCAAAGGTACATGGTGTTTACTTTCTTTAACTAGCCTCTTCTTTAGGTGGTATCCAGTTCATTCCACATGACCATGTCCTCAGTCATTACATGGCGAGCACACAGCTACCAGCGACAAGTTATTACACAGCGTGTACTTATAAGTACATGATATGTACGTCAGAAATTTCCAAAAACAAATCTTTTTCTCCAAAACAACTGGAAAGAAAGACATAGGTAAAAAGAAGTTCCTGGTTCTTATAAGAAACAAAAGAGGCTCAAGAAAAAACATAGAGGGAAAAACCTAGAAAAATGAGAAATAGTAAAATAGTAATATATAAATTAATAAATTAATATTGATCACAAATTTTTAATATAAATTAAATTCTTAGCTCTTCATTATGAATAAAATAAGATCCATTTCAAATAGAATGAAATAATTTTTGAAAAATATAATTTTTCTAAATGGTGGCTTATTCTCTATTTTTCATATATTTTATAACTAATTATTAAAACATTTATAATATTTATTTGAAAAAATAAAAATTAATTTCACAATCTACATGTCAAAATTTTTCAGTGGTTGACTTTATTCAAATAATATTTTTTTTGATGAGTATTGAAAAAATACTAATTTGTATTGAAAACTGCCATTAAATTTAAATTATTTAAATATAAAAATTATATTTAAAGTAAAATTAGTTCAATTATAATAAAATTCGACTAATTTAGGTCATTTTAATCAATTACATATTGAATCTCTAGATTAAAACATTCTATGCCTATGAGAATTTTATTTTTTGAATACCATTCATTTTCCCCACATGCAGTTTAATATTAAACTAAAATTAATCAAAAATAAGAATTAATTTTTTATTATTTGAATAAATATTTTAAATCAAACAAATTTAAGTTATTTATCATGGTATACATATTTTTTAACATAATTAATTGTGAAACCCTAAAAAATTATTTGCTATTTTTAAGGTAAAAATGGGCTTATTGGAGGATAAACTGATAAGATAAGGGTTAAAAAACCTAATACTCTCAAAAATCACATTTTGGGTCCTTATATCAACTCTATAATATCCAAGGATAGATAATGAACCGTTTAATGAGTATTGTTACATGAAAAAAACATGGGTATAACTTTATGTTCTAAACAATTGCATGTGTGTTCTCTCCCGAACTTATGAAATCCCACCCCTCTCCCCACCACTTCACACTTCCAAAACAATATTTCTTAGCCTATCCTGAAAAAAATACCTTAATAATATTAGTACCTATATACTGTAGTACTTTTTTATATTATAAATCCACTCCATAAAGGATTTAGTTTAAACCAAATTACATTTTCTGAAGAGGAGGTAAATGTTTTAACTATGAGATTTAATTTATTACTTCTTCTTATATATAATTATAATCATATTAAAAAAATATAATATAATAACACAAATATATATAATATAATCATATTTTATAATGTTAATTTAATAAACCAGATCCATCTTCACATCCCTCAAATTAAAAACAATATCATGGATCTGGTTTAAGGTGGTCTACGGTCTCATAAACCGATGTAATTTTTTTCTATCATGACCATTAAAGGAAGGATATAATGATAGGATTAACATATTTATAAAATATGTATGCCATTATTGTTCTTATTTATTTATCATATCACATATACCATCTTACATTCAATTCTGTGGGGATATGATAATGTCCCCCACGTGCATATCAGACTATCACCTCGTGATGATATATGAATCCTTTTTCGCTTAATGTTTACATGGAAGGTACTGGGGTTAAAATTGTTCAATATAAGCGATATTTATGGCATTAAAATAATTATTTAATTTTTTGTCACATATATATCTTACCTTCCAATCTATTTGAAAACAATAAAATCACTCATATGTATGTGTGGACTACCGTCTTCACATTGCGTTGTGAAATGATTTTCATTTTCATTTTACCTGGATGGTAATAATTATGTATTTTATTTGGATAAATAATTTATATTAAATTATTATTATCTTCTAATTATGATATAATATTTAATATCTTTTCGTACGAACCATTGAAAAAATGGAAATAACGTTCATGGGTACATACAACATACTGCCTCCATAGATGATATAATACATTTTCTATCTATATATTTAATAGATTAATATAAGTACATATATAATGAATATATATATTTTTAATTTAATTTTAACATTATTTATATTCTGTATCAATGATTAAATTAAAATGACCAAAATTATCTAACAATACAATACATAACAAGGAACCATTTATCACATGAAAAAATGATTTCAAAAAAGAATTGACAATAAGAAGGTGATAAGATAATATATTTATATCATATGTGTTATGAAATAATGAGTATGGTTATTTAATATATTTATAATAAACCTATATTTATTATATTACAGGCTCATATGGATATAAAGGATATCTAACCTCACGTAAGTGTTTCTCATCTATCTTTTGTTTCTATGAGACAAACGCCATAAAATCCATTTATTCCATTGTGTTGTGTATATAAATCCCATATGAATATTTTATATATTTATCTTTATATTTTTTAAAGTTTCATTGGATGTTATTTCTTTCATGGTACTTATTAATGAAAAGATACAAAAGTTCTTAAGGGTTTATTTCATATTCTTATAATTATTTAGGATTTTTTATTTAATACTACCTTGAAGAAATTATTTTTTATTTAACTAATTATAATATTAAATTTTCTTCTCCTTGGAATATTTTTTAAATCATCAACTAAAAGTAAAATTTTCACAATATTTGGTACTTAAAAATTACAAGAAAATGTATTTTAATAAAATATGACTTTATTTATCTAACAGGTTGTTGGAACTGAAATTCATTCTACATTAGGCATGAAAAAATTATTGTTCATTTCAATGTAAATCTGGATTCAAAATGTTCTCAAAATCCATCAAAACTATCCCAAAGGGCCTGGTTCATGATGACTTTCATAGAGTCGTCATGCCTCTGTGATCTCAAGTAACTCTAACAGACCCAATGTGAGTATAATGAATCCCGACCCATTCATAGTGTCACATGCTATCCACAGCCTGCTTCACGATGGCCGCCTCAGTGATTCTCTATGAGACCCTATGAATCCCTATTTCTCTAAAACATCATTTTTATCTATATCTACTTCATGATCGTCACATTGACGGACTGTCTGTGAGTCCAACGTCGTCCTCTTCTCTTCATGGAACCCAAATTTTCTCCATGATGATCTATACGGCCCCTACCAACATTCGTTACCTATAAATAGCCGGTTCACCCCCTTCAAAACTTTTTTTAATCTGAGTTTTCACCTTCCAATATCCTATTTTACAATGACCTTATCAAATTTGAAAAATGGAATGCCAAAGGTACTTTTCCTTTTTGAGTTGTACCTACTTATTTTCTTTATGGTTCCCGCATATGGTGGGGATTCCCATTGAGAAGTCCTATGACCTTCACAAAGGAGGGATCTTTAGGGGGTGTTTGAGGCTTCATGAAACATTCAGTCTTCAAAAAGCACACTGCTAATATAGATTCCTATGATAAGAATAATCTCTTCTCCATTGAAATCCTCTATTCATAAAGCATCGGTCCCTTGTGAAGACCCTTTCCTTTGATAAGTACATCTTATTCCCAACGAACCAGAGCTTCATGAAGTACATCCTATTTGCAAAGCACCATTGCTTTGTGATTTCCCTCTTTGAAAGGCTCTTTCATGGAAAACCCCTCTCCCATGTAGCCCTATAGGCTTATATGAAGTGATTTCAAGGTCCCTCAAGTGGTAATTCATGTTGCATTTCCCTTCCATGTGTCTCTTTTCATTGTAACACTAACACAGACCCCACAATGGATGACTCCACAAACCTGTTAATAAATGGCCTTTCTTGTGCCCTCCCTCCCCCAAGTATGAGTTGGTTCATGTTTTCTATGTCCTAGGGGTGAGGAGAATGTCCTCACCATCAGATCTATTGGGCGTTTATCTTTCAAGAAACCCCATGTCCTCACCACATGATGATGAACCGTGATCACCACATGAGTGAAAATCCAGAGAGGACGATGAAGGGGATGTGCACCAGTGCCCCCTCACTCCTCCTCTACCCCTATTATTTCTCCCCATATGTGACTTGGGCTGCCCTTGTGTATTCCCTGAACTTCTTGATAGGGTTCTCCATGTATGGTGGTCATATCCTCCTCATACATCTAGACACCTATGGAAGATTCCTCCATAGAGTAAGCCCCTATTTCTTCTATGGGATTCCAACCATGCATAAGCCCACTATTTCCTCTTCAGGTTACCAACCACATGGAATCCCCTATTTCCTCTTTGCCGCTAATCAAACGTAATCCCCACTGTAATCCTTACAGATACACCTTTCTTGACATGATATTCAAGTCTTTTTTTGCCTCTGGTTTCTCAAACAGAGCATGTCTCACGTGGGATTAGAGTAAGAACAGACCATGAAAACATTTTTTTGGACACCCATGCATTTAACCCTATCTCTCTATCTATAAAATTATGTGGACTTAGATCCTTTCCATTTTAATTCAATATAAATATGAAGAATATCTGAGGTTCACACCCATCACACAACAGTCCAGAACACTTCAAGTCAGTTCACCCTCATCCTGCTAACATTAAAATATTTACCCCTCTCATCCTCTATGACATTAAACTATATGATTTTGAAATACATGGGATTTGATCACCATATTCGAGACATGGTACAAAGGATCCCTCAATTAGGTTCAACCCCAAACACTAGTAAACATCAGTATCCCATTTATTGGGGCCCACATACATGGTCTACCATTTAGTGGTTTCTGACAAGATCCTGAGAAGCTAACCATGCATAATCCCCCACAATAAATCCATGCTCCTCCAACCCAGAGTGTCCCTGTTTTTATGGGATGCTAACCACGTATTGGCCCCAAATTGTCTATGGGTTTCGGTCCTTTGTGTACAACCTAACTCTATGCCCTATTCCAGAACTATGTGGACATTGATCTTTTATCATTTTGAGAAATGTATGTAAAAAGCCTCCCCAAGGTGAATTCCTAACACACTCCTCATCTTGGTATTTCTTTCAAGCATTTGTGCCATTGGAAAATCATTCCCTAACCCACTAGTCCCATTTTCATCAGGTCCCCATCCACGTGTCCATTCTCATGAGTCACCTACTTAGGTGACTCATCACCCAATTCTAGAACTATGTGGACTTTGATTACCTACCACTAGGATACATAGAAAACCTCATCAAGGTTCAAGACCAATACTATTACCTTCACACCGGTTCTCAGTTCCATCCCCATTCATTCCACCCTTTGAAAATTCATCCATATTCATCCTGATTCTACCTAAGCTACCATATCCCATTGAAATCATGCCATCCATACAAAAAACTAACCATGTGTAAGACCCATTCTTCTCATTTCTTTTGGTAGAACTTGAGCTTCTAATGATGTGTAATCCCCTCATGCCTTCAGGTTGTTGTCCATTGTGTACACCTAGATCCCATGAATCACTCTCTTGAACTATGTGGGTTTTGATCCCTATCATCTAAACGAGGTACATAGGAAAATTCGACAAGGTTCAATCCCAGCCCATGCTAGCCCTTGGGGTATCATTTGTTGAAAACCACCATTTTCTAGTCCGCCCACTATAGTGTCTAGATCATGCTTCATGCGGTGAAATGTTTACCTTTGTAGGACACACTATCCTGGGCCCATCCTTACTGGGTGTTGTTACCCATCCATACGATAAAGTTACAAGGAGATCCATCATAGGGATGTACCCTTCTGATCTATAATCATAAGTGTTCTGATCTTCCCAATCCATCTCTTTTAGACACTAAACTCCTAGAATATGTTGTGTAAAACATGGAAAGATAATAAAAACGTTAGAGGAATACCTATTGTTGAAAATTACCCACATTCGACATGGGATACCTCGAGCTTCCACACCCTCGAGAAGCCCTGTGATAAGGGAAAATACAGGGGTACCAGTGTTTTAGTTTCCATAAATGCCAGTGATGCCCAATGTGACTTCTCTTCTGACTGAATGTCACTACCTTGACTTTACCCCTTTGGAATATCATGACATAAGTAGTGAAATTAACCAGTGTCCACAAAGATATAACACTTAGAAGAGTTTCCAGAATAATGTCTTAATCCTTATGGGAGACCCAGAATAGGTGAAAAATAATGAGGTGGAATCCATGCAAGGAGAAACAGACATCCCATCATCCCATTTCAATCAAGTAGAAAATGTCCATCATGATATGATAAATTCCTCCTATCTTTGGAAATTCGGAGTGCAGTGTAATAACATGACCCATTCAGTCAAAGAATCCCATGCAGGTGGCATGACGAGGCATGCCCTAGTAGAAGTGCATATGAAATTGAAATGTTGAACCTGGCATGAAATTATTTTCCTCAATATGGGGTTTAAGAGCATTCAAGTAATCAGGGGATGAACTTGTCATTGGATCCAGCTATCCGACGCTAGGTCTCACCATGAAAATAGTGGTCCTAGTGTGAAACTCATCAAGATTTAGATCAGTTATTCATTGGGAATCCTAGTCTATGAGGCTGTTTGCATGGATTTTTCTGTCCATCCATGGAGGACTAAACGATGCTAGGGAACTGGGCATTTCTTTCATACATTCCGAATTAATGGTTGAATCATCTTACATTGTAGGACCAATCAATATCTATAAGGAACCAATCACCTACCACTCATAGAGGATGGGGCAGTGTCATGGGAAATACCAATGTGGTTATATTGTATGGCTCCACCTCCACCCCAACATCATCCACTACCACAACTACTTGGGACTGACACCCCATATCACCTACTAAAACTGTCTAAAGGAGGGTATTTAAAATTATTTTCCATTAATATGAATAGTATGGGGTCATCCCGATGAGTGATATGGCTCATCAAAATATGGAGGCCTTAGTGCCTCTCTTTTATCGCCACCCAAAGGGCTGTGCAAGGAAACATTTTTCCCCAATCCTTTCTTTAATCATTTTTGGAACCTTTGTCTAGAATGATCTTATGACTCACACCCTTACAATGATGATGTAATGGTTTTCCAAATCCTCTTGGATGTGACTCCGACCATGGGACCTCCAAGGAGGGCTCCCACAAGTCCATGAAAACACTGCCATACAGTCCCCATAACCAAAGAGCTCGTGGTCTATACCCCTCCACAATTGGACCAAGCTCAGATGGCTTTGCGTCAATGTCGGGCGCATGCTCAAGAGACGCCCACCAGGGGGAATCATCTTATACAACATCAATGGAACGAGACACCACCAACATATTCTATAACCTCTCTAAAGGGAACCTCTATTCCCGATCTATATTGATGCGTCAATCACCCCATGGGAAGGTTGGGATGACTCCTTGGGCCGCAGAAGCATGTAGCATCCATCACAAGTCAGCCCACGATGATGAGATCAGTATGAATGCCTTCCCTATTCCATCATTATCTAGAGTGGAGGTCCTCCGAAACCCCAAAATCAACATGGGTATCCTCCCCATTCCATCGTTATCAATCAAAAAAGAGGCCCTCCCCATGTTCACGATCTTAGGTATGGAGGTTTTCCCTATATTTCATGCCAACAACATGAATTTCCTCCTCACATCATCACAAAATCAAGAGGGGGCCCTCCCCATGGTGAATTTAACTTGTTTGATGTTCCTAATCACCCTATCACTAATCAGAATGGAGGTCCTCCCCAGGTCCTATTCAACATTTTTCCCGGTGCCCTTGTACCCCAGATCATCTATGAGGGAGTCCTCCCTACTCTAACACTAACCCACACAGATGTCCTCCTCATGTCAAAGATCTACCGTACCATGAAGAATCATCCCGATGAAGGAGGGCTGGTCATCGCCACCAAAATAAGGATGTTGAGGAATTCCATATCATATTCAAACATGTCCTCTTTTCAAACTCTAATGTGGAGTGAGACTCGGTGATGGATACCTCACCCAAAAACTCTATAACAGGGATTGGGGTAGGAACTCAGTTTATGAGCCGCATTCACATAGAAAGTGAGATGCACTAGATCTCTAAATACCTCCATGGGTACATACAAGAGGGGGAATATTCGGATCCCTTATAGGGTCTAGCTGTGCAATCTTTTCTATCATCACCATGATCATTCTATACTATGACAAGAGATCATAGAGAATTGTTATACGGACCAGTAGCCGATAGACACAAGCCTAATCCACCACCAAGGACCAACACCCTTACATGGGAAGTACTGCTCAGTGCCCAGTCTTATAGGGATGTGGTGATATAGTCAGTGTATTCTCCAGAAGACAGTTCCTGATGCAACGATTTGTCCGTTCACCCACCGTACTATCCACCAACTAGTATACCACTACAATGGTGCACGTCAATTCCAATACTAGTCCCTGAATTACCCCATTCAATGAAAGAGGCAACAGAGGGCTGAATCTTGAGTGTGAGTGTAGAATTTTGTGGGGTATTCTCATAGTGGACCATCTACCCATGCTTTTCTGGCCAATAGAAACCACATACTTCAATATTCTGGATTCTATCACCTAGGATATGGTTGTGTACTTCTAGAGAACCATAGGGATGACACATTTCGATCTCATTCAACAACAGTTAGATTACCCCAAAATCCGAGAACACTTTGATGACATCGGCTAGAAGTGTTTCCTAGTTGAGTTGGTTGCATTCCCTTTTTCTCAGTAACTTGCATCCCTTGATTATCATCAGAACCTCTTTAAATGACACGTTCATATCTTTATAGTGCTCTGCATAGTTATTGAGGAGGACTCCCACAATTCTATATATGTGGTTGGGGAAAGTATACGGCCTTTTATTTTAGTCCTATTTTGCACCATCATAGTTCACTCGATGGTATCATGGATCTACCTTCAGCAATTTCTATATTAAACATGGTTGTTTTTGATATATCCATAGAAAGAAGAATTAGAATAGGGCTAGGAGAGTATGAACAACGCAATAGGATATAACAACACCCGATAGACCCTGTAGGCTTACACACTCACCAAGAAAGATAGAAACTTGGCCTTCCAGATCCTTCAGAGTCATTACCTCTCATTCGATATCCTAGAAATGGAAAAGCACACATAGAGTCAATAAATTGCTCTAACCCATATAATTCATTGTAGACAAAGGAAGAGGATCTCAAAAAGCCCGCACTGCACCAACAACTAAAGAAATATAGAAGGATAATAAATGAGCTCCTTTATAAGTGCACCACAGAATAACATGTGAATTATGGAAATCTCGGATATGATGCCAACCATCCTTTATTAGGTCATCAGGGGTATGTATAACTCCCCCGGTGAATTTCTCCTAGATGATCTTGACAACCCTACCCATCTAGAGAGGTTAGAGTTAGAACATTATGGAAAAAGACCCCAGTTTGCATCACCAAATCAACTTGAGAGGTTTGAGAATACTCTTTTGGACCCATCATAGGTTCTACTGGACACTCTACAGGTTCTGATGGCCATTCCGTAGGTTCCTCCAATAGCCCCTGAGTCGTTCCACCATTGGCTCCACAAGCCACCTAGCTAGCTTACTACATTGAAGAACCTTACAATGATCTGGTAGTTATGAATCCTTTAAAAGATATTAATCCTCATCAAGATGATCCAATTGTTTCTCTCATCACTCGCCTAGAGGATCTTGAAACCCTATTGGTGGTGATCCCCCTAGATTGGAAACCCTACCTGACATGGGTAGATAATATACCAGCACCCCGGGATTTGGATATCATACCTTCTCTCATTTAAAAGGGATGAATGGACTGTTGCAAAATCTGGCCCACTTCATTTCAGAATGTCAACCCATGATGATAACTGTAGCCTAATTGGAAGCTTCTAAGCTCTAGTGTTTCATTGAGACACTATAAGGGAACACATTTATTTGGTACAACCAGTTATTCATTATGTTTACAGCTGTTGGGAGGATTTCCGATGTTAGTTTCTATAAATATTTAGTTCCACCACCCACAAGACTAGTATTGATGAAGTCTTCAAGTGCAAGCCATGTTCGGATGAGAAACCCCCAGACTTTGTCGCTTGGTAGAAGGGACTCAATTATTCACTCGATATGCCACTAAATCAGGAAAAGATGCTAACTATATGTGCAAAAATATGAATACTGAACTGGCCCCTTATCTCATCACTCATAATTTCCCAAGTGGATTTTGGGATTTCTCTTACAAGGATCAACATCTAGATGAATCCCTGTACCCTTCCAAGTAGGCACATTCATTTCCTACCACTTCTCCCCCAAGAAGAGCCTCTACAGCCAATACCACTATTTTTGCATAGATATGGGCCCCTAAGAAGTTGGAATTGTTACTAGTAGAGACACCTCTATAGACACTTCAAGGTCCACCACTTCAAGATCAAAATCAATTTCCTCAGAATCAGCCGAATCCACCGCATAACACACCACCACCCCTTAGGTGAGACAACCAGGATCCCCCTACTCTTAAAGATCTATCCCCTCATTAGGGAAATGCACCCCTAACCCCTTTCCCAGATCCAAGTAAGCAGTACTACTCATTCAATGAGGAGCAGGTCCATAGTTATTCTAAGAGAGCCTTGGACTAGTGAATCCCATAGTTTCCAGTAAGAAGGAGGCCCGAAGAGTCATGTCTCACTGATCTCCCCAATTACCACCCCTTGTCACAAATTCCTTGGACACACTCTCATATAGTGTTAGGTGTTCAAATACTATCACTAGAACCAAGTCGATTACAATATGTTAATAATGTAACCATCTCCAAAATTAGTGGCATGTGTGTCTATAAAGCTTGATAATGACCGTGAGGGAGAATGAAAGTAGGTCTCCTATCACGAGTCTCAAAATTATGATGATCAGATATCATAAAAGGTAGTTTTCCATACCCATGATATTATCTAGATCCATTGGAATAAACCCGAGTCATTTTAAGTCATTATGCTATCTCAAACCACTACTTCTTCATTGGCATCTTATCATATTCCATCTTGGGATAATAGGCTCAAAAAACACAAGGAGAAGTAAAGACCTCATATAGTACCAAATCCATCCCATACATTGGGAAACTACATTCCCCTAGAGATAATGGTTACTCCCAGTATATAGACAATAATGGAGGATTCCACAAGTTCTAATAAGGATTATTCCTTAGTGAACACTGTCAAACCATTGGACCAATACATGGTTCTTGAAGACGAGGAGTGCCATAAAGAACCTCTAAATCTCCATAGTGGACGCCAACGTCAATGAAACAATGTTTATGTGAACCATTGAAGTGTAATGTCTAGTGCTTCCAAACAATCCATTCGTGCCACTGAGACTAGACAACATGACCAGCACAGAACAAAGCATGAATAGTACTATCACCCTATTTCATTAGATCCAATTCCCCCACAGTTTGTGCTACTCAACCTGGTAGAGCTTTCACAACCATGTGCAGCTGAGGCCATACCACAATCATCTGGTTAATAAATAGTAGTAATTTTTCATGGTTAGACTAATGAAGAGTTGGATGTCCCTATAACTTCCCAAAATACACCGGTATGACCTGCAACATCCTCCATACATCATTCCATGAAAGTACTTCCTATTGGGATAAGTTTTCACCTCGTGT
Source organism: Viscum album (assembly GCA_963277665.1). Lineage (NCBI taxonomy): Eukaryota > Viridiplantae > Streptophyta > Magnoliopsida > Santalales > Viscaceae > Viscum > Viscum album. The sequence continues at coordinate 1,170,878,189 of OY728164.1, forward strand.
GGAAGAATGATGTAATTCTGCACCATTCCAGTATTCCCATAAGGCTCTCAATCCTCGAGGATCTCCACCTATCTACATAAATATTTAAAGCCCTTGTACATTCATTAAAGAGGCCCCTCCAATTCTTAATATAGGTAGCGGTCGCAGAGTTATTCCTTGATGTGGAGGCCAAAATTGAAGAATATCTAGACATCATCTCATTCTCAATAGAATTAGAAGTTTATCATATAGAGGGGAACATCTATCCAATGTACATCACCTTTTAGTTCAATTGTGTGGAAATTCACTGTTGTCTCATCGACATGGGTTTCGGGTTCAATCTCACCCCAACAAGGATGGTCGAAAATATGAGGATGTATAAAATCGATTTTGGATACCTCTGACCCCAAGATTCATGGTTATGATATTTCATTGTAGAATACTGTTGAAAACAATCCACTTGAAGATCCAATTCAGTGGCCCAATTTCCAACATAGATTTCATGGTTGTTTCATAGGACACTTCCTACAATGTAAAGATGAGTAGAATTTTGCTCCATCGGCATGAAACAATCCCATCCTCCTATAACCAATGCCTCAATTACTCCCTTAATGATTGGGTGGGTGTGCTCTAAGGTGATGTATCTCTATTCTCCTCCTGTGAATCCAGCATCTTGGATGCTGAATACTACTGGATGAATAACAATTAGATTCATACATATGTGGATTAGCGTATTGCCATTGTGGACAACCCATGGGAAGACCTGGACAATGCCTCCATTTTCCCAATTCATTGGTTGGAGGCCACAACCCCAGACAAGGGACACTAATTTTTCATATATTGAACAAGGGGAAATCTCATTACCCAGTGCCATGAATGAAGAAATATCCCTTATTACTCATATAATAATCCGCTTGAGTGATACCATAACCCCTTAGCCCTAAAAGGTATTGGAATGGTCACCCCATGGAAACAACAATACGTCATAATTGATTATTCTGCCAGGATGGGATGAATTGGAGTAAACTGACCCACCAGTACTTCTTTGATATTATAAATAATGGGTCAATGGGTTGAAGGCATGATAAAATCAGATCAATAACTTTTTTCATCATGATTTCAGAATCACATGAATCCACCAATAAAGATTCCACTACTGCTCCAGCTGGCACCATAATTTTTCAAAATCATCCCATTTAGAATAATTTCCCATTATCTAGGATCATATCATTGTAGACAATAAAGAGTAAATAGAGGGTGATCCTCCTAAATTTGAAGAAGGTGTGTACACCACCGTCGATGAGTTGGTAAAGGGAACCTCGACATCGAGAAAGATTCAAAACCAACACAGTTTGGCATAGCCATGCCTGCAGAGGATCAATAGTAGTATGTGGGTTTCCTAAAACATCATCTAGATGTATTTACAAGGAGATATGGAGAGATGATAGGGATGGATCCTTAGGTCTCCATCCACCGCCTTCATCTCCTGATGAACCATCACGATCTCAAACCACCTACCAAAAAGATGCACCCTTCTCATGGATCTTTTGTCAAGGCAGAAGTTGATAAGATCATTAAATCCAACTTCATCAAGGAATTCCTGTACCCAAAATGACTAGCCAACACTGTTCTCATCCGAGAGATGAATGGGAATATCATAGTCTTTATCATCTTCTTGGATCTCAACAATCATTGTCCAATGAATTATTTCCCTTCATGTGATAGAGCTGTTGATCGACTAAACCACTTGATTCCAAGATCTCCCCTTCCTGGATGGGTATTCCAGATATAATAAAATCCAAATGAATCCTAATAATGAAGAATATACCACCTTTACAGAACCACTAGGTACATTATGTTACCATGTAATGCCTTTCGGTCTGAAGACTCTAGGTTCCACCGATCTACATTCCATGTACAACATATTCTAGCCGATACTTGGGACATTGGTGGAATAATTTGTGGATGATTTGGTGGTTAAATACCACAAACAACAGGACCAAAACATAGATCTTGAGAATGTGTTCATATTCCTTTGCTTCAACCATATGAAGATGAACCCCTTGTAGTGTGACTACAGAGTTATCTCAGGAAATATTCTTAGCTTTATCATCAGATAAAGAGGCATTGAGATCAATCTAGATAACATCAAGGATATCAGTCAGATTCCTCCTCCAAGAACAATTTTGGAGCTCTGATGCATTCATGGACACTTGAACTACATACAGTGATTTATTGAGAATATATACGTTATGATTAATACCTTCTCCTAGATCATGTAAAAGGTTCCGACTTCCAATGGGATGAAGAGTGTCAGAACACTTTTGAGGAGATCAAGCAGTACCAACTACGACCTCTGGTTCTGATGCCACCGATCTCTAAAAATCATATAGTCTTTTATGTGACCACTATAAAATGTTCCCTTGTTCCCTTATAACTTATAAGAATAATAAGTAAACTGAGAAAAATTTATACTATCTCAGCCACATTCTCCTCTATAATGAGGCTAGATATTTCTCTATTGAGAAGAGTTATATTGCACTAGTATTCATGATCCATAAATTAGAACATTACCTACATCTACATGAGATACAACAGGTGTCTCATGTAGAACTTCTTAAATATATTCTGAACTTCCCCATGTTGACAGGTCATCTATCTCGGTGGGTAGTGATACTTTATTAGTTTGACATCATGTTCATTTCGCAGAAAGATTTCATGGTTCAGGAACTGACAGACATTCTTGCTTCCCACCCAGACTTCATAGATAAATCTCTAGATCTGGATTTAATATATGAGGCAATTCTATCAGGGGATCAATCCACACCATGTTTTTAGATTCAACTCAATGACTCCTCTCAAATACCTAGAGGTATGTGACTTAATGGTCCCATGCATAACAGAGTGGGCTGGGATATAGTCATCACCATGCCTGTACTTGCTGTACGGCCCTAATTTTTCATTTTTTTATAAGTCTTCACAAAAAATGAGGTGGAGTATCAGGCCCTAACCACTAGTATTAATATACCATTCAAAATTTTTGTTCCCCACCTACATGTGAAAGGGTACTCCGAGCTAGTAATCAAGAAGTTCAACGACGACTACGTCATTAGGTATCAAGAGCTTGTACCCCTGTTAAAGTAAACTCGCTAGTTAATGGCCTATTTAGTATCCGGGCCTAATGTTATTCATGTTCCATGATCATAGAATGGGCTAGCTTTTTCCTTGGATAGCCTTTCTGTATCTCTTTAAGAGCCTAACTAGGTCAATTTTATCATCCATGTAGAACATCGAAGAGTCATCTCTCATGTCACTCCTGAAAATGATAATAACAGGAAGATAGTATATCTTATTACTGGTGCATCCACACCAAGTATTTAACATCCCCCATCTGAATCACTGTAAGGGACCCCTGGTTTGACAACTCTCTTTATCAAGTATCACCAACATGGAAATATCTCAATAGATAGAGACAAACGGGAACGAATCTGATGTCGCTCAGTGAAGTTCACCCTCTAGAGAGGTCCTAGACTTCAGAAGATCTTATACAGACATGGGTTTGATTGGGTTCTACTCCATTTTATTCATGGATATGAGATTCCCCAGGTTATATAGGAAGTCCATACAGGTTCCTGTGGATGTCATCAGGCAGGGCCACAAATCTCTCATCAGATCTGAAGGATGGGAAATGTTTGTCCCACTATGGTCTATAATTGTATTGAGTTCTCCAAGAGTTTCCACACATTCTAGATTCATGCTCATTTTGTGCATATGATTCCAAGGACTATCCATACCAAAAAATATTCATAGAACATTTTTGTAGAGGGTCTCAATATCAGGGAACCATTTCCAACAACCACAGCTCTCCAGTGCATGTTCATCCAGACTGCTATAGATTTCCCTTCCAAGTAGAGAGAGGAAATTCCACCCAAGGAAGTCAAGGCCCATTCTATCAATGAATTTGTGAGCTTTAATATCATCCACTGATTTGGAGTCCCTCACGCCATAATCACTGATAACGACACTCGAGCAGTTGAGAAAAATAAATTTTACACCAAGTACAATATTTGATCGAATCATACATCGAGCAATCAAGCACAAGAAAATGGGGAGCTCAAGGAATTAAAAAAACTCTCTCTGACATCCTGTAGAAGATGGTTGGTCAGAACAAGAATATTTGGCTGAAAAAACTCCCAAAATCTCTCTAGGCTTACCAGACGATGACTAATAATTCCACCCAGTTGACACCATATTCCATGGTGAATGGAAAAAAGGTATCCCGACCCATCATGATTTTGTTTTCATCACTCTGCATAACTATGTACAACCAGAATATGTCAAAAAAGTAACATAAGTTCATCTGGATGAATTTGAAGTCCTAAATGAGAATATGATTTGTTCCATTTACAATCTAAACATGCATCAAAACATTATATCCCATGAATTCAATAACAATTTTCTTCTCCAATATTTCTTTCATGGTGACCCAGTATTAGCCCTGAGGACACCAATGATAGCCAGCATGAATCCAAAAACAATGAAACCAATGATACTCGGGCAATTGTTCCAGCCCGTGGGGATAGGGGATGCCCTTCGGTCCTTGTCAGGGGCTGGGTTTGGTGCTGGTTTGATGGATACCAGATCTAGTTTGTGACAAAATGGTATTAGAGGAGGTTCTGGTTAACACTTTGGGTCACTTAATTTAGGGAACAATCGGGATGGTCTAGAGTTAGGAGTGTTGGACTTGGTAGTTCGGTTATGGGAAGTGTGCCTGATCCCCACACCTCATCACAGGATTCGAGTAACCAGGATAATTCATGATTTTTCTATGTTTTGGTTTTCTTGGTTGCATGATGATTAGGGGAAATGAAAAGAGAGTTGGGTTAATGGTCACAGTGAGCTCGCAGGGCCTGTAAAGCTATGTAGAGCTGGGGATATTCCCTATAACACACTATATGATGGTGAAGTGATTGGAATATGGCCACCAACCATATTTCCAAGTCATCCACTGAAACTAGTTTCCTCTCGCATTGTTTTCTGCTTTAGTTTTGAAATCTTGGAACTTTGGTTTTAAAGTGACTTGGTTATAAGAAGAATACTATTTTTTTGAAATGATTTTCAAATCAAGAGGGAATGTTTTGGTTTATGAAATGACAGAACTGAATTTTTAGGATTGTTTTTAAATGGAAAATGGTGTTCTTACACCTCTTTTGAGAGCAGGAACTATATTGAAGTTGGTTTTGAAAAGTTTTTCCAATATAGTTTTATAAACAATAAATGAGTGTTTTAATAGAGTGAGATGTTTTGATATTTATGTTAATATCTTGAAAGTATTTCTTTTCTAAATGGATGTGTCTTTCTGAATTGTTTTGTAAGATGTGAGTTGGTATTTTGATCTCGTGGTTAGCGGTTTTTAGAAAAAGGATGTGTTGGTTGACCATTTTGGTTTTGAAAAGGGGAAATAATTTTTGTTTTAACCTTTTGTATTTTCATGAGAAACCACATGCATGGGGTTATATGGGAAGATGTATGATTGATGACACGTCTGGATGAGTGTCAGGATTTATATGAGGAGGGTGCCTGGTGTGGCACAGAAACATGCATGTGTAAGGCCCATTGGGTTCCATTGGTGGATGCGCTAACTGCTGAACCATTTGTTCTCAAATAAATGTTTTTAAAGAAAAACATGATGTCTTGATGAATTCTTTGGGATGGTTTATATTATGTGTTTTTGGTAAATTTTGATGTTTTGGGATGTTTTGAGTCCATGAACCCCTTCTGTTCGAACTGTGTTTTGGGTTTGTGTTTGGTCGGTAAGATGGGTAGAAGGACTGGTTAGTAGTCTCCTCTGAGATATGTGTCAGGACACCTTTATGGTGGATCCCCTCAGGTGTTTGGATCTAGTTTTTGGCACTTTTTGAACAATGGAACATTTTGGTTGGGTCTTTAGGTTTTCTTGTTGGATAAGGTATGCCCCCATTAAGGGTTAATGCATAACTGTAGGGCAACCCAGATTGTTTCTCCATTGGAAAATCCTCCAGTTGATCAACATAAGGAATTTTTTTTTCTCGAGAGCTGTAGATTGAGTCTAAACCCATTACTTTCTTTGATTTTTAGATCCTCTTGTAATAGGAGAGTTCTCATAGAAGGTTGAAAGAGACCATAGTTTCTTATGTTTCCTGATTCGTCGAAGGTGGATGTGGTCTAGGGTTGTTAGTGTGGATGAGTGTCTCGATGGTGTCTAAGAGGGCCTTTAGGTTATTCAAAGTTTCATTGAAGCATGAGTTAATCCATCAGTGTGGGAAATATGGGCACAATAGGATATTGTTTCCACTTTCTAGAATTGTGTTTTGTTTTGGGATCTGGTATAAGGTCCCTCTCCATGCATTGTTTATATTAGTCGCAATGGTCTTGTTCGGTGATGCCTTATGATGTCATGTGCTCGATTGACCGTATAGGTTAATGTCGTGAAATCCTTTGAGTGTCCCTGTTATGTTGGGAAAATGTATCCCTTGGAAAAACATCAAAATATTCTATTTTAGAGGAAGGTGAGTGTAGTTGTTCTTTAATTCTATTGTTTCTCACATGATGAAATAAGGTGTGATGTGTGTGCATCTTCTTAGACATTGTTTCAGTGAAATATCAGGATAGGGTAAAGTGATTTTGGGATGTGTTATGTCGGGAAAAATTATTTGGGATTGTGGTGTAGTTGTTGGTGGCACCGAAATGATAATTCTCATTCACTAGGTTTCCAAAGATTAACTGCGAGTCCAAAGATGCTTCAATCATTTGAGCTCCAGCCATAGGTCTCGGAGGGATGTTGGATCGTAGTCAGGGGAAATCATAGGGTTATTTAAACCCTTGTACAAAGTCCTATCCTAAATATGAATGATAGGAAGAGTTTAAACCTCTGGTATCATCATATTTTTTTGTTGTTCACGTTTGTTGGAAATAGTTAGAGGGTCTTGTACCCATTTCATCACCCAATGTCATTACCTCCCCCTTTGGTTTCCGTTGATTCTTCGGAGAATGGTTGGAAATTTGTCTAGATAGGCTGAGCACATGGTTTGTGAACAATTAAGAGTGAATGTGTGCTTGGATGCCATGCGAGAAGATTTATTATCACAGATAGTTCACGGTTTGACAAACTGTGCGGACTAACCGTTTGACCTTCCCAAATCATGATATTTTAGGGTTTTTCTATGTCGGCCCATGATGTTCGGTTAAGATGGTTGGTTCTTATGGTGGGGAGAACCACTATGATTCTCATGTATGTTCCATTGAAATTTTTGAATGGAAGTCTACCCTATGTACCCGGGAGTCCGTTCAGGCCTCCCCCTATTAGTGTCCTGATTCTGTATCGGGAAAAAAATTATTGGTTGTATCTTATGATGGGGAGTGTATTTGTGTCCCCCCGCACCAGTAACATAGATTTATCCATGGTCTTGGATTGGTGTAGATAGTATCATTTGGAGCTATCTATCTACTAACATCTTCTTTGAGTAAACATTGGGACTAGAGAGTTCCCAATGGTTTTGTTAAAGTAAGGTAAGTGTAACCTTGTTCAAAGTTGCTGTTCGTTTGTGTGAATTGCTAGAGTCTTGTTCAGATAGTCATTGAGGTGTTTTATTTTGGGATAATGTTTGAATGTGATTGATCATTTTAGTAAAGTGGTGTATGTATTATTTGTGATAGTAATCCTTCATTAATTGATCACTAGAGGTGTTTTGGCCTTTAGGAGCGAAACATGGCAAGGGAGTACCTATCGGTTTCTCAGATAGGTTTGGTTGTTTCTTTGACCTTTCTATGACATTCAGGGGTGTAAAGTTTTCAAGGTGGGGAGAATTGTCACATAAATAACATATTTTAATGTTGTTTTTAATTTATTTTCCTTTCATGCTTTGTTTTGGGGGTTTCCCATGCTTTTATTAAGGAATGGGCGAGTTTTCATGAATTGGGCCGAACCGTGAGCCGAATTCCAGATTTAAAATAATTTTTTCATTTATAAATAATTAAATTTTCAAATTTTTTTATCCATTAACATTCCTAATTGGCCTCCCTTGACCTATTAGCACCAAAATTTAAATTTGGAGCCTTTATAAATCCATAATCAAGTGGGATTTAGGATTTTATTTAATAATTGTGCCAACCTGAAATCTCATTTTCCAATTTTAAATTTTATCCTTAATTTTTTAATATATTATTCTTTATAATGTTTTTTTTTCAGTGATTCCACATCCCTATCTACACTAATAATCGAAGGCACACTCCCATTTTCTTTCCCCCCTCCTTGGAGCTTTTTGAAATTTCGAATTAGGTCAGAACTTTATAGGGTGTCTCAAATCGGCCCGAATTGAAGAGGTAACTTTATCCCTTATTAACTGTCTCAATTATTACTCCTTTCCCTCCATTTGAGTTCCTATATTACCTCCTAAATCTTTTTCGAACAAATCATGAATTTTTTCTATTTTCAATTTAAAATAATGTTGTTTTTGGAGTGATTAATTTAGGATACTACAAGTAAGTGAGTCCATTTCGTTTCTCCTTCAAATTGCTTAGGGTTTCATTTGTTTTTTATTAGGGTTTATTCCCTCTTCCTTGAAGTCCCAAATGACCAGGTGATAGGGTTTTGAGCCTAAGTATTATCATTTGGTTTTATTTTCCAATTCTTGGGGTTTAGGTTTGATCTAGGTCCCTCTTGGGGCGGCGATGGTGCGATTTGATTTTTGCACAAAGGATTCAAGGTTTAAGCTAATATGGTAGGTGATTCCAAATTTATGAAATATATGTGAATTGAATTGATGTTTTTATGAAATATTCATGTTCATTTAATATTATGGTTGCGGAAAAAAATAGTTTTAGTGGTTTTTGTAATGCAAATGAATTTTTGATGCCAATTTTTGGTGAAATTGGGGGGTTTTCATGGAAGTCTCTTGTTGGTTATTTTGGGGCCGCCCTATCACTACTTCTTTTATTTTATTAGGATGTAATATTTCTGGAAATATTGTTTTTAATGTTTATCCCTTTTGTTTGTTTCTTCAAATGTTGGTTTTAATGGTGTTGTGGAACTTGTGAACTTTAGGTGTCAGGTTTGTTTAAAAATAGAAGTTTTACAATGATTACATTTCTTGGTTCACATGGGGATGCCCTAAAAATTGATTTGATGGTTTAATTGAAATTTATAAGGAGGAATTTTCTGTTTTGGTAACTTATAGTTGTGCATATAGCATGCAAAGTGGGGTTTTTAGGGATTGTTGGGGGAAAAACAATGCGGTTTTTTGAGAAATTGTTTTATGGAAAATCAAAGTGTTTTGTTGTGTGTTTTAAATGGTATAAAGTGTGTATAGATACTATATTGTTTTTAAGTGTCCATTATTGGTGTTTTTATATGATAATTTATGCATATTTCTTTCTGAATTTGTTTGAACACAAAGGGGGAAGCCCTAGTACTTAGATAGGGCAGATGTGTACTAGTACAGTTAGTTGACCAGATGGGTTTTGTCCCTGTTTCACCTAGAATTTGGATGAAGAAAACTATAATTAAACTATTTGGATGATGATTATGGCCCACTAGGATATGGGTATTTTCCCTACTAGTGGCTCGTGCATGAGAACATATTTTACTATGGTTACTTTACACCGAGGTATGAGGTACATGGGGCCCGAGACTATCTAGTGCCTAGGGGTGTTCCCGATTTTGTTGCTCATTGTGTTTGTGATATTTTGAATTGTATTTGGGTGTTTTTGGTAGTACATTACAGTATATTACATGTCTATTTAAATTTGTGAACATTCTGAAAATTTCATCATGGAAAATATTTTCAATTAAAAGTTGCATTTCTTGGATTTTATCACTGTCTTTCTTTGCGTACTAAAACTGCTTGCCTTTTCAAATTGTATTGCATCCTCTTTGGAATAATTGGGTGTAATCCTATTGGGATTATACTCAAAACATAATTAAACCCATTGGTTGTATATAGACATGGTTATCTTCGACTTAGGTAAAGTAAAGGCCAAGGGCGATGGCAGTTGAGGGTGTTAGTCCCCATCGTTGGGGCGGAGTTGTGGAGACTACTTGCGGGTGATGACCCACTTGTCGTGTGGAGTCCTTGGGTATGTCGTGATGTTGTCATTATTTGTATTTGGACCTATTTTATTGTTTTCAATCCAATGTATTCAGTTCTGGTTTTTGGTTAAGACATGTTTGGCTTGAAAATTTCATATTAATATTATGGATTGTTTTAATGTGTTATGCTTTCATACTCGGTTAAATCCTTCCTATACCTAAATTACTGATACCCGAGCGCTTGTGCCAGCCCATGGGGATAGGTAATGACCTTCGGGCCATGGCATGGGCCGGGTTTGGGGCTGGTTTGATAGTGACCAGATCCAGTTCGTGACATCTTGGGTTCTATGTGTTTTTTTATTTTTATTTATACTAAAATCACATTCCAATATTGGAGTGGTTGCATGCAGTATGATGTTAGCCATGAATAAATTTTGTTTTTGATCAATCCTGTACCATCCTTATCACGTGGATTTGACTATTGCCTCTATTCTTCTAGATATATATGCACTACTTCCGCCTTTCCATATTTTGAATGATTAGATTTCCAAATGTCACATTGAGAGTCAATAATATTCATGGATACTTAACTTTTTGGCACATACCAATAAACGCCTCTTCATGTTCTTCAACACATTTTATTTTATCCCTTTCAGTGTAATTCAAACTATAAATTTCATTCATTTGTTCCCCAATTTAGATCTTATACTCATCAATCATTTCTGACCACTCTGGAAGTAATGACATAAGATTCTCAATTTCTTCCATTAACTCAGATTTCTATTCTTCTTCTTGCTTCTACATGTAGAGTTTGGTGTCACAAACCACATTGTTGTATTTCCTCATTTTTGATCTCCAAACATCTATCTTCACAAGAGTTTCTTATAATTAAACCTCTATATCGACTCTTCCTTCAACTTCTTCTTCATAAATGTCCGTTCTTCCTTTTCCTGAGAACTACTAATAACTAACACCGTAACATTTTCTCCACAATATTCAAAGTTCTCTATTTATTCAACCCCTAATTCATCTACACTATCTCATTCTTGGAAAAAAAGATTCTTCTTCATAATGAAATTTCTCTTAAATATTTTTTTCCTTTCACATTTTCTAAATACTTTTTCATAGGGATTTCAACTTCACCATCATTATCTTATAGGAATTTGTTGGGGGCATCTTGGGGAAAGATGACCGAAATTTACATATCTAAATCAAGAAAGTGGATGTTTTCCCTTGAAATTTCCTTTTCGTCATTGTAAATTTGAATAAAGGATATAAATAACTTTATCGTCCTCATTTTATTCTTTGAAATCATATAAAGTAAGCTTCTTCGTGCCATTAAATGCTAGTTATTTAGATTTACACTTTTCTATAGCATCATTATTATTATTTCTAATTTAATATTCTACAAGGTTATTATGACAGTTATCCATTGTCACTTCATTTGGATATTTATCTTCCAATAATGAATCTTTTGGATTGAATTGAGGAGGGAGTTTTCTCAAGATACACTTATTATTATTTATATCTTAAATTACTTCCAAAATACCAAAAATGTCTTCCAATAGAACATTTACAATATCAAATAATTCCATTATTTACAAATTTCAGTTCATTCTCAAATCTGTGTACTTGTTCTACAAAACCTGCAGCTTCGCCTTTATAAACATTGAATCATCTTATTATATATTCAATATCTTTTCACACATAAAATTTGATGTTTTACAGGACATAACCTTCGTATATATTATATTGGATATGGATCCCCAAAAATAATTGAATAATTTGGAGTTAAAATCCAATTCCCATCATTCAAATTTTGATAAAGCACCACTTTCAATGTTTGCTGAGATACCATGTATCTCTATTTTAAATACATGAATTCCGAAGAATTATATGTAGTGTTGCATCCGATTCATCCATAACGTAAAATTATTCTTGTTGAAGATCATAGTTTTTTTATTAATGACCTCCATCAAGAGAGAAACTCTTATATTAACATTTCTCTCTGATAGAAATTGTAAGATCCACTAGGTCAAACACCCCAAGAGGGGGGGGGGGGTAATCATGGAATGACATATTAAAATAAATTCCCCTTTTAACCATGTTTCATTATTAAACAAATCTATATTCTCTCTAATTCTGATAGAAATGTATGAACATAAAGTAAATCATGCATGAGACACATCATTTTTACTTGGTTCACCTCAATAGGCTGCATCCAAAGACCATATAATGGAAATGTACCGATGTAACAAATCCACTAATAGTGCAAAAATGTTAACAATGTTTGGAGTGGAATCACTATTCCACCTAGTTTACAACCAATTACAATTTGAAAGCTCACTTCTATTTCAACTAATGTTGCTCACTACTTGTTTTGAAGATCCATTTATAGTTTATAGACTTGTAGGTCCCTTCATTATTTACAATGAATGAATCCCCTTCTATATATAGAAGCTCTGTTGATGTACCACTTTCATCCACCAATGAATACCCCTTTTCCAAAATGTTTTGGGGGACTCCAAATATTTCGCACAACCCTTATTATGACTTGATCCCAAGTTTTATACATTTCATATAAAACCTCCTCTTACGCGCAACTCTAATCGTAGACACAATTTCATTAGCTTGTTCAGAACCCAAATTCTTTCCTAGAAATTCCTTTTAATGAAATTATTATGTGATTCATAGAACATATTCTCTTTATTTATTGATCTACATCAAATGGGTAGGGTAACCTTTAATATATAGGCATCCTTAACCCATGTACGAATTATTTGACACATCACACAAGTTCCACTCTGTGTGCGCAAAACACAATTTGACAATGCATTTGGTGTAAAAGTTTCTTTCGTGAAACCTCATCTTTTGCCCACATTTAAAAATAATTTTCCCAATTCATTAATTTTTCATATTTAGATGTTATTATTCAAAAAAATTACTAGAATGAAAGTTTCCATACCATCATAAATCATGTGTGCAACTTCCTTTTCCAAAAACAGATATCTCTATTTTCATGATTTTGAGGCCAAAAAATTGGGAAAAATGGGAAATAGTGCCACCACAAATCTTTTCTTTTTGTACCAACTCAAAATAATCCATTCTATTGTCATGGTTCTTTGTTAACATATGTTGTCAAAAATATCTATGGAATACCACAACTAACCAAAGAAACCCTATTTTTTAACAAACAGAACCAACCTAAAAGTTCATCAATGTTAATTTGAGGGATTTTTGGCCAATGTTATTTTCAATCCTTTATGGGCCTTAATATCTATGATAAGTTTATTTTTGTTCTTTAGGAATCAATGTTAATTTTTGGATACCCATTTCATGGATTGAATGATGAATTGTAGATTGATCAAAGCATAACCAAAAGATGAAACTGTTCTTATGAAATTGAAATGTATCAATTATGTATATTTTATTATATTCTTATGTAGTAAAATAATTTCTCAAAATTAGAAAAATAATCAATTTTTTTTGATATCATACCTTAATTTTTGTAGAACTACTAGTATTCTAAATCATAAATTAATTATGGATTTCAGACACCAAATTTCCATTGATCATTTACTTGTTTGTGATTTATGACCTCAATCACTCACTATAAATATTTTCATTTTTCCTCTATGTACATATATTATATTTCGACTAGTGTTATCCTCCATAGATATAGTGTGATATATTATTCCATGTGATTTTTTTCTTTCCATTATCTCTTTTTTAGATGATTTTTTAGGAACCCCTCTCATTATGTGTGTTTCAAATAAATGAATTTCCAATTATCAAACAATTTAATACAAAAACTTAATTTTAAATTAAAGTGAATAAATTTATTTAAGTTGGGAAGACTGTAACTCCCCAAAAATTCTAAAATAAGAACATTGTATTTGATAACTGTATGACATGAAACATCAAGTGTGTAAGGGAATATATATCCCAATACATTATCATATATTTACTATTAATTCAAAACATAGTTTTTAAGGAATGTGATACAAAGTTATTGCGTGTCACATGAAACAATGAGTTTCTTTAATGGCTTGTGTTTCATATATGATGAAGTTTTACTAAACAACAGTATATTATAAAAATATTATTATCTAATTTAATAAGAATTAACCTAGACATGGAATTAGAGATCATGGATAGTATTTAATAAATTATGAGAATATATATATATATATATAATACAATAAATTATTTTTAAAATTAACCCAAATGATTTTATAGGCCTAAGACAAGAACAATGCCAGTTTTACACATAAAAATATATATTTTTTAAATGTAATTTCCTCGCCTTCTAATGAAGAACCAATTTTAAATTTAACTTTTTGAATTTTTATTTATTTTATATATCAAAATAAATTTTATTTTCAAATGATAAAAACAAATATTAAGTCAAAATTATTTTTTTTATATTTATCATTGATGTTTCATTTTTTGATGAATAATAAAAAATACTGAATTTTAATTCAAAATTGATTTTTCATATAGTTATATTATAAGGGTAAATTATGATTTTAGTTAGTTTTAAAGTTTAATTTGATCAAAATTTTAATAATTATTCCAATATAGGTCATTGGAATCAGTTTTACAATGAAATTGGATTTGAAAGCGTTGAAAATTATTGAACATTTTTACTTTGAAAACACGAATTGTCATCCCATCAATGGGATTAAATTTAAATTAATTTATTCAACTTAGGTGATTGGAATTTTGTAAATTGGATTTCATATTTGGAATCCTAATAATTTATAATTACTAATTAGGTCAACATAGTTGTTGAACAAAAAATTAATTGATGTAATAAAAATTAATTACAACGATTAAGTGAAAAATTTTATTAACAAAGGACTAAATATTAAATGTAAGGGACAAAATGACCTAGAAACAGGTAAAAAGTAAATTTTATGTTAATATTTCGACCCTATCTTAAATTTTATAGATTTGTTTTCTTCAAGTTTTCATGTGTACAGTGTGTGTGGAAATTCTTTTCCATAACTTACTAGAATGTCACTCCTACATTATAAAAACGAACTCAAACCACCCACTTCTTCACAACAATAAAACCACATTGGATTGACAACATTAATCCCAAATATCCTCTAATATTCACTAAAATTATCATAGAAGTACCAAACATTGAAAAAAACCATCGAAGGAAAATATTGGTGAAAACCAAAAGGAGTTACCTGAATAAGGGGTTACATCATTTCTCAAGCTCTTTTGATCTCTTTCTTTCTCCAATCATTCAATTATACTTATTATATTATAATATAATAACACCAGTATAATATTTAAACTATGTTCTTATTATTATAACGATTTTACCTACACATACAAATGATTCCATCTACTAGGTAACAAACCTACAATTTATGTTTTCAATGAACGAACACCTCACAAAATGATGATTGATCATTTTTTTGTTACCACCAATCATGGATAGAATTATGACATAAAAAATATTTATATATTATATTTATGATATTTAAAATTTATTTATGATTATTTAATTTTCATATAACACATAACATTATGATTTTAATATTTCTAAACACGATATCATCATTTTGGGAAGTGTGGCCTATTGCCCCCTCAATTTGATGTGACTTATTAAAAAATAAATGGAATGTATAAAATATGGTTTTAATAATCCTATGTAATATATATGTCATATAAATGATAATAAATTTATAATATACATATACACAAATATATCAATTTCTATTCATTCTTTTAATATGGACAAAAAATGGAGTGTCTATGCATACGTACAACCTACCGTCTCCTTGAATGATGAATTTGACCTCTTATATCCAATTATTATGGATTTTTATAATGAAACACACACACACACACACACAGACACACACACAGATAGATAGATATATATATTATATAAAATGTTTTGTTTAAATTCTAGATATGATTAAATCATGAACTTTGTAATAGGAATAACAAACAACAAGTAAAAATAGACTCGAAGAACTAGGAAATTAAAACAAAAAATAGTGAAAATAGTCAACGTTTACTCACAAATAGGTTGTAATATATAAAATAATATAATATATGATATAATAAATATTAATATGGTTCTATAATAAGTTATTAAGAAGTTTATATTCATTATATAGTAATTTATAAGAAATTATACCAAAAAAGTGACTCAATGTAAGGGATTTTTGTTTCTCTTTTCTTTCCATGAGTCATACACCATTTTCACCACTTACTTATTTATATGGTGTATGTACTGCCCCATTAGATATATTATATCACAAATTATTTTAAATTCATGGTATTTAAAACTTTAAATTTATTTTATTCTCTTACGATGTTTAGGATTGAAATGTTTCAAAGTGGTATGGGAATCTTGGGAATGTTTAAAGATTAACTTCATCAAGAAAAATTTTAAAGTTTTTTCAATGGTATATACTTTAATTTAGGAATACATTAATGTTTTAACCTTATTTCATATATATGGTGTAAATTCTTAATCTTTTACATTTGATATCACGATTCATTCATCCTTCATGATATTTTGAGATTTAATTTGAATTATTTTCTCCAATGGGATTTTCAGTTAATATTACCAAAGTGGAATATAACTTAATAACCCAATTTATTTTCATTGAGTAATATGACATCATTGGTGTCATTAATATTATAATAATATACGTGTAATAAATTTTAAAATCTATTTTTGTATTTCCACTTTTGTATATGGATTTACATTTGACACACATTTTCAATTCATTAGTTGAGTCAGTCTTCAAAATTATTTTATTTTTAAGGGTTTTCATCACAATATAATTTTTTTCTAGAATGATTAAAAATGAATTTACATTCAAGAAAAAAATATGTACATTTTTCAAGAAAACCATTGATTTTATTCTCCACTGGCTATTCATGATTTTTTTTTGAAATTGTGGTACCATTTTATACTCATTTTTACTCAAAATGTTTTAGAAAATGTTTTTTTTAAAATACGACTTCATTTATTCCTTTAGTAGGAGAAACCATTTTATTTTAAAAATTGTGTAATATTAAAATGCTTTCAATAATATTTTTGTCCTTTTCAAAATGATTTATTTACATAATTTTTAATCCTTTTTATTATTAACAATGATCCTAATGAATCCTCATATCACTTTTTGGAAAATGCATTTTTCTAAAAAAAATCACCCTATAAAAAGAATATTATTTTTACCACATATGACATGTATGGATTTAACAACCTCCATTTCTTCAAATTACCCCATTCTTGTTTAATAGTTTTTTATTGATTTTTTAAAGAGTAATTTTAATGAAATCAAATTTCAAAATGTTTTTCAAAATAAAAATGACATTTTCCTAAAGATTTTTTAAAATGAAGAATTTATAATACATACATTTATAAAAATCAATAACCCTTTATTTTCACCCCACATGGGATATGTTGTATTGATACCATAATTATTATCAATCTGGAAGGTTTATGATTGATTTGGTCAAGGATAATATTCACAATCACTTCATTAATATCATTATTAGTCCCCTTGAAAATATAAATTAAATATTTTCATTGAACATTTAATTTCTCCTGATAATCTATATCATTTATCATGGATATATTTATTTCTTAATACATATAAAATTTTTATATATGGTGTTCAATTTGATTTTTATTTTACCATATAGAGAAATATTGATAAATCTGTATTCTTTATTCGATATTGATTTTTTATAAAGAATGTTATTTATTTATACTATTCGATATGTGTAATGCTTTGGAATGGTAATGATGGGTATGGCCATAAAATTATTTATACCCATGATGTATTGAAATATTCTCATGAGACAAATTAGTTTCACAAAATTAAATAGGTTTCTACATGTAGTTATAAGTCATCTTTTGAAAGTACTTGACGGTATAGGTTTTCATGTGCCTAAGATATCATGTCCAATAATTTATCATTTACCTCATTTAGACTCATTTAATATTTATCCATGATATTTTTCATCGATATATCAATGGATACATGTCACTCTCAATTCATTGATTAAATGGAATCTGCATTTAATTTTTTACCTTTCTATATTCATTTTTCTTTATCTAGTTATTTTGATGGCATGTGTTTTTAGTTATTTACCTTTCTATATTGATTATAAGCATTCATGTTAGTTTATTGATATCATGAAATGTGTGATAATATGTTTAACTTTATATTTGTTTATTCTCATAAAATCATTTTTAATTTCTTTATTCTTTATCCTTACAAAAATTTGGAGTCCACCTTTATTTTTTTCCATTATAAGGAAAATATGAAGTATACTAAGAAATATAAGTAATGAAATCAATGAATAGAATAATGTTTTCCATGAAATAATAATTTTTTGTTTTACTGACTGTATTCATTTTTAATTCAAGAATCATATATGTAAGTGGTTTCCCAATACTAATAAACTCTTCGACTATTCAATATTTGATTCATTGTAATCATATTAATTTAATGTTAGTAGACATAGTCTTTCGGCTTCTGGGGGTATGGTCACTATAGTTAGTGTCAAAGGTTGTTTAGTAGAAACCATGGGAATTATATTTAGGAAATCACATATTAGAGAACATATCCCAAAGGTATACTTTTAGGATATGTATAGATAAACATCCATAATTTTGGTAAGGTAGATGTTATGTTGGTATTTCTATAAATACATCCCTGACTAGATTTTACAAGTGAATGTGGTTATGGAACAGATGTATGGAGGGGTAAAAACTCCAACAATGTGTATTTGGACTATCTCAGTGTATCCTGGTACATGATAAGGAGCCTTACAACACACCTAGTATGAAACTTATGAGAGATACACTTACGACAATTCAAATTCTCTTTAGAAACTATATGTGATATTTGAATAAACAATAACAATGAGTATCTTATGTTAAAATTAAGGTTTTTTAGATTGATGATAATGTGTCATGATTTAGAAATCCTAAAAAGGATATTATGGATAAAACTAAGACCAAGAAATGACCTACACTGAAATAAATGGATGAAATATTTATTTATTAGGGATGTATTGATAACATTATTATATTTCACGATTTCCATCATATATATTTTTGAAATTAAATAAATACTTTTTTATAAAAGAAAAAACGGTATTTTGGGTTACAACCCATCATGTTTAGAAAGGATATGAGACTTGAACCCAAGACTAAAGAACCATATGGATTTAACTCTAACCACTATCCTATGTTATTTCCATGTTAATATGTTATTATTTCTAGTTTAACAATTTAATTAATATATATTAATTATGAACTAATTCTATAAATTTTTAGGTTTAGAGAATAATGTATTAACAATTTTGTATGAAAAGAATAGCTAGATAGAAATAGATAGACATATCACTCTTTAATAGTCCTCAAGATCCATTAAAAGTGAATTTTATTTCTTTAGGAAACAAAGTTAATTTCTATATATCCATTTCGTGGAGTGAGGGATAAATTATAAATTGATCAAATAATACCCAAAAGATTAATTTATTCTTATTAAATTGAAACATATAAATTAAGTATATTTATATATATTATTAGTTACTAAAATAATTACTCAACATTAATAAAATGATAAAAAAATTTGTCCTGATAACATATTATTTTAATATAGATGGTCTTCTAAATCATCACATTTTTATTCAATTGTGACCCTAATATTTCCATTTATTATTCACTTATTTTTTATTGATGACATTAATCAATACCTATATAATTTTATGATTTTCCTCCGTGTAAATTTCATTAAATTCTACTATAGTTCTCCTACTTAGTGATTTAGTAATATGTTATTCCATGTAAACATTTCATTTCCCATTATCTATTTCCTAGAAGATGTTTTACAAAACATTCTCACAATATGGGATTTAAAGAAATAAATTTCTAAATAACTATCATTTTGAATAAAAATAATGAGTTTAAATTAATGGAATGCAATTTATTTAATGTGGGGAGAATGTAACACCCTGAAATTATAATATAAGATCATTGTATTAAATTTCATGTATGATAGAAAGCATCAAGTATGTAAGGGATTGTAATACACCAAGAATTTATAATATATTTAATATTAATCCTTGATATATATTTCAATTAAAGAGATACTAATTTATCATGTTTATCATGAAATAATGAGTTTCTTCAATGGCTTGAGTTACACACATGACTGAGTTTTACCAAACAATATTATATTTTTAAAATATTATAATTCAATATAATAAGACCTAACCTTAATATAGAATTATATGTTATGAATAGTATTAACTAACTTATGAGAATAAATATATTATATATTCAATAAAATATTTTTTACATTTATATAATATATTTGATGATCTTTATATAAGAACCAATCTAGTTTTACATATAAAAATAAATATTTTTATATAGAAAATTTTACCATATTTTAATGGTGGACCAATTTTAGATCGAATTTTTGGAAATTTTATGTCATTTATAAGTATAAATATATTTCATATTAAGGAGTGAAATAATAATATTTTTTGGTTGAATGTTTGGTATTTTTCTATGATGTTTTATTTTTGGATGAATAGTTAAAAATACTAAATTTTAATTCAAAACTTCAACTCCACCAAATTTTTTAATAAGTAAATATTATATTTTTATTTATTTCTCATGTTTAATTAGATCAATTTTTTATTAATTATTCCAATATAGTTTATTTTAATCAATTTCACTTTGAAATTGGATATTAAAACATAGAAATATTTTGAACATTTTTACTTTAAAAACCTGCAATGTCATCCCGTCTTCAGAGATAAATTTAAATCAATGTATTCCAGTTATGTGAGGGGAATTTTTAAAAATTTATTCTATATTTTGAATCAAAGTAATTTGTAATTAATAATACACGAAACTTATTTTTTGACCAAAAATATTTGTGAATGTAATTAAATTTAATTACAATTATTAAGAGAAAAAATAGCTAAACAATGGACTAAAACATAAACTTAATGGAGAAGATGATCTTGAAACTTGTACAAATTACATTGTATGTTCATATTCCTAACCTATAATCCCTTGAAACTAATTGTTTCAATTATTCTATCCACATGCAATGAGAAAAAAGTGGGTGTAATTCCCATTCTAAAAATTTACATGAATGCCTCTCCACCTCCACTATAAAAGGCACCGAACCATCCCACTTATAAACACCTCACACGGAAATTTGGATCAATAAATATGTACAAAAATCTATATATAATATCCCTATCCAAATTCAAGATGAATCAACTTGTGAATAAAGCCACCCAAGGAAGCCCATTGGTGTAAACGAAAAGGAGTTACCCGAATAAGATTTAACATCATGCCTAAAGGTATTTAGTTTTATTTATTTCTCTTCTATTTAAATTATATTTATCACTTGATTATATATTAAAAAATCTATCCTAAATATTATGTTTTAAATCTATGGTTTATACCTAAACTCACACACTCATCCATAAAATGGGTAACAAAGCTACAATTTATGTGTGTGGCGAACTACCACCTCACGAAACGAGGATTGTTCTTTTTTTACCACCTATCATGGTGATAATTATGATGGGAAATATAATTATATATGATATATAAGTTATTTATAATGTCCTAAATCTTCATTAATTTTTTTAAAAAAAAAATAACTTTATGATTTTTATTTTTTTCAATATGATAACATTATTTGTGGACGTCTAGATGACAACCACCCCCCACCCCAAAAGATGTTATTCGCTCACACTATAAATTGAAGACATAAATAATTTATTTAATAAACCTATGTAATATATATGACATATATATGATAATGGATTTATAAAATACATAAATACATAAATATATATCATTTACTTTTCAATATTTTAATATGTTAAAGAAATGAGAGTAAAATTCATGCATACGTACAACTTATCGTCTTGATGAATGTGGAATTTCACTTATTATATCTGAATATTATATATTATTATAAATATATATTTATATAAGACAATTACATCATTTTTTGAGATTTTTGAGATTATGTTTTCATTATCTAAGTAATATGAACAATAAATAACAAGTCAAATCTTACACAATGAACTATAAAATTAATAGCAGAAATAGTGATAACAACGATTATTTACAGAAAAAATAAAAATAAGATATTATAAGAAGATCATATATGATATTGAAAATTAATATAGTTCTATAATAATTTATTAAAATTCTTAAAACCATTATACATTATGGTAAAGGATGTTCACTGAAAATGGAAATGCAATGTAGTGGATTCTTATATAAGTTTTCTTTATGTGAGGCCTACACTATTTTCACCACATAATTATTTGTGTATTATATTTTCTAAAAATATTGATATTTTATATCATGAATTATTTTATAATCATAGTATTTAAAAATTTTATTTAATTTTATATCCTCATGAGGATTATGATTCAACTTTATCAAAGTGTTATGGGACACTTTGGAATGATTAAAGATTAATTTCATAAGCATAATTTTATTGATCTTTCAATAATTTTTGAGACATGCATTGTTGTTTTGAACCTAATTTATTGTATATAGTTTAAATAATTCCACGTAGAAATGTAATATCATAATTCATTCACGATTCATGATATTTATAGTTTCAATTTTAATTATTTCATCTAAGCAGATTTAAAATTAAAGTTACCCTAGTGGAAAATGATATCATAAAATAATTTCATTTCATTGGGTTATATTAATTTCTCATTATTTTTATTATTATAAGATTATTTGTTTAATCACTTTTTACTCCATATATTTTATTTCCACATGTTTAATGTGGATTTACAGATGACCCACATAATCTATTCATTGGCTGAGTCTCACTTCAATGTTATGGTATTATATTGGGATTACATAACAATATCATTTTTTATAATGATTACACTTGAATTTATATTTGAGGAAATTATATGACCATTTTTCAATAAAACCTTTAATTTTATTCACCTATAGTTATCCATGACCTTTTCAAGTATCAGTACCATTTTAACACCCTTTGGTACTCAAAATGATTTAGAAAATGGTTTTAAGAAAACCTGAATTCATTTATCTCATTAGTTAGAGACCCCATTTTCTTATAAAAAAATTGATTTATTTTAATGTTATAAAAAAAGTTTTAACCCTTATCAAAAGGATTTATTAGATAAATTTTACCCCTTTTACTGTTACTAATGATTCAAAAGAAAAATTCATTTCTCGTTTTGAATAAGTCAATATTCATACATTTTTACTATGTAAAAAGAATGTTATTTTTACCAAGTATAAAAGGTATTGATTTACCCACCACTATTTCTATGAAGCATAATATTTATGTTTAAAAGGATAATTTTTAAAGAAAATGTTTTTAAAAATTTATTTCAATGAAATTTTTTTTCAAAATAAAATAGATATTATAGAAAAGATTTTTAAAAAAAATATATTTTTATAATAATTAGATAAATAAAAAATAATGACCTTTTATTTTTACAGCATTTCAGATATGTTTTACTGATACGATCTATATTATTCATGTCTGTGGTTTATGATCGATTTGGACAAGGATAATAACAACATTCACTTCCTTGATTACTTTTTCAGTAAATATGAAATATTCAATTCCCTATGATCATTTAACATTGAATTTTAAATAATTTTCTATTTAATTAATCATGAATATTTTGATTGCCTAAATTTTATATAATTATTACATATAGTGTTAAATTTGACAATTATTTGACTATTTAGGGAAATATTGATAAATTCATTTTCTTAATTCAATACAGATATTTGATATGTCATATTATTTGTATCAATTATTTGACATAAGGAATGATTAGGAAATGTAGTGATTGGTGGGGACTAAATATTATATATCCCCATGATGCATCAAAAGTTCCATATGTGACAAATTAATGGTAATAGTTAAATAGGTTTCTACCTATAGTTTTAATCCATATTTGGAATGGAATTGATGGTAGATGTTTTCATGTGCCTCAGACATGACATCCAATAATTAAGCATTTCACTTATTTAGATACATTTATAATTTATACCTGATAATTTTCATCGAGAAACTCATGGATTAATTTCTATCAATGTTCATTAATTAAATGGGATGTGTTATAACTTTATAACAACTACATATTTATTTTTTACTTATCTAGTTATTTAAATGGAACGTGTTTTCAATTATTTACCTAGAAACATTTATTATAAACTTCCTTATGAGTTTATTGATATTATGGAATGTTTTTTCAGCTATTACCATTACATTTGATTATTCTCATCGATTTGTTATTTCTTACATTATACTTTACCATTATAAAGAATATGAGATCACCCTTATTTTGGTTACTTCCCAAGGAATCCATGAATTTTACTATGAAATACATGAAAAGATATTTATATATGAATTAAATTTACCAATGAAATAAAAAAACTATATTGTTATTATTTAATTCATTTGTTATAGAAGACTCAACTTTTTGTCTAGTTTATGAAGACTACTAAAATCATTGATTCTTTATGATTTGATTCATTGTAATCATGAAAATTTAATTTTATTAGAAAAAGAATCTTGGGTTCTAGTGTTGGGTCAATATATGGAATTGTATTTTTCACAACAAAGAATTGTGAAATCCTGATAATTATTTATCTTTATTAAAGTTAAATTATTTTATCGGTGGTTAAACTAAAAAAGTAAGGGTAAAAAATTACCTCAAACATGTAAAAACCGTTTATATACATATTTAGACCCTATAATCAATAAGGTTCATTAATAGACCATTTTTACATTATTGGAATGTCAAAAAGTTTGTATCACTTTATCATTTCAAAAATTCCATGTGTGTCCTATCGTCTATTTATAAAAGGCCACCGCATCTGCTCACCTGTTCATGCTTAAAATACCCTTTGGATTGGCTAATACTAGAAAAAATAACATTTGTACATCCCTTCTGACTTTATAGAAGAATTTTTCTGTTCAGAAATATAAACTATATAGGATGTAGGTTAAACCTAACGAGGTTTCCTGAGGAAGAGGTAATGTTTTTAACTATGTGTTTTCATATTATATATTCTTCTAACTAATATTAAAACTATGAAACTGTGATTATATAATAAAACTAGTATTTCCTATATAGTTATATGTTATTATTTTAATTTAATAATTGTGATCCATTTCTACATCACACAAATTGGAAACAAAACCATTAATCAAGTGTACGGTGGACTA
The DNA here is from genome assembly GCA_963277665.1 of Viscum album. Taxonomy (NCBI): domain Eukaryota; kingdom Viridiplantae; phylum Streptophyta; class Magnoliopsida; order Santalales; family Viscaceae; genus Viscum; species Viscum album. Next base: position 1,170,903,518 of record OY728164.1, read on the forward strand.
CCTTCTCACAAACCGATGTAAATTTGTTTTCATTTCCTCCTTTCTAGGATTTATATAACGACTGATTTAACTTATTTATACAATATATATGTTATTATTATATTTATTAAATTAAAAAATCATACATACCTTCTTACTTTCTATTCTATGGAGGATTGATAATGTCACTAGTGAGTACGGTGGACCAATGCCTCACAATGCAATGTGAAATGTTTCTCCCTTATGCTTTACAAGGAATGTAGTAAGCTTAAATGTAATGAATATGTGTGATATTTGTTACCTAAAAATACTTTTGGATATATAATATAACAACTTACATTGCAACCCTTTGGGAAATAATAACATCACTCATGTGTATGTATAGAATATAGCCTTTAAGTATAGATATGGAATGGTTTTCATTTACATTTTGCATGTATGGTAATAATAATTTAATAGATTAATATAAATAATATATACTATATAATAATTATTTTTATAAATGTTTAGTAATATTTATTTTCATTTCATTCCATTTGTCATAACAAATAGAAACAACATTCATGCATATATACGGCCTACCTTATCAATAAATAGTTTAATCCTTTTTCTATATCTTACATTAGTATATTAATATAAATAAAAAAATAATGAACATAAATTATATTTACATTATTAATAAATTTTTCAAATGATTTTATCTTGATTAAATTAAAATATTCCAAATAACTGAACTAAAACATACATAAAAAATGAAGTAATTATCATAAGAAGCATTGATTTATTAAAGTAATTGTTAATAAAAGGGTGAAAAAAGACTAAAATTAAATAATATATTGCACAAAATATATTATAAGGGTTAAAAAATATAACAATAATAATCCAATATTTATTATTCCGGAGGTTTTACACATATTAATGAATTCAAACCTGAGGTAAGGGTTTCTCATCTCACTTTTTCATTCATGAGACACACCATATCCACCAATTATTCCTTTGTGTGATGTATATACATCCCCTTTTTATTTTATAGAAATAGTAAATATTAATTAATGTTATTTTATTTATAATTTCTTATTATTTCTTTAATGGGTATTATTATTCAAATGTTACCAATGTGGTTTGAGTTTATTTGATAATCTCATCATTATTGAGGAATATTTGATTTCCTTGATTATCATAGGGAAATTATATGATATTTCTATCATAAAATAATTCAATATTTATATACATTGGTTAATAATTTAATTTTTCATGTAATAATACCATTTCCACTTTATTTTACATAAATTTTTTTAGAAAATGATTTTATGAAAATATATCATTATTTTTATCTTCGGCCACAGATCATTTTTCATTAAAATGAAGGTTTTATAAAAAGTTTAACTATTTTATAATCCTATAAAAATTATTTAATAATGATTTTTCTACAAATTTTAAAATTTTAAAAAATATTTTGAAATGATGTTTTAGGTATTTTTTAAAACAAGACCTTTTTAGCTTTTATCAATAATTTAGAAGATATCATTATTTTAATATGTATCGAAATACTAATGTATTCTTCCATCATGAACTATAAATTTTTTAATTATTATTATATAATATTTAAAAATAAATTTTCAAAGAAAATTATTTTCAAAGAAAATTATTTTCAAATATTTTTTGTTCTTTTAAAAAAAAATATCATCAAAGTGAAAAGGATGTTTTCTTTAAAATTGTTTTAATGAAATTTTTATTGTTTTTATATCCATCAATGAAATAAACCCATTATTGTACTTATGATATACATGAGATAAGTTCTATTCATATAATCCTTATTTATTATTTTGATGGTTTATTATTTTTTTGACTGAGGATGTACAAATATATTATTGTTCACAATATTAGTTTGTATGGTTTATGATTATGATTATTTGATTAGGGAATATATTTGGTTTTCTAATGTTAGTTTTTCAATATGAATGATTATTTTGATTATGTATCACCATGTTAATATGGGTAATGAATTGAGCATAATAATTGATTGGTGGGACATAATTATAGATTTTCCCTTGATGCATCAAGAAGTATCACGCCACAAATCAATTTTCCAAATTAGAAGGTTTTCTACCTATAGATTTTAAATTAGTTGTGAATAGTCTTGATAGCTTCAAAAGTTAGGCATTGTGTATTCCATCATTATGAGTTCGATTATTACAATGTGATTATTAGATTAGTTAAAATATCTATGAATTATATTCAAGATGATGTGATAATTTATATGTATTTATATGGTCATCATTTATTTCTTCCATATTATACATAGTGTAATTATTTAGTGGAACGTTTTTCAGTTATTTTCCTTTACATGTTGATTATTAAAATTTATTTATTATATATTATTCCATATTCTCACCCTTCATAAGAATTTATGTTCACCCATTTTTTACGGTTTAGTTTCCTAAGGAAGTACGGATTTTTTTTGATTGACATAGAAAGAATCACTAACCAGAATAATGGAGTTCTCCAAGAGAACACTTTGTTTTTAATGATTTAAAAATTCTTGTAAATTTCAATATTGTATAAATTTTAAAGGAACAAGTAAAATATTTGGTAATTTATTATGTGATTTATTTAATATAATTCCAATGTTATACATTACACATAGGTTCTGTGTTCCTAGATCTGAGTTAGTTATAATTATTATGGTACTGGTAATAAAAATATTACCTAAAACTAGTTTGAATAATGTCTTGGATCATGGTTATAAATTAAATTGTATTAAAACATCATTATTTTGTGGTTATAAGTATCCTGGTTTTAAAAACCATTACATAAAAACAATTGATATAACATTTTATTTCATTGAAACCCTAGAGCCTCGAAAGACAAATATTCTAAAATATACTATAGGGAACACTCCAATAATAATTTGAGTATTATATTTATGAAAAAACAAAAAAATAATAATTCAAAATACATTTTAATCATATTATCTCAGTAATTATATCTTCTGATGGTTTATATAAAGCATGAGTTTTTATATCAACAAGGTGACTGAGTAATTACAATGAATTAAAATTGGATTGTACAGGTAGTTACAATATCAATATGAATGTATAAAAATGAAACATTAAATGACGTATAGTTTCCAGCGATACTTTTACCAATTATATGATTGAGAATTTTCCAATTAATTATTTAAATGATTATATTGCAAAATCATCAGGACATTTGGTCGGAGGTCAATTAGAAAAACATATCAACAATGGTTAATGATTCTAATGTTCTTTAACATAATGAATTTAGAGTCATGAAATGGAAATTGAAGAATTAAAGGACACAAAGAGAAGGTTGTGTTATAAGGATATAATAGTTTTCATCACTTATCTTTTTCCATAATGGAAATATATTATTATATTTCATAAATATAGATTATATAGGAAACTCATTCATTCATACTAGATGTTTTTTAAGACATGTAATTTCTGTAGACATGTGGGCCACCCAAGGAGATTGGGAAAATTAAATGCCTTCCAAAGGAGGGGTTCCAACTCATTAGTCCCAATGATATTGATGTTTCCATTAATTCCTATAAATCGTTTGGACCATGAAATAAAATATATAAAGTGAACAGGGTATCATCCCTTATAAATTTCTTATTAGGAGGTGAACATCCAATTATATGATAACTTATATTCATCATGTTCCAATGAGATTATGTTTTTTCAAGCATGTTCATGAAAATTTTGTGGTGTGTTTGGTGATTGTGACGTTAACCATAATAATTGATTGACATACCATAATTTCTTTTATAAATATCAGGTTCTACCAAAAACTTATATAAACATATATTTGGGAATCATTGAATATTCTATTTAATCTCATTCCATAAATAACGGTGATAAAGACACCTCTTTGGATAAATATTGTTTGTGGTTTTGATGTCTATCTTGGAATATTTCAATATGTGAAGTGGATATATCCTTAGACTTAATTATCCTACATACAGATCCCCATTATAATATACTGTGAATGTAATGGATGGCCATGTTCAAAGAGCACATTAAATATAAAAACAAGAGAGTAAATCTGTTTATTTCAATTTGATTTTTCATCTTGTTCGTGGTAAAGTAGGGTCAAGGCCATCTATGCTATAACTATTATATCATAGTATTGGTAAATATTTATGTCATGTAACATATCCTCCATTGGATACTAATATATAGATATATAAAATAAAATTTCACCCAATGGAAAGATAGCCCCCTAAGTAATTTTATAATAAAAATACAAGGATTTCTATTGAGTTGGATGTATGTCTCTCTATAGAAATAATTCATGGAATAAAATCAACAAATATTTCATATACCAGAGACTCTACATTAGTAAATAATAATTTCATCCAAAAAAATAGGGCATAATGGAAATTATATTATTTAATCAAATTAGTAAAACACATTATAATACAATAAGAAAAAAAGATAATTATATTTATAAAGAAGAAAAAAAAATTATTTGGCTTTAATATCATTATTATATGATAAAATAAATTTATAATTAAAAATTAATATAATTATAGTCATTTTTCATAAAAAAAATGAGGAGAGTTTCATATTTTAGATTCAAAATATGTAATTTTTATATGAATAATAATTTTATTAAATAATTAAATCATAATGGTAGATTATTTTTCCTTAAAAAGAACATTAAAATTTTTAATCATCATTCCTAAATTATCCAATGGTGATTTTTGAATTATTATCTCAGAAAAAATATTGTTCGAAAATATGTAAAATATTGTATGAATATAATGTAATTATTATGACATCATAATGACTTAATGATATTTTAATGGGTAATATGAAATATCTCACAATGAAAAATTAGTTCATTCATTAAAATAATGTATTTAATCATATTGAATTTAAATTTAACAACCTATAATGAATATTCCACATCAATGTATATTAGAATGGTTATGAAAACAACTTTTTATGAATAATAATATTTTCCACATACAAAATATTAGAATTAATGGATTTTGGTTGATAAGTACTTAAAATTGAAAATTCAATCCTTATATTTAAAATTAAATGGTTTAATACCATATGATATATAATGGTTCTTTTTTATTATATTAGGGTGTATATACCATTATATTTAATTAATAAACACCCCACCATCATTAAATATAAATAACAACTAATAACCTCATTAATAATTATTCAAAAATTATTCAATAATATTAACTTCTTATTTTCTCTATCAAGAGAGTCTCCAAATAGTATCTATTGATATATGGCTATTTTATCTTTCTTTCTGATTCTATCATTAAGTGTATGTTTTCTTGAATCCTCCTCTTTTCCCTTTTCAATTAGAATCCATTATTTTGATATAATATATTTTTTTATATATTAAAATATCATAAATACTTTCTATAATAATCAATTAATTTTATTTTTAATGATATATCACTAATTATATCTCATTATAAACATTTATGAAGATGTAAATATATCAATATAAGGGGATGAAATCAATTATAATAATTTATTCACGTAATTCCCTTACCCCAGAAGCCTAGAGATAGTGCTTTAATATATTAAATTGTAAGGTCTATAATGAATCAAATCCAAAATGAACAATATTTTTCGAAGTTTTGGAGAACTAGATTACATAAATGATACACTTATTACACTGGGAAATAGAAAATAAAACATGATACATAAAAAATACTAATAATTTGCATCCATGAAACTCACTCCGAGAATTCATCTTCATATAATGGGGAAAGTAAACAAAATATGGGTGAACAAAAATTCTCAGTAAGGATTGGTAAAATGGAATATATAATTAATAAATGAGTATAATAATCATTTAAAGGTAAATAATTATGAGCACATGCAATATAAATATCTCGATAAGGAAAAATCAATATGGAATGGTAGATAACTGAAACAAATACCATTTAATCAATAAACCAAGAATCAAATGAATCCATATATATGGAAAATTAAAACATTCATAGATAATAATAATTAATGAATTTTAAATAAAGGAAATTCATAATTATTGGATATCAATTTTCCAAGTCATATAATACATTTAACATTCTGATTTATTTCGAGGAATTTTTAAACTGTTCAGATTTTTTCAACTGATTCATCTAATGAGACTACAGATGTATAAAGGGCGTTGAATTAAATATTCCCCAAACAATATATTTCATGGAAAAATAATTCCTCATATATCAAAAAATCGATTTAATTAATAAAAAACATGCCTTATCAAAAAATATCCTTATTGAAAAAAAGACACATATTTATCAATATTTACACATTAATCAAAGAACTATCTAAGTGAACACCATATTTAAAGATATCATAAAGTATAGTTAAAAATAATATATATTACATGATAATATGGAAATTTATGAAATATTTAGTCTACAATGAAAATGATTAGAATTAAGTGAATGTTTCAAGAGAATGTTTTCAGTCACAATAGAAAGTGATATTAATAAGATATCCTTTTTCAATTTGTAATTTTCAATTCAAAAAAATATTGAATGAGATAGTTCAAAGTTAATAAATACCATGATGTATGAGTGAATAATTATATAAAATGAATAAGTGGAGGTATATAAACCCCATTAATGTGAATTTATGTATACTAACAAATAAGTCACAATGGAATGTAAATTTGGACAAATTCCATTATCGTGCAAATCTTTTTGGTTGAACGTCCTTTAATATCATGTATATAAGGGTTTTAAACATGTTAGTAAACTATAATATATATATAATCATATTTATAATATCATATATTATCATCCTATACTATATTATTAATAATTTGTTAACAATCATTAATTATTTTCACTATTTCGTGTGCTAATTTTTTAGTTTTTTTAGTATGTTTTGATTTTTTATTTTTGTTCTTATTATTTATATCATTTTTTAATCATCCAAATAATGTAAAATATTATTTCATTATTATTCATATTCATTATATATTTATTTATAATTATCCATAATATTTTGAGATAGCAAATGAAATGCATCGTTCATGGTGAAGGTAGGTTGTATGAATGCATGAATGCTACTTCCATTTATTTTTAGTATTAAAAGAATGTGAGTTAAATGATATAAAAGTATATTATAATTATATTATAATTAATATGTAATATATATTTCATATTTTAATTAAAATCATCATTAATAAATTATATGTATAATGTGAACAAATCACATCGCTTGGAGAAGGCTGTAGTCCATACATCCACAAACGAAGTTTCTGTATTTCAAAAATGGAAATAATTTAGGTATGTGTTATATAAAAATTTAAAATGAATAATGAGATCATAAATATCATAATTATATTATATAAATATTAATACATCATTATTATTACTCTAAAAGGTTGTAAGTTGAATAACGAATGACATCGGTTCGCATGGCGGTATTCTGCCGCACACATGATAGATTATTGTGTATGCCATTTCATTGTAGTGTGTGTGAGTGAAGGTCATACCCTGGAAATAAAAAAATTCCATTATATTTATGATACTGATGTTATAAAATATTAATTATATAAAAATAATTGGAGGGGTGTATAAGGAAATGAAAAAAGTGATCATTGAAGAATGTTATCTCTTATTCAGGTAACTCTTTTTTGATTATACCAAAAATACATACGTGGATGGATTTTTTTCCCAAAGAGAATACCATATGATGAGTAATATGATGTAGGGATATTATTCAGGATAATTTGGAATGATCTAAATCCCTTTTTGAGTTGTTAATTAGTGTGAGGTGTGAATGCCTTTTTATAGTGGAGGAGGAGTGGAATTCATATAAATATAAAAAGTTAATCACTATTGAGTGTTTTTAATCACATAATATTCTTCAAATAATTATTAAAATCATAACCAAGAGAATATATATATTAAATTGGTCATTAAAATAGGTTTTAAATGTTCATAGGTCATTTTATTTATATGATTAATGGTATGTCCCTTGATAAGAATACTTTTACTTTAATTGTTATAAATAATTTTAACTGTATTTAAAAATATATTGAGTAAAATATAATATGGAATTAATATAATTTTTAAATTATTATGATTCCATATATAGATTCTATTTTTCCAAATTACAGTCACAAAATATTCATGATGTAATTTAAAATTAATCACATAGATGGGAGGGAAGAACATGTATTTAATGTGTTCATATTCAAAAGATTAAAATGTTTTTATATACAATATCAATGTGAAATTGATTATAATAACTAAAATTATATAAATATATTTCAGGTTTCTCTAAATAAACTTTAAAAAAAATCCAAAACTCAATTTACCATTATAAATAATTTATATGAAAAAGAAGATTTCAATTACATTTTTGTATTTTTTACTATTCCTAAATAAATGAAACTTCCCAGAAAAGTAACAAACATTCACCATATGCTAATTTTTAAATTAAAAATTAAAAATTGAAGATTATTTTCACATATAATATTTATAAAATTTTTAAAGTTCTATTTTAAAATAGTTTCACCATTAAGAGGGGGAAAATTTCCTATATTTAATAATGAAATATGCCTAAAATGGATATATTATCATATTATTACTATGAAATCTATTAGATGAATATAAAAAATATTTGATTGAAATGATATTATATATATTTCATTAAAATAATTCACTAACAGTAATTAATTTAATTTATAATATAAACCTCGTCTGGAGAATAAAAATAGTTTTTTATAAGATTATTCCACTTATATTCAATTGGATCATATATTCATTACATTATAATGTTAGGGTGTTACATTTTCATCACCTTAAATAAATTTTGTCTTTACAATTTAAACGTGATATTGGTAATTGGGGGTTTTGTATAAGAATATAAACTACTATTGAAAAACCCACAACATAAATAGATTTTATAACACATATTCATAAGAAAAATTAAAAAATAGGATGTTCACCCAAAACATGGCTTTATAATAGAAGAACATTATTGGAAACATGGACATTGAAGAAAAATATGAATATTAAGTTATAAGGGAAAGTAATAGAGAAATTTTATCAAAATAATGTTGGTGATCAAGAGAAGGTTAATGACCACAAGTCTATAACCACATATATGTAAATGAAAGCTCATCGATATTATCAAATATGATAAAAATATGAAACCATTTTGGTTTCAATATCTAATTCCTATTATTTGGGAAATATTTCAACATCTATGAATATTTGTAAATATATATTTCTCTTTCATATACCAAAAATGATCTTTTTATTTCACCTGGAAAAATTTATACCTATTCTATTATCATATTATTTATCATGTCATGATGTAATAAAATAATCTCTAAAACATTGTCAAAATATCTACCTAAAAAATTTCATAAATTTTTATATTTTCCAAAAAATTTTGATCCACCACTTTAAAAATTAGGTTACTTAATTTAAAAAATGAACTAATAATCATTTTTAAGTAGTACTTAATCATCATATACTAAACATGTGAATTTGATAATAACATGAGTTACTATAATATAATATTGAAAATATGAATGCTTACTTATTATATAAATTGAACACTGATTATTGGATATACTCTTTAAATCCAAAAATGTTGTAAACACCAATAATGAATGCATATACCATGGTGTTAAAAAATAATTAATCAAATCCTAGGGAGTCTATAATTTCAAATCTACTATATCCAAATCAATCAAATATTTATCTAAGCATATTTATCTCAACATCATGACCATGTTAAGGGTTGTTTGTCCCTCAATCTATGTTTTAAGAGAATTTTAACATTTCATAGAATTATTTTTCTTGGCCATCGTTACCATTCAACACACACTCACAAATAATAAACAAAAATGTACTGTATTAAAATCCTTAAATATCTTATAATTCATTTAACTGGGACATAATTGATGAAGTACTCATATAACATAATTATTTAATTAAAAAAAGTACATTTATCATTAATCTTCATTAGTGGTAATAAAACGATTCTGGCCATGATTTATTATCTATTTATTATGTGTATTCCTTTGGTCCCTGAGGAACTTATTTTCATAGGGCCTCGTATACTTACAGTTTATGCATTGGAAATTATTAATTTATTTTTTTATAGTAGAATTAAAATCCTTTTGGACATTTTCATTAAACGTATTGAAAAATACGATTCCCTTCAAGAAAGTACCAGGGTAATTATTTCCAAAATTATCACATGTAGGAAAATCCTTCATTATCTTCTTTCCATTATCCTTATTTTTCCTAACATTCCTCATGTTGTTGTTCATGAAACATAATCCATATTTTATTGATAATTATTTATTGCTATCATTACCACATGATGTTATATCCTCATATGATTAGAATTCATGGGAGACCATTTCCCATAAAAATATTGGTTAAAGACCATAAAAATATGATCCCATTGCTCATTGGATCATGTGCATTGGTGTGGTTCACAATACTTCAACTAGGAACCATTTCAAAATGAATACATACACTAAAATAGATCGTATCATTGTGGAACATAATTTATTGTCCCAAAACTAGAAAAATACTTAACATTATTTGAAAAATTTATGTGTAGCTCATATAATAATCATAATCATAGTTTCTTTTGGATGTTATTCTATGATTAACCAAAAATTCTATCTTAGGGATATGTTCCCTAATATTTGTTTTTTAATCTAGTTTAAAAGTTTTATACTAAAATTCAATTAATACACATTGTAATTTCACAAGCCTAGATGCCCGATGATGGTGCCTTACTATATTAAATTGGCTTGATTACATAGAAGACGATCCCGAAGGACCGATTAGTTTAGTTGATTTTGAAAACTAGATTATTTACATGATTCCCATACTATATTGTATTATAAAAAAAAACATAAAAATTTAATAAACGTTTTCATTGAAACTCATTTCAATAATTCATCTATATATCCTAGGGAATGAGAAAAAACAAGGGTGATATCAAATACTCAGTAAGGGTAAGTACAACAGGATCAATAATGAATCATTGACAATAATCATTATAAAAAGGTAAATAACCGAGAAACAATTCGATATAAATATCTCTATATTGAATAATAAATATGGAATTGTAGATAACTAAAACATATTACATTTAATCATTAAACTAATAAATAGATTAATACGATGATTTTTCAAAGAAAAGATCACCTAGATTATAATAATAACTAAATTTTTAATTAATTAAATTATTAATTAATAAAAATCATGTTTGAAATTATCAAGATATCCTTTTTCAATATTTATCAGTGAGACAATTTCAAATAATTTGATTTGGAAAATTGATTCACCTCATGAGACCATCAATTCCTCGAGGGTCTTGCATTAACCAGTACCAAACCAGTGTAGTGAATTTCAAAAGAATTAATCCTATATCTAATAATTTATTCAATTAAAATAATATTCCTTATAATTAAATATTTATTTAGAATAAAAGATATGTATTGATCAATAATTCCCCAGCTAATCAAATAACCATGATAGTTAACAATATATGTTAATATCCTAGTTTTACAAGTAATATTGGAATTTTTATATTTGTTATTCTTATGAAGATCATGATTTAGTCATCCTCAGAATGTATTAAATGATTCAATTATTATATATATTTATTTTATATGTATTTATAATAATCTATAATATTTGGTGATAGGAAATTAAATGCACTACTAATGGAGATGACAGACCATATATATGGTTGAATACATCATCGTTTCTTTTTCTTATTAAAATAATAAAAAGTAAATTCTATATATAACACCCGGATGTGTTTATGAAATACTTTATTTAAATAATATTTATTCTTCAGTATTTTTTAATGCACCAAATCGTGATTTTAGAAGATCTATGAGATTACCTTAATATAAAATTATCATTATAGCCTAGAAGCTATGTTTGTTGGAATAATTATAACAAACTTATGAAAATGAATTATGAATTCATTGACTATTAGTTATTTAGGAATAATATAAATCAATTAGATATTTTTATTTTTGAATAAATTAATTTTGTAATGAAATTAATGAGATATATGTGTTAAATACATAATAAAATATTTTATATATTCATCCAATGTATTTTTTAGTATGAGGGTATGAATAAAACCCTATTTTATTTATATGAACAATTTTTTTAAATGTAAATTTTACACATATAAATGGAAAACCCATTTTAAATTATAATTTGGACCCATTAAGAATTTCCATATTAAAAAATAAACATGTTATTTTGAATTGGGATTTATAAATTTACTTTACATAAATTTTTGATATTTTTCTTATAACTTTCATTCTTTGATGAAAAGTAAAAATATGAAAATTTTAATTAATTTTTTTCCTTGAGATAATTTAAATGGAAAAATTATAATATTTAATGGTTTTAAAGTATAAATACAATATATTTTTTACCACTAAATATAATTTATGTCATTATCATTAATTTTACAATGAATTAATGGGTAAAAACATGTCAATCTTTTATAATGTTTTAACTTTTAAAACTAATTTTCTCATTTCAACAATGGAAATATTTTTTAAATTAATTAATGTAACTTCTGTGTTTTTAATTTTGAAAAATGTTTTTCATATTTTGAATCATAAGGTCCAAATTGTGTGAATATTCACCTTATATTTTTGGACTTTATGAACAATAACTTTAGTAATTATTTTATTTATCATGGTTAAAGGGTAAATCTAGTTAATAAGGATATCAAAATAATAATTTAATAATATAAATCTAACATAAAATGTGTCCTAATACTATTGGACGAGATGTATCCTATATTTTGTATCCTTGGGGTTATTTTTGAACCCCATTGATTCACATGTATGTGAAAATGACATTTTATAAAAATCAATTTAATATAAAGATAATTATAACTTAAATATATATCTTTTACTAAATCTATTTTAATATAAGGTTATATAACTGATATCTATTCTTGGAAATATTCATTATAAAACTAATTTTTTTATATCCTGGTATTTTATTTATAATTTTTATAAATTAGATAAATACTTTTATTTAGGACACAATTATGATGTAGTGATTACCTCATTAATGAAAGATTTAAAAAATAAAATTATAAACATTAAAACAAATATAATTTGGTTATTTTGATGCCATCAAAGGATTTTTTGGATGATATTGAAATATTTTACTTGATTTAATGCCTTATTTTAGAATGAATCAATTTGTTATGAAATTTTAATAAAGTCATGTATGAATAGTGTCCTAAATTGAAACAATTCATAGCTGAAAACATAAAATATTTTATTAAATAATATTAAATTTATAAAAATATATGACTTAGTAAAATGGTTAATATATGTAAAAATATGTCATAAATAAATTTTTTGGTGTCATTTTACCAGAAATGGTAATTAAATTATCCAAGAATGTGTAAATAACATGATATCACCATAAGATTAAAAATGGTATAATATGGTTTAAATCAAAATGATAAGGATAACAAAATATTCAAAACCTATCTAAAAATTATTGGATGAAGTGTTTTCGAACCAATTTATTCTTATCAAAAAATAAAATATGTTTTGGACCATTTTTATTCAAAATGGAATTTATAATAAATTAATATCTTGATAGTTTCTGAAACTGCCCCTCTCCTCTCTTATAAAAGGGCACCTTCTCCCTCTTATATTCACTCCATTTCGAGCCTTAAAGCATGGAAAACTCTACCAATTTCTCTTCTCAACTTCCCAAGTTACATTATAGAGGTTCTTTTATTCTCAAAAGAATAAATCTAGTCCCCTAAGAAAAAATTTAGAGGAGGAACATCGATGAAGACGTAATTTTATCTACTGATTCGTTCAAATTTTATTCTTCTTCTACTTACTATTATTTAGTTGATTCATTATAAATTAATAAAATCAGTATCACTAATATAGTTATATTTTATTATAAATATGAAACAACCCTATTCCACCTTCTATCCATCCTACAAAAAATGAAATCACCACATGTTTGTACGTACGGCTTACCGTCTCCACGTCGTTGTGCAATCTGTTTTCACCACTACCTTAATTGGATGGGTATAATGGTGGAAATATTAACTGTATATGATTATTTTAAATTTATACTATTTATTAGATATTATAAAACATATATTTTAATACCATTTAACAATTATGGGAACGATAAAATCACGTGTGCATACGTATGTCGTACCGTCTCTACGGTGCGATGCGATTCGTTTTACATAATATTCATCAAAGCATGATTTTATTAAAGAATTGAATTAATAAATTATATATATATTATAATAATAACATGATGTAAATGATATAACTATAACATAAAAATAAGAATATAGAAATATCCAACAAAACATGCATAAGAATATAAATTAGTTAATACGCAAATAATGAGTAAAAATGAAATGTTACTAACAAACAGATGAAAATATGATAATAAATTTTATCTTAAAAATTAATATGATTCTGGAATAAATAATTAACCTTTTTTAAATAACCATATAGTATTTTTGGATACATACGAATCTTATCAGACCTAAGGTAAAGGATAAGTTTTCCAATCTTGTTTTATCCGAGATTGTTTTTTCGTACGTATCTACTGGGGAAATATTTTTCATCTAGGTCTATGTTTTCTAAAAATACTCTCATATTTTTTTTTAACTATTATCCTATTTAATTTTAAATTCATTTTTATCAATTTTTACATTTACTATATGGTTTGAAAGTAATTGTTCTTTTTCTTACCATACGAGTTACATTTTGACTTTTCCAGAAGAAGTACGAGGAGAATTTTTTTATACTGTATAAACATGTTTTTACATATTCATAAGGCATTATTTCCATGATAATTCCTCTACACATTTACATGTGTATTTTAAACTAAATTATTTTCTATTAAAATTGAAATAAAAATTATAAAATAGAATTTTTTTAAGAAGAAATGATATTTTCCCCAGCAATGAAGCTCAAGTGTTTTATCAAAATTATTTTCCATATCAGATTACATAAGTTTATGTTTCTATCCCTGTTATTACTATCCAATTGTGTTTATGATGTAATTCTATTTAGAAAATCTATTTTTTATATCAATTAATATGGAATTATTTTTAAGAAACCCATTTGATTTCATGTGTTAGGTTGTGAAGAATGTTTTTATGTTTTTGTAGAACACGTAAGAATTGTTTCATTATGAGATGGGTGAGACCTATATATCCCTCCAATGAATTTGTTAATGATTTTTATCTCATGAGATAGACTTTTCTAGAATGGTATGTTTATCAGGTTCGATGATATAGGGTTGGAATGAGGAGAGAACTCGGTTCAGTAATAGACATTGTCCCCTATGATGGTCTTGGAAAAGAGCCTGGAATAATATGAAATGATTTTCTATACTTTTGTGTGTATGCAAAAAAATTTCATGTCTTATGATATTACTATTATGATTACATTGAAATTTTGGAATTTATCCCATGGCATGATATTGTGATCTTTTATATGTAGGATAGTATATTCAAATGTTATGCTTTTATGAATATGATATGATTGATATTTCGTTTGTTTACCCTTTCTAAACATTTGATCTCACCCATTTATATGTTACTTTTCACTTGGTCATGAAGAAGGGTATTAATTATGATATCCAAAAAAAGATTATAGTTATTATGGAATAAATGGGGGAAAATGTAGATGTTTTATGTACCACTTGTCTATGTTTCCCAGTTTCAAAAGACACTATACCTATACTGTCCTGTTAAGGTTTTGTTATATGTTGTTATGAATATACTTCAATTATAAAGTAATATCAATGATGTTAATGAATGGGTTACTATAATATATATTTATATTATGATTACAATGTGGTATTTATGTCATATATTTTATATATGTTTATTAAAATCATTCTTAGTACATTCCATATATAACATGACCAAAACACATCACTTTGGGGAGGTGGTAGTCTACATGTCAACAAAAGAAGTTATCGTATTCCCATAAACTGACATTCTTTATGTAATGCATTATATTATAATTCTATAAGAATAAATTCATCATAATTATCATATATAAAATATATAAACCATAAATCCTTCATTTATTACAAACATAAAATGTTGTTAATGGAATAATGAATGACATCAGTTTCCAAGACGATAGTCCACCGTACACACAAATGATTATTGTGCATCCCATTTTATTTATGTTTGTGTGGGTACATTTCATAAAATTGAAACAAAAAACATGCCATATATTTATGATACATATTTCATCATATAATAATGATATTATAACAGTTGAATATGGGGATAAAGAAATGAAAAAAGTGATAATTGAAGAATGTAACCTATTATTTGGGAAAATCCTTTTGGTTTATGCGTAAAGAGTTACTTGGAAGAATTTATGCACAAATTTAGGCTTATAAGAATAGGGAACCAAATTTGGGATATTATTTGGGTAGGTTTTGGATGATCCAAATTGTTTTATAGGTGTGAATAAGTGGGAGGGGTGAGTGCCTTTTTACAGTGGAGGGGGAATGGAATTCTTATAAATATAAATATAAAAACACTATTGAGAGGTATCCATCAAATTATGTTAATGACAAATATTTGAAAAAATGAAGTATATGGTCTAAATTTTTCCTAAAATATGTTTTGGAAATGTTTCTAGGTCATTTTGTCCATTAATTTAAGGATTTATCCCTTGCTATGTTTAATTTTAAATTAATCACTCTAATTAATTTAAACTCCATTCAGTAATATTTTTGTTAAAAAAATAAGATAAATTTATTAGAAATTGTATTTACTATGATTCAAAATATGTATTACATTTTAACGAATTAAAATCACATATGTGGTAGAATGGAATTTAAAATAAATCACGCTGACAGGATGACAGAGTAGGTTTTTAAAGTAAAATTATTCCAAAGATTGAAATGTTTTATATCCAATATCAATGAATAATTTATTAAAATAAAATTAATTGTATTAATAAGTCTAAAATATATCTAACTGAACGTTAAAACTAATAAAAAATATAATTTAATCCTACAAATAAATTTCATGAAAAATAAGTTCTCGATTATCATTTAGTATTTTTCATAATTATTCAAAACATGATTCTTCTGGGAAAAATATCAAAAACTCACCCACATATAGTTTTATATTCATATTTCAGAAATGCTATTTATTTTGAAATATAGAATTTATAATTTTTTCAATATTCAGTTTTAAAATAGGTGTGACAGTAAAAGGCCACAAAATTGCCTTTTTAGATAAATAGATAATTTACGTGTAAAACTATATTTATTCTCATATTATGCCTATAAAATATATTAGATGAATATAAAAAATGTATAGAATATATAATATTTATATTAAACTAATATTATTCACTAATAAAAATTTATATAACTTATTAGGATAAATCACATTTGGAGCATAAAATTATTTATTTATTAAATTTTTCCCTTTATATTCATTTGGTTTTTATATTCATTTCTAATTAATTGGAAACCAATTAATTCAACTATAAATTTACCAAATATAGATAAAAATATTAATAAATATCTATTTAACGGCTATATTTTCACTTATTATATTAAATAATTATTTTTTAATAATATATTTTGGTTTTGAGAACATGGTCTTATGTGTAACTCAAACTATAGAACAAATTCGTTCATGCATATAATGTAAGCTAAAACAGTGTTACAAGCATTAAAATCTATATAATATATTTATTTAAAATATTAATTATATCATAATGAACTGTTGAATTATATTCCTTTATATCCTTGTTTTTTCATGTCTTATATGCTATTAAATATAATTTTTTTAATTTATAATTTTAGGGTGGTACAATATATGAAATTTTTTCAAGTATATTTTCATTAAAATTTAAAATTTCATATTCCTTCCTAGTTTTTACTTCGTTATTATATTATCAATGATTTATTATTCTTTAATACTAGTATACTATAATTTTATACATTATATTAGAAAAATTTAATGTTAAATTTTTTTAAAAAATTTAAAACATACTATTTTTTAAAAATATTTAGAGTGTTTTGATTACAAATATTGGAATTCCTATATATTTATATAACCCAAAAATACAAGCATTATCCATGAATATTTTAGATGTAATAAACTATATAAAGGATAATTAGATACTATCTCAATCTTCATTCAGATTAAAATAAATGGTTTTAATAGAATAGGTGGTTAGTTAAACCCAAGGGGTATTTTTTCGATAATTCATAGGATCTTTAAATCACATCATAAATTATTCAAATATATTGTTTTAAAAAAATGTCAATTGATATCATTAATATATAAAATTAACAAAAATGATAATTTAATTATCATACCACTGATATTGGTAGTTTATTTTTCCCTATTAATATACTATTATTCTTAATTAGACTAATTAATATTCATCATGATAGATGTAATAATATATTTAATTATTATATATATTGAAATTTTTTATATACTTCAATTTTTTGTATGGACACATAATGATTAGGTAGGAATTATTATAAGAGTGTTTCTTAAGGAACATTATAATAGGTATTATTTATCCACTACATTAAAAATATAGATTTATTGGATATATTTTTTTAATAAAAATGTCCAAGAATTATACAGCCTCTCAAACCATTTGTAGGTCCCATGGGAATAATTAATTGGGAATATGGTATAATAAATTCAAATTTTCATATGATAGCATAGCATACAGACATGATGGTAAATTTATGATGTCCATAATTATGCATTATATACTACTAAGATCAGTTATTCTTATCCCATTATTAAATATTACACCCCAAAACAATAAAATTTATATATTTTTGAATAAATTTAATTTTTTTGATAGCTTGTGACGCACATAACACTGGGTCTAAATAGAAAATGGTTTTGTCATGTTTCACACATAGAATTTAAAATTAAATATTAATACTTTTAGAAATATTTATTTTCAAAATAACCTTATTTTGGGAAATCATAATACCAAAATTATCTTTGGGTAATTTTTTTTGTTTTTTTAGAAGTTTAATTTTTTGAAGAATTGTGAGAAATAATACATTTTAATGGAAAGTATCATTTATATTTAAATAAATTATATTGATAAATTATATTCTTACTTGGTTTTAAAGTAAAATTAGTTTAAATTAAAATATTTTAATCTAATTTAATCTCTTTTTAATTATTTTCATTTTTAATTTATATATAAAAACATTGCAATTTTTAAAAAAATTAATTTAAAAACATGTTATCTCGTCACGTCTGTGGGATTGATTTTAAATTAATTTTTTATAATTTTTTTAAATCAATTTGAGAATATTTATTCCATGTTTGGAAGAAAAATATTTTAAAAAATATAATAATTTCAAATTAATTTTTAATCATAATTATTAGTGAAAACAGTTGAAATTAATTACAGCGGTTTTGTTAAAAACAAGATTACATAATGCTTAAACATGTAATATAATGTGTGTGAATGAAAAAATAGCCATCCAACACCAATATTCAGACCCTGTTTATAATATTATAACTTTTGGATATATTTTTAGGATTTTTATAGGCATGTTTCCATGAAATTTAACAGCATAATATGTTTGGTAATGAAAAGGACAAAAAGTAACATTCATTGATTTTAATATATTTAAAGCCTTGGGATTTAGAAGAAACCCCCAATTGTTTGGTTATATATATTATATTCAAATATAATTTAAATTTTTTATAATAATATTTTATCTATGATTTTTTGATGAATTAGTTACATAAAATGCATAAGAAACCCCAAAATAGTAATTATTTAGTTAATAGTTAAATAAAATAAAAGTTATTAAAAGTATTGAATAAAAATTAAACCGAATGAACTATTATATTCACTTTTTATATTATTATGTAATGTTACACCTAATTGAACATAAAATATTCATGTACAATTATTTCCATGAAAATTTCAAATTCAAATTAAATGAATAATGTCAAAATTGTCATCAATATTTTTTTATAAAAATGTTATTTTATTAATTTATTTTAAATTTAAAATATCCTATATAATGTAAATTTATTTTAAATTGTAATAAATAACATATTATTTCCATTCATGTACCAGTTTTTCTATTATTATTACTATATTGATAGTAAAATAGAAAATAACACATTTATTGTGGTTATGATAACATCAGTATTTTTTTAAACATTACTTTCACTTGTTTTAAGATTAATTTCCAAGAAAAATATATATATATATATATTAAATAAAATAATATATTAAAAATTATTGGGTAAAAATTATCTATTATGGATCATTTTATTCAATTTGGAAAGGATAAATTAATTAGGTTATCAAATTAGTTACCATAATGAAAAACCAAAATGGTAAATTATAGAAACATGGAATTTATAGAGAAAAATGATTAAAAAATATATTATATAATGGTTTTGAGGTGTGGATAGACTATATCATCTATACATCACATTAATTATCAATATTTTTAAACATTATTCATTATTTACCTCTCAATAGTGAATAAATTGGTATAGTTTCAAGAATGTCCCTCCCCCTCAAATATAAAATGACACTCACATCACGCACTACCTAAAACCTCTTAGTCAAATTATATTTACCATTATCTAACCAATTAACTCCCAAAACTCCCTCCAATAATCTTATAAGACATAGTTCAGGCATATATCTAACGAATCATGGTTTTGGAGAAAACCTAATAAGGATACTTAGAGAATATGTAATATTCTTCTAAAAGTGTTTTTATAATTTTTCCTCACAAAACTCATTCAATTCCTATTATTCCATGATTATTTAATTACCTTTGTATATTAAATACACTTAGAAGTTTTTATGTTAATATTTTGACCTTAATATTCACACACATCTCTCAAATGTGTTCCAAAATTATTTTATCTTTGTACGACAAACTACCGCCTCAACAAAAAATGTCATTAGTTTTTCCAATACCACCCATAAAGGTTGGGAAAAAACATGGATTAATAGTTTATGAAAGATATTTATGATATTTATGATGTTTTTATTATTATGAAATTATTATATCATGCATTCCTTCATGATTTATATTTTTTGGAAATATGATTGTGTCGTTATTGTGTATAGCGAACTAGCCCCTCACAAAGCGAGGGGATTAATTCACGCTTTACATGGAATGTATTAAAGAAAAATTTAATAAAAAACATGTTATATATATGAAATATAAATGATATTATATTGATAATATAAATATATATCATTTAATTTTATTTATTTATATATGATAAGAAAAATGGAAAAATGTTCCCACATATGTATGGTCTACCATCTCCATGAAATTTTTTTTTCATTTCCCATCACAAAATACTAATGATTACTATAAAAAATATAAAATTATTTTATATTATATTTAAATCATGGTTCAAATTCTTTATATGATTATATTATGATTTATATAATAGGAACAAAAAATAAAAAGTCAAAACTCACTCGAAAAACAAGTAAATTTACACCTGAAACAATGAAAATAATGAAAGATTATTAATAAACAGTTGATAAAATGTTACAAAATAATCATATATGATAATATAAATTTTAATATAGTTCTTTAATAATTTAATAATAAGATTAAAACCATTATAAAATAATATAAATAGGTTCAGACCAAAAGTAATCCTAAGATAAGGTACTTTGTCTCAATTAATTATCATTGAGGTATATTGTAATGTTAGGTGAATAATTTCTTCTGTATAGCATATATAAATCCCTTTTAAAAGTAATATAATGAATAAATAATTATTTATTGTATTTTAAAATTTCAATTTAAATAATTTCTTCTCATAGTATTTGAAATAGAAGTTAACATGTGATAAAGAATTTAATAACTCAATTATTTTTTATTTGGTTATATTAATTCATTGTAGTCATTAATATTCAATGATTTTGTGTATAATAAAATTTTAATATATATTTTTTTATTATTAGTTATTTTATTTGTATTTACTTTTGATACATATAATAAATTCATTATTTAATAATTACTTCAATTTTATGATAATTTGAAGGGGTCACTTCGTAAACTCATTTTAATCAAAAAATTTTATTATTGAATTTCAATTGAAAGAACTTATTTGATCATTTTCTAATGAAGAATTCTATGATTTACCTTTATGGTTATTAATGATATTTTCAGGTAATCGAACCATTATCCCACTGTTTTGTACTTAAATTAATTTAGAAAATGGTTTAATAAAATAAAACATTATTTGTCTCTTTGGTAAGAAATATGTTTGTTCTAAAAAACCATTTTTTATTAAAATATTTTTGAAAATTTATTTACCCATTTGAAAAGGATTCAAAAAAGTTATATTAAAACATTTTAACTCATTAATGTTTGTTCAAAGGATTCTTACTTCATTTTTTAATCAATCCCTATTTGGTATTTACCGAAATTGTAATAGGAATATTCCTGTCATTTTCTAAACAGGGTAGTTTCTGGACATTTTTACATCACAAATAGAATTTTATTTTTTAAGTTTAATTCACAAATGTAATTACCTACCATCATGACCATCATTCTTTTAAAGCTTCTTTTGCATGTTTATAAGGATCTTCTTAAATGAAATGTTTTTAAAAGTGTTTTCAATGAAATTGATTTTTAATATGTTTATTCAAATGAAAAGGTTATTTTACTAAAGAACATTTAAATGTTTTTATATTATTAATAAATTTAAAGATCCCTTTATTCTTACTACAATGGGTAAATATATTAATACAATCATTATTCTTCTTCTAGTTAGTTTATGATCATTTTGACTAAGGAATTAATTGAAAGTTTCTTACTCTATTAATTTTTGTAGTCAATAAAATTACCTTGAAATGGTTACTTTCCTATGATCATTAGTCATTAAATTTCCCCTAAATATCCACATTATTTATCATGCATATTAATAATTAATAAACCATATATCATTTCGAATTATGTTTTTTACATTGAATGTTATTTTTTTTCTATGGAAATATTGATAAATCCACATTCTTTACTCAATATAAACATTTCATATTAAGGCATATTATTAAGGTATTAAATACATTATTAATTGTTTTTGGAATGCACTAGATTAGAAGTTACAGGTGGTTCTCTAACATCATATATCCCCTTTAATCATCAATAGTCCGCATTAGACAAACCAGTTGAACAGATTAAATGAGATCCTACCTATTGTGAAAAACATCTTGTGAAAGGTCATGATGGTAATGATTTTCATGTCCCTCATACATTATGCCTAATAATTAATCATTTCATTCATTTAGAATTCAATTATTATTATCCAAGAGTCTTAAACTATGAAATTATCTATGGATTCAATTATTTATCAGTTTATTGACTAAATGGCATGTGTTTTCTGTGATTTCCCTCTCCAAATTGATTATACCTTATACAGTTATTTAAACGGTATGTATGCTCAGTTATTTACCTTGAAATATTTATTATTATTACTGATTCATGATTTATTCCATTGCACTCAAAACATATAGATCATTTGATATCAATCTTACTTTATTTCTTTTCCCCGTGATTTATTGAAGAATACTATGTTGGAAATGAAATAATATTCTAGAGAGAATAATGTTATTATAGAAAAAAAATTATGTTTTCATTTGTGTATTAAATTATAATTCATGACTCATATATGCATTTGAAGTTTGGAAATTACAAAATGGAATGGTTTATCATGATTTTATTCCTTGTAATCATTCCAATGTAATTAATTAAGTCATTGACTATAAGCTATTGTTTTTAGGGATGATACGATTTGTATCAAAGGAAGTATATTAGAATCCATGGAAAATATATTGAGGAAAACATATATTAGAAAAAAAGATTATAATATAGTTTGAGGATATGTATAGAAGAAAATCCCAATGTTTCATTAGATAAGAGATTATGTATCTGTTCTTAAAAATAAAACCTTATCTAGACACTACAAGTGGACGTGGTCATAGAAAAGTGGTACCATGGGGAAGTAACTCTGAAAAAGGCACATCAGTCTTGACTCATGCTTACATTGTACCCAAAATTAGGCTTTAAATGTGTACTACGTTTGGCACAGATTGGGGATATTATTAGTATAATCCACATTTTTTACAAACCATTATGATTGATTTTGAAAAATAAGATATACCCAATGAACCAGTGTTTATGATTCTGAGATTTATAATGCCTAAAGTTTATCATATACTAAATTTAACGCCAAAGTTAGAATTGCCCATTTAAATTTAAAATTTATAATCTTATAAGCTAATATATTATATTCTATGGATTATGAAAGAAACATGGAAGGAATAATAGATTCAAATATTGTGGAAAATGAAGATATTTCACTATAGAGGAAGCAAATATAGATGGAATTGGATTTGATAATTTCCTTGATATATTAGGAAATCTAAATCATGTGATGAAGAATAACCTTTCCTAGATGGAGAAAACTATTTCACAGTGATATTCTCTTATTCTGGATGGTTTTATATGATATATGCACAAAACATTTAGAGGGACTACTAATCCAATGACAGTTGATTATTGGATCACAAGTCTATAGAATATTTTTAAGGCATAAGGATGTGGTTAAAAAGAATTTTTTTACAAATGTAGTTTATTATATCAACAACGATGATGATCAATGGTGGTTATTGATAAATAATACTAAGTTTCAAGAAGAAATAGAACCCACTTAATGGAAAGCTTTTAAGGAGACATATTTTTGGAAAATATTTACATCATTAGATTGAAACTAAGATAAATATAATTTTATTTATCTTAAAGAAAAAGGAAAAAGAATGTATTTCGGAGTATGAAGATACCTTTAAAAGGTTCTCTAGATATACAATGGATTACATATGCAACATGGAGTGTAATAATTAACTTTTAATGGAAGATATTAATCCATGTATACTAGAGGAACTGATCACTTAAAAATTTACATCATCTATTGAAATAGTTTAATGTGATATCAATAAATTGAATGAATTTAACAAGTATTATGGATTCGAAGGTAATAAGAGAAAAAGAGTACGATAGAGGAAATAATTGAGAAAGGGAAGATCAAATAGTTCAATTTTCTTACATGTTATAACTATGTAATTAATCACCCTGGTAAATTCTTGAATGGATTCTATGTTTGTTATAAGTGTAAAGAAAAGGTCCACTAAGATTGTTATAGCAAGGGAAAGGAAGCAATTTTTTCTATCCATGCTTCAAATGAAATGACGTGTGGCACAATAAAAATGAATTTCCTAAGAATCAATGGAATATTTTTTAGAGGAAGACAAGATATAAAGGTCAATCATATCTTATTGATATAACCAAGGTGGAATAATTAATGTGCTTCTATGTTTGGATCTTAGAAATATGTTGTAAAACAATGTAGTATTGATATTTCTATCATAACAAATATTAAATATATAAGTATTGTAATATAATACAATTTAATTATGTATTTTCGATCATATGTTGAATGATACAAAGAAAAACGTTTTAGTGGATAATATAACTTTTTGGAAAACACATTTTTGAGGGAAAGATATCCCTTTATATTTTCCAAATTTTGGGATAATGATGTTTGGATAAATATATGATTTATATATATAAATATGTTGGATACTATTAAATACATTGGAAAAGATTATTGACGTGGTCATTTTGGAAACAAGTGACCTAATTCCTAATGTTTTGGATCATAATAGTTTAGAAGGGTCATAGGGTTAATCATTAATGAAGTTATTATTGTTGAACACTGGATATGGTTTTTGATATTAAAGGATAACCAAACAAAATGATGATTTTTGAATATTGGATATGTTGTGACTATGAAATTGATTAAAATCGGGTATGTGTATCTCCTCATGAGAGTTATTCAGATTTAGGAAAATGATCGCGAAACAATTTATTTCTTATTAACAAAATTTATAATGATATCAATGAACTTATTCAAACATATTTGGTTTAAGGAATTGCGGTTTTTAACCTTATTTGTATCACCCAATTTCTTGTGATCAATGATCTCTATGAATCTTTATTAATCCTTGATAATTGCTATTCTCTTCCATTTCCATGACTTCGTTCCCACCAATTTTTCCGTAATTGGAAACCTAGTTATGTGATTGTTGAAGATGAAATACCTAAATTCCTTTCTCTCTTATTCAGGGGTTGAATTATTAACTATTTTTCATTATGGGACTTTAAAAAATGAATTTTAATGTATAAAACCATTTATTTTTGAGATAAACATCAAATTTAAAGGGCACAATTTTTTTAAGGATTAGAGAATGTAACACCCAAAAGTATTATAATATATTTATAATAAATTAAAATTAATTTCGTTGATAGCTTGTGATGCCCAAAACACCGAGATTAAACAAAAAATGGTTTAGCTATGTCGTTAAAACTTCATTTTAAATCACATTTGATAGATTTATAATTTATTTTGAAGAAATAAACATATATTTTGAAATTATAATTACAATATTTTCATATAGGTTTTTTTAATTTTTTTGAGAAGATTCATTATTTTTACGAACTGTGAATAAAACTGAATTTGAATTGAAAAATTCATTTTCATTTAAAATTTTTATAATGTTTAATTATATTTATAATTAGTTTTTATGTAAATTTAGATAAATTTTATATATATTAATCCAATTTAGGTCTTTTGAATCATTTTCATATTAAAATTATATATAATAACATTGTAAACTTCTGAAAATTTTCATTTCTAAAACCCGCTCCCTCATCACATCTATGAGAATGATTCTAAATTAAATCTTTCCACTTTTGAGGATTGAATTTGGAAAAATGGATTCCATTTTTTTAGACATCATAATTTATAATTTCTATTAATTTCAAATAAATTTTTGACCCTAATCATTAGTGAAAATAGTAAAAATTAATTATAGTGAATAAGGTAAAAAAAATTCTTAGTGGTAAAACATTGAATCTAAGGTGTAAAAATGACACAAAAATTATCAGAAACCCATTGTGTGGAGATATTTCATCCCTTATAAATTTTTGATCTATTTTTTTCGTTTTGTATAAACATTTCAATGAAATTTACCTATACGATATGTTAATTTTAAAAAATGACTAAAAAGTAACATTGCTTTCTTTTAATATGTATACATATTTAGGATAAGGGAAAACAACATTGGATTGATTATATATGTTATTATGAATGGAAAATTATTTTTTATAATCATAATAATGTATATTTAAATTTTATAGATGAATTTGTTACAAAAAATTCTTATGAAATGCCAAAGAAGTAATTATTTATTTAATAATTAAATAAATGCTACAAAAAATATTATAAGTGAAAAAAATAGATTGAATTAGAGTGTACATAATTTTTTAAATGAATATGTAGTGTTACATTGATTTTAACATTAAATATTTAAATACAATTATTTTATTGATAATATTATATTCAAATTAAATGAATAATGTCAATATTGACATTAATACTATTTTATAATAAATGATATTTTATTTATTTATTTAAAATAAAAAAAACCTATTATCTATCAAGATATTTTTAAATATTAATAAATATAAAATATGTCCTCTCAATGGACCCATTTTTAGGTTAAAATGACTATATTAACCATAGTAAAAAATCATAGTTTGCACGGTTATAGTTAAAATTGAATTTTTAAAAGATCCATTCACATGTTTAAAAATTAATTTCCCAAAAACATATTATATATATTTTATTAATTAGATAGTATATTTATAATTAGTGTATAATATTTCTATATTAATTATCATTTTATTATATTCATTGAGGATTAAATACTATTCCTAAAAAAGTAGTTACCATAATGAAAAACCAAAATTATAAAATAAGTAAATATAGGAGTTAGGGAACAAAATCTATAATAGATTTGTTTTATTTTATTGTTTTTGGTTTGTCTTGACCAATAATCCCTCCACCCCATTAATTATCCGTCTTGGAAACAATAAAATTAAAATTGACCACACAATAGTGAATACATTGTCATATTTAATGAATTCCACTACCCCTCAAATATAAAAGTGAACTATTGTCCCTCACTTTTTCACACATCTAAAGCTATTTGGATTGACAAAGCTTTACAAAATAACTTCATAAATTCAATCCTCTAATTCAATAAGACTTTGTATGATCCTATACATCACGGTGGTTCATTCCCTATTTGTATCCCAGTTTACAAATCTTAATGTAGAAAATTGAATGTTTACCTTGTGTAGGAGGAGTCACAGAGGTGTTTCAGGCATTTCAAGGCATGAATGAAACTAGGAATAAGGTCATCTTGTTCATGTTTCATGGTTTTCACATGGTTAGTATTAACCATGAGCCCAAACTATGCCCTCCGAATGGAAGGTAACACAGTTAATTAAACAATGCATTAGGGATGGAAAAACAATGAGGGATTGGATAGAGCCATTCCACATGGTTGGTTCATGATTTGTTAAATCATGTGAGATTCCTCAGTAAATTTGAAACCATATAAAATTTCAATGAGGCTTTCACACAATTAACGCATAGTTTGGAATGTATTTTGGCCAAACCATGCACCTCATTAAAAGTGGTATTTTACTATTTCCTCCATTAGGATTTATGTGTTCTACTCATTATTTCTTCATCATTTTTTCTTCGGTAACTCTAGTGATGAATCTCAATTCACAAGTCTTCTTAAGGATCAATATTCTTCACTTGTAAGCATTTTTTAGCACTTTGGGGTGTGAATCAATGTTATAAGTAAGTCTAACACTCATCTTTCGTTTCTTTTTTATTTTATGGTTTATGAGGTTTTCCATTTTCATAAGAATCAATAAATCCATAATTTTTTTGTGGATCATTGGTTGAGGATTTGAAGGATGTTTGAATCCAATTCTATGGCTAAGGTTGAGTGAGTGTTTATCTTTATATTCTAGGTAGGTGGTCAAAAAGTAATATTGTATAGTATTAATGTTGTTTTAGGTCCATGTTGTTGTGATATTGGTTCCTACTTGTTGTGCATTCAATTCTCTTATTTAGATTTGGTAATTTGGTTGTATATATGTAGAATTAAACCCCTAATGAATCCTACAGTATGCATTGAGGTAGATTAGAGCCATTACAGGGCCACCGATGGGGTGTGCCATTACTCGAACAACGAAAGTGGTAATTTTATGCACTGAACTATTTCTCAATAATTTAGAGACAATGATAAATGTGTTCAATTGTTAATTGGGGTCATTAAATGGAACAAAGGTTATTACATCTTATTGTTAACATGGAATTAGGTATTGTTCCATATTATGTGAATGAGTTAAATGAATTATGGTGGATGGGTTAAATGACTTCTGTGTTGTAGTGGAATCATTTATGTTAGTTAAGGAATATAAATGAGAATATTTAAATGAGAGGAGGAAAAATTATGGTTTATGTATTAAATATACTATGAATTTTGAATCATGTGGGTATTATATGATAACTATTTATTGAAATTGATTATTTAATGACTAATTTTTAATGAATATGTACAAGTATGGGTGGTGTGTTGGATACTAGATGAGGCTCCTCCAACGGGTTAGGTGAGACTGAGGATCAGAACCCCACCCTTAGAATGCATGGGTTAGGGAGTCTAATTGAGTCTCTAGGCCACTAATAGTTTCATTGGATGAGACTACCTAGAATGAGAAACCAAGTTAACTCTGATGTCAACGACTATGAAATTGTTTCGCTAATGAGATAGAGAACATAACATAATCACCTATGCATAATAATTGGCTATCCTGGGTTATTTTGTAATAAATAAATTGCCTAAACCATGTTCTAAATGTTGGGAACCCAACCCTTAGAATGCATGGGTTAGGGAGTCAGATTGAGTCTCTAGGCCAGTAATAGTTTCATTGGATGAGACTACCTAGAATGAGAAACCAAGGTAACTGTGATGTCAATGACTATGAAATTGTTTCTTTAGTGAGATAGGGAACTTGACATAATCACCTATGAATAATAGTTGGCTATCCTGAGTTATTTTGTAATAAATGAATTGCCTAAACCATGTTCTAAATGTTGGAATTGGTTGATTATAATATTGATATGTAATGTAAACTAGTTTATCCATTTTTTCCTGCCATTATTTTGTTCATGAATACACTATATATTTAAAATAGATATTTTGTATAATGAATTGGTGATAGACTAATAAGTTATACTCACACCCCTCTCTGGATGATGATGAGTACCTAAACAGATTTTATGGTTTTAGGTTAGGAAAAGGGAAAATTCCCTATACTAGACGGTCGATTCGACATGGGATGTTAATTGAGGGGACTAAAAATGACGTCAAAACCCTTTTTGGGGGATTTTTAGTTAGTATTTATTTTTCATATTTTCCCAACACTTGGAAATGTATGACATGACAAGGAATATTATTTTTGGTTTTGGGATTATAGCCTATTTTTATAAATATCAGTAATTCATGATGTTGGTTATTTTTCTTCCTTGATTTATTTTAGTTATTTGATGATTCTTTCTCTGATAAAGAGGGTATAATCTCCCTACATGGTCTATTATATCCTCAATGCTTATCTGAAGCCTCGAGTGTATGGGGAGGTATGTTTGTGGTTACGTGGAGACCTAGCATGGGGAATCGGTTAGTGGCATCTAGTTTTGGGAAGTGAGAAATTAGTATCGTAGTGGTTATTTTCAATGTAATTATTATTTTAGGATGTTGGATGTAATGTTAGGATATTTGGAGTCTTGTAAAATATCTTATTCTTGGTAGCAGCTGACCCATGTGTTGGGGAAGACACAAATTCATAGGGTGGGATTGTTGTTCTTAATGTGTGTTATCCTGGATGAATGATATTTCACCATTTAGTGATTCACTTGTTGTGTAATGTTATTATTTCATGATATTTTTCTCATGAATGAAATGGCATGGGGTTGTGAATTTATAGATCATTTTATGATTCCATATAAGTAGATGGAAAACATCAAGTTAAGCACACACAGGGAGGATTATTGGTACATGGAGGATAGGATGCAATTAATTATCTTTTAAAATAGAAATATTTGGTGTCCAATAAAGAAGAAGAAAATGTGTAAGTGTAAATAATATTAAAGAATGGTTAATGGATTGTGCTTAATAAAATGTTATAATTGGGTTAGAATATGGTTATGGTGAGTAGTGAAAATGGTAAGGTGCCTAAGTGAGAATGATTATTTTCCTCATGGTAATGTTTTTAAATGGGTTTCTAATGAGAGAATTGTTCTTATGTTCGTCGGTTTAACCCATATTGACCATGAACCATGGAAGGGATGACTGGTGGTAGTGATAGAGGTGTAACAATATCCTTCGGGATGGTGTACAAGAAATGGTTTGTTTATTTGTAGGGGAGATACTTCATTTTGGAAATTATTGATGATAGGATTTATGTGTTTGAATATGGGTGTCTAGAATTGTAGAAAGAAGGAAACATGATGTTGTGTGCTAGTATAGAGATAAGAGGATATCACTGAGAATGCTCATCTAGATGTGGACCAGGAAAACATTGCAGTCTAGGGTAACATGGGATTGGAAATGATTAACGAGAACATTCTTAGTTTCATGAAAATGATGGAATAGAGACAAGGGAAGGTTGTTCCAAGTATGTTTGAGCTGATTTGGGGTTTTCAACTACAAAACCCCCTAAATTTTATGGAGGGGGAGGAATTGATGCAGCCAAGTTCTGGATAGAGTCCATTTAAATGATTCTTGATCACTTAGAGACTCTACCGAAGAAGAGTGTCAAGCAGGGGTCTTACATGTTTTAGGGTCAAGAAAAGCACTGGTGGGATGTTAGGTTCATACCTATCATCCTGATGGTTTTCTATGGAATTAATTACATGAAAAGTTTCTAGAATATTTCTATCAATATACATTAAGTTAACAGAAGGATACCGAGTTTATAAAGTTGTCCTAGGGGTCTACGTTTGGGATGGATTATACTGGCTAGTTCACCAACATGAAATAAATCATTCTTGTGTTTTTAGGGGTTGAGAAACCTATGGAATGAAATTTCTTGGATGGATTTATACATGAGATTAAATCCTTAATAATGTATACTTTAATCGAATTGGTTTACTGAAGTGGTGGAATATTCCGTTATTTCAGATGGGAATATCAAAGAAGATTCTGTTGGTGGATAGGTAGTACTTTCTGGGTTTCATATTGGTGAAACCTATAATAATATGATAGGACTATTGGAGATATTACACTAGGGTGATGGTGGAATGGGTGGTCAGAAAAGTGAGTCGACTCCAATGGTCATGACCTAGCATTCTTCTATCATTGTAGAAGGTTAGAACACATGTGGAGTTTTTGTCCCCAAAAACCAATTAAGTGTTGAGCATGCAGAATGTTGGGGCATGTGTAGAGGTTCTGTAGGAAACCTCTACAAATAGGAACATATGAGGAATCTAGGATGATGTAGAGTACATGTAGGGGGTATGTTACCCCATATCAGGCAGGCAGTTGGAGATATATCGGCCATACCAGTTAGGGTAATGGAAAAGTTACTCATGGAAGAGATCATCCATATCATCAAATAAATAAAACATAAAGATCATAGAGTGTATCCTGAGGAAGAGGGGTAAGATGGTTTCACACTGTTCATCCAATACCTGGATGTACCAAGGTAGGACCATAAACAGTTTGTGGTCTGATTTTTGTAGCTTCCATGATTCTAGTGGTATATTTGATATAGGTGATTGTGATTTTTTATATCTTTTTAGACTATAAGTGTTTTTTTCCCAATTGTGTAACATGTGTGTAGGTTCACATGAATTGAAACACCAATAGGGGTGTGAGAAGAAAATATCTTCCAGTGTATAGAATGTACTGTCTAGGTTGGTGGGTACTGTTTTTTGTGGATTTTTTTGTGCTCAAAATTTCAGGAATTGTTATGATATTAGGGATGGATTAGAAAATATTGTACTAGAACCATATTTATTTTTACATTCTCAAGATAATGTTTATTTCCCCATAAGGGAATACTAATATTCATCTTAGGAAATGGGATATATCACCATGATGTACAATGTATGTTTAAATCCTACGAGCAATGAATTCCTCTAAGGCCTATAGGCCATGTAATACTTATGCCTATGGGCCTTTTAAGGGTTTCACCTCAACCCTTAAAAGGTGGATTATCAAAAATCAATAAAAAATGAAGGCTTTCTGGCCATTGGATGGATGGATGGATGGATATCTAACCAGGATGTACAGTGCATGTTTGTTAGCAGTTGGTTGAACTCACATTCCATGTGTCTTGTATTGTGCTTGATTATGGGGGAGTAAATTATATTCTCTTTCGTCCTATGGTGGATTATTTTCAATATTTTTTTCTTGAATAATTCTAGGGATTCAAAAATAGAGGGTGGTTGAGTTCATGATAGAGATTCTTGTAGGAGAAAAATCAGTTTCTATTCCGCTATATAAAATAGAACGAGAAGAACTCCATGAACATAATAAGAAGTTGGAGGAACTATTGAACAAGGGGTTCATTCTTCCGAGTACATCCCCTATTGATTTATAGAGTTGTTTTCCATGAAGTATGATGGGTCCGGGAAATTTTATGTCAGTAATAGGAAGTAAAATCAGATTAGAGTTACAAATTGATTCCATCTTCCTCAAATTAATAATATTTTTGACCATATAAGAGGTGCTTCAGTGTTCTCCAAAATAGATATGAGATCATCGTATCATTGTCTATGTCTATGAACTTCTGATATATCATTCAATTCATTCAGAAATTGGTATGGGTTCTTTTTTCTTTTTGTGATGTCGTTCTGGATGACCAATGAACTGATAATGTTAATATACCTAATGAACATGATCTTTCACCCGTACCATGACCAGTTCATAGTCATATTTGAAGAATACATCTGGTTGAACCCCATGGCCTTATAAAATCATGACCAACATCTTGACGTCAACCTGAGTATAATAAATGACAATATGATATACACCAAGCTATAATAGTTTCATTTATGGATCAAAAACGTAAATTTATTAGGCCACATATTCCTTGAGGAAGGTGTGTCAGGGGACTCGGAGATAATTCATGAAATTTTATATTGGGAACATCCCAATAATGTATTTTATGTCTGTTATTTTATTTTGGGTTTTGATGGATATTAATTAATTTTTATCAAGGATTTATCTTACATAGGAATACTACTATCAGGATTTACCAAAAATGGCCTCATGATTGAGTTGTATGAAGGTTGTTATAATGTATTTCAAGTGTTGAAGATGCGGTTGACAACTGGACAAATTTTGATCCTACCTAATTGGGTTTAAGAGTATTCCTTGTTTTGTGATGCATCAGTTGTTGTTTTTGGGGCAGTGCTGGTGTAATATGATCATGTCTTGGAGTATGGTTCATGAAAGTTGAGGCCTCAAAAATGATACTACCCTATGCATGATCTCGAATAGGAAACTATGGTTTAATCAATAATGTTTTTGTTCTATTACATATTGGTAGAGATGTTTATTATGTATACCAATCATAAAATACATAAGTACATATTTTAAAAGTGTGATTTTAGTCTTCGATGGTGAAGATGGGTTGAATACATGAAGTCATTTGACTTTGATATGGTTTACACATTGGGAAATGGAAATAGTGTTCAGGATGACTTTTTTCAAATGACTCAAAATCAGGAAGTTCAAAAATCCAGAATTGAGTGAGGGATGATTTTATTTCTTTATGAGATGCATTTGGAGGTATAGTATGGATACGGTAATATGCACCATAAATCATTTGTGGTTGAGTCTACACTTCTATGCCAGATCAATAATAGTAAATATGATTATACATAGACTTTATCCCTGAGGGAAAGTATAAAATGTGTGTGATCACCTTCCAGTTGGAATATTGTTGATGATGAGATAGTTTATGATTGTGGACCCATTGTAGTTCCTACATGTATGGATGATGATTTGATATGATTTTTCCATGTCTTGAAGTTGGTGGTGAATATTGGATTGTCAAAAATGTATCATGATATTTTTATAAAGTATTGGAGACCAAGTATAAAAAAGGAAGTTACATTTTTCATAATGTAATGAAATACCAATTAGTAAGTGAAGGCTGAGTATCAGTGACCAACTAGTTTATTAAAAACATTCCCCATTACGAAATTAAAATGGGATGATGTGCTGATAGATTTTGTTGTGGTTATTTCAATGATTCCTCATAAGAATGATTAAATATGGGTAGTTGTGGATCGATTTACCCTAGCACCACATTTCATATAGATTTGAGAGACCATAATCATTGACCAGTTGGGTGAGTTGTATGTTCAAGATATAGTATTGTTTCATGGGGTGATGATAATATTATTTTCAGATTGGGATCATCCTTTTACATTGCACTTATGGTATGGTTATAGAAAGACATTGGTACCCATGTGTTTTGGAGTATGAATATTCACCCACAAAAAGATGGGTAGTCTAATGATACTATTCATGGTCTAGAAAAAATATTAAGGTGTTGTTTCTTTGATTTTGGTGGGTCTTGGGAGAAGCACTTGGCATTTTATGAGTTCACCTATAAAAATAGTTGACATGCATTAATTGTAAGTACCCTGTTTTTCACTGAGGTATGGATCCTTTAAATTTTAGACTAATCCTTTAATTTGGACATAAAATGGTTTCATAATTATTAAGAAAATGTGTCAGGGGTATCTTGGTCATATTCGGAGTAGGAAAACCAATTTGTTTTTTGAAAACGGGCCAATTTGCACAGTTAGAGTACGATTATCGCATAGTTTGTCTAACCATGCAGATAGCGTTTTATATGATAGATCCACATAATAGGGTTGGCCCATGACCATGTATCCAAACAATGAGAGTTACCCTTCATCCTAGGTATCTTTTCATGGTTGGAACATGGGTTTTCAAACCATGCGGACAAACTGTGCACATACCATTTTCTGGGTAATTTGACTTTTTTCTCTTAATGATCTAATTAGGAGCCATATTCCTACCTAATTATTTTTTTAGAAAGATTAGCCTAAATTACCTTTATTTTAGATCCCTTTGAATATCCATGTTATAAATAATGATATCTTCTTTGTATGGGATCTTATCTGGCTTCATTTTGTCATGTTGGATGCACAACAGTAAGTACTCAATTCCTCTTGATCCATTGTCCTTCTGTTTTTCTTTTGACCGAGTTATCAAGGTATGATCATTTTTATTTTTTTCTTATATAAACTTTGATCTAAGAAAAATCAAGGGCCAATAATGTAGGAGGATATTCATACAAGCATTTGGTAGGTGGGCTATAACTCATCCCTCAAGTTCCTTGATTTCAGATTTGTTGTGTGGGTCTGACAGAATTCATCAATTGTCGTTTATAGAGTTTACGTGCAATGTATAAAATCAATAAAACCATATTGTTATTTTATTTCCAAATATGTGATTATTTGTTAGTGGTTACACTCATAACTCAATCCTCTCCATGTTTATGGTTATTCTATAATTATTATTTTGTGTTTGACATGTTGGAGCAACCGTTTTGGTGTTCCTTGGCATTACCATTCTAAAGTAATATTTTCTATATTAAATGGAATTATCTATATTGTGATTAGAATAATGTAAAGTACCATTTATTCTCACCACTTGACCCACATAAGGTATGTGCTTTAATTTATAATTACATTTTAGTTATGAATTGTCAAGTATACTAAGAATATGACTTGGCCTTAAATGTAAATGAATAGTTGGCTGCAAATCTGTATCACCAATTACCACATTAATGGAATGTATCGAAATGAACCTTGAATTTATATTATTCTTCAATGTAATTAAATTAATGTTTTCATGATACTTCTCTTTCTCACACTAATGAATGGAAAGGCTTGATCCTAATGACTTGATTAAAAGTCTTGATTCTACACGACCTTTTGTCATTAATGAATGTAATAGATTGATCCAAATGAAAAATAAAATGGCTTCAGACATAAATAATAATGTCGTGACTCAATATTTCCATATACTCTGATTATAGAATTCCATGAGAACTCAGGAACCCCAATCTGATTCAAGGATTAAGAATTCTTAGGTTTATACCCACACTGATCCCGATCCTTGTATATTATTTGGAAGCCCAATATGAAACTATAGGATCCCTTAAAAAACATTACAAGTGTAACACCCCGAGATTTTATGAAAAATATTCTTTTTAATTTCATTAATGTCTTGTGTTGTATGCTACACCAAAAGGAGCTTGCACAACCCACATCTTTTACTTGCCTTGCATTACACGTAATCACGACCTTCCTCGATAGTGTGTGTAGTATGCAATAATGAGTCACACTAAACAACAATATGCTATTAAAATATTATTAAAACTAGCAGTTATGAATAGTAATAACCGCTTTTTGAAATTTTTTAAATTTTATTTTAAAAATGGACTTCATTTTTGGATTCGGAATATCTAAATTAACTTAGGGTGAAATTTTGGAAATTTTCGGTTAACTTTCATTTTCTGATGAATAGTGAAAATTACTAAATTTTAATTAAAAACAACCTTTTTAATCGAAATAATTAATATTGATTAATTATTAATTTTAGTGGTTTTAAAGTATATTTAGAATATATTTTTACAATTTAATACAATGTTGGTCATTGGATGTAATTTCACATTTAAACCAGACATAAATAAGTGTCAATCTTTTGATAGTTATTATCTCTTAAGAACAGGCTATTTGTTTTGACGACGGGAATTAATTTTTAAATTAAGTAATGAAACTGACATGTTTTGAATTTGGTAAAATAGAGATAATTTTTCAGTTCATAATATCACATATATCTTAGGCGTAATTTTTGGTATTTTTTTGGAAACATTCATTTTTTGATGAATAGTGAAACCACTAAGTGGTAGTTAAAAAAATGAATTTTTCATAAAACATATTTTTACCGCTTCTGTATGTGGAATTTCAAAAATCTGAAAGACACAGTTTATGTCAGTAAGTAAAATGTGGTTCAATGAGATGAAAATAATTTATGGTGAATAGTAACTTTTTACTTTTTTTACAACGGTTAAAAGTAAATAGGGTAATTAAGGGTAAAAATGATATTATTATTACCCTAAAACATGTCCTAATTCTATTGGATAAATGTAATTCGACCAAAACCAATCTTAGGAATGAAATATTACCATTTAGGCCCACTTGGATTAGATTAGGACATTTATTATTAATTTATTTATAGAAGGGTTAAAATAGTTAAAATCAAAGTTTAAAAAGAAAATAATTTTTAATATAGGGTTATACATGAAATAAATTCGAATATAAATATTCATTATAAATATAAAAAGATTTCCTACATAATGGTATTTTATTTTTAATTTTTAGACATTAAATAATTTAATTTATTTATGACACAAAGATGATGCAGTAATTATGTTATTAATGAAATATTGACATAATTGATGTTATAAATAACCAAATAAATGTAATTTGAGACTTTTTATGAATTCCACTAATTTTCTAGGTTAATATTACATGTTATTATTGATTTAATTAACTTTTTTCGAACTAATAATTCTGTTATGATTTTTACAAAAATCAATTACTAAATAGTGTCAAAATTGACATAAAATAGTATGTGAAAAAAATATTATATTATTAATTGTTATTTTATTCCTAATAATCTACGGTTCGGCCAAATAACTTAGAGAATGTTATATATATTAATAATAAACAACTTGGGGTTAGTTTGGCTTGTTATAGTAAGTTTATTAACCTTATAGTGTAAGAACACAAAAAGACACGGCAAAAGTAAAATTATCTAACTTAAAGTTAAATATAAATGATAAAGTTAAAATAGGAACCTAAACTTGAATAAATTCAATTGGATGAGAGGACAACGACCCATCCCCACCTTAGCTTCTAAATAAATCAATTTAAAGCTATTTAAAACCAAATTTGGCTTTATAATAAAATAATATTTTTAGTTATTCCAAAGGTGCCCCTCTTCTCCCTTATAAAAGGGAACCTCCTCCCTCTCTTCCTCAAACCACATTGAGCCATCATGCTCGGCAAAGACCTACCATATTCTCTTCTCCACTTTCCTAGAAACATCCTAGAGGTTCTGGTCTTCCTCAAAGACCAATTTTAGTGCCCTAAAAGGAGATCTCAAAGTGGCGCTTCAAAGAAGAGGTAATGTCAGTTACCAATTCTTTCAACTTTATTTCTTCTTCCACTTATTCTTCTTAGGTTGTTTCATTATGAAGTAATAACATCAGTATCACTCATATACTGATATGTTATTATAAGTATGAAACAATCCTATTTCACCATCTATCCATCCTACGGAAAATGAAATCACCGCCTGTGCGTACGTACGGAATACCGTCTCTATGCCGCGGTGTAATCTATTTTCCACCACCACCTTACTTGGATTGGTATAATGGTGTAAATAATAACTATATATGATTATTTTAAAGTGATATTGATTCTTAAATAGTATACATACACTCCAATACAATTCCATGATCATGAGAATGATATCATTGCTCGTGCGTACGTACAGACTACCGTCTGCACGACGCGATGAGATTCATTCTCCACGTTAACCATTCATGAATGATTATAAATTATATATAATAAGTAATCATGAAATATATGAAATAATAATGATACTGGATTTATGTGTATATATATGTGTATTTCATCTACATAATTCCATTCAACTCAATAAGGAAACGAAAACAGCGTTCATGCATACATACGACCTACCGTCTCCATGAACGGTGTATTTCTTTCCATTTATCGATCTATTATAAATATGTATATTATGAATATATATTATATATAAATCATGTTTTATATTATAGAATTAAGTAATCATGATCTAAGTATTCATATGAATAATTACAAGTCAAAACACAGACGACAAATGAAACGATTTTACCCAAAACACTCTTTAATAAGGAATTTACAAATGAACGGGTAATATAAAGTCATAAGTGAACCATATATGATATAATAACAATGCATATGATACTGTAATAAGTCAATTACATTATTTAAATCATTATACAGGAGTTTTGGATACGTACGAAGCAAATCAGACCTAAGGTAAGGGAAAATCTCACAATCTCATTTTTATCCGAGATTGTTTATACATTAGAATTTACGGGGAAATATTTATCATCCACATCCATGTTTCCTCAATATTTAATATTATTTATATCCTCTTACAATTTTTTAAATCCAATTTTACCCTTCGGTGAGTTTTTGGTAAAAGATATGAAAGGAATCTTTTGTCGTTTTTCATACGAGGTACTTTTTGACTTTTCCGACAAAAGTACGAGAAGAATGTTTTTTTAACTTGTATGACATGAATGGATTTTTAAAACATTATTTCCAAGAATCTTACTTTACAAGTATTCATGTTTATTTTTAATCAACTTCTTTTAGTTTGAAAATTTAATGGCATGTTATGAAAGGAAAAATGTTTTTGAAGTAGAAAGGATATTTTCCTCAAGAATGGAGTTCAAGTGTTTTGTCAAAACTATTTTACATCTAAGATAATATAGGGTTCTATTTCTATCCCTATTATTACATGTATTTGATTATGTTGTGATGGAAATATTTTTATGAATTCCTTTATCTTATATGAACTGTTTTATGATGTCATGATGTTTAAGATTCCCATTTTTATTACATGGGTTATGCTATGATGTATGGTTTATGATTTTCTGGAATGCATAAGAATGGTATAATTATGAGATGGGTGGGACATATATATTCCTCCAATGCATTGGGTAAAGATTTTATATCTCATGAGATAGACATGGCTGGAACGGCAGGTTAAACCGGTTCAGTGAAACAGGACTGAAACGAGGAATGAACTCGGTTCAGAAATGGACTTTGTCCACTAAGATAGTCTTGAAAATGAGTCTTGACTAATAATAAATTATTCTCTATGATTATGTGTGTATGCCACAATGTTTCATGTTTTAAGTTATGATTATTGGGATTACATTTAACTACTATGATTTATCAAATGTTATGATATTATGATCTCTTTTGCAGGTTAAGATTTTGAAAGTGTTGTGTTCTTATGTAAATAATGTGATTGATATTTATTTTGTTTACCCTTACTGAGCATTTGAGCTCACCCTTTTATGTTTTATTTTCCCCAGGATATAAAGAAAGGTTTTACGTAAAAAAATGAAGATCTTTATGGGATATGTTGAAGATCTTTCACCACGATTAGAAGATTATATTCCGAGTATCCAAAGACAGTAAACTATTACGGTCCTTGTGTGTGTGTGTTTTTGTTATGTACTAAGTATTCCGAAAAATTAATGTAATGTCCATGTATGTTAATCTTAGGGTCTCTACAACAAGATACCTAGAATACACTTATTAGATCAAACATTGAAATGTAGGTTCCATGGTTAGATCTGGTAGGGCCCTGTCTCTGCTTATCCTCATTTTACCTTGGACAATCAACATGGACTCAGTAAGCACCTTATTGTAGAATGCCTTGAACCATGTGCCTTGGATTATATTATTACCCATGATAGGCTATAGTTATTACTTAGTTAGAGACCCTTTAGGTCTTCATCACCTTGGTTATTACCTTGGTAAATTACTATTAAAGGTCATTATAGGATTCCTTATTACATCTTAGAACCTTCACTATTATTAACATGTGACTTATTTAAAAACTATAAACAATAAAATAATGAATTGTTGAAATGTTCAAACACTATATGATGGATTAATTATTTACATTGGTATTTAGTTACATTGTGAAGATTTACAATATATATTCATGCTTTCGTAATGTAATATTTCCATTACATGGTCTGGATGTTATAGACAGCATTGTTGGTGGCCCACAATGATTTATCTCGCACCCCATTTGGGCACCATTTGTTACCCAATGTATATTTCATAAATGCTGGTGGTGAAAAATGGAATCATATTATTTTTTAAACATTATTTGTTGTAGTTCAGGATGAAGATTGATAGCAGAGGATCGAGTGGGATCTCTGGATTCTTTGGATAGTCATTTTATTTCCATCATTCTTTTCTGGAACATGTTATTCCAATATTCTTGTCTCTTTGTTTTCCTATTTTATAGTGACATGGAATATCATCTTTTATTGTATCTTATTCCATTTATTTCTATTATTATTGTTTTTATTGTCCAGATTTTCTTATGTACATTCTTTTTACTTATACTTATTATACTATTTACCCCTGATTACTTTCATTCGCTGTGATACACATGGTAATTAGGGAATAGACTTCCCACAGACACACCCTAGGCCCTCAGTAATTGTTGGCAGCCTCTGGAATTTAGGGAAATGTGTTTGAGGCCATGTGGCCCACTAGGATGGGGGAACCTATAAAGTGTAATCTGGGTTTGGGATGTCATAAACATTTATCAGAGGAGTTCTTTTCTTTCCTTACTATTTGGAGACAATATATTAGAGATCTATAACAATTGGGATATGGTCATAAGTTGTGATTGTGCATTGAAACCCATGTTCAGGGTTAAAACCTAGTTGCCTAAATTATAATTTTTGTTAGGCTTTTTCCTATTATAGTTGATATTATTTCACCAATTGGTGATGAAAATGTTGTGTGGTTTTATTGACTATTACTACATTTGAGGATTTTCATTATCCTAGGCCAGATGATGTGAGGAAAATGTGAATAATTACATGCATTATTATAAGAACCCAGTATTCACATGTCATGTATATTTCTAGGCTATATAGGTGACTTTAACTATTTTTCATTTTTTGATAAGACTGTGATTGTTGAGTGATACTCGGATAGTTATCTCATGCTTGTGTTACTTTTGGTTGTGACTGAGTGATTGTCTATCTCAATTATTGAGTGGTATGGGCCCTAATGGGATGGTATGGGTAATTTACCAAGTCGAACCATTATGCTATAAATAAATTGGTGTCATTTCTTGTGATATGTTTTTGGGAAATAATTCATAGGAAATGAATATCCATTATAAATTAAATGATGGCATCTAAAATTAATTGGTTTCACATCTGTATCACACCATTTCATGTTTTTGAAAGGTACTTGAGTGAACCTAGTAATTAAATATGAAAAAATAAAATTATACTTGATAAATTATCGATACATGGCCATATATGTGGGTTGTTGGTGTAGTATTCCTTGGGTAGTGATTTTTATTACCTTCATATTCTGCTATAGTTTCAGTCTATCTACTTATGTTTGTTATGAGGTGTGTGATGGGAATTT
This sequence comes from Viscum album, assembly GCA_963277665.1. Lineage (NCBI taxonomy): Eukaryota > Viridiplantae > Streptophyta > Magnoliopsida > Santalales > Viscaceae > Viscum > Viscum album. Next base: position 1,170,946,897 of record OY728164.1, read on the forward strand.
TTAGACCAATGCCACAATGATGTCCTCATGTCAGAATCCAAGAGGGTGGTGAGGACCTTGCTCTAGATGTGGTGGGACCTAAGCTTCCATTATTACCTCCAGGACTGCCACATGAGGTAACACATGCTATACCTGATCTAGGGACTGATATCTATGTTCATGAAAGATTCTTATATATGATATAGTCCATTCCTAGTGGTCCATGACTTGCACCTATAATGGCTGATCTGACTCATGAGTTCTAGTAGCAATATCCTCATTCCTTTTCAGGGGATGGAGGTCTCCATTCTATTGAGTCATGGCTAGTGGCCACCCGATCTATCTTTGAGAATATATAAATGATTCCAGTGAAGAGAGTATAGAATTCCACATACATGATTATGGATTCGAACAAGCATTGATGGGATATGATTACCCAGGCCGGTCATAATCAGGGCATGTTATGGGTTGATTTATAGACTGCCATATATGATAATTTCATTCCTCAAATTCTTATAGATAACATAGATATAGTGTTCATGAAACTCGAGAAGGGTTTTATGCTAGTCATTGAATATTCAGTTCATTTCATCGACTTGAAGTTATTTTCACCACTTCTATCTGGTGATGAGCTTTTGCTTTCTAGACACATCAAGGATGAGCTTACATATGCCTTTTTTATGTAGGTCAATGTCATTTTACTTCCTAACATTTATTAAATAGTAAATAAGGATATTATCACTAAGCATAGATGAAAGGGATTATAATGGGACTCGGTATAGAGGGTTAGTATCGCTGCACACCAGTAGTTCATCCGATGGAAGGAAATGTTCCCTTGAGGTTTCCCATCAGGTCATTTATAACCTGATTTACCCATTTCTATAGATTTATATAGTGTTATTATTATGGATGAAGAGGGAACAATAAGCCTCAATATGATAGACACCCAATGGAGTGCCGAGTTTGTGGTCGTATGGTGAATCTTTAGCATTTTTCAAGGACATTTCCACTTTCATGGAGTGGAATAGTTTTGGTTCCCACTCCACCTACATGAGGGGGTTATTTAATGCCACGTTATGTGGGGAGTTGGAATAATATCGGTAGGTTTGGCCGAGGAGGAGGTCATAGTCGTGGTAGACCGAACCTTGATCACCAGAAGTGATAGTAGAGTAGTTATGATCTGGGTAGACAATATGTTTCCCATGCACATGGAATATTCTAGTTGAAAGCACTACAGTCGATACCTGAGGACCAGGATGTGGTACCATCTACAGTATGAGGTAATATTCTTTTAACGACCACTATAGTATCTTCTTTGTTTTGTACAGGTTCTTCAAACTCTTTTATATCTGTATCTATCAAGGAATGTCTCAGACTAGAGATACAATATTACAATTTTTTTATTGTCCCTAGATATGTCGTTAGTGGTTGAATAGAGGGAATATACCCATTTAAGGGCCGCCCCTTATGGCAGGTAGTTACCTTTTTTCATGGATCCACTCTATTCTTGAGATAATATACTTCGTTGTGATTCTTGGGATAGACTGGTTGGTTCACTATCATGTTTTGGTAGACTAATACCATTATAGGGTATCATTAACATCAATACAGAGCATCAATTATCTATATAAGTGTGTGTGGGATGTACAAGCTGGTAGAGCAGGACTAGAGAAACATGGGATATTAGTCGTGACAAACTATATTTATAATCTCTTCATGTAGGATCAGGGTTTACCAAAACCTGATTTCTCTCTAGTAGTGGATCATTTTAGGGATGTATTTTATAATTATTTTTTGTCTTACCACCTGATAGAGTGGTTGATTTTATAATTTATCTTGTTCTAGGAGCACCACCAATGTCCATTCCTCCTTACAGTATGGCATGTACTGAGATTCAAGAGTTCAAGTGGTAGTTAAGGGATTTAGAAGGAAAAGTCTTTATATAGAATAATACGTCCTCTTGGGGTTCACACATGATTTTTTTAATGAGGATGGAACCTTATGTCTATTTGAGGACTATAGAAAGAATAACTAGCTTATGACAGATATCCACCTCCTTGAATAGATGATCTCTTCAACCAGCTCCGAGGAACCAATGTTATATCTAAGATCAATATGAGGAATAGGTTATGAACATGTATAAGTCATACCATCAACCATACCTCGTAAAAATTTTTGTAGAAGGTATGGTCGTTATGGATACGTTTTTACGAAACTTGGTCTTACGAATGTGGCCACCGTTTTCATGGCTCTGATGAATAGTGTGTTCCAACCCTATTTGGATTCTTTGTTTGTTGTATTTTTAGATGAAATCTTGGTGTATTCCAAAACCTGTTGTGACCATGAAAAATATCTTGAGATCATTTTACATACATTGAGAGAGCATATTCTTTATTCCAATCATTCAATGTGGCACTTCTAGATCAAAAGAGTTCACTTCATGGGTAATATAATATTAGAATTAGGTGTATATTTTAATAGGGAAAAATTAAGTGTTGTGGTTTTCTAAGAGGATACCAAAAATGTATTTGATATCATGAGTTTATTGGGGATGGATGGATATTACATGAATTTCATACAAGACACCTCATATCTTGATTAACCTCTTACAAGTCTTATAAATAATGGGGTCATATTCATATGGTCATAAGCATGTGAGAAAGCCTTGAAGAGTTGAATGTGAGGCTTGTATTGACAACTATTTTGACTCTTCAAGAGCTTGGAATTGGTTACACTGTATTATATGATGCATTAGGCATCATCATAGGAGCAATGTTTATGTATGCGGATAAATTAATTATGTATGGATTTTGACAGTTGAGGCTCCATGAGAAATATTACCTAACACACGATCTTGATATAAAAGAAGTTTTCCGTGACTTACGTTATTGGAGACACTATCTGTTGAGTGAGCATTTTATGATTTATAGAGACCACAAGAGCCTCATGTATGTCTTTTATCAGTGTGACTTGAACCTCAGATAGAGGAGATGGGTCTAATATCTATAATAAATTGTTTTTGAGCTTTCTTATATGTCTGGAAAGGGAAATTTTGTTGTCGATGCATTGAGTTGGAAAACTCAAACACTGGTCACATAGGAATTCAATGACAAATGGATGTTAATGTCCCTCTTTTCTATCTTTCTTCTGTATTTTAATGACAGTAATGAGAAGTCTTATCTCTCACCATAAATAGTTACCTCTTCCATCTCTTATAATTTTAAGGGTAGATAGTTTTTAGATCTTGAAGGCTTGGTTATCCATGAGATTATATCAAGATATAACCTCCCTCTGGATTGTTGTATGGATATAGATAATGTCTTATATCATGGTGGACATGTATGGGTTACTTCAGAACTAACAGAAGAGATGATGTGCGAGTCCCACGCTTCTCAATGGGTAGTTTATCCCGGAATCTCAAAGATGTATCAAGTCATGTGACACTAGTATTGGTGGCTTGGGATGAAATGTCAGATATAAGGCTTTATAACTAGATGTTCCACCAATCAGTAGGTGAAGGTAGAGCACTAGAGATATGTAGGCTTCCTAAAACCACTTCCTGTCCCGGAATGGAATTTGGAAGACGTTTACATTTATTTTATATTCGTATTACCTAGGTCCCCAAGGGGAAGTTATTCTATATGGGTTGTCATTGAATGTCTAATGAAATCATCCCACTTCATACCTATTCGATATACATTCTCAGTTGATGAGATGTGAAGACTATATGCTAGGGAGATCATGCTACCCCATGGGGTCCCACGTACTACTATTTTATATAGGGATTATCATTTAAAATAAAATTCATGGTAGGGTTTGAAAAAGGCTATGGGAACACATGTGCTTCTACGAATAGTTGTTCAACCATAGACTGATGGAAAATCAGAATGGACAATACATGTTCCATAGGATATTCTCTGAGCATGTATCCTTGATTTTGGTTGTTCATGAGGGAAGCATATCCATCTCATCAAGTTCACCTATAATAACTTATTTCATGAGATAATTAAGAACGATCCATTTTAGGACGTATATGGTAGGCCATGTTGTTCACCAATGTTCTTGATAGAGGCTTTTGAGGCAGCCCTACTAGGTCCTCTTATCATTCAGGAGAGGTAGGTGAAATTTCATATGAACAAAAAGCATATAACTACTGCTCAGTATAGACAGAAATATTACACTAGTCATCGTCAATGACTTATATATTTTGAGGTTGGTGATCATGTTTTATTTCATGTATAGCCCAGTCTGGGTAATTGATGATGACAAAAGAAATGGAAGTTATTGCCTTGTTTTGTAGGTCCGTTTGAGATTCTAGAGAGAGTCGGTCATGTAGGCTATCCGTTGGTAATACCTTAGAGGAACCACGCCATGAATAATGTATTTCATGTTTCACATTTTCTACAATATCATTTTGATCCATATCATACATTTTATCTAAAGGAAGTGGAGTTAGATGTCAATTAAACCTTTATAGAGGACCCAGTATGCATCATGAATTGGAGCACGAAGGCTATTCAAAGCAGGTATTTCCATCAAGTACGAGTTATATGGTTGCATTGATGGGTATTGGATGAGGATAGGGAGAAGGAGGAAAAAAAATTGACTAATGACCTAAATGTTTCTCATACAGTACATCTACACCCTTGGAAGGTGAACTTAAGGACTAATTATTTTATGGGGGATGACTATAAGAATCGGGATTTTCACTCATGTATGTATCTTTTAATTTTTTGGCCTAATATTTTACTTTGGAACTAATATGGATTTATATGGAGTTATAAAAGGTCTCATATGTGTTCGAGGGAATATTTGGATCCCAAAACACTTATTTTATTTGAAAATAGCAATGTTACAAAGTTAGAGCATAGTTGTTGATCAATTTTCCTAACCATGCGGAATGTGTTTTTTCTAAAAGATCCACCTCAAACAGTAGGTGCACAACAATGAATGATAACCATGTGAGTTCCCATTCATCCCGAGGAAGCATTCTTGGATGGAGCATGGTTTTCCAAACCATATGGACAAACCGTGCACACACCATTTTCTGGGTAATTTGACAATTTTTCCCTTAATGATGTAATTAGAACCCCTCTTCCACCATAATCTATATTTCAATGGTATTAACAAAAATTTATGTCATATTTTGATCCCTTTGAAGATATAAGGTAGAAATCAAGAGACCTCCTTTACCCAATATCTGATGTAGCTTCCGTTCATAACGTTATATGCACAACAGTAAGTACTCAAGAACTCTTGAGCTGTTCTCATTTTCTTTTTCTATCGACAGAGTTATCATGGTATGAGAATTTTTATTGTTTTCATAGATAAACTCCACTATGAGCGAAATAAAGGCCCAATACTAGAGGAAAAGAGTCAAATAATCCTAAGAGGGTGGTCTATAACTCATCCCTCAAGTTCGTTGAATTTGTTTTATCATGTGGGGCCCACCGATTTCATAGCGTGCTATTTATAGAATTTATATTACATGTTAATAATAATTTGAACAATATGGTTATGATATTTCTAAATATGGGACTAGTTTCTAGTGGTTACACCCACAACTCAATCCTTTCTTGGTCGAAAGTTATACCATAATTGTGGTTTAGTGTTTTGACATTTTTGAGCCACCATTCAGGTGTGCCTTGCCTTGACCATTATAAGTGCAATCTTTTCTATATTAAACGAATTGATTTAAATTATGATTGGAATAATGGAATGTACCATGTAAGCTCACCACTTGACCCACCTAAGGTATGTTCTTCAATTGATAATTAAATGTGAAATGTGAATTGGAAAGTATACTAAGTATATGACTTGGACCTAAATGTAAATGAATAGTAGGTGGCGTATCTATAGCATCCCTTAACACATTAATGGAAGGTATAGTAATTAAAAATGAATATATTTTATGATTAAAATGAATTAAATGAATGGTTTCATACTACATAGTCGTGTCACACTAATGAAAGGTAATACTGGAACTAAATGACTTGATTAAAAGGTTGAAAACAACTTAACCTTATCACACTAATAAAAAGAAAGGCTTGAACCAAATGAAATATTACATGGATTCATGCTTAAATTGGAATGGCCTAACTTGATATCACCTTGTATTATGATTGGAAAATAACATGATCACTCAGGAACCTCACTCTGATTAAAGGACTTAGCTTTCTTATGTTGAGATCTAGCTAGATCAAGACCCTTGTCTATTCATTGGATTGCTGGTATGACACCATTGGATCCCATAAATTTCATTACAATATTGCATGGATAAATTAATTCGATCAAGCATTTACAATTAGGTTTCATGGTTATATCCCATAGGGACCAGTCTCTTCTAAACCCCATGTTACCTTAGTCGATCACCATGGATTTGGTAAGCACCTTATGGAATCCATGAGAAATTCCTTATGAATTAGAATCAAATCCACATATAAAATAATATTTTTTAATGAATTAAGGATCTTAGGAAATTAATAATTTTTTTCCCTACATGAATAATTCAAATGTATAAAACAAGGGGAAGAAAAATAGTTACCTTTTTTATTATCCTAGTGTCCATGGTGTGGGTTTTGAAATAAAAAATTATCTAAATCATTCATTGCAAATACCCACCCACACTCTCATTCTTCCCCATTGTAAAATTTATAAGCATTATTCCCCAATAATATTCTCTCTCAAGAGACGTTACATTGTTTTTATATGGTTCTACAGTTCTCTTATGAAACATTAAGAATCTACCTATTTATGGAAAAATTCATAATCATCCTATTTTACTATTTATATTCATTATTTTTTAATGATATAATACAATTTTTTTTCTCGTATATTTCCATGATTATAATTGCTTATTATTATAAATGATTTGTTATTTTTTAAGATAAATTACTTTTTCGGACTCATTAAACTCTCTTACTAGGGAAGTGTTATTGAAATATAAGGTTCTATAATCCAATCTTATTATTTATTCATGTAATCCAATATAATAATTTTTATCATGATATAAAATGTTATTTTGTTACATTTTAATGATTGAATTTTCATATTAACATTGATTGATCTTTATTAATTCACATTATACTACCATAATAAATAGTTTTAATGATAACACATTACACATAACACAATAGGTTAATTTGAAACCTCCTAAATTTTACAAAATGTAATGGTTTTGCTTTTTCCTTAGTGATATTAAATTATAGATAAAATATGTGGATGTTGTATTTAGATCAATTTTACAAAAGGGAAAAAACCTAGAAAATATTGGACTGAGTATTCACTCGATCTATAGTCGATGACCAAGAATCCAGTTTAACTGAAAACCATGTTATATAATCTCAGGGTTGATGACTTGGTTGTTAAAAAATGTCCTTTGGAATCTTAACAAAATAATGATATATATTATTTCTATTTAATATATATTAATATTCTAGAACTATAAAATTACCATGAAAATTTATTTTATTATCATTCCATTTATAAGGAACATTCCATTACATTATGAATAACACATATATTCTCAGTTGAATTATTATTATTGAACTACACAACTATATTATCTAATTTAATGTGGAAAATACATACATTATATATATCAATTAATAGCATATAAATACCAATTGATTACATTGACATTATTTGGTATGTATATACTTATAGAAAATTGTGATATTAATTCTCTATAAATTCTATTAACATGATAGACACATTGGATATATTGTGTGATGTGTGGTTCCCAAAATTATATAACCCATTTATTATTCAGTAGATCTAATGATAAAAACACTTTATGTATTTTCAATAATCATTATATTTTTCAATATTTTCCTTATATTGTACCATTTATGGTATGATTATGATGTTAATAATTTAAATCACCATCATTTGAGATGATTTATTATTTTACAAGAATTTATTATTTATGAAATCCATTTATATATTATTCTCAAAACTATATTTTTAATTTATTTATTTTTTCTTGTTGTCTTACTAATTATATCAATATTTATTAAAAAATTGGCAATAAAAGACCCCTTACAGAGAATTTTATATCACCTATTAATATTTTATCTCATTCCAAATAAAAGCATGAAGATTAGTGTATGTGAATTATGTATTTAAACGGATAAATAATATGTTTTCATGTATTTAGTTTTTGTAAATTATTTTTTTAATGTACTATATCATGTGAATCTCAATATTCATTGTTTTTAATGATACCAAAGAGTTATAATGGGAGTAATAATTTTACATATACAGGTAAAACTAGTTTATTTTCATTAAAAATGATCTCTTTGAAAATTTATAGTTAATTCCATAACAATCATGGGAATGATCTCTTTGATAATTACTAGTTTCTTCTCAGTAGTCATTGTGTTTTAAATAGAAAGATATACCACAAAGATATAATTATTCTATGTGATAATATTAAATTATATATATATTAGATTGATTTATTTATGTTATGTGAATATTTTATAATTCAATAATGTTTTTGTCATATTATTTAGAGAATTAGTGGTATAGATGAAAATGGAATATCAATATAAAAATATTTATTATCTGAAATTTTATGTTATAAAAAGATTTTTATTGTGTAAATACCTTACATATAGGTAGACAAAAAATAATCCTTAAAACAAATTTAATCCTTAAATATTTCTAGTTGTATAAGATCATATGGTGTAAGAATATAAATTACTTAGTAAAATCTTCAATGAATAAAGACCCTAAAATTTTCATCCAATTCATAAATCTTATAGATATATAAATACCAATTCTTTTATTTATCGAATAATTTTAGGACATATGGTGTAAAATTTCCAAGTAGCGAGAAAATATAGAATACTTGAGATATAAAATCTGTTTACGCCATTTAAATCATTGGCTTATGTATATTTCAGGTGCTATGCGTTTTTGTATGGTTCTATCCTTAATCATTTTTAAATTTTTTCCATTCATTCTGTTCTTGTTTTTCATTCTTCATTCAGTTCTATGACTATGTTTGAATAATATTTTAATTCTTTTTTTTTCATTTCGATGATTTGTTTCTTTTTCAACAATGATGATTTATTTGTTGTTTATTATTCAATATCTATTGTTAATTTTATATTTACATTAAATATAAAATTAATTTATATTACGTTATTTGATCAGTACATTTTGAGTTTTCCTCCATTAATTGATTTTTCAATATGTGTTCCAATTTATAAAATTTTTATGTGTTTCTAAATCAATTTGGGATAGGGATCATATGTGTGGAAGCATCACATTAATGAATATATAAATCAATTATTGGGGTTTTTATTGGTAGGAAATTAACATAAATATTTTTATCATATTTCATTCCCTTTCATCAACTTGATATGGGGTATTTTCAAGGAAATTACCGTTACCTAATTTGAATGAACCAAACTAGGACCAATAGTGTTAATTTTTTTTCTATTTTTTGTAGTTTCACCTAATGCATATGGACTGGAAAGAACAACTGGTCAAAAGACTGGTTTCCAATATAGGTTGAACCAGTTTTTTGGACTAACGATAAATTGGTTATTCATGAATTTATACATAGTTTAAAAAAATAATATATTTAATTTTAGATCTAGGGATATCTTCTACATAGGCTCCCCAAAATTGATCATGGACCCTTATTCTACCAAGTAAATTTTAATCCAATTTTGATAAATTAATGCCAAAATCGTTTTTATTTTCATTAGTAATCCATCTCTAGGTCTAAATTACTTGGTCACAACCTATTTATATCAGAACCAAAGTGAATCTTTTCAAAATATCCACTATTCTACATACATTCATAGTAGTTCTTATTTGACTCATAATAAATTTCTTATATAATCACACCTTTATGAAATTAATGATGATGCGTGGGATAGTTATTTATTTCAACTATTACCATTGATTTGTCATTTCTTATACATAATGATCGTTAACATGATCCTGGGATTAAATCAAACCTCCTACAATACCCATTTATTTTAACAATTTTCAAAAAATGGATTTTTTTATATAATGAATTTATTCTTAGTGCAGGATCTGGGACCCTTTGACACATTTAAAGAGATGGGAAATTGATGAATTTTAGGATTTTGTCTTTGAAATTTAATGATACTTTTCTTTATGTCTTCAATCAAACATCTCCCAGGGAATCATTTTTTTCTTCTCATAATCAATAAAAAATGATGAGTATGTGCCACCCTATCAATAGGACTCATGACTGATACTATAGAAGTACACCATTATTGAACATGTATTTTCATCCCTCATGGGTGCTATACACGACATTATTTGGACTCTTTTCAAGGGATATATGTTTTAAATCAATCCAATACCAAATCATATGATCCACCCCATGATCATATTTTGTGTACATGAAAGAGAGGATCCAAAACATCACTTATCAAACATATTTTAAGACTATGAAACCTTACTGAACTTGGGTGTGTTGTCAAATTCTATTAGGATTTGGGTTTTACTTTATCCTTACTTGATGGGGCCATATAATAGCATATTGTTCTGGATCCTAAATCAATCAATACCATGGATGATTATGCTATGAAATTTTAAATAATTTTTTCCCTCTAATAGATACTTGGTTTTGTGAAATTTCAATCAGATTTTTTCCCAAATGGATGGTGAATCATCCTTGACGGAATAATAGAAATTTAAGGAATTCATTGGACGGATCCCTCACCATGTGGTTGATTTCAGCCTATAGTTAATTTTTTTTACAAAGGGTTATAAGCATCCACTACCTCCATGGTATATGCCTTCGCTAATAGTGTAATCATGAAAAAGAGACAAGATATATTGAGATACCATTTTGAAATTATTTCACACAATTTTCGCCAATTTGAATGTAAAATTAACCCAAAGTTGTAGGTTACACCATGTAAAATAGACCACCCACCATATTTTGCCTAAGTATAGTTTTGTGAGATGTGTGGTGGCCCAAACCCACATTAAAAATTATTAGATGGAATAGTGGTACATGATATTCATGAATGTAATTATATTAATTTAAATAAAAATCGACAATAATATTAGCATACATATTATGAACAAAGACCCTTCGATACACAATATGTGGTACTATCAATGTAGGAGTCATCATGATCCAACAAAACACCATGGAATTATTGTGTAAATACTTAGAACAAATACTCTTGGACATAACAACCTCATTCTCAACTACCCATACCCTTTAGAGCGCATAAGATTATTCCAAAATATAAAAATTATCTAATGATTCACCTTCATAGGGATTAGAATCCCATCTCCATTGTCAAATTCATATAATCTAATAATTGAATTTGTTTTAAAGACAAACCCACAAATTAATATAAAACATATAGAGATGAAAAATCAAGGAGATTATTTCTATAACCATGATTAACAAGTAGTAAATATTTCAAATATATTATCTGGCATACTACTTGGTATATTTTATGATAAGAGTGAGATGCATCCATTTGAGGTGGCCAAAGCATTGGTTCATATAAGTGGAAAAGAGTTGAATTATCAACATTAAAGAAAATTTAAGAATAAAATATAAATGAACCTATATCATGTGTGAAATTTATCAATAGTGAACACAATGGGAGATAACACAAAAATAGTGAAGAAGAATCATTGAAAATAAGAAATATTAAAAAATCAAAAGATTAAGAGCAGCTAAAAAAATATGTCTATGTGGTATGAACACAACACAAACCCTCTCTTCCATTCACAGAGGGGATGATACATAGAACGAGAGTGGATAAGTAAAATATATTTATAGATATGATAAAACAATCCAAATTGATATCCACTTTGATGGATCTATTTACCAGATTCACACTTATGCTAAATTCTTAAAGGATATGCACATAATTTATAAAAATATAGAATACCTAGGCATTATTACCTTGAATGATTAATTATATATAGTAGTTTAAAACTATTTTCCATAAAAAATAAGGGAACTATGTATTTTTCTATTCTATATCACTATAGGAATTTGTTACATTAGAAAACAATTATGTGACACCAAATAAATAATAAATCTGATTCACAATCATATCTTTTAGAAATTTTTACATGAGGACCTATTGTCAAAGAGAGTAAAAAAATTGTAATTGATAATAATCAATCATCTATCCTCATAAAATGTACCAACAATTATAGGGTGATTATTAGACATGATATATAATAAAATATTTAATGTAAAAAACAGAAAGCATATTTTTTTTGTAATTTAGGATCAAGTTGTATAAATTCTAGTAAAAGAAGAAAATTAAAAAATAGAATCAATGGAGTGTAAATATATTTTTACTACTGTTGATGAAGTGGATATTTCTACTTATAATTTTGAAAGGAATAATCCTCACCATGATGATGAAGATTGTATTTATTATTTTTAGGTCAAATAAAATTAATCTATAAAGATAGATTTCATCCAAAATTCCACACACTTGGTTAATAGTACACCAATATTAGAATTAATTCATCTACTATGAAAACATAAATAAACATTTTTAAACACTAAAGATGAATTTTTATAGTCATCATAATATCAAAAATGAATCAATGAAACCAAGATAGACTAATAAAAACACATAATAGGAACAAAAAATAAATCACTTATAGAGCGACTAATATTAAGATAATTAGCCACATAATTTACACCCACAAAATTATACTGGAAGAAGGATCTATGAAAAAATACTGACACCATAACCGAGCCAACACATAAACGAATGAAGTGGTTTTCAAAAAATATATGAAGCTTCTAGAATCTGGTATTATTTTTTTAATCATTTAATGTGAATGTGTGGGCCCTTCGTAAGTGGTCACAATGTAAGGAGGCTTAGTGAAATTACAAACAATGATGATGAACTAATAATAATTCAGAAAACTACTTGATGGATAGATTGTATTGAATATAGAAATATAAATATAGAAACCCATAAAGACCAATTCTCTGTCCTATTAATTTTAATGATTATTGATATATTATCATTAAAATAGTTTATTGCTTTTTGTGTGGATATTTGAGATGAAATCAAAACACTATCACCCTAGTTGATTATTATAACTAAACATTCACATGTTCATTAAAATCCTTCACTTATTTAGTGATTTCATTGATAATATTTAATTACATGGAAAAATTAAAATGGTGTGTGAAACATATCATCCAAAGTATAGATATGTAGTTCTCATGTATATATATAAAGACAATTTCACTTCATATAGGAGGTCTGTTGAGATCTATTAGAGAAAATTGGAACATGGGTTGCAATGCTGTGAAGGTAAATATATTGCACTAAATTAGAAGAAATTATTTTTATGGTACATGGAGGAATAGACTTTTGGAATACAATTTAAAACAATTTCATTGATTTAAACACTATGAAGATAAATTTTGTAAATGAGATTCCTAAACAGACAACTCTTGAAGGGATAAGGAGTTTTTTGGGACACATGAGGTTTTATCAGTAGATTATTATATATTTTTTATAATTATCACAATAAATAATACAATTAATGTATAAGTATGTAACATATGAATTTATTGAATAATTTTTTAGATCCTTTGATGATCAGATAAACAACCAGGAGGCCAGTCATGTCACTATCTCACCTGGTGAGTAAAAGGATTTTGAGATATTGTGTGATTCTAGTGGCTTTAATGTGGGATATGTTTTAAATAAAACTAGATAAAAATGTTTTCATCACATTTATTATAATATAAATACCGTCAATGATGTCTAAAATAGTTATATAACCACATAGATATATCTTATGGTAGTGGTTTTTTGCATTCAAGAGATTTTAGGTTGTACCCTAGTATCTCTAGTATAGGTTTGGACCCAAATCATGATGCTTTAAGATGATTTCTGAATAAAATTGATGTTGAAGATGGGTTGAAATTTTGGATCCTACTAAAAAAGTATTTTAATCTATCATAAAATTCATGAAATAGACAGATAATGTTATTTGTGACCATATTTCTAGAAACCATCTAACAATTATTGTAGATGATGAAGAGTTGATAATTGAATTTGGATTCCATGATGAGACACTATTAAATCTATATGTGCAAGTGAAACCATATTTTTTTGATATATAAATCTTTATGGCATTTTGTACTCTCTATCGACTTTTTTAACTCAATAATGAAAAAATGTTTTATACTCTACATCTCATTATTTTTTGGAAACCCACTAATATTCAAGAATTGTGATGATGGATTAATGTGATTATTCATTCCAGTGGATAATATTTAGAGTGCGCTAAAGAAAATTATATTTCATCAACTAGAGGATATATTGGGTCTGAGATTTATTTTGATAAATTTCATTAGTAAGGATTCATCTATCACACACTCCATTGAGATGCATCATGATTCATAAAATTATTTGAATGTGGTAAGAGAAAAGGAATAATAAAAAATCCAAGTGATATTTGATAGAATACCATCATAGAAGTTAAAATCTTCCAAATTGGGGGAATTTATTTTCAAGGACCCTTTAAAAATTACCATGTAATGATATGAATCACGGTCTATGTGGGTAATTTTTAAATGTGGGTAGAGGAGAAGATACCACTATTAACACATTTTAAGTATTTTGACAATCTATAAAGAAAAATATTTATTCATTAGATTGAATAAACCTATTAATATATAGTTATATGTAAAAAACATCAATAATACTTTCATAAATGGTCTAAGGGAAAGTTATGGGATAGGATAGAACACAAGAGTGCCTTTCCACCAAAAAATTTTATCTATTTGAAAAAACCATGAAACAGATAAAAATGATAACAGAAAAGATATTCAATACTAGTAAGAAGTATTTTACTAGTAAACATGATGATGCAATTGCGGAATATCAAATTTCGTACAAATCACCCAGTGGAACAACTCCTTTTTGTCTTCTCTATAGGAAAACATTTCCTTTTTAACTTGAATTTGATCACCACAAATTATGGGAACTCAATAAGTAAGACATGGATGCTCCAAAGTATTCTAAAAGAAAAATATTAAAATTAGATGAGTTGGAGGTAAACATAAATGACTATTAAAAAAATCCCAAAAATTATAAACTGAAAATAAAAACAATATAAAGGACAAGGAATCATACGATATGTGATCACATTGATTGTTATGATTTGTTTATTAATTTTATTCTAAAATTATTACCTAGAAAAATGAAATCCTAATGAATGATAAAATTTGATGTTGATAAATTTTAACCATATAGAACCATATAAATTCAACGTGGAAATAGAAAACTGTTAATATAATGAAAAAATTATTAAAAACAATAAATAAAATAAGAGTTTATCTTGTATTTTAAATTCAATTGATGTAGGGATATTTCTAAAACTGGACATTAAATGATGATCTTAATAGTATTAAACCAATGTTTTTTTATTAGGAAGTAAAGGATCATTGAAATTATTCAGTTTCACTAATGGTGGATGAATAAATAAGTTTTCCTTGGAATTAAAAATGGAATTTACAAGATAAAATCACATTTTACATAGTAAAATATCACATTTCCAAGAACCATGTTCACAAAAATTACATCATAAATCATAAAATCACTATATAAGTTTTAAATTAGGGATTTTAACCTGTGAATCTATGGTTTATGTCCTCCCTCCTCTATTATTTCCCTATACCCTCTCTCATTCTCCCATTCTTCTGCCACTCCCACTTCCTCTCCCATATTGGCTACTTTCTTTCACTCAACTACACCCTTGAATTAATATCCACCCTCAAATCCCTTGATCTCATCCACTATTTTCACGATGTTGTGAACCATAGGTTGTGACCTTCCTCCTTTTAAGTGTATGGGTCTGGGCACAAATAATCGTATGGCTAATTATCTTCCGAATATATGACTCCACTACCACCTTCACACCACCACCACCACCTGTGGATCCCATCCACATTCCACCCCTTCTGTTTTAGGTTTATAGTTAGAAAACCACAATTCCTAGATGCTTCATAGAATTATCGAATTCATCATTGGATACACTTCAAAACCCCATAGAATAAGATATTCTTAGCCTTGTTTAAGAAAATTCTGATGAATAAAAACCAAAAAAAGTTTGTAGTATAACACATGATCCACGAGGATGAGGATGTTATGGTATAAATCTGATGAATGAAACTGTTGAAAGGTTCTGATGTCCCTGTTGATATTTATTGGGGTTCTCCCTTGTGTTACTGAATAAATTTTATAAGGATTTTATCCACAATAACATCGAGTTGGGAGGCTCTATTTTTCAGAATACTATAGGAAATTTCATGGTTGGATATAAAATTAATTCAATAGGATTCACTATCTATCCAGATTATAGTCACCTATACATTGGACTGAATAAGTCCCATACACCAGGAAATTATATCCCATGACCCTATCATAATTAATGATTCTCCCACCATGAAGTGAACCCAATAATATAAGGTTCCACACTGAGGATTTTCCACCATGATTTAGCTCATGCCTAGATAGAACAGGGTGACACTTAGGGAGCCATCATGAAGATAAATGTGTCTATTCAGGTCAAATCCAACGCTACACCCATGGTGAACTTGGACCCCTGTTTTCTCATAATTTTTATGGTTGGGACCAGTGGAATCAAGAAACACTTATCGGTGGATCCATCATTACTCATATAGATTTGAACCTGGATGTTTCTACACCCTCAAAACCTCTTATCACTCATAACGTTGCAGTCCATAGAGTGTCTTTCTCTATATGATGGGGATGCATCATATGATTGGTGATAATAATGATATGGACCATGTCTATTCCAAGTCAACAAATGAGGCACCTACTCCTCCGGCATCCCAAACCCCATTCCATTCTCACTAGTCATACCACAACTAATAGACCCAAAGCCTCAATGTCATATTATCATATATATGTTCTTTCATACTTATGGGAGGTGATTCATAGACATTAGAACATTATACTATTCTTTATGAAGAACCAAATGAATATATTTGATCACATTAGAATTACATTTGTCGATCACATTCCATTTTCATTAACTGCTCTACTACATCCATACCTCCACCCTCACCCCTCCGACGTTCGTAAAACCGTTAGATTTATCCCAATACCATAAACCATAACACTATCCAACACACCGATAAATATTCCTCATGAGGTCATAGTCCCTACATCATATAATGACTTCTTAGAAAATATTTAATGATGCAATAATGGTCCATCTCTAAAGACAATATCTATGGTTCTATTCAATGATCTAACATATAGATAGATTCCCTCTAAAGGGATCAAGACCTCAACATCTTCATCTTCTAACCCTGTTCCACAATTTATAACCAATCCTATTTCTAGTATAATAACACATATTATGGAATTATAATTCATCATCCCCTTCAACATTGCGTAGGAAACATGTTTGGGAAGATATACCTACTAACCATTAGAGAGGGGACCTCTGTTTTAGATAGTGGTTATTGTTCCCATAAAATTTTGTATTTTAAAAGTATACCATGTCTGATTTGGATCTTAAAGGGTGTTTATACATGTTAATTATAATCCATATCCTTGCATTGTATCATTTATTGTGCGTAATGGAAGGGATATACATTATATCCAATGATGATATCTGATACAGACCTTGTTATTTGTGCATCATGACTTCTATTTCTAGATAACATGCATTATATATCACTTATGAGAGGCATGTTCAGGTTCCATCTATAATTCTCTATGAGGAATTTCCTTGTTCAACAACAATTTAGGGACCACTCCAATAGGATCATCTATGATCATAATAGATAATTTAGTTTCAACTTGAGATATTAAATCAGACCATTTCGTAGGTGGTGAACTGCTTAGAACTAAGGGAAACTACCTCTAGTTCTCACTGGTGGACAAGGATGTATAGACCCAAAGCTTTACATACAAGGAAATTACATTACTTTTGCGGAATAATTAATACATAAAAAAACCAACACTCAAGGACCGTAATAGTATAGTGTCTTTGGAAAATCAGAACATAATCTTCTAATCGTGGTGAATGATCTTCAACATCTCCCATTAAGATCTCACCATTTTTTTTCATACCTAAAACCTTCCATTATATCCTGGGGAAAAGAAAACATAAAAATAGCGAGCTCACATGCTCAGTATGGGTAAACATAGATAACATTGAACAATCCATAATCATTTGAATGAAAAAACTTGAACATAAAATCTAAACATCAAAATCTTGAGCGAAGACATAAATCTTGGAAGTATGTAAGGAATATATCATAAAGGAACATAAATCATGATAAAATATCATGAGAATAAAACATGTAATTATGGAAAACCATTAATCACACGATATAATTTCCATAATATCCAAGGCATTACTGCCAAGGACATCTTAGTGGACAAAGTCCCTTTATGAATCGCGTTCACTCCTCGTTCCAGTACTGTATCACTGAACCAGATTAACTTACCATTCCATCCATGTCTATATCATTGGATATAAATCTTTACCCATCTCATTGGAGAGAGATATAGGTCCCACTGAGATTATAATGATACATTCTTATGTGTTCCACAAGATCATAAATCATACATCATAGCATAACCTGTGTAATAAAAAATGGGATTCTTAAACATCATGCCATCATAACATAAATCATATAAGATAAAAGGACATAATAAAAATAAATCCATCATAACATAATAAAATCAATGTAAAAATAGGGATATAAATAGAACCCTATATTATCTTAGATGGAAAATAATTTTGATAAAACACTTGAACTCGATTATTGAGGAAAATATCCTTTCTACTTCAAAAAAAACTTCCTTTCATAAAATGTCATATAATAATAAAATAAAAGAAGTTGATTAAAAATAAACTTGAAAACCTGTAAAGTAAGCTTCATGGAAATAATGTTCCCAAAATCCATTCATTCCATATAAGTTAAAAAATCTATTCCTCTCGTACATTGGCCGGAAAAGTCAAAATGTACATCGTACGGAAAACGAAAAAAGATTCCCTTCATATCATTTACTAAAAACTCACCGAAAGGTAAATTTTGATTTAAAAAATTGCGGGAGGATAGAAATAATATTACATATTGACGAAACATTGATGTGGATGATAAATATTCCTTAGTAAATTCTGAAGTATAAACAATCTTGGAGAAAAATGAGATTGCGAGATTTTCCCTTACCTTAGGTCCGATATGATTTGTATGTATCCGAACCTCATGTACAATGATTTAAATAATTTCATTGACTTATTAAAGAATAATATTCATTTTTATGATATCATATATTGTTTACTTATGACTTTATATTACTCGTTCTTTTGTAAATTTGATGTAAAAGTAGCAATTTGGGAAAAACCGTTTCATTTATTGTACGTGTTTCGACTTGTTGTACTTGATATTATTACTTATATCCTGATTTACTAAATTATAGAATGGAAAAATGACGTATATTTAGTATATATTCAGAATATATATATATATATATGATAGATCGATAAATGGAATGAAATACACCGTTCATGGAGACGATAGGCCATACGTACGCATGAACGTTGGTTTCGTTTCCTTATTGAATTGAATGGAATTAAGTACATGATATACAAATATATATACATAAATCCAGTATCATTATTATGTCATATATTTTATGATTACTTATTATATATACTTTATAATCATTCATGAATGGTTAACATGGAGAATGAATCTCATCGCGTCGTGGAGACGGTAGTCTGTACGTACGCACGAGCGATGATACCATTCCCTTGATTGTGGAATTGTATTGAAGTGTATGTATAATATATATGAATCAATATCACTTTAAAATAATCATATATAGTTCATTGTTTACACCATTATACCCATCCAGGTATGGTAGTGGTCGAAAACATATTACACCACGGCGTGGAGACGGTATTTCGTACGTACGCATGCGTGGTGATTTCGTTTTCCGTAGGATGGATAGAAGGAGAAATAGGGTTGTTTCATATTTATAATAACATATCAGTATATATGTAATACTTATGTTATTTCTTTATAATGAAACAACTAAAGAAGAGGAAGTAGAAGAAGAATGAAACATGAGAGAATCGGAAGAAGAGATTACCTCTTCTTCGACGCACCTCCTTTAAGCTTCCTCTTAAGGAAGTAGAGTTGGTCTTTTGAAAAGACCAGAACCTCAAGAATGTTTATAGGGAAGTTTATAAGATAAATGGGCAGGTGTTGGCCGAACCTCAATGCTCAAAATTGTGTGAAGAGAAGAGGGAATGGGTTCACTTTTTATAAGGGATGAGAGGGGAACATTTGAAAAAACATAAAATATTATTTTATAATAAAGTCAAATTCGGTTTTTAATATCTCTAAATTGATTTTTTTCTAATATAAGGTGGTTATGGGTCTAAATCCTCTCATCCAATAGATTTTAGATAGGTCTGGGTCATCATATTAACCTTATCGTTTCGTTTTAACTATTTGTTAATTAGATTGACATTTACCATGTCACTTTGTATTTTTCTATTATATAGTTAATAAACATACCATATACATTCAAGAAACCCCCATGTGGTCCATTAATGATACCCCTATCATGATATAAGTATCTTGGCCGAACATTATATTTTTATGAATATAATAACAATTAATAATATAATATTTTTTTTAAAAACTATTTTATGTCAATTGTGACACTATTTGGTAATGGATTGTTGTGAAAATCATAACAGCATGATTAGTTCGAAAAAGGTTAATTAAATAATTATTAACATGTCATATTAACCTAGAAAATCAGTGTAATCCATAAAAAGTCTCAAATTACATTTATTTGGATATTTATAACATCAATTATTTTAATATTTCATTATTTAGGTAATTACTACATCACCATTGTGTCATAAATAACATAAATTATTTAATGTATAAATATTATAAATAAAATACCATTAGGTAGGAAATATTATTATCTTTCAAACGAATATTTATAGTCGAATTTATATTATATATAACCCTATATTAACAATGATTTAGTTATTAAACATTGATTTTAACTATTTTAACTCTTCTTTAAATAAATTAACAATAAATGTCCTAATCTAATCCATGTGGACCAAAATGGTCATATTTTATTCATAAGGTTGTTTTTGGTGGAATTAAGCTTATCCAATAGAATTATGAAATGTGTTAGGGTATTAATAATATCATTTTTACTCTTAATTACCCTATTTACTTTTAACCGTGGTAAATAAAAGTAAAAAGTTACTATTCACCAAAAATTATTTTCATCCCATTGAACCACATTATAGTCCTTGATATTAACTGTGTCTCTCGGATTTTCGAAATTATACTCATAGAAGCGGTAAAATTATGTTTTATGTGAATTTCTAAATTTTTCTAGGAGGTGGGTAAAAGACGGTGAAAAGTTCAATAAAATTTTTATATATCTAAAATTATTATAAAATGACTCCAATTAATTACATTGAACTTATATACGTATTATCTATCATTTTTGACATAAAATAAATTTAAATAAATTATATAATTATTTAAATAAAAAGTCGGTTTTAAATAGTAACCCAATGTTTTCACTATTCATCAAAAATTGGAAGTTTTCAGAAAAATACCAAAAATTCACCCTAGGATAATTTCAATTTTCCTAATCCAACAATAAATTCCATTTTGAATGATGAAATTTATAAAATTTAAAAAAGTGGGTATTACTATTCATAATGGCTAGTTTACATAATATTTTAATAACATATTGTTGTTTACTAAATCATGATATTGCGTAAAACACATGCTATCATGGAAGGTCGTGATTGCCTGTAAATAAAGCCAAGTTAGGGGTGCGTGTAGTGAAATCTCCTTTTGGTGTAGCGTACAACAATACATATCAATGAAATTAAAAATAATATTTTTCATAAAATCTCGGGGTGTTACATTCTACCCCCCTTAAAATGAATTTCACCCTCGAAATTCGTAGGGGTTATAAATGGTTTACTACTTGAATGTTTTTTTCATTGAATCCCACATTTTAAAAAGTAATACCAAAACATGAATTTAAAAGTGAAAGTATTAATTGTAACGGTTACCCAAATTAACTAATCACTGGGTTTCCACATAAAAGAACATATGTGAAAAATGTGGGTATGGAAGAGAAATATAAGCATCAACTTCTGATGAAGAGTGATAGAGGAAATGGCTATTAAAAATCCAACAATCACAAAGCCATAAATTTGTGATGATCTATGGTACCATCTGATTCATTGGATATAAGGACACTAGGACAAAATTTTTTTGTATTCAAGATTATTTCCCTAAAGTTGAAGAATTGTTGAATTAAAAGAAATAATTACTGGATTTTGGTACAATCTTAATGTTTTTTGTTCCTTGAACAATTTCCACATCATCTCATAAATAAATGAAGTTGAATTTGTCTTCCATGAAATGTTAGCAGATCATGCGATAGAATGATAGGTCATTCCATATGTCTCAAACAAAAGGATAGTAAAAGTTATTAAATATACATAAGTCCATATATAGTGAGATTAATCGTATATGGTTCCTAAAATAGACTTATACTTCATATATCAAACTACTTAATGTAATAAAACTAGCTTCTACTACCAGGGACTTCCTGTAGGCCGGTGGTAGGCGATAAAAGCCTGTCGTACTTTAGTTGTGGGTTAGATTCCCACAACCTTGTCTGATGTGATGTGTTTTCGCCCATCCTGCTGGTTGTCCATTTTCTAAAAATACATTTTTATAACATCCGATAAATAATATCGAAAAAATATCTATCCTTATACAATACTAACTTATTTCCAACATAATACATTCCAATCTTTAGGCTTATCTAAAATACTTCTGTCCAAACTCATAATATAAAGAAAACAATTAGTAGAAATGTCATCTACCGAGAATGTGAATACCATCATTTATCCCCAATATATCATACGATATATCTTGTGGGTAACATTACAAATATTTTAATACCTTAATCATGCATTCTCTTGAAAAATAAATACCCAATGAACCTTAGGAAAAACATGAATGCTATCAAAAGTTAACTCATTACACATACCAAAATCCAAAAATTTCTATACACTCAAACAATGATATCACTTTGTCCTTATATCAGTCATGAGCTCATGAATACTATCAGAATTTCATTTTCTCTTTATCACATCATTATGTGCATATCATCTTTTTTCCAATAATATATGAATTAACCTTTCATGGTAACCGATACCATTAAACATATACTTTAGGAAAAACAATAGTGTAACAATTCTTAGATGTGTCTTTATTATATAGTACCATTACCTATACAACATAAGTCTTGATAAACATAAATCATTCCACTACCTTCTTAAACCATTGACCAAGCTTCAACACTTCTTTCATCTCATATATCATTTGTAGTCTCCTCATCATCATCCACATAAATACTACCCATATGACCATGGTGATTCTCTTCATGAAATTTTCCCTTAGGGAATTGGTTTGCATAATGCTCGTACATTTTACATTTAAAACACTTAACCATTGTTGATGTCTTAGAAATACCATTATCCTTTTCCATGGTGTTAACTGAACCTTTTCCTTTATAATTACCATATTTTTGTCCTTCTTTTCCTCACCCAAGGAATCTTCCAGTTCCTTTGAAACATTCTCCCTGATGCCTCTTCCCACATAATTTACATGAGTGTAATTGAATTTTCTTTCCTCTATGATCATCATGAAACTCCATCTTTCTCTTATTAGCTGAGTCGGGAAACTTACCAAAGTTGAGATTATTGATCATATTATGAGATTGTTGATTAGGAATTATAACAATATGTGGTCTTCCATATCCAATTTCATTTGGTTTCTCATGAAGAATATCATTCCATTGTCCATCATATCCCCTATTATCGTGAATCTTCCTGTTTCCAGCCATTTTCAAAAACCCAAAAAGAATAGTACGAGAGGCAAAAATCATGATAGGGAAAGCAACATAATAAAGGGGGAGTACAGTCAATATCTAACATCTTAGGTTAAATTCTATGATCATTACCGTAATTCTAGGACTATAACCTATATATATAGTTATCCTTAGGGACATCCCTAGACATACCTTAGAAATATCTATCGGGATCTCACTATAGTTTGCGCATCCTAGTTTCCAAAGGTAAACTAAACATCTCCTCTGATACCAACTGTATAGACCCAAAACATGACGTACAAGGACATTACATTACTTTTTCTAAATAATTAATACATAACAAAAAACCAACACTCGAGGACCGTAATAGTATAGTGTCTTTGAAAATCAGAACGTAATCTTCTAATCGTGGTGAAAGATCTTCAACATCTACCATAAAGATCTTCCCCTTTTTTCTTACCTAAAACATTTCTTTTTATCTTGGGGAAAATAAGACATAAAAAGGGTGAGCTCAAATGCTCAGTATGGGTAAACATAGATAACATTGAACAATCCATAATCATTTGAATGCAAAAACTTGAACATAAAATCTAAACATCAAAATCATGATCAAAGACATAAATCATGGAAGTATGTGAGGAATATATCATAAAGGAACATCAATCATGATAAAATATCCTGGGACTAAAACATGTAATTGTGGAAAACCATTAATAACAAGATATTATTTCCATAGTAGCCAAGGAATTTCTTCCAAGGCCGTCTTAGTGGACAAAGTCCCTTTCTGAATCGAGTTCACTCCTCGTTCCAGTCATTTATCACTGAACTAGATTAACGTACCATTCCAGCCATGTCTATCTCACGAGATATGAATCTTTACCCAATGCATTGGAGGGATATATAGGTCTCACACATCTTATAATGATACCATTCCTATGTGTGCCACAATATCATAAATCATACATCATAGCATAACCCATGTAATAAAAATGGGATTCTTAAACATCATGCCGTCATAACATAAATCATATAAGATAAAAGGACATCATAAAAATAATTCCATCCTAACATAATCAAATCAATGTAATAATAGGGATAGAAACATAACCCTATATTATCTTAGATGGAAAATAATTTTGTTAAAACACCTGAACTCCATTCTTGATGAAAATATCCTTTCTACTTCAAAAACAATTTCCTTTCTTAAAATGTCATATAATTATAAAATAAATGAATTTGATTAAAAATAAACTTGAAAACATGTAAATAAATATTCATGGAAATAATTTTTTAAAAATCCATTCATGTCGTATAAGTTAAAAGAAGTCATTATTCACGTACTTTGGTCGGAAAAGTCAAAAAGTACCTCGTACGGAAAATGATAAAGGATTCCTTTCATATGATTTACTAAAAACTCACCGAAGGGTAAAATTGGATTGAAAAAATTTTAGGAGGATAGAAATAATATTACATATTGATTAAACATGTATGTGTATGATAAATATTCCCTAGTAAATTCATGATTATAAACAATCTCATATAAAAATGAGATTGCGATATTTCCCCATACCTTAAGTCGGAAATGCTTTGTATGTATCCGAACCTCCTATAAAATGATATAATAATGTCATTGAATTATTAAAGAATCATATTCATTGTTATGATATCATATATTGTTTACTTATAACTTTATATTATCAGTTCTTTTGTAAATTTGATGTAAAAGCAGCGATTTGTGTTAAATCGTTTCATTTATTGTACGTGTTTTGACTTGTTGTTCTAGATATTATTACTTATATCCTGATTTACTTAATTCCAGAATGTTAACAATGACTTATATATAATATATATTCAGCATATACATATATATATGTGATAGATCGATAAATGGAATGAAATACATAGTTCATGGAGACGGCATGCCGTACGTACGCATGAACGCTGTTTTCGTTTCCTTATTGAATTGAATGGAATTAAGTAGATGAAATACATATATATATACATAAATACAGTATAATTATTGTGTAATATATTTAATTATTACTTTTTATATATACTTTATATCCATTCATGAATGGTTAACATGGAGAATGAATCTCATCGCGTCGTGGAGATGGTAATCCGTACGTATGCACGAGCGATGATACCATTCCCATGATTATGGAATAGTATTGAAGTGTATGTATAATATTTAAGAAAAAATATCACTTTAATATAATAATATATAGTTATTTATTTACACCATTATACCCATCTAGGTAAGGTGGTGGTCGAAAACAGATTACACCACAGCGTGGAGAGAGTATTCCGTACGTACGCATGAGCGGTGATTTCGTTTTCCGTAGGATGGATAGTTGGTGAAATACGGTTGTTTCATATTTATAATAACATATCAGTATATATTTAATACTGATGTTATTACTTTATAATGAAACAACTAAATAAGAGGAAGTAGAAGAAGAAATAAACTTGAGAGAATCGGAAGAAGAGATTACCTCTTCTTCGACACACCTCCTTTAAGCTTCCTCTTAAGGAAGTAGAGTTGGTATTTTGAGAATACCAGAACCACCAGAATGTTGATAGGTATGTGGAGAAGGGAAGTGGGCAGGTTTTGTCTGAGCTTCAAGGCTCAAAAGGGTGTGAAGATAAGAGGGATGGGGTTCCCTTTTTATAAGGGACGAGAGGGGCATCTTTGGAAAAACATAAAATATTCTTTTATAATAAATTCATATTCGGTTTTTAATAGATAAAAATTGATTTATTTCTATTATATGGTGGGGATGGGTCTAAATAATCTAAACCAAAAGAGTTTAGACTGTTTTGGGTCATTATATTAACCTTATCTTATAGTTTTAACTCTTAGTTAATTTGATTGACATTTACCATGTCACTTTGTATTTTTATATTATATAGTTATTAAACTTACCATATACATCCAAGAGACCCCCAAGTGGTCCATTAATGATACACCTATCATGATATAAGTATCTTGGCAGATCCGTATATCTTTAGAAATATAATAACAATTAATAATATAATATTTTTTTAGAAAACTATTTTATGTCAATTTTGACACTATTTGGTAACATATTTTTGTGAAAATAATAATAGCATGATTAGTTCAAGAAAAGTTAATTAATTCATTACTAAAATGTCATATTAACCAATAAATTTTTTTTAATTCATAAAAAGTCTAAAATTATATTTATTTGGGTGTTTATAACATCAATTAATTTAATATTTCATTATTTAGGTAATTACTGCATCACCATTGTGTCATAACTAACGTAATTAATTTAATGTCTAAAAATTATAAATAAAATACCATTATGTAGAAAATATTTTTAGATTTATAATTAATATTTATAGTCGAATTTTACTTATTTATAACCATATATTAACAATGATCTAGTTATTAAACTTTGATTTTAACTATTTTAACCCTTCTTTAAATAAATTAATAAAAAATGTTCTAATCTAATCCAAGTGGACCTAAATGGTTATATTTTATTTCTAAGGGTTTTTTTGTCTAATTACACTTATCCAATAGAATTAGGACATGTGTTATGTAATAATAATATCATTTTTACCCTTAATTTTTCTATTTACTTTTAACCGTGGTAATAAAGTAAAAAGTTACTATTCATCAAAATTTATTTTCATCTCATTGAACAACATTTTAGTCCTTGATATTAACCATGTCTGTTGGATTTTCGAAATTCCACTCACAGATGTTGTAAAATTATGTTTTATTTGAATTTCAAAATTCACCTAGGAGGTGGGTAAAAGACGGTAAAAAGTTCAATAAAATTTTTATATATCTAAAATTATTATAAAATGTCTCCAATTAATTAAATTGAACTTATATAGGTATTATATATCAATTTTGACCTGAAATAAATTTAAAAAAATAATTATTTAAATAAAAAGTGGGTTTTTAAATGGTAGCCCAGTATTTCCACTATTCATGAAAAATTAAAAGTTTTCAGAAAAATACCAAAAATTCACCCTAGGATAATTTTGATATACTGAATACAAAAATGAAGTCCATTTTGAATGATAAAATTTATAAAATTTCAAAAAGGGGGTATTACTATTCATAACGGTTAGTTTATATAATATTTTAATAACAAATCGTTGTTTAGTGAAACATGATATTGTGTAAAACACACGCTATCGTGGAAGGTCGCGATTGTGTGTAAAGCAAGCCAAGTCAGGGATGCGTGTAGTGCAAGATCCTTTTGGTGTAGCGTACAACACAAGACATCAATGAAATTAAAAAGAATATTTTTCATAAAATCTCGGGGTGTTACAAAGGACTATTAATTTGATGAACTTATTTGATGGATACCTTTCAATATATATAGATGATGACGTTATTGTTATAAATTTAGGGTGATAAACCCTTATTCATACCTATTTAGTTTTATTTGAGTCTATTCAGTTTATTCTGTTTTTTTATTTTTCTGTAAAAAATATGTTTGATATATCATTTTCATACTCCATTGTATTATGGTCAAAGAGTTTATATGAGATGATATTAAATTTGACACTTTGGTGCCTATACCCATTTTCTACTTCAATTGTTAATATATCATAAGAAATAATCAATTATCTATTATAGGTATGTACTTTTCATACAACATATAAGGTTACATATATTGAAATACACATATAAGGATATTCCCTAGGGAATGACTTTCATTTGAGGGAGTTCTCAATTGCATGAATCTTTCACTCTCTCCATTTCATATGTTTATACTTCCATTTCTATCACCACAACTATGTTGAAAGTATTTCAATTTAATTTTTAGGGTGGTTAATTCGTGACCTTTATTGCATATAAACCTTGATTATTACAATTTCTCTTCACTATAAGGATATTATTCATTATAAGCACTATTTATCATGAAAATCTCACTAGAACCATGTAAATGGAAGATAATTTTTAGATAGAATAAGTTAAACTATATTATTTATTACAATATATACATTTAACATGATTTATGAGTTGAGTAATTTAATTAATATTTTATATTTTTGGAATTATTTTGGATTCACTTACTACAGGTCACTAGAACATGTGTGATTGGTTATTTTTTAATATATTTCCATTCCAAAGAGGTTTCAAAAAATAATTTTTTCAAAAAAATTTCGGATCATATTTATAGTGGGAAACATCAGTCATGTAAACATATCATAACATGAATTAAAATTTTTTCTAGGAATTGAGTTAAAAACATTGTTAACAAGATATAGAAAATTTGATTTTTGGGCCAATTTTTCTTGAGACATACCTATACAATTTTCCTTATTACAATCATGGTTTGGATGAATGGACTTGTAATCACTGATCCACATTAGATAACATTTTTTTCCTTCCAACCTTAATTTTTTAATGAATTTATCTTTTCACGTGAATATCTATGAGTGATTATTCGTTTCTTATGGAAATGGGATGCTTATTATTTTGGTGAATTCTAATGGTATTTTTACAAGATATTCTTGATGTAGTCCACAGTTACATTTGATGTATCTTCATAATTACCAGGTTTCATAAAAATATATGTATAAAAAATTAATATGAATTAAAAAATTATGTGGGTTGTGTAAAAGGAATATCAATAATAATTTTTAAAATAATGATGAATCTCATGGTAGATCATATTTTTTTAGGTTTTTGATATAAGATCTATCTAAAATATGTCATCTGAAAAAAGTGAAAAGGATAAAAAAAGATACATTCTATATAAATTCATGCAATATTTATGGATATTATTTGATATTTGGGGCATTATAAATTCATAAATTTGGAGTACGTTATTCATTACACAATTCTTTATTTTCATTTATTATAATTTAGTGTTTATCCTCCTATTGGATTTTTATTTTTATCAACTACCACCCACCCAATAACTCAGAGCCATGTGGACATTATTTCTAAATCAATCAAAGATTAATTACTATATTTATCGTTAATGGGTGGAGATAATATAATTGATTCATGCCTATGATTAAGAACACATATTCAGGGTATGAGCATAACACCCATTTGATATGACCCATATTGATGATTTAAAATTCATTGTGTGGTACGTTTCAACATGGTTATAGAAATATAATGAATTGTTGAGAATTATTAACTTAGTGTTGAAATAATACGAATATGTAACTTTAATATAAGGCTTGACTAATTTTTATTTCATTAGCTATTTTGGTGGAGAGTAACTTTCTACTAAAACAATGATTTATTTTTATAGTTGTAATTTATTTTTCCTCTTAAAAATAGTTCAATTTGAAATCCTAGTTTAGAGTAATTTCTTATTGTTGAAATGTATTTTTTAATGTGTGGGTGAATTTTTTAATCATAATATATATATATATATATCATTAATTTTGTAATTGTTCATGTTTTATAATTTTATAGTGTGATTTATACAAGAATTTTGAGATAAATATTTAAAAGGGGTGTAGATTGTAAAATATTTCCATTTAGAATATTTTATAATATAAAAAAGTTTATTTCAAAAATACCTTGAGGATGGGAAATTTTAGATCATTTTTAAAATCAAAATATGGCCATAAAAGCTTGTAGAAATAGAATGTACAATGTACAATGTTAGCAGACAAAATTAATTATTTGGGGATCAAATACCATATAAATTTAATTCATGATGTGTTTCAAATATATATAGAAACCCAAATGCTATCATTTATAGGGAAAATTAATAACATATAGTATAAGAGTTTTTTAAATAGAGAGTATAATGAATACATATTATATAAATTATGGTTATGTTTTAAGGTGATTTTGCCAATATATATTTTAGGACCCCCAAATTTTTGAATGGATTCATCTTTCAACAGTTTTATGTTTTTATTAAATAATTATATAATATTTTTAATTCTTAAATATATATAGTGATTATGTTTGAATATATCATGAATAAATTTTGTCATTCCGATGTTTTAGTTACATGTATTTATATATTTTGATCTGTTTGATACTTCTTCTTTAACAATGAAATTTTGTTTCAAGATTAAAATCATCTTAGTTTCTTTTCTAATTGCTTTCTTTGATTATTACACTAAAATGTTGTATGTTTCAATTTTATTTCTTATTCATATGCCTGATTCTACTATTTCCATGCACGATTGATCTTCATTTTGATATGAATAATGTGTAGGGGTAGTATCCTTTAATGGATTTCTATATCAATGTTTAGGTAGTTTATTATCTAGGAAATAATGCTAAAAAATAAAAATATTATTTCATACCCTTGAATAGACTAGAAAATTGGGATTACTAGGGGACACACCTAACCTTATTGAAATGTTAAAATCTATTATCAATGGTTTGATGTATTTCCAACCATTTTATTTTCACAGAATTCATATATAAAGGAAACAAAATCTATCCCAATTAGTCGTTTACTATTTGTGATGATTCAATTTTATAGTCCAAAACAAAATTTGTGATTCTATAATAGCCATAGGGTATAATATAATAGGTCGTACTTTATTATATTTTTGGATATCCTCCACATAGGATCCTATAAA
Organism: Viscum album; assembly: GCA_963277665.1. Taxonomy (NCBI): domain Eukaryota; kingdom Viridiplantae; phylum Streptophyta; class Magnoliopsida; order Santalales; family Viscaceae; genus Viscum; species Viscum album. The sequence continues at coordinate 1,170,978,405 of OY728164.1, forward strand.
TGAATCATAGATCCTTCTTCTACAATCTAATGTTTAAAAAAAATAAAGGATTAAAATTAAACTCACTTTTATTTATTTGAGGAATATATCTCAATGTTCCTATTTCAATGTCACAACCCATTAACATGACTTCCATATGGTATTGACCTAGAAATTCCATTGTTTCTTGTACTTTAAAAGTAGGGATAGTTATGTTTATATAAATAAACATTCATATCAGTCACTAGATGAATTAATTATTCAATGTGAGATTGTCACTATTGAATAACTACCACATTTTTTAAGAAACATATTTTTTTCTTACTAACTCTATTCTACAATGTTTTTACATTCCCCAAAAATTCAATATCTTTGGTGTATAATGATAGTAAATATACAAGGCATCCAGTCCATGAAATGTATTTTTATGGTCAAGATTAATTGAATATATGGGACTTTGAATTAATGACTCTTGAATTATTCTAGAATATTTTAGTTGGATTTAAAGGTAATAAATAGAGTCAGGGATTTGAATGGTAATATAGGTTTTCATTCTTTCTCTTCTTTAAAAATAATATTTTTTTAAATATTTTCAAATTATATTTAATATATCAATGTTCTCTAATTCCTAATATACTTTCTCATTCTAGAATTAATTCCATATTGTATTATCTAATCACTCTATTATATAATTCTCATTCTCCTTTAGTGTTCTTTATATTCAATGGGTGGAATAGAGACAATGATTCAATGTGATTACTTCATTGAAATACCTTATCTTACCTTTCTTATAATTTATTTCTTAATACCATTAATGAAAGAGATTTTCAGTTTATTCCAACATCTACAATTAAAATTTCTATTTTTTATGGTTTCCCGATTCATTGTTAAAGAGTCATTGTATATGATATCTGGTTTGTTAATATAACAGAAACATCAATAGAATCTTTGGCTTTGCAAGATAACATTAAAACATATTTATTAATATATAAAATCCACTCTCCATTGTGGTTGGATACATAGGGGTAAATTTGAGTACTATTTTTGATAAACTGTAAAAATACTTTTCCCCATTTTCCAACATTTTCAAATGATTATTACACTGAGTCATAGATTTATTTTATTTTTTATTCCCTAAAATTAAGATTTATTTTCAAATATATCTATTTTTGTCATACCACTAATTTTAATATTAAAAAATATATTATTTTTGATTCAAGAATTGATTCATTTTTTATCTTTTTAAAATGTTTTAATTAGTTCATTCTTTTATAATTTTTTTTAAAATTGGATATTTTATTGATTATTTTTTAAAGAAAAACACAACACAACATAAATCCATTTCACCATTCTCTCAAAATAATTTTAAATTAGAGGGGTTTCTTAATTTTTTGACTTAATTTCCTGTCAAAATCATTAGATGATTTCATTATCAAAATTAAAAAGAAATATTTTTTAAAAAATATATCTTTTCAATATGTATTTTTTAATCTCTCATGGTAGTCCGGATGAAAAAACATTATGTCATGATAATTTTTTTGATATACAAGTTATATTTTTATAATATCACTAAGCATAAGTAAAATATTTAAACTAACAAAGAAAAAAGATGTCCCATCATGTTATTATTGAATTTTAACGTGATTGTAAGGTGAAGAATGGATTAAAATTTTGTTTATATGTTATTGAGTTCAATAGTATTTACTCAGGCATAAATTCTCTTAAGATATAAAAAATATAAAAATACACAGAAAAAGTAAAAAATAGATATAACGATGCAATTATTGACATGTATTGAAATGAATTTAAGTGTATTACTAAGAATACTTAGGTGTATATCACTACTATTTCTAATAGATTTACATATATTTTAAATGGAGGAAAGCCTCTTGGTGATTCAATTTCAAATGAAGAATCAGTCTAAAATATAATATAGGTTTTACCATGTTGTTGGTATCCAAATATCTCAACAATAAAAGATTATAATTATTTCTAAAATATACCATTTTAGGAACTTATAGGTTCTCTCATGACATACGTGAAGACCATGAATATATTTTTGTAAAAAGATGATAAAGTGGTCCGTAAAACACAAATTAAAATTTTCTTTTAGGTAAATATTGATGAATCATTTGGGAGTGATTCCAATATTACATGAATTTCTATAATGATTGATAAGGACCTGAAAAATATCGGATCCAATTGAATCATCAAAATGAAAATTCATGAATTCGAGGTCTCAACTTGTTGAATAAGAGAAGACATGATTTTATAATAGGAATCATGTGGTTAAAGTCAAATATATCACATAACACGTGTTAAATATTTATTCTATGTTATTTCAAAAATAATTCACTCTCCCAATGATTCAACCATATAAAATTCTAATCATTCCATAACATCATTAAAAAATGAATCCACTATAAATTCTAAATGTAAACTTGAAAATAGTTTTCGTGATCTAATTACTAAACTTCATGTTTAAAAAAATAATGTCAATCATTTTTTTCCAAAAAATAATAATATTTAATAGAAGAGTGGATATTATATTAAAATTAAATCATCAACCAAATTTTGAATGTTTTTAATTACAATTTATTGATGTCATAAATAATTACTCTCATTTTAATAATTCATGATACAATTTAAATAGAAATTTTTTATTCATAAGTTCAATTAAAAAGGGTTATTTTTTTCTTTTCTCAAACAAATATATCCTCTCAAAAATTATACTAGTCTTATTATGTAAATAAATTTATTAGTTTTTTTAATAATTAAATGAATGATTTTAATAAAGCTTATGAATTTATTTTTTAAAAATAAAAGACATAGTAGATCCAAAAAAACTCATCTATCTACTTATATTGAATGATGAAAAACGATTTACAAACATATGTGGAATCCAAATTCCTTATTAGATAACTTCTGAGGAACAATGATTTTGGTACAAAAATCCACAGTTTATTAGTCTTTATTAAAAACTATTAAAACTTGGGAAGATACAGGGAATATAAATAGTGGTTTCATGATATATATGGGTAGGAATCCTTTAACATTCAATCAACATGATGATTTTGATGGAGGACATGGAAACATTGGAGAAGATTCAAAATTAATAATTATAGGTATATGTACAATTATATTATCCAATACTACTATAATTAATGATATTCTATTTGATAATGTATTAGTTTATAATTGGATATGTTTTAGTCAGTTATATTATATTAGTTTCAAATTTATTACAAATATGGTTTTGATTATTTCTAATTCCAAATGAATACATATATTTAATTCATCCTATTTTCAAAATTTCCTTATTATTTATTTAATATACAAATCATGTTAAAATGGTGAGTTTTTAAGTGCCCAAAATAATGATTCATTGATTTAGATATTTCTCCTAGGCCATTTTAATTTTAATTATTTTTTAAACTCAACCACAAACATCTAGTATGAAATTTTATTAAATTTAATTTTAAATATCCCTTATATTGTCATATATTCCATCATGATTAAAAACAATTGTCTTATTTCAAATATAAATAACTTTTTTTTTCAATTTAACAAATCTAGAACTAGTCAACAATAGCATTTTTGGACAAAATCATATTGATAGTATCAGTGGTAAAAATTATCCAATTTTAATTATCATGTTTCGTACAAGATTTATAGGTATTTTATTCTAAGATCGTAAGAATGAGGCTTATAATATCCTTATCAGCATTTCATGGGATGTAAAAAATGAAAAATTGCCTAAACTCTTTTCCCATATATGATAACATGATCGATATTTAGATAACTTATACTTTATTGATTTATTTGTAACATTATAATCATAAAAACATTTCCTCTCCAAGAAGAGACAGAAAATGGGTTACTCAAATTATAAAATAGTACAATCCAATAAATTTATAGGAATTTCAAAAATGATTTTTTATGTACTATATACTTTTAGGATGAGGTGTCTAGTAACAAATAATTTAACCATAACTATTTACTAATAAGACATACCTCAGGGAATACCCCATATGTTTATTATTAAGAAAAAATTCACAAATTTGGATACATTGTAGTCTTTGATTATAATTTAATTATCCTTAATAACATGGATATTCTTGGAAAATTTTACACAAAAAGTTATAGTGAAATATTCCATCAATTTTTAGAGTCTTTTAAATCTTTATGAGTTGTCAATAATGGGACTAAGACCTTATAAGAATAAATTCACCTCAAATTCAATGAGAATCATCCTAAACCACATCTACAAATTGATGATGATGATAAAAAACTATGGTTTACCCCTTATAAACCTAAATAATTTAATATAATTTATGATGATCAAGAATCATCTCTATACCCATTAGAAAATACATGGAAATAAAACAAATATCATCCTCTTGATATTGTTTTTGAATGATTAAAATTTAGATCTCATACAAGATGTTGATTTTTAATGAGTATGAATATCAAACTTTTCTTATGCACCATAAACCATAATAAAAAAGTGAATCTATAAATAATGATTAATGGATACTCAATATGAAATTGGAGATGAATGAATTTTAAAGAAACAACATTTTTACTCTCATGGATTGTCATAATAAAATCGTATTTCATATCCATGTGGATTTTAAAGAGAAATCCAGATGAACAATGAAAATTTATCCATAACAAGCATCAAATTATTGATAGAGGTTGTAGTTTTGAAAAATGAGTTTATTATATTGATTCCTCTTCACCAATTAATTGACCCAAATCCATTCTAATATTATTGAAATTTTTACCTCGTTCTATTTTTAAAAAATTTAAAATGGTTTAAAATGTTATTTTAAATATAAGTATAATTATTAAAAAAATTTATCTACCAAAAATATGGTTTTAAAAATAAAAAGTTTCCAAATAAATTTTCATGTAATACAAGACATTATATTGTTTAAAACAAGACCCATAGGTATGGTATGTGTGGTTACCTAAAATTAATTTATCATATGATTTTAAAATGGAAAAACCTTATTCCCCCATTTTTACTAAAAACATTTAAAATGATTATTTATCATTAAAATATATGTGTAGGATTTTATTTTCGGCTCGAAAAAAGAGAGAACTTTTAATTAATTTTTTGATTTAAGGAATAAAGGGTTTGAAATGAGTTCTATATAAGAACATAAATTCTTCCTTAGTTTTCAAATATCATATAATTTTGATAGAATAATTTAAAACAAATGTAAATATTCAAATGAAAATTTCAGAATGTTTTCCATGGATAATTATAAGGAAAATATAATTCAGATGAGTACAACATCTAATATGAAAATGTATAAATCATTTCATTTAGTTAATAAAAATAATTAGAAAAAAATTATTTTAAAATACATTATATATAAAAATCCTATAAAAAAATATTATTGAGTGAATGAAATTGTTCTTATTTTGAATCCAATATAATAAAATCTCATTTTTGTCCCCTCTAATATTTTTCAAAAAATGAACTAAAAATCCTACATTATTTTATACTACGGAATACCCTAAAAAACATTATTTGTTTCTTCAATGTTGATTTTTGATGATGCAAAAAATATATGAAACATAATAATGGGACTTGACATTTACTAGGAAAATCCATAACCAATTGCTGTATTAAAAAATATCATTGGTAATTATATATCCAGTAAAAAATAAAATTATGAAGGGACTTGTTTAACCCATGTAATTTTAAAGAAACATAATCTCTAGGAATTTGGGATAATACATTCTCCTATCCCTATAATGTTTGGAAAAAAAAGTGGGATAAATGGTTATAGAGACACTATACAACTCTCTCTCACTCTAGTACCCCCTGTTTGAGGTATGTGGCCTTATTTTTTGTATTTTTATGTTTTTAAAGTGCATGGTATTAGTTGGAAAGAGGTTGGGAGTGTTTAGAATGGTTTTGGATGATTTTGGAGGCCTTTAAAGGGGTGAACAGTGTGTGAACGGTTAGTGGAAACCATACGGGTTCTCTAGGAAACTGTGCAGGGGAGAAAGTAGTCTTCGCATGGTCTGCGCACGGTTTTCCAAACCATGTGAGACAACCATGCAGACCCTTGCTCCTGAGGTAGTAGCGTGCACACGATTAGCGCATGGTTTGCCAAACCGTGCTGACTAACCGTGCAACAAATTAAAAATAGGTTTACAAGTTCTGGGCTCCCTCAAGCTTAACATATTTCTCTCCAAACATCAACCCACTCATGGCTCACTTGGGTTCCTCGGTTCTCCATTGGTGGAGGAGCTTTCCTACTCATTTTGGAAGCATTTGGAATATGGTTCTTGGTGTTTTCAAGGTGATTTCTCATAGATAAGTCTCTCCTCTTGGTTTGCTTGTGTTTTCCTCAAGATCAACATCCCTATCTTTCTCGGTTTTCTAGATCTACACTTGTTTTGTGTAGATCTAGGGTTTTCGGTGCCTTGGATGATGTTTTGATGGCTTGTGAATGTTAGGTAAGGGGATCTAGAGAGGTTTTGGTGCTGCATTTTTCAGATTTGAAGTGTGGCTTTTCGGGGGTCGATTTCTCCGGAACCCTATAGGTAGGTGGATTCTCCCCCGATTCCACTTGGTTAGAACTAGTGGTTCATTGTGACAATAAATTTTTGTGCTGAAAATTAATTGTGAATTGTTATTCAAAATTTGTTGGAAATCCATTGGGTGATGTTTTGGGGATTTTTGGAAAAAATGGTGTTTTACGGTGAAATGCTATTCTTGTGGATTTTAAAATGAAGATTTTAAAATGGGATGACATGGTTGATTTGTGAAAATGATTTATGGAAAGGGTTTTCAATAAAAGGGTTGTTTTATGGAAATATTGTTTGTCATGGAAAATGGTTTTCAATAAATGGGTGATTTATTGAAGAGGATTGATATGCAATGGAATAGGTTGATTGCATGTTGTTGTGACCTTGGTGGGTTTATGCTTGGTTTGGTTTGATTGAAATATTGTATGGAAGTGGGTGGGTAGTGTCACTATAAAAAGGGGATGGATAGTGGTTGGAATAACCACCATATGAGTAGTGGTCGAGAAGTACCGCTAGTTGTGAATGGGTGAACGTGTTAGTGAAATTCCCACCGTTTTTATTGTTTGGTGTGAATGGTTGAACGGGTTGGGTAGAAGTCGCACCGTTTTGGTTTTTTTTTGTGCATTTCTTTTGAAGATCTATGTTTTTGTGCTAATGTGTAAATGATGAGATGGATTGTGGCATGTTTGGTTTCCTTTCCCATGGTTTCTTGGTTTGGGTGTGATGGCTTGGTAAGGGAAAGTTTGGATTATAAAAATGGTTTCAATTTGATTTAATTTATATAAACTGTTTTTATATAAATGTGCTAACGATTTTATCATAGTGACATCTATAGGTAAGTCATTTGGAGAAATCCTACTGATTTTTATTACTCACCCTCAACATTGGCACAGTGGTGTCTTTGTAGATGTCATGTACCATGATGTTGGAAGAGCTAAAGAATCAACCTCCTTTAGTGGAGCATTGTGATCACTTGGTGGTGCTTGGATCTTGGAGTTTGGCATGGAGATGTGGTGGTGTCATGACATTTGGTGTTTGGATGTTCAGTTTCTGCAGTGTACTTTGATGTTGTGTGGAAATATCTAGTTTTATTGGTTTTGAGTTGTGTTGTGGAACAACTTGGTTGTCTTTGGGAATGCAAGGATGTGTAATTGAATTGACATGCATCATATAGTGGATGTTAGTGGGTGGCTTGGTTGGTTTTTTCTTAAGGGAAAATCATTCCCCAACTTGATCTTGAAGCCCTTGGCATTTATTACCAGCCTTTGGTATCTTGTGAACGTTGATTAAAGTCAAGTATCCCTAACCACCTCTTTAAGCCTATGAGGTAGGGGTGGGGTGTTACAAGTGGTAACAGTTTGTTCGGTACTTTGTAGTTTATTCTCGTATTTGATGTTGACATTTGTTGTGTTAAATTCCTTGAGTCGAGATGGTAGCAAGGCATAGGAATGTCAGAACATGGAATTTATAGCTTAAAAGGATGTAGATATCCTTATTATGCTGAAATTCAAGTGACCAAGGAGTTGGGTACATAAGTATTTTGGAGACACTTATAGGCATTTGATATCTCATTTTAGTGGGTGTAGCCAATGCGATGAGCAGGGCATGCAGGGTAGAAATGAATTCCTACTAGGATGTATATTTGATTGGTGTATAATGATCTATGGGCTGAATTGAGAAATGGTTTCTCTGTGAAACTGTAACATGAATAAAATTTATATTTTGAAAATGGTATGATTTTCAAAATGGTGAAACATGGGAAATGTGAACTTCTAGAAAGCCTTGTTGTGAACGTTCTGTGTAATGTTATTTGAAATGGGATTTCGGGATGTCTACAAATATGAGACTCATGGTTGTTTGTTTTCTGTTTATAGAAATGGCACCGGGTAGGCCTCGTACAGACCAACCAGAGGAGGTTGCTAAGAATGTGGTAGCACCTCAGCCTCAGGTGAACCAATAGTTAGTGCAAAGCATATTGAATGCATTCCAAGCTGTGGAAAGTGGAAATAAAATGGGTGAACCAAGGCATGTGGATCCTGAGGTTCAGTTTCAAAAGCCGAATCCACTCAACTTCAGGGTTGATTCAGAGCCAGAGAAGGAAGAAGCATGGTTGAATAGAATGAAAAAGATCTTTGAGTTCTTGGGAATTCAGGTAGAGTTAAAAGTGAATATCACCGTGTATATATTGGAAGATTTTACCCTTCAGTGGTGGTAGTTGGTAGTCCAAGCTGGCACTGACCAGGGTATGTTGTGGGAACACATTGAGTTATTGTCTAATAAACAATTATACCCACATACATTCAGAATTTAGCATTTGGAAAATTTCTTTAGTTCGAAGCAAGAGCTTATGTCTTTGATAGAGTATGAAGCTAATTTTATGATCTTAGAGAGGTTTGCTCCCGGGGTGGGGGGTAGCACGTCGTTGAAGGCAAGGATCATTGAAGTAGGGTTATGGAAAGAAATCCATTCAAAGATAGAGGTGTTGTGTATAGATGATTACACAGAGATGGTGAATAGAGACTCAATGGATGAGCGGGATCTATTGGGAGATCCGGGCATTGGAAGCATGGTTGAACCCATAGGGAAAAGTAGGAACTATAACACTGGGTTCAAGCGGAAGAGGGACACATATTACTAGCGTGGGAATATGGAATATAATCTGACGTAAGGATTGATAAATCTTCCTATGAATCCCCAGAGGAAGTCAGGATGTTTACAGTGTGGTTCTACGTGCCACATCAAGCAGGATTGTATGGCACAACCACGATCATGTCATAATTGTATGCATATGGGGAATCTACAGCGTTATCGTAGGAATACTCCAAAGTCGGGTGCACGTGACACTCCTCAGGGATCTTAGATGTCGTATGCTTCAACGGGACGGAGACAGCTGCACACCCCTTGTCAGTAGATAAATGTGGGTAATGGTGATTCCCAAAATACCATGACTCCTTAATAGGGAAATAAATAGAAGAGTGTTGTAAGAAAACATGTGTTTGGAGATGAGCAGGTTGTGGTGGATGATTAGTCGGGACCATACATTATGCGAGGTACTATTCTTTTAAATTCTACCTTGATGCAAGTGCTGTTTGATATGGGTGCTTTGCACTCTTTTATTGCTGCATGTGTGGTTGATTTGCTTGGTTTAAGGGTAAAAATGATGCCCTTGGTTTTGAAACATCAATATCCTCTGGGTCAAAGAGAGTGTCAAGCCTTCTTGTGTAGAGAATTTTGTATCATTGTGGGAGAAGTAGAGAAAGTGTGGAATTTCTCAATGCCTGAGATGGATGGGTATGATGTAATCATGGGAATGGATTGGCTGGTGGATTTTAAGGTCCACATCCATTTTGATGCGTGAAAAATTTCTTTTACAACACACAATGGGGTTAGACATCTCTTTATTGGAGATAAGCATGAAAGGGAGGGTGCAACGGGTTTGTTGGCACCAGCAGTGGGTTCTTTATCGTATCAGTTGGCGGTTTTTTCATTGGAATCGGTAAAGGGGGTTGAGAAAACTATTATTCTAGTAGTGGTAGATCAGTTCATGGATGTTTTTCCTGAAGAATTATCTGGGTTACCTCCCATAAGATAAGTGGAGTTTACGATTAATCTCATTCTGGGGACCAGTCTTATCTCACTTCCCTCTTATTGGATGGAACTAGCTGAATTGCGGGAATTGAAAATCAAGTTGGATGAGTTAGAAAACAATGGAATTATCCATCCTAGCACGTCTCTATAGGAAGCGCCTGTGTTTTTTGTGAAAAAGTCATATGGAACATTTAATCTCTATGTTGATTATCATAGACTTAACCAATTTACGATAAAGAATAGATATCCACATCCAAGAATTAATGATTTGTTTGACCAGTTGAGGGGAGCCCAGTGGTTCTCCAAGATCGACCTGAGGTCGGGATATCATTAATTGTAGGTGAGGAAGGAGGATATTCATAAAACAACTTTCAGATGTAGATATGGCCATTATGAATATGTGGTTATGCCCTTTGGTCTAATGAATTCACTAGTGGTGTTTATGTCATTCATGAATCATATATTTCAGAGATATATGGATTCATTTGTGGTGGTGTTTGTAGACAATATTCTGGTGTATTCAAAGACAAGGGTGGAGAATGAGAAGAACTTGGATATAGTGCTGGGGATCTTGAAGGATCTTCGGTTGTATGAAAAAATTTCCAAAGTGTGACATTTGGATACAGGAAGTTCATTTTCTTGGCCATGTGATTTCTGAAAGAGGTGTTTTAGTGGATCCAGAAAAGATAGAGGTTGTTGCCTCGTGGAAACCGCCAAAGAATGTGTTTGAGATACAGAGTTTTCCTGGTCTAGCTGGGTATTATCGGAATTTTGTTCGTGATTTTTCACATTTGGCTTCGCTGATGAAAGCTTTGACAATAATGGATGTTCCATTAGAGAGGAATGAACAATGTCAGTAGTGTTTTAAAGAGCTAAATGGTCGCCTCACATCAGCACCATTCTTGGTTTTTCCAGAACTAGGAAAATGGTACGCGGTGTATTGTGATGAATCGGGATTAGGGTTGGTGTGCGTTCTCATGCAAGGGAATATTGTGGTTTCATATGGCTCACGGTAGTTGATAGTCCATGTGAAGAACTACCCAACTCATGATTTGGAGTTGGCAGTAATGGTTCATGGTTTGAAAGTGTGGCATAATTATCTCTTCGGTGAGAATTTCATGGTATATGAAGATCATAAGAGATTGAGACACATTTTTTCACAATGGGATTTGAACTGGAGGCAAAGGAGTTGGATGTAATATCTCCAGATGTTTGATTTTGACTTGATGTACACACCGGGTAAGGGAAATTCGGTGTCGGATGCATTAAGTGGAAAATCATATGCTCAGGTGATGAAATGGACAACAGACCAGTGGGAGTTGATGTCAGTTATAGTCGATATTCAGTTGAAATATGAGGACCAGGGTGATAGAGAGGTCTTCTTTCCGGTTGTGTTGATTCCTGACTTGGTTGTCCTGGTTAGAGAGGAACAGATATCTGATGCTGAGTGTGTGACCAAGTGGTTGAGACTCAATGGTGTGGTGACAACTGAGGGTTGGAAACTGAATGCAGATTCAGTTTTTTGTTTTCGGAATCAGATGGTTATACCAGTTGCTTGTTAGGAGGATATTCTCAGAGAGTATCATCATTCCTGGTGGGCTGTCCATCTTGGAATTCAGAAAATGTATAAAGCGTTGAAAGCGCTGTTCTGGTCAACTGGCATGTAGAAAAAGTGGTTGAGTGTGTTTTGAGATGCTTGACTTGTCAGCAAGTCAAGGGAGAGTGTCAGAGGCCAGCAGGAATGTTTCAATCTTAAACAATCCCTATTTAGATGTTGGAACAGATGACGATGGATTTTGTTACAGGTCTACCATGAACGGTCTGAAATCATGATATCATTTGGGTGATAGTGGATCGACTAACGAAGTCGACCCATTTCATTCCAATTCGTGAATCTCATATGGTGGAAGATCTGTCCAAAATCTATATCCGGGAGGTGGTAGAGAGGCATGGTGTTCCAATTATTATTGTATCAGATATTGATCCAAGGATTACATCTCATTTCTGGAAATCCTTAGAGCAAGACCTTAGAACTAATTTTACCATGAGTACGACATATCACCCTTATATGGATGGTCAATCCGAGAAGAAAATACAAACTCTGGAGGATATGTTGCATGCTTTTTTCATGGATTTTTGTGGATATTGGGAGGATCACATGTCGTTGGATGATTTCTCGTAAAATAACAGTTATCAAGCATCCATACAGATCGCTCTGTTTGAAGCATTTTATGGGCGGCCATATAGTTCTACACTATGTTGGGTGGCAACTCGTTAGTCCTCGATGGTTGGATGGAGCCTCGTCAAGGAGACTATAGAGAAGATCAAGTTGATCAAGAAGAGAATGGAGACGGCTCAATGTCGTCAAAAATCATATGCGGATCATCATCGACGACCATTGTCGTTCAAGGTGATAGGTCATGTGTTCTTGAGGATCTCTCGTAGGTTGGGACATCGTCAGTTTGGGAAGCAGAGAATGTTATCTTCAAGCTATATTGAACCTTTTGAGATTCTTGAGCGGGTTGGAGAGGTGTCTTAGCCTTTGGATTTTTCACCACGGTTTAGTGTGGTGCAAAATGTGTTTCATGTATCGCAGTTAAAAAATCATCTGCCGGATCGTGACCATGTGATTCGATGGAATCATGTTGAGCTAGAACCGGATGATTCATTGGTGCACATGTCAGTGAGAGTTTTGGTTGGAAATAGAATGTCTTGCATGTTAAAAGCATCAGTTTAGTCTATGTTTTTTGGCAACATGGTCATATTCAAGAGGAGACTTGGGTGTGGGAGACAGAAATGGTCGAGCAGTGGCCCGAGCTCTTTTGGCAAAGGGCAGGTTCACTACATTCCAAGGACGGAATGTCCAATGGTGGATAGAATGTAGTACCAATGGTTTTAGGTATGTGGCCTTTTTTATGAAGTTTTATGCTTTTAATGTGAATGTGATGAGTTGGGAAGAGGTTGCGAGTGTTTGGAATGGTTTTAGATGAGTTTGGAGGCCTTTAAACGGGTGCACGGTTTGAGCACGGTTAGTGGAAACCAAGAGGGTTATCCAGAAAACCGTGTAGGGGAGACTGTAGGCTTCACACAACCTACTCACGGTTTTCCAAACTGTGCGAGGAAACCATGCAGACCCTTCCTCCCAAGGCAGTAGTGTCCACACAGTTAGCACACGGTTTTCCAAACTGTGCGGACTAACCGCGCGACTACTTAAAAATAGGGTTATAAGATCTGGGATCCCTCTATCTTAACCTATTTCACCCCAAAATTTCTCCCACTCGTGTGTCACTCGGGTTATACAGTTCTCAGGGGGTGGAAGAGTTTTCCCACTCATTTTGGAAGCATTTTGAAGAGGGTTCTTGGTGTTTTGAAGTTGATTGTTCCTGGGTAAGTCTCTCCTCTTGGTTTCCTCGTGTTTTCCTCTAGATCTAAATCCCTATATTTCTTGGATTCCTAGATATACACTTTTTGTTTGTACATATAGATGTGTGGTTGTCGTGGATGATTTTATGAAGGATTGTGAATGATAGGGAATGGGATCTAGAGAGGTTTTGGTGGGGTATTCGCCGTATTAGAGGCGCAGTTGTTCGAGGGTCGATTTCTCGGGAACCCTAAAGGTAGGTGGTTTCTCTCTTGACTCCACATGGTTATAAATAGTGGTAATTTATTGTAATTAATTGTTGTACTAAAAATTAATTATGAATTGTTATGTGAAATTGGATGGAAATCACTTGGGTGATGTTTTGGGGATTTTTTGGAAAAACAGTTTTTTACAGTGAAATGTTATTCATGTGGATTTTAAAATGAAGATTTTAAAATGGGATGACATGGTTGATTTGTGAAAATGATTTATTGATAGAATTTTCAATAGAAGTGTTGTTTTATTGAAATTTTGTTTGGCATGTAAAATGGTTTTCAATAAATGGGTGATTTATTGAAATGGATTGATATGCAATTGAATTGGTTGATTTCATATTTTTGTGGCCTTGGTGGGTTTATGCTTTGCTTGGTTTGATTGAAATGTTTTATAGAAGTGTGTGGGAATTATCATTATAAAAATTGGATGGATAGTTGTTGGAAGAACCACCATATGAGTGGTGGTCGGGATGTTCCGCTAGTTGTGAATGGGTGAACGGTTTTGGCGGAAGTCCCACTGTTTTGATTGTTTTGTGTGAATGGGTGAATGGGTTGGGTGGAAATCCCATCATTTTGGTTGTTAGTTGTGCATTGTTTTGAAAGATGTAAGTTTTTGTTATAACGTGTAAATGATGAGATGGATTTCCCCATGTTTGGTTGGCTTTCCCTTGGTTTCTTGGTTTAAGTGTGATGTCTTGGTAAGGGAATGTTTGGATTATGAAAATGGTTTCACTTTTGATTTAATTTATATAAACTATTTCATATAAATTTGATAATGGTTTTATCCTAGTTGCGTGTGTAGGGAAGTCATTTGTGGTAATCGTACTGAGTTTCAGTAATCTCCCCCTGCTTTGGAACTATGGTGTCTTTACAGATGTCATGTACCGTGACATGGGAAAATGTAAGGCATCACCCTCCTTTAGTGAAGCATTGTGATCCCTTAGTGGAGCTTGGAGCTTGGATCATGGCATGGAGCTGTTGTGGTGTCATGGCTTGTGGTGTTTGGTTGTTTAGTTTCCGTAGTGTACTCTGATGTTGTGTGGACATGTCTAGTTGTATAGTTTTTTAGTTGTGTTTTGGAACAACTTGGTTGTCTCTTAGGAATGGATGGTTGGGTAATTGAATTGACATGAATCATATAGTGGCTGTTAGTGGATGGTTTGGTTGGTTTTGTCTTCAGAGAAAATTGTTCCCCAACTTGATCTTGATGCCCTCGACATTTATTTCTAGCCTTTGGTGTCTTGGGAACGTCGCTTAAGGCCAAGTAGCCCTCACCGCCTCCTCAAGCCAATGAGGTAGGGGCAGGTTGTTACACTCACTATGAACATTGATTTGAGACACAATTTTCTACAAGATATCTTTCAAAATGAAAACAATTTTTTATTGAGTTTTTACAAGAAATAAAATTTTAGATATCATCAATTCAATACCTTTTGTTGATCTATTTGAATTCATCAATTTTTAGTTCTATAAGATTAACATGCGATACTTTTCATATGAATGTTTTATATATTTATAATTTTCTAATATTTTAAAATATACATTGAAAATAGTTTTTAAAATTTTATTTCAAAAATAATTGTGTCAGTCATATGTTATTCAAAAAAATTCATAATTATTGAAAAGTGATGTGAGTATAATAAATCTATAAAACAAGTACTATATAGATAAAGGAGGTGGACGTGGTTCTGGAAGAGACGATCCTTTGTATTTATACTGAATTTTTTTTATTGTGTTTCTTAAAACATTCTCCATCCTACGAATATTGAGCGGGCCTTGTTGTACAGCTGTTCTAAAATTACTATGGAATTTATTGTAATTTAGCAATACAAACATTATATTTAAATATTATTGGGATAATATTTCATAATATTTAACATTTATGTTGTTTAGTTAATATTTTATATTTTAATTGTTATGATCCCTAAAGGTTTTTGATGAATTAATTCATTGGGATCTGATTATTTTAATACTAAAATGATCTAATGTGATATTTTTTCCAAAAAAATTCCAAAATTAAATTATTATTGAGTTTTTAAAATAAATTAACTTTGGTTTCCTATAAAAACTATTTAATATTATTATTTTAACTATTAAACTCTTCTTAATTTTTTATAAAATCTTCTTCAGTTTTCAGATATTCATCTTTAAAAAAACATTATTTTCATTTCTTTTTATAGAATATTCATGATGATAATCATAGATAAATGTTTTAATCTCTTTATTATAAGACCACATACATACATAAATACATAAATACATACATACATAATACATACATACACACATACATACACAAACACACACACACACACACACACACACACAGAGACATACATACATACATACATACATACATACATATATATATATATATAGTTTCATAATCACGAGGGGGGGTAAATATTTGGTTTTATAACTAAAATATCACTATTATCCTCTATCAGTCCAAGGGGAATTTAATTGTGGGGTTAATATATTTCCTAAAAGGATATAAAATTCATTCTAGTATGGAATATATTTCATTCTTTCCTCTTATTTAATTTATTTATTGTTAAAAAAAATTTATCATAAAAAGTTGGTGGATTGTTTTGGTTCTCACTAGAAATTGATTTTAATGATCACAAACAATAATAATGTGTTAATTATTTTATCTTATGGGGTGTAAAACAATCATGATTTCATTAGGAGAAATATTTTTAAAGAGTAAATATTTGATTCACAAGAATCCTAGAATAAGGACTACACTCTATCACTTTGTACCACATCATAGATGGGAATAAAATTACAAAATATTTGATGACCCTTATGAAAATCCACCCTCATTCCAATACCATTATGAAATATTAAGGATATTTGTAGCCCAATTACATAGTTCATGATATTTTTTGGTTTCCCTTATATAGATCAAGTACTAAAATTTATCCCTTAGTTTCTTGCCACAACCTAGATTTTTCAAATCACATTGCGAGATATAATGTGGAAATGCCAACATTCACAACATATGAAAAATATAAATATCAAATAGCTCCATTAGATCCACTCCATTTATTATGATCTACACTATAATGTTTTCATTATAGTATTTTTTCATGAAACAAATAGTGGTTACTCCAAAACTACCTCATAATTGGAAGGAACACAAAATCTTAATTCTTGAATCCATGTCGATGTGTCTTTCCAAATGTCATAATTTCCTTCTAATTGACATAGATTGGAAGAAAACATCACTATAAGTAATTAAAATCCTGAAATTTTACACTTCCAAAATCATTTAAACATGGACATCATTTAAATGAAGAATATTTAACAATTATAGTCTATTTTAGTAGAATCAAATTATATAAACTAAGGATTATGGTGGCCTAGAAATCTATATCAACATAGTTTATCTTTAATCAATGACATCAATTTGACAATAATAATTTAAATTTTTTCATGCTCTCAAATCTATCAAAATAAAAATCTTCTTTCCCATTATATATGGTTTAAAAAGAAATTATATTCCAATACACTATTATATAACATTCCTTCCCACATAGAGTTGGTTATATTATTTGGTGGAATTTAAAGAAAATATTCATGCTAATATTTCATATGATTGTCCTTTCTTAACATTTCAACTAAATTTTTTCTAAAAACCTTAAATGAAAGGGACCATAGTTTCCATAAACTTTTCATTAAAAAGGAAATGTAATATTATTTTGGGGTATCAATATTCACTATTAAAGATCAAGTGTACATTGTATCTCATTTCACACTATAACATAAAATGAATGGAATAGTTTCTGAAGCAAGAAAACCATTAAATAAAAAGTTATAATACATTAAAATTTCATGATATTGTGGTGGGAGAAATATGGATATATTTGGGAACTATTTTCAGTCATCATTAGAAAATATATACACTCATAATTTTACACACTTTAAATTATAAATATATATATTTTTTATTTTTATATTCAGCAATAAATGTTTTATTTTTATATCACTATTCATTTTTATTTTTAATTATTTTATTCAATATATTTATGTTGTTTCTCTTGGAATTTAATTATTTTATGGAATATTTAAATAAGATTAAATTTCATCATTATTTTATAAGCGTCCTTTTATAGATGTATTGTATTTCCTAAAATTTTAATGTTATACTCACCAACTACTTTCCATTTCCTTATCTCTAACCAACCTTGTATGATCAATTTTTTTATCAGGTTTTTAAATGCTTCTAAACTATTTACTCATAAACATTGCGATCATTGTACTCTATACCATAATAATAATATGTCCTTAGAAAATTTGATACTACTTTTGGTTCTTTTAATTTTCCATATTTTATGGTTTGTACTCAACTAAAGGTGGGAATCCTTTAGTAGGCTTTTCTTGAATTTAATTTGGTAACATTCTCAACATTATCATCATGTCGGGACCATACGTTCATTTCAAATAGAAAAATACTATCATAATATTCTTCAAATACACTTTGATGAAAAGTCAACGAACCATAAAATTTAAAATTTTCCCCATTTCATTGACCACATTGAGAAATTGATATAAGTTAAGTGCATTTACATGATTTATCTTTAGTACTATTATATTCTAATTCAGGTTAATGAATAAAATATATTTATGATCAATTTTTTGATTAGGTAGATTCTCCATCAATATATTTTCATATTTTTGTAATATCCATCAATATAATAGTCTACACGGCCTGTATCGGATTTATATTTCACCAATAAATAAACTAATTTGTCATTTTATTAAAGGATGAAATTTTTATTTTATTTATTAATAGAAGATTAGATTATGTGTCCGCATTGAATTTTATGTTAGAATCATATGATAAAAATTTCATTAATATATATTTTTATAGTTTATATATTAGATCAAATAAGTGATGATATAATGGTATATGGTGTCCGAAAAAATAATTTTAGAGGACCAGGAGAAGGTGTAATCCATTATATCTTAGGAATATCCATGGAATTTCATTAAGATAGGTAATTACTATATTTAATTTAATAATCCCTATAATGTGGGAAATATTCCATGATTTTTGTAACTCATTTATCCATTCTTATTTATAATGGAGTGAAATTTCCATAAAACTCTAAATGAATGGTATAAATTACTGATTTATAGATATATCTTACAACGGGTCGAGTTATTAATTGGTTTTAGGTGAGTGTGGGATGTTGCATATATTATAGATCATAATGATGTGGGGTAGGTTATTTTCACTAGGAATATATTTTTTCATCACTTTTAAATATTTCTAGTTGTGTCCCAATGAATATAACTATATCACCCAAGCTCTAGAATTTTTATCTTATATGAATAAGATTAAATATTTAGAAAAATTATATTTTTATTTAAATTTAAATTGTGTATAATAACCATATTTGTATATGGAAAATTTTATTTTTTAAAAATATAAATCTTAATTAAAGGAAACGGGTTAAATATCATCATGAGTTTGATATAATGCTCCATAAACACCTGTTAATGGAAATTCGGTCATTAATGTACTTCATTTTAAACCTCCATAATAATCATTCATGGGTTTTAGTGGTGACTAGATAATATTTTTTATTTTTAAAAAAAATTAATTTTGATAGTAAAAATGGAGAAAGAAAGGATATTTTATCTAGCTTTGAAATAAAAACCCCTATTCTTGAATTAATTCATGTGTAAAAACAATATGTTATCAAATTATAGTTTAAAATACAATTCCTTATTGTTAGGGAGTTCACTCATGATTATATTCATTTTTTAAGAGGAATTTTATATTACCAAAATCATTATTTATTCCATAAAAATTATTGAAGTAAATTATATAAGATAATTATCGTCCATCATGGATTTTTTATAATGGATCTACCACATGTAAAATATAATTTTTTGAAATATATATTTCATGAAATAATAAGTGATGTAATGAAAATTGTATATTCATTCTATACATTTCAGTAACTAATGATGGACCATAAATTATCCTCTGAAATACATAATCCAATACCTACTTTTACATGAAAATGGGTTATCATAACATTTTACATAATAATTTTTATAACTCATTCCCATTGAATACTGAATTCTATTTGGATTTTCATATATTATATTACCAAATAATCCCAATTTATTATTATAAAGTATAATATTAGAGTAATTTAGCTTTTAATAAGGTAAAAATGATAAAGTTATGTTTCTTGGAGCATAGTAAACAATATTTTTGATAGATATAAAAAATATCCCACATAAATTATGAAATGACATCAAAAGGCTATGGTTAGTCATATATATATCATGGATATTATTTTTATCCTTAGATGGATGGTACTGCAAAAAGTGTGATTGAAATTATATAGTATATCTTATGTTACTACATTATATTGTTTTTAAAATCCTTAGGTAACGAGTTTTCATTGATTGAGTTTTCATACATATACAATTACTGATATTTAAATAACATTTCTTTATTAAATACTTTTATGGTTATCCTTGATGATATCACATATGATAGAATGAGATTACTGGAATGAAATTGTAATAATTGAGCATTAATGAAGATTTTTTAGTTAATAATTAGCTAAATTCTAAAAATTTAGATATTGATCAGAGTCCTTGGAATTTCTATTGTTATCGTAGTTATAGAAAATTGAAATTAATAAGTGGTGATCAAGTATATTTAAAGATTCTACCTATATAGGACATCGATGATAGATAACTCATATAGAATTTTTTCCAAGATATTTTGATCTAATTTTTATTTTGGAATAATTTGGAAATATTTCTTACACATTGTATCATTTTACTCATTAAGATTACATTCATGATGTCATCTAATTTTTTAAATTAATGAATTATCTCCCTAATCCTTCATATTTTGTGAAATTGATGATCTAGGATTTTAAACCCATTATATCTATTTTGGAAAAACCTAAACATATTTTAGATCATCTAGATAATTTTATATTGGGAAAATATATTCATTTTTATTATACTATTTGGAAACACATTAATTATATCCACGAGATATGGTAATAAAAGACATTTATGGTTCATAATTCGTCTAATAATATTCACGAAAAAAATCTTTTTATGGAAATTAGTTTGGAATAATTTAATAAATTATGGATGAAATATTACTCTAAAATATTATTTTAATATTAAAACATTATTATAAATTTATATCTTTAATTTGTAATCATTATTTTAGTCATAAATTTTTGTGTTTTTGGTGTAGTTCTCCAGAGAAAATTAGTATGAATCACAACCATTTAATAATCCCATACAAATAAATGGTAATAAATTAGTGTTCCAATTTTTGTGCAATTGGTTTTAGGAGAAAAATTCCATTTCACCATTTCCCTTAATATTTTCTATATATAATATTAAACAATAAAAAAAATTGATTATTAAATTTTTATTTAAATGGTAGTAGTACTAACATTCTCCTATATTATCCTTAAACCAACCCTCCGTCTCCATACAGTCAATAACCCTAATAGTGACACCTATTATACTAATTACCAAAGAAAATCATCCCTAATGTCGGCTATCAACCAACATAATGGAATCATGATGCCCCCATTGAACATTGTTTTTCATATTCTTCCAATTATAATTATCTAAACATCCATATAGTTTAATGGTTTCATATTATAGGAATTTTATATTTGGTTTATCATTTTTTGGGCTCTTAGATTTTTCAAAATATCTATTCCTTTTCTCCAATAGTTTAATTAAATCACTTTTTAGTTGTAAAATCATTTTTCAATAGGTTAATTTATTTGTATCCCTTTTAGTTGTGAACTATGAATTCTTGATGATTTTGAATGTATATATATGATATGTAATATATTTTATGATTCTTATAATGACTTATACATATTATAATGTCATTCATATATGGAATCTAAAATTATGTAAGTATATATATAATATTGAATACAATCTTTCAGTTTTTTATTTTTTAATACACAATAATTTTTCATTAATATTCCTTATAAATATATTTAATGATTTATTGGTAAATATATTATGGTTTTTTGGAAAATAATGTATAATGTGTAATAATAATGAATTATTGAATGAATTTTTGTGATGACAGGTTGTATTAATAATTAAATCCATTTATTTGAGATATTTTTTATTTGATATCGTTTAAACTAAGTGAAATCCTAATACTTGTACCACATTCATATTATCTGAATACCAAACCTAGTGGATGATAACAAACATAAACTAGCACATGAAGAAAATTAGATTATTGTAACATGATTTTAAATAGGTCACATAATATTAGATCTTGTGCCACATGAAGAGTGCAGAGTGACCTTTCTTATTATTTCTTACACACATTTGGATAATTATAGTATATTAAAATTATCCTAGTTCCCCCATAACTTAGTCCTTGTGTTTTACCTTAATTCTTGCTTGATTTCTATTAATTATTGTTTTTAAATATAAACTTTTATTATTAACTACATTTCATTTTATGTTAACTAATCAATTAATTTTAGTATAATATTATTCTATAGAATTACTAGATCATGATAATTTAGTTACAAAAAGTGAAATAGTATTCATATATTATAGTTAAAAATTTCATTGAATGGTTTATTTAATATATGTTAAAGATAGAGTGTATGGTGGAATATTATTGGGAACATTATTACCACACCTTATGTGCTCCTATATATAACTGGTAGACCATTTTTTTTACAAATAAAAATAAATTTTAAGATGCACTATGATATAGATGCTTCATATTTCTTTTAATTTGGAATTAGAGGAGGTTCATAGATTGGGGTTTTCCTCTTATATCATAATGATAGTTACATGTGGATTAAAATTATTAATTTTTTTTGTACCTAATATATGAACGCATCATAAATAAATCAGGTCAACAAAACTATTTATCTATTTCTTAGAATCCTATATATTTGTAATAAGGTATCATTTTATTATAATGATTGTTTTGTTTTTAAAAAATGTGTTATGATTCATTTTATTAGATTTCTTACTTCTTTGAAAAAAATAGGTAATTATTTAATTTCACAATAATATATTAGGACTACATGACTAACCATTATTTCAGATACATATGTTGGATTCTTTAAATGAACCCTATAATTATTTTATAGTAGCATATGGAACTCATTACCAGTATATTTCAATTGAATTGTAAAAATGTTTTCTATCATTGATTAATTAGGAATGCACCATATATATTTTTGAAACAAGACCCAATTAATATGGATAGTTTATCTGGTCTAGTTTACTATAGGTAAAAAAAATCTCATTTATTAATAAAGATAATTTAATATTAATAAAGATAATTTAATGTGTTAGAGAAACCCATTCGTAAATCAAATAAAGATGAATCAGTTTTGAAAAAAAATCTACAGAGATATAATTAAAATATGAAGGAATAAGTTGATATTTTTATAGACATTGATTTGTCCATGATTCATATTTTTATTTTAAAAATTATGAAAAAGTGGTTGAAATGATGAAAAATAACCTAAAATGTATTTATCATAAATAAAACCTGAATGTGAGGATGGATGTTTTAATAGAATTTTTTAGATATGATATTATTTATAAAAAATTGACTCCACATTTATATAAAACTATTAGGTATACCAATGAAATGTATTTATTTGGGTAACCTATAAAAATTATTATTTTTTAAAACATAACACTACATTGAATTTTATAGATTTTTTTATACTCTGGTTTAATTAAAAAATAGTGAATAAATGAAAACTTTACATGATCTTCCCATTATGATGTTCATAACATAATATTATATGTCTAATCCATTAACTTTTTCTATATACACAATTTTATGGGTTAAAGGTTAAAAAATTTGAATTAAATTTCAATTTACAAATATAAAAATGATTCATTATTAATCTAGTAAAAGGTTTTGAGTCCTAAGGGTGGATTTTGGATGGAAGGGAATTACTTCAATTATGGTAATCCTAGTCGATAAAGTGGTAACTACCCCAAAGGATTCTAAGATTAAAATAAAATTACATAATATTTCCCATTTAATATAATGAAATAATAATAATATAAAAAAATTATCGGTATCATTTTCCATCTATATGCTTATATGGGTTTTAAATATAGTGAATTTCTAAACTGAAGAAGAATTTATGTTCAATTCCTAATTTGTTCATTCAATTGGTGGATAAATGAGTTTACACATTGAAAATATTATTATAGTGTTTCAAATTTATTTTATGATATATCGTGATTAATGATATTTTATCTGTAATATTGTTTTCCTATATTATTAAAATATGGGTTATTTTATGATTTTTTATATATCATTCTTATGTTTTTTAGATTACACATTGTTATGTTTGATCTTATTATTTTATGTGGTTTATAAGGAAGAGATGGATAAAAATGTTTTTTCATGGGAAAAATAATTTATCAAAGATATTTTTTAAAATTAAAAGAAATGTGATCCCACCATATTCAATTAACAAAATTTAAAAAAAAATCCTTTTATAAATAAAGACCCAATAATATGGATCAGCATAATAGATATAGTTTTTAATAGTTTTGTTTTTGTAATATTTATTCTAAATGAGTATAATTTCTTGCAAAAATGGATAGTTTGTTTTATATACTGGTATTCTGGATAAAATATATTTTCTAATAGGCTTGTTGGAGTGGCTCATTAATTAACAATATTTAAAAAATGAAAAAATATAATTCAAATATAAATTCAATATAAATTTTTCATATTATTATAATGATGTTACAATCTCTTAGTAAAGGTGAAACTGAGATATAAATTTTATTATGATAATGATATAATAGAAAATTATTCTAAAGAATGTTTCCATTATGACAGTGAATAACATAGAGTGTGTCATATGTAAGAAAAACAATATTATATTTTTAAAATTGGATATTTCAAATTATGAATTTCTAATACTTGATCTTCATGTTTTATTATTGGAATATGATTCCACATCTTAAAATTATATATGTTGTATTTCATCAAATATTTCACCCATTTAATATTTAATTTTTTTGTTTTCTCAAATAGGTACATAGGAATGTCGTAGGAATTACATGATGACGTAATGATTTTTAAAAAAACTAAAATATTTTAATAATAAACAATTATATAATTATTTCACCAATAAAACAAGATATTTAATTATATATTATTTTTATTAAATAATGAAATTGATTTTATGTATAATTTTTTTATTTCACTATGTAATAAAGTTAAATATTTTTCATTTATGATTTTTCCAATTGATACATGATTTGACATGATAATTATGTACTCAAAGTATGTCTTTGTGTTAACTGTAAAAAAATTTCATAATAAACTATAGTAGGTTTTTATAAAAGTTTACATAAGTAATTGATAATATTCTTAATGGGGATATGAAAAGTTATATTTATATGTTCAATAAGTTGTATATACAAGGTCACTGAAAGAGTACTCTTCTTAGCGTGACATACAATATGACTTGGGAATACTAGTGTTGAATCATGTCAATATGCAAATCACAATTATTACAGGTTAAATAAAATACCTCATATAAGAAAATTATTTGATTGAATAAATTCTTATATTATTATATATGGAATGATAATCAAGGGTGGATAGGTATTTTTTGACCAGTTTATTGATTGTGTTTAGTCAAGATGGGATGGTTAATCTCATGATATGATTATGATAATTAGATATTTTATTGGGTTATGTTGAATTAGTGTATTTACATACTACAATAAGAACAGATGATGTTCATATCTATTTTTTGTGGGGAGTGGGAGCTTTTATCCATAAATGTGAATGAGATGCAATGTGTTTATCCATCAGGTATGCATATACTAAAGTAATTGAGAACATGATAGTATCAATATAGGATAATCATACTTCATGTCCTATTGTTACGTGATGTATTATAAAAATGAATACGATTAATTTTCATTCTTCTCTAGGACAAAACAACAAGACATAGACATCTATATTCTTAATTTAAAGTAATATCACGCCAGATACTACTGTAGAATGTCCATGTATAATGATTTATTAGATTTCAGATTTTTATTATGTTATTAAATTATAACCTCAAAGGTAATTAGTTTTAAAATACTAAAATAGGTACACTAAAAGAGTTAGAGTGTCTATAAAATTTTAGTTTTTAATGAATATCCCCATGTAATTTCATATGATGTGCCAAAATGTGAAATTGATGATACAATTCTGAATGTTTTTCAATGATTTCAAAAAATAGTTTTTGATTTTATTTCTTAAGATACTGTATATATTAACATATAAGTTATGAATTCACAAATTCTATGTTGATTTAATGCATGTGAATGATTGAGGGAGATATTCCTTAAATCCGTTAAACATTTGGTGTTATTTTTATTATATCATTGTATAAGATATGTTATAGATCCTAATTTCTGAAATAATTATCTAATTTTATATATCATTCCGTGGAGTTTAATATCATAAGTCACAGTATCAGGATATGATACCAATTACCTTTAAAAAATCATAGTGTATGATATAGTAATATCATTACCATTTTGATATGCATCACTCATATTCAATAATTTATTATATGGATATTGGACATTAAATATTATTGATAGGATATATTTATCATATTGGCATCAAAAATTAATATATTTAATATAATCAATTATTATGGAGAATAAAATAAATACATTTAAGTGTAATATTAATGATGTGTTAAATTTTCAAAAACCATTTGTAATCAGAATCCATTATCATATATGTTATAAACATGTGAGAAATTTCATCAAAAGATTGTGTATAATACATGTAGAATATATAATGAGGCATAATACTACTAAATATTATTTCATACTCATCCATGTTTATTTTTTTTACTTTCCCAAAAGTCAAATTTTTTTATTCATTTTACTCAAAGAGATAAAAGCATTTTTTGGTCATAAGGGATCTTAAAATTAGATAGGTGATTCATAATCCCATGTATAATAATAAGAAAAAAATAAAAAAAAATTACTTCCAAGGTATCTTCATCAAATATGATATTCATGATATTATGGACAAAAAACACTATTGAGACATATAAATATAATTCATTATAATTTATAAAATGTTTCAGTTTCATAAAATGTTGTTCATATGTATTATTTTTTTGTGTTCTGTTTTACTAAAATAATAGGGTTTATTTGTTCCAATGAAATAAATTTTTTTTAAAACATATATATAATAAATCATGAAAATGGAATTCTATATTAGTCATCCAAGATCATGATAAATTATATGTATATTTTCTGTTTTTTCTAATCAACTAACAATATAACGTAATTTAACACACATTTGATAAATTTTTTTTATGATTTGTGAATATTTAAAATGATGAATTTTCTTTTTATTTATAGTATTTATAAATGTATCATTTTAGATTCAAATATATAGTTCAATTAATGTTAATATAATCAAGTTTAGAATGGGACAGGTATATAGATTATCATGGGAAAATTTATTATCAATTGTTGAAATCTAAATTAGTATATATAATAGAAAATGAATTAATAAGAATATAACATGTATTTTATTCATAAAGAGATAAATGATTTATCAGATAATTTTTTTGACATTCTATTATTATAATTATTTCCATTAATCTATTTTTTGAAACCCATTAGAATGATGTATGCCTAATCGTAATAGGCACTACTATAATTGGATGATATTGAAGTGAGTAATACACAATGTATTAGTCTGGAAAATGAAATTATTGATCATATATTATTTATTATGAATTATATGGTGATAAATCAAAATAATTATAAATTATATATAGAGTTCCAACTTATTCCCCCATAGTTCATAGTAAGAGATCAATTGTTTTTTGAGTGGCTAAATTGATAGAGATTTTAAAAGTCAAGATATTATGAATTTTTAATGTTTATTCCTGTTAATTTTTACCATTTTTTAAACTATTAGATGTTTTTCATATCAATGGGTTTTATGTTGATATTCATGTTTCATAGTCTACAGATAAAAACATTGTATTCAACTAGTGGAGTAAATTATTATACAATAAAAAATGAACTGAATTTTAATTTTAATAACAAATAGATGTGGGTGATTTATCATAAGGTTATAAAAATTTGTGGATAGTGAAATATTTGTTTCTTCTATTTAATATAAAGAATTTCTAAGAAGGTACTTGAGCTATAGAAGAAAAATATATCAATGACCATACAATTTTTTGGAAGTTAGTTCATGATTAAATTTTAAGCATTGAATATTCAATTTTTGGTTGTACTGTGAACCCATTATTTAATTACGAAATCATTATATTATGTTTTTTTATTATAGAATAAAGTCAATAGTATGTATAATTTTCCATAATATATATCGTTTAATGTTTTTATTCAATACTATGTTTGATGAAAACTAATTTATGAAATGTTGTAATAGTAGGGAAGGCATAGTTTAGTGTAGTATTAAATAGTAATACTAGAAGACTCAGTATTTAAGAACAATATTTTTAGTAGTAAATTCATTTTTAGAGAATGATTTTGGCAAGCCATGGAATCGTAAAAATTTGGGGTTGTTTGAAATGAATGGTTATCTTCATAGTTAGGTAATAATATATTCTAACCACCTAAGTGAAATGTTATTAGAATATTAATTGTAAAATAGAATATTATCCAAAAATGAGATTTCAAATGATCCTAATATTTATTAACCTTAACCTAAGTCCTTTTTTAATTTTTTTGCATAATTGTTTATTTTACATGTAATCCCTTTCGATGGTTGGATTAATTTATGCATGACTAAAGGTATGGAATTCTACCGTTTGAATCATGGTTGATCTCTTAATTATAATAACCTTGTGGGACACTATATTTAGTTATTAAATAAGTAGGGATATTATATACAATATATTCAACTATTACAGTCATGGAAAAAAAATACATGAATGAATATTGAGATCCATGAATCAATCACATTGAAATTATTGAAATTTAGTTTTTATAATATTGATTTCATCCATTCCTATTGTAATCATAAATTAATTATGTTTTCAATAAGGACATGACCTTAGACATTATAGAATATATTAAATTCTTTTATAATTCATTGCTTTATATTCCCAATGATATTTTTTGTATTATAGTATTATAGTGTTGGGACGCAATTCATAATATCAACCCATAAGCATACAAAGTGGATACTACTAAAAATGATTCCATATTTTCATTCAATAAAATTTTAAAAAAACAAGAAATCTATTCATGAAATGTATTCACAAAATTCATCTTGGCTTCTCCATTTATCTTAAACATCCATAAACCCTATGAAAAACATTTTAAAACATATAATGAGAATAAAATGCTCAGAAAGGGAGATAAAAAAGTATAGATATCACTAGTACATTAATACTAATAATCATATTAAATCAATTTAAAAAAGACATACTTCTCACCCAATTAGTATCATATAGTTACTTTATAAAACCATGATATTTCTATAAAAAAAGAAAACATAAATAATACCATAAAATAAACATATAGAATTACTTAATTAAAATAGTAACCTTGTGTCTACTTTTTGTTTTGTAACCCCAATGACTTTCTTATAGTGTAACCGTCATGACTACCTTATGGTGTAACCATCACAATTACACTTAAAGTAACCATACGAGTGAACTCCAACTTAAATATATACAATGAATTTTAATGATATATATGTCAAAAACATCATCATAATTAATTCCAAATAACCATAACATAATCATAACAGATGAATACTTTCATAAAAACTTCCCTTTTGAATTTTATAAAATTCATGTTTAAAATATGAATTTAAAATAAAAGACACCGAAATATATCATATAATTGTAGTGAGAATTAATTGAATGAAAGGAATATGTGTATAAACTTTAAATAAACATAAAAAATCTTATTTCATAAAAAATTAATTATATGAATAATATTATTACCACATAATTAATGAAGTAAAAGTTTAACCAAATGAATGGAAATTGGGTTAAGAATTCCTTTACATCAGGTTGATCATACATCAAATGTGTCCATAAATCTGGTATAATGGATTAAATTGTGTAATTAATATATTAAAAATTATATTCAAATTTATAATTACTTATATGATAATATCATAACACATTCCATCCTATTTATTAATAATATGTTTTATTTTTATTGTTTCGTGTGCGTTTATTTCATGGTTTCCACGATTGGTTTATTATGGATTTTGTTATTGATAGGAAAAAAATACACATTAATTGAAATTAAATGATATTATAGAACATAAATAATATTACATGGTCTAATATATCAATTTTTTATATGTTATGAGTATCATTCATTAGATTAAACATTAGTGATTGATGTTAGTTTTTTTAGTGAATTTTGATCATTACAATCCAATTTTATTTTATTAGTTAATATTAAGAAACAAATGGTTTGAGAACATAATTTTAATTTTTAATACGCATAATTAAATATTATTTAACTATATTAATGGTTTTATGACCATATTTTAAGGAAGTAATGGAAATTGAAAACACATCGTCCAAGATGTCTGAAATCGACACATCATAGATGATATTTTCATTATTAGAATAAATGGGAGAGAATAAGAATAATGATGATGAATTCATACATTAACATAATAAAATTATAGTATATGTAAGATAATTATGTTTTCAAGCCTCCTGAAAAATGGTATGTTAAGATAGTACAAGAAAAGGAAAATTATTGAAAGTAAAATAAATGAAAAAGGAAGAGGTTTTTTTCTTCTTGAATCCTCCTCCTTGAGAACCTTATTAAGGCCCTTGGTTTTGGATTTTTGATGAGACCATAAGGTAATGTAATTGGGGAATATTATTGGGAAGGGAATTCGATAAAATTTAATAAAAATATAATACATTTAGGTGTGAGGATAAGAAGTAGTGAGGGGTGGTATTTAGAGTGGTTGTGAGGAGTGTGTTTTCATTATTATATTCATTAGTTCGTTAATTTGGAAGAAAACTATGGATAGTATGAGAAATTTAAAAAAAATATATTTAAATAACAAAATAGTGTACTATATTTTGGTCTTACATTATACTTACAACATCTATAACTCAATAAATCATGTATTCATCATTTATCATAAATTATTGTATTTCTTTGTTCACCAAAAACTTATGTATTTCGGAAAAATCCCAAAATATCCCCAAAACAATTTTATTGACGTGAAAATTATAATATTAACTAGTTTTTTTAAAAAATTACTTTTTAATATGAGAAATAAAATTTTTAGTTAAAATTATAATTTACTTAAAAAATACCATTTTTAAAATTATAACTATTTTTATAACACATTGAAAAATTAATTAAAGTCTCATTAAATTATCTTATAATCAAAATAAAACAAAATAATAATTTAAGAATCCATTTTAAGAAAATAATTTTTCATTTGAATTATTATATTCATTATAAAATAGTAATTGAAAAATTACATCTTTCAAAAATAATAACACTTAATTTATATTTTCCAAAACATTTAAATACTTATTCCATGATATAAATATATCCTGATTACACTAATAAGATAATGAAAATTTATTTATACTCTCATTGGTGAGGTTACAATTATATTTTTTAATTAATTAATCCTAATGGTCTTGTTACCATTCATAAAGTCAAGTTACTATTATATCATAACAAATTACTTAAAATCTATCAATATAAATGATTTCATTATAAATTTATAATGAAGTTAAATATTTAATTCGAGAATGAAAATAAAATTTATAAGTTCATAGGTTGTAACATTCATCCAATCTTCTGGAAATTATGTACACAAAATTTTTATTTACTTATTATACATGTGAGGGAACTTTTTCTTTATAGCATTATTAGATTTCCATGTTTCTTCTTCAACAATGTGGCTTCTCCACCAAACCAAAACTTGGTGGATTTCCATATTTTGTGACACGTGTTCTCCACAATCAAGAATATTAATAGGTTTATATTCTTAAGAAATTTTTTCTTTAGCTGAACTACTTATGGGAACAAAATTTGAGAAGAATCTGGCACATACTTTATCAACATTGAACCTTGAAAAACATTGTTTACCTAAGATAAAATCAGAGGCAAGGTTATTTAGTTAGAAATTGGTCAAACTATCTTGAGTATTTCATAAGTTCTAATTAACCATGGAATTATTTTTCTTTGAAAACACATAACTCTTTTCCATGGTGAGATTCTATGAAAAATATGATCACCTAACTTGAAAGAAACTTCTTTCCTCTTGTTATCTAAATACAATTTTTTCCTTCTCTAAGTTGTCCTTAAGTGTTTCTCAATCATATTCACCTTTTCAAACACTTACTCTATTAATTATCATCCCTTCAACTTCCTTTAATTGAATTAATACAGAAATTATGGAGTTCGACACCACTTCCCATATCACGCCTGAAAATTTATTATCTATATACTGGAATGAAAAATGATACTATAAAAAAACTCAACTATGTAAAATACTAATCCCAACATTCCTAGAAGTTAATTTAACAAGCTCAAAGTATATACTCCAATGTCTAAATTTTTTGCTTGGTCTCTCCATCATATTAAGGATGAAAGGATGTTCTAAAATTTAATTACATTCCCAATGACTTCGGATGTCCTTTCAAAAAAATAAAAGAGATCTTGTAATCAATATGAGAAACCATAGATAAAGAAACTCCATGTAACCTGACAATATCTTTTAGGTATAATCTAGGAAGCTAATCTAATAGCATAATACCTCTAATTGGAAGAAAATGTAAAACTTCAGTTAGCTGATCATGAATAACCAAAATTACCTTATTACTATGAAAAGTCTTTGGTAGTACCACCACAAATGAATTTATTTTCCAACTTCCACTATAGAACTAGAAAAGGTTGAAGCATCACCTATGGTAGTTGTATCTCTTCATTAACATAATGACATGTCAATCATTTCATAGAAAATTATGCAATATCTCTTTTCATTCAATCTCACCAATAATTCTCTTTACGATTTATATAGAACATAGTGCCACTATGATGTACTATAAATTGAGATCTAAGAGCATAACAAAATAATTATTTCATCATTTACGAATTACAAGGCATACAAAATCCCTTCCCAAATCCCAAAACATAATTTTTAACAATAAATTCTAGAAACATATCCCTTTAAACCAATTCCACATTTTACTATGACATATGATCTTCCTTCTATTCTTTCTTAATTATATCTAATAGATATGATTTCACTAACACCTAAAACAAAATAGATTAATTTACTGAAGCAAAAACTTCCAAAACAAATTTCATCAAATCATTAATCATGTGGTATTTTTCTAAATGAAAAATAGTTAATGATTCATGATGTTTTCAACTCAAGGAATCATCCACATTGTTTGATTTTACAGGAAGTTAATTGATTGTGCAATCATAATTCTTCATAAGTTAACGTCATCTTTTATTCATCATGTTTAATTCTTTATGAGTGAATATACACATTTGGCTTTTATGGTCAGTATATATTTCACATGTTTCTATCTATGAATGATAAATCAAAATTTTAAAATGGAAAACCATAGATTCTAATTCCAAAAAAAATTTGGGAAAATTTGACACATGAGGTTTTATTTTTCTTGAATCATAAGAAATTATCTGATCATTCTGTACTAGAACCCAACCAAGTCCCTCCTATTAAGAGTCACTATAGATGATTAATTCACTATTTCTAAAAGGTAGGGCCAAAACTGGAGCATTAAATAACATCTTCTCTAGTTTTTAAAAAAATCACAATATTTAAATCAATTAAATATAATCCCTTTTCATGTTAACTTAGATAGAAAAATCAATAAAGCTACAATGTTTTTAACAAACTGTTGGTAATATCATGGTAATACAAGAAAACTATAAATCTCAGTAACATTTTTAGGTCTTTTCCATTCATCAATAACTTTCATTTTGGAAGGATCTACATTTATTCCACCCATATTTATAATGTTTCCATGAAATGAAATTGGTTTCAACCAAAAATCACATTTTATACAATTTCTTTACAATTTATTTTATTTGGGAATTTTTAAGGCATCACTTAAATTGTTTTCATGGTCTTAAAAACTTTTGGAAATCTCCAAAATATAATCAATAAAAAAATGAAAAACATATCAAAATATTCCAATAATATTCTATACATAGTATCAATGAATACAATAGAAGAATTTGTCAATCCAATGGACAAACAAACAAACTTATAATGCGCAAATCTAGAACGAAAAAATGTTTTTTGGGATGTCATCTTCCTTTACCTTTAGTTGATGGGGCCCAATTCTCAAGTCATTCATGGAAACAAATTGATCTCACTAGAGATGATCAAACATGTCCTCGATATAAGAAAAAGGATGATTATTCTTAACAGTAATGTTATTAAGTTATCTATAATCAGTGATAGGTGTCATAGAACCATCATTATTTTTAATCAAAAAAATAATACCACCCCATGGTGATGTTCTATGATAAATGATGCATTTATGAAGAAACTCCTGCAACTAATTTTTCAATTCATGATGTTATATTTAATCTATTTGATAAAGGTGTATTGAAATTGGATTATCATAAAGAACCAAGATAATAGTAAATTAAACTTTCTTATTAGGTATAACACCATGAAACATTTTTCAAAAAACATCTAGGTAACTATCTACTACAAAAATATAATTAATCTAAATTGTTCCCTTGATTTAAACAATATGATCATGATTAATATCATTTCAATATTTTAGAGGTATCTATCTTCTTATTATATTATCAATTGTATGTGTTCATTATTGTATAAAAATTGATATTTTTCTGTAAAAAAACATCTTTAGAACAACAATAAGTCTTAGCATGATAAACAGATTCGAATCAATATATATTATTACATGAAAATCTACTAAATAAAAAATAACAAGCTTTACAAGTAATGTATTTACCTAGAAAACAACAAGAAGATTATTATAATTCCTTTTTTTATTATCTTTCCCCCAATGTTTTATCCATAAGTTTCAGTCTCATTTGTTGAGTTTAAATTTCCAGTTTACAATAATATTTCTTAGAAATAAATTAATGTGTACACATCCTATCAAACATGAAATTAGTAAAATCTGAGAAAAAAATGTACCTAATACCAATTCACTAGATGGCCTGAAATCTACTAATGTAGTCACAAAGGATCTCAGTACACCTTTCTATATATAAGATGGATATTTTCAATCATTCAGTTCATTCTTTGGGATGGTATTTACAGAATAATGAAACTAACCACATTTAAAAAACATTACAGTTTATTTTTAGTATGAATGTTATGATCATTCTCATTAAATTAACAGTCCATATGTCCAAAATTACCACATTAAAAAAACTTATTAATTTTGTTATAACATTCACCTGGGTTCATTTCACAACACTTTTCACAAATTGTAACTTGAACATTTACAATTAGATTTCTTTGATTTATTCTTACCCATCAATTTAATTCTAGACCACTTCATTTATTTATTTGAAAAGTACATGTTATCATAAGTAAACTCCTTCTCTTCCCTCTCAGCACACCAAAAAATTTTCTCAAAACTTTTGAGTTCATAGGAATCCAATTCCATTTGATATATTTATTTCAATACAGAGTAAAAATAATTGATTTCTCTATCAAGATCATGATTAATATTTGGACAATACCTTTCCAATCAGGTGATGTTAGTTTCATATACAACCAATGAATCCTTATATATATGTTTCAATTCAAGGAATTTATTTTCCATACCATGATGGGGAACCTTAGGAAAATATTTTTCAAGGAACGTATTTTTAAATTCATTCCATTATATGGAATCAATAAAATAATTATCCGTGATATTCATCACTATTGACCACTAATAGTTAGCTTCACCTTTAAATTAATAAATGGAAGGGCGAACCTTTTGATTTTTTGAACATATCATAACATAAAATTTATTTTTAAGGTCTTAAATCCATCCTTTAACTGCCATTAGACCGGAAGATCTATTGAATGGAAGAGGGTGTTGCCTTATAAAATGTTCTACTATAATCAAGTACCATTATGGTGGCTGAGGTTGTTATTTTTCATGGATTCTACTACCATTTATATTCTATGTAAAATGAAAAATTACAATAAAAAATTATTATGTTCCATTTCCCACCATTCATGGTTAGGGATTCAAAAAAATATCATCCTCTCGGTGCCTTCCTGCTTTTGCTTCCCTATTTCTCATGTGAAAAAACCATTCTGAACAGACATATATTAGATGAAGAAACATGGTAGTCAAAAAATTATGTTTCATTTTAACTTAAATATATGTTTAATAACATTTTTGGTATTCTATAAACATCATCCTAACCCCTAAATTTATCTAAAATGTGCTTTGATGCCAACTATAATGACCAAGACTTAGACATTACATAATATAATAAATTCTATTAGAACAAACATCATTACATTCCCAAATATATTTTCAGTTTAGAGTTATAGAATTTTGGGACATAATTCAAACATATCTACCCATAATCATATAATTAGGACACAACTAAAACAATATCCCTTTTTCGTAATACAAAATATTAAAAAAACATGAAATCTA
Source organism: Viscum album (assembly GCA_963277665.1). NCBI lineage: Eukaryota > Viridiplantae > Streptophyta > Magnoliopsida > Santalales > Viscaceae > Viscum > Viscum album. The sequence continues at coordinate 1,171,014,854 of OY728164.1, forward strand.
TTCAACAAAAATCATCACAACATTCATCTTGGCTTGTCTGTTTATATTACCCATCATTAAACCCCATAAGAAATTGATAACATGAAAAGAAAACAAAAATATCAAAAAGAAATATAAAGGAAATTAGAGAAACTAGTATTAACTAAAATATAATAAGCATATGAAATCATTTCTACAAAGACATACTTCTCACACAATAAGTATCATACAGTTACTTTGTTAAAATGTGATATTTACAGAAAACATAGAAAACATAAATAGTATCATAAAGGTATGATATGGAATTACTTTATTAAAATTTTTACCATCGCATCTACCTTGTGATTTGTAACTCGGACAACTACCTTTTGGTGTAACCATCACAAATACAATGGAGTAACCATATGGTCGACATCCAACATAATAATTACCAATGAATTTCAGTGATATATAGGCAACATCATTAATCATAAACAATGATTAATAAACATAACATAATCATAAAATAGTAATACTTACAAACAAACATCCCTTTTGAATTTTATTAAAATAGTTATTTAAAAGAGGATTTTAAAAGAGATGTCCCCTATGAATATCTTGTAATTGAAGTGACAATTAATTGATAGAATGGAATATATGTATACACTATAAAAAAAGATATCATAATGTAAAAAAAATTAATTTCAGGAATAATCTTCACACAACATAATTAATCACGATGAAGGTTTACCGAATGAATGGAAATTGGGTTAAGAGTTCCATTACATTGGGTTTTTCATACTTCAAATGTATAAAAACTCCTGCATAATGGTTAAAATGGTTTTTTTAATATATTAAAGAACCATATTCAAGTTTTTTATTATTTTTATGATATTTTCCTAAAATATTTCAACCTATTATTTAAAAATAATTTGTTATTTTTATTGTTTTGTGTGCATTTATTTCGAGGATTCCATGGTTAGTTTATTATAGATTCTATTACTGAAAGGGAGAAAAACTCAAGAATTAGATTTAAATGATATTAATGAACTTATAGAATACTTTATTGTTTTAAATATAATTTTATATTTATGTTATGTGTATGAATCATTAAATAAAACATTAATGACGTATGTTAGTTTATTTCCGTGAATATTGATCATTCCACACCACTTTTTTCTTATTAATTAAAATTATTCATAAAACCTCATTCATGAACATAATATAACATATAATATGTATAATAGAATATTATTTAATAATATATATATTTTTATGACCGTATTTTAAATATGTAAATGAAATTGAAAATAGACAGTCCATAATGTCGGTAAATCGACACATCAAAGACAATGTTTTTATTTTTAGAATAATAGAGAGAAGTGAAGAACTATGATGATATTTTTTTATGAAAACATGATAAAATTCGAGTATATTTATGATAATTAATTTTTCATGCATCTTGGATAAGGGTTGTTGAAGATATTATATGAAAATAATATAATTTAAAAGAAAAAAAGAAAGTGAAAGAGGATTTTGTCTTCTTGAATCCACTTCCTTTAGAACCTCTTTAAGGCCCTTGGTTTTAGCCTTTATGTCATAACAGATGTTCTAGGATATGGGTAACACGCTTGGGAAGGTAATTGGATAAATTAAGAAAGATACAAGGCTTTGATGTGTGAGGAGAATATGTGGTGAGGGGTGGTATTTATAGTGAAGGAGAGTAAGGGTTTTTATTATTATATTCATTTGTTTATTAATTTTTCCCAAAACTATTAACAGTTTGTGAATTATCACCAAATGTTTTACATAAATTCAGTATTGTTCTCGATTTTTGGATTACATTATTTTTACATCATCTATGACTCAATAAATCATGTATTTAGAATTCATCATAGATTAATGTTTTACACTATGTACCAATAAATCAAGTATTTCATAAAACTACTGAAAATTGACCCCATCAATTTTTTATGTGTAGAATTAAAAATTGATCACCGTTTTTTGAAAATAATTTCCTTAATATAGTAATAAATTTTTTAATTAAAATGATAATTTAATCAAAAAATTAAAATTTTAAAATTATAACGAAATTTATAACACATTGAAAAATTAATTAAAGTGTTATAAAATTATCTTATAATCATAAAGTAACAAAATTATAATTTATTAATCTATTTTATGAAAATAAATTTATTTTATGTAATTATATTAATTATAATATTGTAATTAAATAATTATGACTAATAAAAATACCAACATGTAATTTATCATTTCCAAAACATTTAACTACTTATTCCATTATATAAATATATCATCATTACACTAATAAAATAAAAAATTTATTTATACTCTCATAGGTGTGGTCACTATTGTATTGGCCAATTTACTATTCATAACAGTCATGTCAAAATTCCTAAAAACTATTCACAATTCCATCAGTATAAATTCCATAATTTCTATAAATATCAATTATTTAATTACAAATTTATAAAGAATTTAAATATTTTATTCCAGAATGAATAAATATTATTTTATATGTACATTGGTTGTTTCATTTTCTATATAAAACTTTTTTTATTTCTTTATTTAAATTTTCTATTGGATTTTTGTAATAATTATAAAATTGATATTAATTGATGAATATTATTTTATTAATATATCATGAAGATTGGTTTGATATATATATTTAATTTAATTTTGTTAACAAATTTTTTGATAGTTAAATGATTGATTTCATATATTCCTATTTTATTAGAAAAATAATCCTTTTAGTTTTCTGATATATGTTATTTTATTTTATGTAATATTTGGATTTACGATATTGTGTGTTGGGAATTTTTTATGATAGAAATTTTTGATAAAATTTTCTTAAATAAATCATTTTTTTGAAATAAATGAATTAATAATAGGTTCAATTAAACGATGTATCTAAATCCCAACCTGAATGTTTCCTGAAAATAGATGTATTGGTTTTTATTATCAATGGTAATAGTAAAGAAGACTTGGAATTGAAAAATGATTAATATAAAAACAATTATGGATGATGATTTATTAATAGAGGAACTTTTATCATAGGTTTAAGTGAACTCATTGTAAAATTATAATGACGAATTATAATTTTACAATATTATATAATAATTACTATTTTTATATAAAAGATATTTATATGTGATTTATTTATGTTATAGGAGGTATCGATCTTGTTATATTCGATTTTATGAAATTTTCATATAAATTGTAATTTTTTCATTGTGTAAAATGTAGGTTATTTTTATAAGATATTGTTTTATATAAATTGATTATGTTTTATAGTATTTATTTTCTAAATAGTCTATTTTTATGATTATAAACCATTCAAGGGACCAAATCAGTGTCATTCATGGAAATAATTCTACGTGATAGATTATTTATCCATTCATACATATCCCATTATGCATGTATAATATGAACTAAAAACAATTAATATATATATTACATTACACAAATTGTTAAAAACAAAACAACTGATAATTGGATCACACCCCAAGAACACAATGTTTGACACCTTGATATTTTTATTATTTATTTTATTTTAAATAAGTAAAATTTAAGATATCTTGTTGCACACACACCACTAGTATTCAAGATAATTGGATATAATATTTAAATATTAATATATCACTATTATAAAATTATTTTTTGGTGATTATGAAGAGGATTAGCAATATTTTGATGCATTTGTTGTAAATAATTCTCTAATAAATTTTTTATTTATTAAAAAAATAAAATTACTCAATTTTGACTCATAGGACCTAAATCAGAAAAATATAAAATAAATCTAAATATTTGAAGGGACATTTTTCAATATATTCAAGGTTTTGTAATATATTTTATTTTGAATTTTAAAGAGAATACCAGGAATTATTAAAATTTAATTTGATGAAATGATCATTATTTTTGGATATCTAATATCAAAATTATCTTGAGGTGATTTTTTTGGTATTTTATTAGTTAAAGTTTGGGTGAATGATGAAAAATACAAATTTAATAAATAATATCACTTTTTTTAAAATTAATTATGATAATATACTGACTTAAAATTTATGATTTTTTTTATATAATGTAAATAAATTTGATAAGTATGTTTATTCATTTAAAATATAATATAGTGTATATAAATCTATGTTTTTTTATTTTTTAAATATAAAAGAATATTTTATTAAAAAGAATAAAATTATCAGTACTTTTTTTAATAATTTTTTCACATGTAACATTTCATTTTTTTCGCATAAATATAAATCCCTTATTTCAACACTCCCATATTATAAATAAGAAAATTATGTTTCATAGAATAAATTAAACTCAACACTTAGTTTATATTTCACTAAATTCAACACTCATCTTAACTTGTGTTTCATACAACCATGTGATTTTTAGGTTAGATAGAGTATTCAACATGAAACACGAAACTTATGCGACTGATGATATATATTATCATTATAACCTAGAAATTTAAATAGTGGGTAGGAATATGATTATGTAAATCATTTGACATAGGGCTTACAAAAATATATATAATGAATTATTTGGTAACCAATTAATTAGAAATAGAAATAAAAATCTTTTTAAAATCAATGGAAAACCTTTTCTAAAAAACTAATTAAATGCGGAAAAGTGTGTTTTATACCAAAAAATTGAAAAATAACCCCTTTAATATTATATTAATGAATTTTATATGTAATATTTTCTATAAAAATTTTAACATCCATCCTACACATTTTCTTGAAAATAGATAAAAGGAATTCTTATTTTACGCATGAAAATATATTTTTTTAAAATGTAGTTTTATCCTCTTTTTGTGGCACACTTATTTGAGACTTATTTTTTATTTTTTTAATATGTTATTTTTTAAAAAATAAAGAATAATATTAAATTTATAATAGGGTTAAATTTTTTTATTATTCTGAAATTTTCAATTTTTTAAATAATAGAGATAAATACTGAATTTTACTGAGAAATTCCTTTTTCGTCTAAATAACTTATAATTCTAAATTATATATTTTTTTAAAAAAAAATTAGTTCAATTTTATATAGATTAATCAAATTCATATCATTGGAATAATTTTCACGTTAAATTTATATATAAAAACATAAGAAAACTTTTAAACATTTTCACTTTAAAAATCTTCTTTTTCATTATGTCTGTGAAATGAAATTTAAATTAAATTCAAAAAATTATGTTAATTTCATAAAAAAAAATTATTCTATATTTGTATCTTTATTCATTTAAATTTCTATAATACTTTTCAGACAGTGAAAAAAATTCATAGGTTTGGTTATAAATATTATTTTTTCATATAAATGAGTAATATTTTTCATAATAATTTATATTTATTTTTTATGGATGACATAATTACATTAAATTCATATGAAATGCGAAAGTATGAAAAAATTTTATAATAATTGAATAAAATAAATGATATCAAAAAAAATAAATGTAAAGTAAATAAATTGAATTATATTGTAACTTTTTTTAGATTAATATATCGTGTTACATAGGTGTTAACAAAATAAATTCAATTACCATCATTGTATTTAAAATTTTAAAATATAAATTAATTAAATAATGTCAACATTTATATTAGTATTATTATAAAATTTATGAAATTATATTAAATGATTTAAAATTATTAAAAATCATATATTTGGAAATGTGATATCTGTGTTTTAATTAATAACTAATATGGTCCACTAATGAAGCAATTGATCTTATATAATTAACATATTGACCCATAAATAATAAAAACATTGTTATCATAGTTAGGGTTAAAGAAGTGTTTTTATGCGATACATGTCCTTTTATTAAAATTAATTTTCAACACTCCTGAGATATTTATTTTATAAATTTGATATCAAATTTTTAATTAGTGGGTCAAAACATTCTCTTTATTAAAATTTTAATTTATCTATAAATGATTTATTTCTTAGGTGAGAGAACTAGTTATTGTGGTAAAAAAAGGGTAAAATTGAATAAACATTAAAGTATGTATAAAATGATAAATATGATTTTTTGTTCTGTAAGTTGGGATCGACAATAATTTACCTCTAATCCATTATTTTCAAGGTTTTTATGAACATTAGGTAAGGGAGACCTTTCAATAGATAATACTTTGGATTATTTAAGAGATTGGAACTCCCCAATGATAAAAAGGCACCACCCTACCCAATTATACTCACCTCCCAAGACATTTGGACCAACTAACCCCTATAAAAATAAATCCAAAACTTCACTCACCACTTCTTAAAATTCATTTTTTGGTATAAATCAATTATTTTAATATTGTTTTTGAAAATGTAATGATGTCCCTGAATAAGAGGTAACATTATTTTAAAATCCTTTTTATTTCATTTCTTACTCCACCACCTTTAATTAGGTTTATTTCATTGTTGTATAATTAAATTAATTTCTTACATATACTATTATGTTTATATGTTAAGTCTATGACCTACAACAATAAAAAAATCCATTAAATGAGTTTTGATATCATCATCTATGTGTATGACAGACCGCTGCCACACGAACAGACATCATTCTTTTTTTATATTACAACTATAAAGGTTTGTAATATTGTTTATAAAAGATATATATGGTATTATTATGATTCTAGAATTATTATATAACACAAAAAAATTTCTCTCTAATTTAGCGGAATTTGATAATGTATTTTATGTGTATGACGTAATACCGCCTCACGAATCGATATGACTCATTCACAAATTACATAGAATGTATTAATGATGGTTTTAACAAAAAATATGATATATATAACAAAAAATGATACATTAATTATAATATATATATATCATTTATGTTTCAGTATTTTAATAATACATGAAAATGGGAATGATGTTCATGTGTACATACAACCTGACGTCCCAATGAATTTTGTATTTCACTTACTATCACAATTTTTTTTGGATTAATCTAAATAAATATATAATTAATATATATTATACTGATAACATGTTTTATATTATGCATATTAAGAAACAATGATCGATTTAAGTGGACAAAAAATAAAAATTCAAAATATATACAGAAAATAAAGAGGATATTAAAAGAAAAATAAAATTAACATGGAATTGTTAATAAATGATAAAAAAATTGTCATAAGAAAATCGAATATGATATTAGAAATATTAATATGGTTCTATAATAAGTTAATAATATGTCTAAAATCACTATATTGCAGCTCAAAGAATGTTCAACCCAAAGGACGCATCACGTAAGGGTTTTTCTCATCTCAATTTTTTTTCATTGAGATACATGCCACATTCACTAGTTTTTTTATTATGTAGTGTACATACTATCCATGAATGTATTGTATGATTCATATACATTGATTTATGGGGATTTAAATACCTATTTTAGGATATCTCTTCTAGTGGGTTTATGTTTTAAATGTTATCAAAGTGGTAATGTATTTTTGTCACAATTCTCTTTCATTGTTATTTATGTTGTATCATCTCCCAATGAAGAACTCTCTCATGTGAAAAAATGGGTTTTTGAAGGGGCCTCAAGAGATCCTCCCTATATTCCAGAGGTAGAAAACTAGAATAAGGGGTGTGAAATTTTTCTTTGGAGACTATTCCCCCAATATGTAGTGTCACGATCGTATAAATAATGCGTATAAATGAATGAAATTAGATTATAAATTTTGAAGAAAATAAAAATAAAATCCAAATGATTAATATAATATAAAATTGTAGGAAACGTGTAATGATGTTCTAGAATATAAAAAAAATTATTCTATAAGGAATACATGTAAAGGATTAACATAATCAAATAATGTCTCAATGTCCACGGTCCCCAATCCAATGTCGGGACTTCTCCCATAGGCTAGCCCATCCAACAATAACAAAATAAAAAACAAGGATGTTTTCCCCTTTCCCAACCTAAATCCATGTAATTTTCTTGGGCACCAAATTTTTTCAAGAATAGGGTATCATTATAACTCAGTATGTGGACACCACCATGTCTGAACAAACCAATTTGATAATAAGTGTATTAAATAAAGTGAAAAATTGTTGTATTGATTAATTTAAAAATTAATAAAATACAACGAAAAACTACTTTATCTCTATTATATTATATCACTGATCATGTATCCAAACCATTCCAACCACCACCATAAAATCAAGTTATAAACAACCTTATTTGATATCATGTCAATATATCTTTGAGTGTGTCTAACAACCACTCCAACCACATCCATATCACCATGGTATAATCTCAAAAATCTAGGACAATTCCCTATAAGCCTAACATAATCTTTGATAAATACCTATAAGCAATAGAACATGGTACTAGGTAGTAACCATTAACTATAAGAATTACAACATTAGACTTGGTCGAGTCTTTTCAATATAATATTTACTGCCTATAAGTGTGCATGTACCATGGCCATGACTAATATATTAGAATTTCATAAAGGAACACAAGAAATTTCCAAATAACATTGAAATCAAAATATCAAATAAAAATACCCATTGTTTAATTATGAAAATTACAATTTTTCATTCAATTAAAACTTTTATTTATATCACAAAGGATCAATAGTCAAAAAAAGAAGTAAGAAGCCAAAATGCAGGGATTCTATATCAGGGAATCACCTATGGTCACATGAAATGCTAAAGACATTTTATCCACTAGCCAATTAAATTATATCAAAGGTTCTATCACCCAATGGGTATCCATAAGATAAGTCAATAAAAAATTTAATCATATATACATCAATGAAAAATATTATTCATTATTAATTATTTCATTTGAATAATACATTGGTGAAATAATAATATTTCATATACATGGAAAATAACAGACCATGGGTTTAATATTTGTACACAACACTTTTAACTAACAATCCCAAAATGATTCCAATAACAAACACTCATGAGTAAGAAGGTAATAATGATCACCACAATGACCTAAGATCAATACTCAGAAAGATCAAAACCAATAACACACATGATCAAGAGATTAGACAGAAATGGTTTGAGAAATAATGGATAGAAAGGAAAAAACCTATCTAAAGGGACTTAAAAGGGATTATGTTCATTATCGGGACATCCATAAGGGATGTTACCACTCCTAAATCACAAGGAGGGTTTATCAATATCATGATTAGAAGAGATGTAGTGAAAAGAATTAAAAAATCATCCACACAACATAATTTATAATATATGGTCTAGAAATTACACAGCTTGTAACAGAGTAACATGTTGTATAATTAATTATAATTGAATAATCCATAAAATACATCATGTAATATTATTTTATTAAAAAAGCCAAATCATTACAAAATTTTTAATTCAATTACACGACATCTAAGTGTTCTATATATGGGTTTTCATCCCATTGTCATTATAAATAGTCCAAAAGCATTCAAATATTCGTAACATACCATGAACATGGGTTGAACCTTAACCCATTTTGCACATGGAATCCATTAATTCAAATAAGTATGTATATTTATATATATATATATTAAGAAATTAAGTGAAGAAGAGCCTCATCTCAGTTGGTGAGGACTCGTTAGGTGCATCCAAGAGACCTGAGATCAAATCCGGGTGGAGGCATATTTCTAGGTTACTAGAGCAGTACTATAGCATGCACTATAGTAGTATTATAATAGTCACTGTTTGGTACTGTAGTAGCCGGAACTATTCATCCGTCTGGGCCTTTGGGCCACTGGTTTGGTCCTCGGGTCCTGCAAGGCTTTCGGTCCACCCAATGCCTTCGGGCCAATTGATTCTCAACGCCTTTGGGCCACCTCAAGGACTTAGGGCCACCCCAAGGCCTTCAAGCCACATGAATGCAGGCCCCAGACACACTACATAAAAGGAGAAGCCCTAGAAGAGGATTCAAAGCAGGTGCACTCACCAGAGAATAGACAAATGGATTGTTAGAATGAGAGGGTATGGCTATGCCATCGGTACCAGCCAGTGCTTTCACAGGAAGCCTAGCCAGACGGTCATGAAAAGGATGAGAGCTACTATCAAATATGCAAATGCTTGGGAGGGGCAGTTCATTGTAGATAGTCTAGTTCAATTCCCTAAGTCCTTCAGGTCATATAATCTCCTAAGCCTACGGGCCATGTAATCTATGAGCCTACGGGCCTTGTAAGGGTTCCACCTCATCCCTTGAAAGGGGGGTTATCAAAAATCAATAAAAATGATGGACTTAGGGACATTCAGGAAGACATTAAGTCATTTACCCAATAAAGGATCTGCATATAGATCCTATCCTACATTCTCACGTTTCATGAAAATCCAAGAATATGTTTATTCTGACAACATCTATCGAAGATGATACAAAATGAAAAGGGATTGAATATATAAATAAATTCACCCAAAAGGATAATTAATGAAAATACCAAAGAGAGGCATACCTGAAAATATAGGGGACCATTCAACTTTCTTGAAATATAATATCTCATCCCAGAGCTACTCTAATATTCACTATGAGGTCTATGTGAACAATTATGGACATTGTGTTCCCATTTAAGACTCACTATCCATGTATCCTCCTAAAAACATCCCTGAAAAATCTACACTTGAACCAGCAGTATAGTCATACAATGAAGATATTTCTCATATTGATCTACAAACCATATCACATGCCCCTCAAAGCACACACCAACAAAAAGAATGAATGTTTCTACTTTTATCACATGGTAAGGGTATTGATGATATCTCTGAAGTTGTGACAAGTGATGTATATTGTGCAAGGAACTACAACACTATGGAAGAGATAAATAGTACACCACTGGACCAATCTTATACACTATATCAAACATTTTAATAACCATGGGAATTACCTTTCCCTATATCCTAATATTGTGTAGCCCCAATATAGAAGACACATGATAGAAAATGTAATGAACAACCTCAAACTACATAGGTCATATCCAATGTCCAATATAATATTTTTTTTCATTATTTGTGTGCTCACCAACTAATGTTTGATCAACTAATGCACCTAAGCGTAAAAAGTGATAACTCACCATCATCTATCCAACATAATAGGAAAACAACATTACTTCCCATGATTTTTCCTGAGAGGTGACATTTTCATTAATTCTAGAAAGTTATTATTCTTTGAAAAGTACAATAGTTCCATATATTACACCTATAAACCACCAAAATCCAAAAAAATAGGCTCATAACAGATCATTCATAACCTAACTTGTTTGTTCATATTGAACATAAGGATGAGGATGATAGGATATGATAAAAAAACTTATATCCCAAATCCATATTTTAAACCTTCCAAAAACTAAGTGTTAAGAAATGATATATTTCATATTTGATACTCTTCGAGACACCTTGCAAATGAACCACCTCATAAACACAAATAATACCCATATTCTCAACTGTGAAGGACACCATGATAGGTAATAACTGAGATAACATCATCAATCAATCCATAATCACCCATAAAACATCATTCTTATGTGTTTTCCTAAGAAATACTATCAAAAATTAAATAGTGAAACCAACCGGTATCCATTCGAGAATGGGAAAAGTCTGTAAAATCTCAGCTTTCCACTAATGGTCGGCTTTCACCTAGTGAAACGTGTAGTTTATATTAATGAATCATACTAACTACATCTTCATTCATGACCACCCATACTATATATGATGATTATGAAACATATTCAAAACCATGGTTGCACCTCCCTTCTAGAAGCATGAAACTCCCTCATCATCTCCTCACACAAGCCCAGAGGAAACAATAATCGACTATAGAAGAAAAAATAATGTCCACTTCTAGGAGACGATCCTATTGGTTTCTCAACCACCATATATGTTTTATGTATTAATTGAGTGCTTTGGAATAGATAACGACTCAGTCTTGATCTGGTGAAAATGAATGGGTATAACGATATTGAGGTCATAGATACTCATCCTTAAGACTCTTGATCATCTTGATACATGTCTTCAAAGAGGGTCATTATCCACCACTCATCACAAGAATCTCATAATTCATCTTTATATATCTTTCATCTCAATGAATTGGAAATTAATTTGGACATTCTCAATGTATAAGACATCTTAATATCGAATGACTATAGATACTTGACCCACCTCCTCAATTGAAGGTTAAGGTCTCACTAAGAAAATATAAACCTAAGTCTATTGTTGTCCATGTATATAAAAAACCATCTAAACAAGAGGTAGTTCTTCCAAAATCTCATGTAATTTTCTTTTAATACTCACTCCAGATAATGACAATGTATAATTTTACCATTCAGTCTCAGTAACCTACATCCATAAGCAACCACTCGATCCTACTACATCAGAACTCCTCTAATTCTAGCTCTAGACACATCACAGTATACTATATAAGCTTTACATGGTATAGGTAAATTGAGTATGGGTTATGAGATTATTCTTCCACTCATCTCATAAAAATATCTATCTCAGCGTTCAGAGAAAACAAACTTCACCACATTCTTGTTCAACCAAGACATCAGTGTTACTTGATGAGAAAGTCCTGGATAAAAATCTAATAATAACATGCTAAATATAGAAAGAATTTAATGTAGAAATATTTATTAGGATATAAAAAAGATACCACCACATCAAAATTATATGGGTCCATTGACTCTCTTTCCTTTAATATTAAATTCCATCATTCATGAACTTCATTAATTCAGAAAAAAAATTCAGTTGTCTTGAAGTAAATGTGATGCCCCATCAATGTACTCAGAAAAATTTCAATATGTAGGGCTTGATCTTCTGTTAACATGGAGTACACTATTATAAAATCTAATGAAAACACTACAAAATAATAAAAAAATTAGGAACTATCATATTCATTAAGGCTATGAATAATGATTGTGCATTGGTGAAACCATACGACATCACCATGAAATCATACAATCCATACATGCTCCTAAAATGATTATGATGTATTTCTATTATTCATTACCTTAACTAGTGGTATACTAATATCAAATCAATAATGTTCATGATCTTAGAACATTTTTAATGATTAAAAATATATTCATTGTGTAAAATAGGTTTCTGGTTCAGGACCGACATTTTGTTTAACTTCTGATAACCCTCACACAAGCAAAATGACCCATCAATATTCAGGGAAAAGAGAACTAGAGAACCCTAATGACATGTAATAGGATGTATAATGTATTTATATTATAGATCATCCAAATTGTCTTCTAACTCCTGATTGTTTTTTAGGGCCATTCTGTAAGGGAGGATATAAACTGGCTCTGCTCGCCACACAAAATCAATCATTAACTCAGTCTCTTGCTCGGGTGGTAAGCTGTAGACAAAATTTGGGAATAAATAATGAAAGTGTTCAACCACTAGAGGAAAATATACTTGTTTAATTATACCACAGTCTAAAAAATATCAATTATATGAGTCATAAGACAATCCAATTTGAAATGAATTGGACCTACACAACCATCTTGAAGATCGATCTCTCCCTGGTGAAAATAAGTACCTCCTTCTAAAGATAGGAAAATAAATATACTAATTTAATATTTGATTTATTCCTTTTAAATAAATAACCTATCAATTCCATGAATCAATTCAAAGCCTATCATTTCTAGAAACAATTTTTCCAAAATTAAACGTAAACCACTAATCTCTTTAGAACACACCATTCATTGTTTATTATTATCTGATTTCTCTCGCAAAATCATATTGATGATTAAAACACCATCCATGATTTCCAAAACCAATACCAAATCATTTTAAAAAAGAGAATATAAAAAATAATTTGATGATCGTGTATCAAAAAAAAACACAAGCTATGGTAGATGATATACGAATTTTACATTTGATGGTAGATGGTCCTACATCCACAATAGTTAGAGTAGTCTATATAATGTGAAATTGACTTATCCCTTATCCTTGGGATCCAACCTGACTACCCAAATCTATTTCCCCTGATGGGTACTACTATTTCCGCACAGGGGTACAACACCCCCTTCCTCATCCTGAAAGGCAAGTGGAACTCCAGTTACCAACCTGCTGAGGGGTAGTTCAGCCCCTTCCTGACACAAGTTCCTTTCCAAATCCCCTTATACTGGTATATTGTGGGATTTTAAAACATAACATTTATTTATTTACCATTATTCCCTAAATAAGACACCATATTTTGGGTTAATGGAAATGCTGCATCTTGTCGCCAAAATTCCAACACTAATAGCCTTACAACAAAGCACAGTCAAGATATGGTTTCCCACAACACTAACATATCTTCCAACTACTACCTTGGTGGAAACTTTAACAGTGTATTTTCTTAAAACATAAATATGGGAACCCAATTTTACCTACTAAAATAGCCTGATAGCTACTCTTGGCATCTCTCAGGTTCACTTACATGATGAGTGCAAGTTTCATTATGTCCGCAGAATAGATCCAATGAAAAATATTTACCTATAACCTAGTCTGTTAATAAAGAAAATCGTAAAATGTGTCTCCTTAGATATCTTAGTAGATACAAAATATAGAAAAAAGTACAAAAGGTTGGTGAAATGTTCAACATAGTCCTTCACTCACATTACCTTATATAATAGATAAATGAACTCTAGGATCCTCCATCCCTTAACATATCTAGATATAAATTTCTCTAAAACATCATCTCTATTTGCTTCCATGATAAATTTTCCATCTTCCCCACTTATTCTAGAATATCCTACCAACACATGTATGGTCAACATAGCATCTATATAGTTATATTCACCCTTCTATCTATGGTTGTATCAATATTTTTGAAGATACCTTTAAAATAGTCTATCCGTAACTCATCTTCCTAGGGTCCTTCATCACTAGTAAATATAGGAAATTTTTGTAGATTAAAATCATTTTTCAGCATGGACATCAATGGTATAGTACGTACAATCTCCCATCCATGGATCACAAGACCCTCAACAAGCAAACACAAAGCTGGACACCTATATGATCATATATACCTATTCGAAGATTCAGTTCAACTACATCAGGTGCATACTAATTTCCACTCTCCTAACACTCATGTTAAAGAAGATGATGTAGTATTTTCTAAAAAAGACAAGCACACACCATAGGAAACAAGGAACAAAAAAATAAACATCCAAATGTAAAAACAACAGAGAACAACTAAATCAGGGTTTCTCTAAACATATATTAAATGTGGTAAGAGTTATATTTGAATTAATTTAATCTATCAAATATAACAGATATCTCACATCACATTTCAAAAGGAAAATATATATCACATGTGAATTAATATGCCACTATCATGAACAAGGAATGAGAGAATATTTCCTTATGTGCCTATTATGATTCATGAATACCCATCTAATTAAATATTGTACCACATGTAAAAATATCAAGAATCCACAACATCCTAGAACAATAACCACACCAAAAATGTGAATTACCAATGGTGACTTAATATCAACTGTAACAAGAAGACATTAAATTAGTTATCCCATCCCAAGGAACGTGGATTTCTCCTATACTCGGGTCAGCTACACTCATGAAAAATCTCAATATCATGTCCCAAGACATCCAATTCTGATTTATACTTTCTTTTAAATTGTAATGGTGAAAAAGGAAATAAAAAACCTCTACTCTAATACCACATTATAACATCCTCTGATATTACAGTCTCATGGGTCTCCAAGAAGGTTTGGTTATGAGACCTCAAGAACACCTCCATGTATGCCATGGGCTACCTACTAGTAGCGGGGGTGTGAAATGTATTGAGGGGAAACTATACCCTTTTGTATAAAGTGCCTTAGTAGTATAAATAATACATATAAAATTAAAAAATGAAAGTATAAATATAGAATAAACTAACCAAAAAATACAACTATTAAATAAAATATATAGTAATATAAATAATGTAATTTCATACTATAATGTAATTAAATGTCATGCAAGAAATAATACAAGTAAAAATCAAGAATAATCAAATAAAGACTCAATGTACCTAGAACTGAATCACAAGCTAGTCATGCCTCTAAAATCTATCCCATCTAGTAAGAAAACAATCAGCAGCAAGGAACTTTTCCCTTGTCCGAACAGGAATCCATGTAATCTTATATGGCCCCGAATGAAAACAAAAATTGGGTGTGAGTATAACTCAATAGATTTAAACCACTATTTCTAAAAATACTATAATGATAAGAAGTATTTTCAGTTAAGTGATAATCATGTTTATTTGATAATTCAAAAATAAATAAAGTACAATGAAAAACTTCTTCAGCTCCACGATAGAATAACAATGATAATGTCTCAGGAACATACCAAATACCAACATATAACCCCAATATAAATTACATAAATTTACACCATTATGTAATATATCTAATCACGTCTCATGAACTTTCTAACTAAACCTATTTCACTATGCTATAATCACAACAAAAAGGTCAAAAAAACTAAAAAATACAAAATTTAGGTCAAATAAATATAATTCTTACAACATGAGACAAGGCCGAGCCTACTCACTATAAGCATTATAGCTTGGGACTAGACTGATCTAGATCAATATCAATAATGCAACATATTAGTGTGCATGCTATAGGTCCATGAATGAAATATAATAATTTCTACAAGGAACACATTACATGTCCAAACAACATGGATAACTCAATATCACATCATATTCCAAAATGGTTAATAAATAAAATTACCATTTGTCTTTAAATTTCAACATTCATTTATATCAAAATGGATCAAGACTTAAAATATTAAGCAGTAAACCACAACATAGGGATTTTATATTAAGAAATCCTAAAATGTCTCATGTAATTCTAATCAAAATTTGACGAATTAGAAAATTCAATTATATTCATGGTTCACTCACCCAATGTGTTGCGATAGTCCTAGTTAAAAAACAATGGAATCTATATGACACCATGGGACAATACCATTTGTTATATATTTAATTCAGGTGTATGGTATGTTAATAAAATAATAAAATTTGATATACATGAAAAATATAAAATCATAGGGATATTATTTATACCCTTATCATTAAATGATGATCCAAAACCGCTTCTAATAGAATCAACACATGAGGAAGATGGTGTGGATGACCATAATGAGGATCTAAAATCAAAACTGATTGTAAGAGACCAGTTCTTCATTTGAGTTATGGATCTTATATATTCAGTTTAATTTAATGAAAACAAGAGAAGAGTTGTTAAGGGATGAATGCGTGAGCTTTGCACAATGTGACTAAGGGATAAACACCATGTAATCTTAGTACATGTTGTGTATTGATGTCTGTATGACTTTTTATGACGTGTTAATGAAGTCTGAAAAAGGAAAGGAAATAGAATATACACATCCTGAATATTTATATTACATCCTGTGTATTATAAAAATTTTCAAAAAAGGGCAGTAGCCTCGTTTTTTTCTTATTTCAGGATAGAACCACACCTAGGTTTTCTCAAATAGCAGCACCGAGTTGGGATTTTTCTCCTGATTCTCCATCTGAACTCCATTTCTTTCTCCATCACATGAGTTATAACCCAATCAGTATACTCCCAATTGATCTATAAATGTTATTCTATATTTCACCCTTTGACCTAGTAATTGAAGTTTGACCTTTTATGATTTTTTGTTATATCTACTTTTTTAGCTGTAATTAGAGGATCACACTGGACAAAGAGATTCATACGATTTTGGGTTAGGTGGTCTAGTGCCTTTCATAATTTGTCTTGTAGTTTATATGTGATGGAGTCTCATGAACCCATGTTTAGGGTGTTACCCTAAATTAAATTGTCCCATGTTATTTCCTAATGATTTATTAGATAATTGATTATGTGAAATAAAGAGTGTTTGATATTTCTTGATGTGGCTGAGGGCCAACCATTGGGGAATATCCCTCAGATAACCAATATTTATCCATTTGGCCTGGGATGTGTATGTGAATGCCTTTGTTTCCCTTTTTAGGGTTTTTAAAAATGAAATTGGTTAATTGAATGGTTTCCGATGTGAGATAAATAATTATTTAGATCCCGTGATAATTTAATTATCTTTTAAGGCTTGTGATGTGAATTTCCCATATGAGTTTATAATTGGTAACCCTAAAAATGGTTAGATAGTTGAAATTATTTTGACATGTTTGATTCCCATGTGAGTTTTTATTTTTTAACAATGTAATAGTATAAATTAAAGGTGTTTTTTTATGATAAAATTCTTATACAGTAGTTTTAACCATAACACGTGAAAATTGTATATATACTGGGCTTGGCCATGATTTATTGATGAAATCCCCAGAGACGAGGTTTTACTATGCATGTGGGTGAGGATTTTCTTTGCTTTTGGGTGAGTTTTTTCAATGGGTGTAGGAACGCTTTTTCATTGCATGTGGGAACTATTTTTTATAGGATTGTGGGTGAGGTTTTGAACTAAATATTGAAATGGATGACTTATGAAATATCTGTGAAGCCAAATCAGAAGCATAGATTCTCTCTTCTCTTATATATATTTAGATGGTATTTTGAGACATCAGTTGTGCTTACTTTATACGGGGGATTGACAAACTGAGGCTAGATCTCAAGATAATTAAAATTCAATACAATTGAGTTGTCTACTGAACATGAAATGAATGAAATGGAAATCATTACTTGTAGGATTTTTAAATTTTGTGTACTTTTTATTTTACTGCTTTCACTTTTGTACACTACCAGTTGAATATACTCATATATAGATATGAAAAAAATTTAAGATGGTTTCCAAAATGGATATATTTCCCACACCCTATTTGGGTCATGTTTTTTGTCCCAAAAAGATTATATGATTACAGGTGTCGTTTTGGGAAATAGCCCTTATATAGGTACTTGATATGCTATTTTGGAAAATGAGAGCATGGGACCAAGATGAGACTTGTGATTATTTTACGTTTCCTTTTGTATTTCTGTACCATGGTATTGTTTCTTGTATTTTATTGCAATGTATCTTTTTTTGGATGGTTTCCTAGAACACGTGACATAAAGCATCATCTATTCTATTTTATGACTTCTGGTTATCTCTATTATCAATCATATATTATTTACATCAATTGATGGTATTCACTACATCTGCAATTATATAGTATTATTCTTCTATATTAATGAAGGCATAGTTTCTCCACTATTAGTTTTTGTGCCTCACAACTATTTGGAAGCCACTGCAATTTGGGGAAATGTGCTTGAGTCCATGTGGCCAACAACGTACGGGGCACCAGTTGAGTGGAATCCAGATCCAGGATGATACAAAGTGAATCAAAGGAATTTTCTTTTTTGGTGTTCCATATTGTTTAGTGACATTATATAATTATAGGAAGTAAATGGATTTTGGTAATAAACTGTGTCTGGGAGAAGTTATCCCACATATTGGGAAAATCCAAATTTTCTTGAATTGACCTTGGATTTTTCTTGTATTTTGAGTTGTTATAGTTGATTAGATATCCCCATTGTGTGATTCACATGATTTGTGCACTTATTTTTTATATTTTATTGGTTCTCTTTTGTTGCAACCAGATGATATAAGGGTATTCCTTTTCATGCATCATATTGGAACTTATTGTAAATCACGTTCCATGCATTCCTTCCATGCCATTTAAGAGCATTTATGATTGCATATTGTTGTGATAGATGTCGTGATAAATATTCATGTTTTTGTGATAAGTACCATGACAAATATACCAACTATTGTGATAGGTGTATTGGTACGTGAAAGGGTTCAAATTTTATAGAAACCAAACTGTGACCCCTGAGGTGTATGGGCCATCTGGGATTGAAATTTGGTTGCTCAGGTTTCTGCCTTTCGTATAGAATTGTATTGTGATATGTTTTTCTTCGCAGCTAATATGTGATTTGAGGTGAGCATGGGTCCTCATGAATCAAAATTTGGCATACCACTGGTTGTGTTTTTTGTATAACAAGGGTTCTTTATGCAATATGGATTTTCTGTTTTTAAAAACCAGTTTACACAACATTTATTTTATCCTAACAAGTACTCTACTCTTCCTGTTTAGGGAAGGGAGATTTATTTTCTTGGTTATACACCATGTACATGTTGTAAGGACTCTACCCCAGTTACCTGGATTCGGTGCCTTATTTCCATAAATTCAAATAATAAGCATCCTAAAGTACCAATTAGTTTAGTATTATTGTAAATATGATACATACATTAGTTTATCATTACATCATGAAGGGAAAGAACACAAATTTTTTTCATTAGAAACATCCACGACTCCTAGATTATGCTTGCAAGTCATTCATAATTTACTTCTTCATGTCCAGAGAAAATGAATAATAAGAAAGTGCTGAGATCAAACTCTTTGTAAGGGTATGAAACACAGAGGAAGATAATATAAACATTAGAACTGGTGAATAATTGAAATAACAATCCTTTACAAATAAATTTGATCATAAAAAAGTAGGAATATGAGATGAGTAAAAGTTTCCATAATATAACATAATAATTGGTATTCTACTTGTCGAATAACCACATGAACATTAAATTACCAGCTTCATAATGAGGGATGTTCATATGTATGACATTCTAAAACATTTTTTCAAGGCCTCGGCCTAGACGCCCAATGATTAAGGCCTCAGCCAAAATCCATATATCACATTGGGAAAGGCCTCATCCAATTCCATGTCTATTTGTCTCATGATAGCTACCCATGCATCGAGGGGATATAGCTGGCCCCACCCATCACATAATAAGTCCAATGAATTCCTAATATGAGTGGGGATAAACATAAACAACATATTCATTCATATTGAAACAATCATATGAAATATAACATACTTTCCTAAATTATTAAACATAAAACACTAACCAATCTAGGTAATATGGTGAATAGTTTTAGGATATATAATCCACAATAAATTTAGTCATAAAATATGCAATAAAATATTGTAGATGACATCATAAATTATTAGACCTAATCATACATAAAAATCAATAAGAGTTTTGAAATAGGTGATGATACTCTCCTGAAATCTTCAAGTGATTCTATAGAAAACCCCCATTTACTTTGAGAAGAAGAGTTCTTTTAGAAAAACATTTTTATGAAACCTAAAATTAATTAAACTAGTATTTTTATAACAAAATGAGTATTTTTATAAAGATAATGGTTTCCAAAAAATAGATTACAAGGTACCCTTGATAATGGGTTAGGTTTTGAGAAATTCCCTTGAATCGGACGTGTATTTTGGAAACATTTCTGAATGTTTCTTTATAAACATGTAACTATCCATAAAAAAGGGAAGTGTTTAGGTTGGTAAACATATATATATATGTATATATAATACTACCAAATAATTTATGAGGAGTACATAAAAATACATTAGAATTTCATTGAGGAAATTAGACATTGAATGTTACCCGAATGAAAATGGTTGTTTGGGTGGAAAAACTCTTACCTTAACTCCGAACGTGTTATGCTATTGAATAAAATGTCATGTAATATGAAATTATACATATTAATAAATTATTTGGAAACCTATTATCCATGTATGTAGTTATTCATAATTCTATTTTGTTCTTTTATGACCTTATTGATAAGTTATTGTATTGAATTATGTTGTTCCGGGGTGTTCGTTTTCTCTATTTTCATATTCGGTTCACTTGTTTTTCATTGTGTGGAATGTGTGTAAATCTCCCAAAATAAATTCAAATATAGTTTATGTTCATACATAGGTGTAATTGGTAATTTATATAACTTGGTTACCTGGAATGAGGATGAATTATTATATAGAATTTTAATGATAAATATTTTGGTTATTTTTTGGGTTTTTATCACAAAGAACTCATTTTTCATTATAACAGTATAACATTTTTACAAAGGGATTACTGAATCTTACATAGGATATATTACATATATAATAATCTATTTCATCCATAACTATAATGGTTCCATGACCATAATTGAGAATGATAGTATAAATCGAAAGCCCATCGTCATTGAATGTGGAAAATTGACCCATCTTGGATGATGTTCTTGACACTATTAAAAAAGAAGGTAAAAGGTGGATATGATGATAACATAATCCACTATCATGAAAAAATTACAGTAAATATATGTTATTGTAGTCATCACAAAATTTGGATAAGTATAATAAATAGAAAATGAAATCAAATGAACTTGAAAAGAAAGACAAAGAATTTGAAAAGGGGAATTTACCTCTTGAGCCAATCTTCCTTGATAGCCTCCTTAAGGGAATGGTTTGGTCTTTTTATGAGACAAAGGCTTGATGGACGTGTGATAGGAGGTTGGGATGGTATTTGGAAAGAATTTGGGGAATGAACAAGTCTTAAGAGGGGTGATGAGAAAAGGGAGTGAGAGGGGGTTTATAGTGGAGGAGATAGGAGATTTTTTAATATAAAATTCATTAATTTATTATATATCCTCAACACAAATAATAGTGAGTCTTCCTAGACCACGAATAGTAATTATATCATGTGATCCCAAACCAATTGGGCTTACATCAGAATAACATCATGCATGACTCTATAATTAGCTTATTTAGCATCATTTGTAAATTATGATATTTCACTATTCATAAAAAATTCTAGTATTTCAGAAAAATCCCAAAAATTCACCCCTATAATTTTAAGATATTTAGAATCCAAAAATGATGTTCATTTTTCAAAAATAATTTCATAAATATGATTAATTTAATATTTAAAAAATCATAATTTATTCTAAAAATAACAGTTTTAAAACATTTATTTTCATATTTTAAAGAATAGTTATATCGTACTTCCACTTGAATATTATTTATGTACTATCATAGATAAAGATACTATTCATTAGGGTATAACACTATTCATAACGGTATGTTACTATTCATAAGTGTAGGTTACAATTCACAAAAAAAATTATGTTTTTCTTATTGGACTTAAAATAACTGACTGATCTCAACCATGTATGTCAAATTTTTGAAATTAATATCACAGAAGTTACAAACATATGTTTTAAGGGTTACATAGTACTTTTTAGTTAATTATGTTTGGATCTCATGTGATTATTACATATTTATAAGAATAAAATTTTCATTGAAATATATTGGGTCATTACATTCTTCCTCCCTTTAGAAATTTCACCCCCAAAATTTCATATTACAATCTATGTGAAAAACAAGTGGGGTAACTTTTCCTTCATTGATTCCTCTAGTTCCCATGTTTACATTTCATACTTATGGGTTTTCCATAGTACATTGACCATATGAGTAGTCTTGTTGCGTAGATCATTGTCTCTATGATCCAAGATCTTCACTAGCTGCTCCTCATAGGTAAGATCATCCTCCAACTATACCACCCTGTAAGAGAGTACATGTCAAAGGTTTGGTATGTACTTCCTTACGATGGATACATAAAATATATCATGTTCTTTCAACATGGTAGGGGGAAGTGCCAGTTGATAGGCCACAGTCTTGACTCGATCAAGGATCTCGAAGGGGCCGATATACGTGGGACTTAACATTCCTTTCTTCCCAAACCTCATGAACATATTTTAAAGGGATATGAAGTGAAATATTAGGTATCTAATGTTGAATTAAAGGTCTTATAGAAGGTTATCCTCATAACTCTTTTGTCGACTTTGGGATGCTTTGATATGTTGCAGAATGGTTTTCACCTTCTACACCATTTCTTCAACCATTTCAGGTCCTAGCAGCTTTCACTCACTAACATTATCCTAACACACCAGTGTTCTCCACCATTATCCATAAATGGATTCATATGGTTCCATTCAGATACACGATTGGAAACTGTTGTTGTAGGAGAATTCAACCAATGAAAGATATTGGTCCTATCCTGTTTTGAATTCCATCGAACATTCTCTCAACAGGTCTTCCAATGTCCGAATTCTGCACTCCGATTGGCCATCATTTTGATGATGATAGGCTGTACTAATGTTCAGTTCAGTGCTTAGAGCATGTTAGAGACTTTTCAAAAAAATCAAGGTGAATCTAGGATCACGATCAGATACAATAGATATTGGTACTCCATGCATCCTTACCACTTCGTTGATGTAAATCTGTGCATATTGATCCAATGAGAAGTACTATTTAATTGTTGTAAAGTGAGATGTCTTTGTACGATGATCCACAACGACCAATGTAGCATTGTTTCCTTTGGATGTCTCTGGATGTCTAGTGAAACAATCCTTGGTAATGTTCTCCCACGTCCAGGTGGGTTTTGGTAGTGGTTTCATCATACCCTTAGACATTTTCCTCTCAGCCTTCACATGTGACATATCAGGAACTTTGATGTATATTCAGCAATCTCCCTTTTCCTATTTTCCAAAAAATAAGTTTTCTCGGAGATCTTGATACATATTTGTGATACCAGGGTGTATAGGAATATTAGATCTACGATAATCATCCAACAGTTCCCTTTTTATCATAGGAATAGTGGGAACAAAAATCCCCTTCCCTTATTTATAAATTCCACCTTTATATGCAATTTAGGTAAACTTACCATCATTTATAGATTTATTTTTCTTTCAAAATCTCTCAACATCAGCCATGAAAATTTCTATCCTTTCTAGTAAATAAGGTTCAACAACCATTTGAAAAAGTAGTGACGTGTTTCCTTCCTTGATAATTCCCATATCCATCTTTACTGGATCCATGAACATAAGATCTCTTTAAACCCTAATATTATTCATAATTTCGTGGTCCTTCCTACTCATAACATCTGCTACCTTATTTGCTTTCCCTGGGTGGTAGTGTATTGTGAAATAATAATCTTTCATTAGCTCAATCCTCGTCCTTTTTCTCATGTTGATTTATTTCTATGAGAATATATATTTCAAATTATTATGATCAGTATGTATCTCACATTTTTCACCATAAAGGTAATGTCTCCAAATCTTCAAAGAAATGATTACAACTTATAAATCAAGATCATGAGTTGGTTATTTTTTTCATGAATTTTTAGTTTCCTAAATGCATAGGTAATCACTCAGTCATTCTGCATAATGGACACAACCAATTCCTTTCTTTGATGCATCACTATAGATAATAAACCCATCATTCGACGATGGTAGGGTTAGGATCGGAGCATTCACTAACCTTATCTTCAATTTTTTTGAAAAATTATTCACATTCCATTGTATATATGAGCTTAACCCCTTTTCGTGTGAACTTGGTCATTGGTTTGGCTAAATGGGTGATGTTCTGAACGAAATGCTGATAATAACATGCTAAACCAAGAAAAATATGTACCTCAGTCATGTTCATTGGAGTTGGAGATTCTTGCACAGCCTTTGTCTTCACAAGATCTATTGATATTACATCCTTAGAGACAATGTGGCCCAGATAGGAAACTGATTATAGCCAAAAATCAAACATTCTAATGTTCCCATAAAATTTATTACTTCTAAGTGTCTTCAGAATAGTGTGCAAGTGATTTTTCACGATCTTCAATACTTTTAGATTATACCATGAAATCATCAATAAACACCACTAAAATTCCATCATGATAATACTTGAAAACTATGTTCATTATATCTTTAAAGACAGATGATGCATTAGTTAGTCCAAAAAGGCATTACTGTAAACTCATAATGCCCGTACATAGTTCTAAATGTTTTTATTGAAATGTCTTCCTTCCTCAAAATCAACTAATGATATCCAGATCAAAGATCAATCATAGTAAAATATTGGGTTTCCTAATGTTGACAAAATAGATCATCAATTTGTGGCAGAGGATACTTCTTCATTATTGTAATAGCATTGATCTCCCTGTAGTCAATGCACAACCTAATAGACCCATCGTTCTTCTTTATGAAAAGAACAGGGGATCCCCAAAGAGAAATGTTAGTGAAAATAAATCCTTTATCAATCAATTACTCTAGATGTTTATTTAGTTTCACTAACTCCATAGTGTCCATTCTATAAGGGGTCATTGATATAAACCTTGAACTAGGAATTGTGTCAATGGAAAACTCAAATTCCTTCTTTGGTGGATGCCTAGGTAAATCCTTCTGAAAGACATCAACATATTCTTTTAGAATAGGTATGTACTCTATCTGTATATTCTTCTCTTAACCCATATTTATTTCATTTCCTTCCTCCGCAATAATTTAATTCAATATAGCTACTGGGGGTGGATCTAGATAAGAATCACATGGTGAGTTTTTTTCTCTATAAATAAGGGATTATATACCATTATCGAAAATTTTAACTTCCTTCTTCTTTCAATAGATCTTCACATCATAATTTGATATCCAATCCATATCAATAATTATATCATAGTGAACCATTGGTATTATGATATGTTTAGAATCTAAAGCTAGTTTATGTGTCATGAGAGGGACTAATCTACATGCATTTCTTTCAATGATACATCCACTATGTGTTTTTACTAATAACTCCTTTATTATATCAAAATGGACATATCTAATTTTCATAAAAAACTAGGAAGATATAAATGAACACGATGATCCAAAATAAAATAATGTTTTGGATATGTATGAAAAAATGATTAAAGTACCTACCACCACATAATTTGGAACTTCAATATCAGTAGTTGTGATCAAATAAGCTTTTCCCTTCTCCCTAGGCCTTTTCTATGGAATATTTCCTTGACACTATGGACAATAATTAGCATAGTGTCCTATCTCCCAACAATTATAGCATTGAACATTAATGGCTTCTTTCTTCCACTTGCAATCACCAGCAAGATGTCCTTTTTGACCACAATTATAGCATAGTTCGTTTCCCTTTAAAAATACACTAGAGTGTTTCTTTCCATAATTATCACAGGTTGGAAATTCTACTCTTCCCTTCTTCCATGTTTCCTTATTTCCATTCCCAGAGTTTTCAGCATGTTTTTTTTCTTTCTTTTCTTTAATTTCAAAAGACATAGAGAATTATTTATCTATCTTGATAGAACATGAAACTCTATCCTCATATGATGAAAAAATTGGGATATTAGTGCCTGCCAGAGGAATGGATTTAGGCTATCAATGAATCGATAAATTTTTCTCCTTGGATTTCATATGTAGTCCACAACATGTCTTGCTAAAATTATGAAGTCATCTTCATAATTTGTAACATTTTCATCTTCCTTCTACCTCATATTCAAGAATTGTCTCCCCATATCCACTATATGTTCATGAGGAAAGTTTTTCTCTAGGAATATTTCCTCAAAATCCCACCATTACATATCCTCTTTCTCTTCCTCCTCCTATGTGTTTTGGATTAAAGACCACCACTAATCTGCATCTCCAGATAGATGATAAACTTCCATGACGACCTTCTGTCATTCATTACATCTTAATGCGGGAAATATTTTCTCTAGGGAACATATCCAATGATCATCTACAAACGGGTTTATAGTCCCATTGAATGATGGTGTTTGTTGTCTCATAAATCGATCTAACGTATCTCTTCTATTTGGTGGATCTGGGTTCCCCATATGAGTAAGGTTATTATTCATAACCTTATTAAGTTGTCCCAGTATAGTTAAATGTTTATCAGCACCTGTCACAGCCCTAGAGCCAACATCATTATCTTGCCTCAGAGAGAAATCCCTAAAGGGGACACTTGGGTTTGTGCAGTTTCCATTCCTTCCACATGGTTCCATTTCTAGATAATGGTATACACAAGATTAGGTTATGAATCATAATGCGTAATCAAAATACTTAGCACAAATTTAAATCATAGGCATGACTAATCCAATAATCTCAAAAAAAATTTCTTTGATGAATATTTTACACTTAAATCCTTCATAATGACTTGTAATAAATATTTGAATTACCCTAAGAATATCCCCTTTGAGTGTCGTAACCTAGAGTGCATCAAGGACCATTGTTGTGCACCTGTTCCCATTCGAGTCTAGCACACATCAGTGTCTTTGTGTTTTACCCCAATATACATCTGTTCTAGAGCTGCCGCTACCTGCTCGTATCCAAACAGGGATGCATCACTTAAAAGATCAACATAATAAATTCCATACCAAAATACCTGGATGTTCATGTATGTTTATCCTCAAAAATGTCTTAGTGACTCTTCCCTAATCCCCCTTTTCTAAATCTGGTTTCCATGTTTTCTACTAAACTTTCTCTGATACCAACTTTAATGAAGCAACCCCAGTTTCCCAGATCCAGTGCCTTATAGGCATACATACAAGGAATAAGAATCCCAAAGGACCGAGTAATTTAGTATTATTGGAAATAAGATACATACATAATTTTATCATTACATCATTATGGAAAAAACAACAAAAATTTATTTCACTAAGAATTACCATGACTCCTAGATTCCAGTAGAAGTTCATTCATGATTTTCTTCATCGTGTCCTATGAAAAAGAAACATAAGAAAGGGGTGAGTTCAAACACTTAGTATGGGTAATAAATACAATGGAAGATAATATAAAAACTAGACATGGTGAATAATTTAAAACACATGCCTTTAAAAAAATTGAACATAAAATTACAGGAATATGAGCTGTGTAAATATTTCCATAATATTACATAATCATGTGAATTATTCGAGTCTAATAACCACATGAACATTCAATTAATAACTTCATAACTAGGGAAGTGTATATACTGAACATTCTGAAACATTTTTCAAGGCCTCAGTGTAACACCCCGAGATTTTATGAAAAATATTTTTTAATTTCATTGATGTCTTGTGTTGTTTGCCCCACCGAAATTAGATTGTTCTATACGCAACACCGTATTAGCTTGTATTATAGGAAAACACTATTCTTTTCTTGTGTTACACACAAGAGAAACCTTCCTCGATAGCTTGCGTTGTACGCAGTACCGAGTTTCACTAAACAACGGTATATTATTAAAATATTATATAAACTAGACGTCATGAATATAATAATCACTTTTTGAAATTTTAAAAATTTTATCCTTCAAAATGGACTTTATTTTTGGATTCGGATAATTGAAATTAGCCTAGGGTGAATTTTTGTTATTTTTCTAAAAACATACAATTTTTGATGAATAGTGAAAACACTTAGTTAGGGGTTAAAATCAACTTTTTATTTAAATAATAAATTATTTTATTTAAATTCAATTTAGGTAAAAATAGATACATAATACCTATATAAGTTCAATTTAATTCATCGGAGTCATTTTATAATAAATTTAGACATATAAAAAATTTATTTTACTTTTTACCGTCTTTTACCCACCTCCTAGGAGAATTTGCAAATTTACATAAGACATTATTTTACAGCTTCTGTGAGTTGAATTTCAAAAATCTGAGAAACATGGATTATATCATGAATTAAAATGTGGTTCAATGAGTTGAAAATAATTTTTGGTGAATAGTAATTTTTAAATTTTATTTACCACGGTTAAAAGTAAATCGGGTAATTAAGGGTAAAATGGTATTATTATTACCATAACACATGTCCTAATTCTATTGGATAAATTTAATTTTACCAAAAACAACCATAGGAATAATATATTACCATTTAGGTCCACTTGGATTAGATTAGGACATTTATTATTATTTTATTTAAAGAAAAGTTAAAATAGTTAAAACCAAAGTTTAATAACTAAAACATTTTTAATATAGGGTTATACAGAATATATATTCAAAAATAAATATTCATTAGAAATATAAAAATATTTCCTACATAATTTTATTTTATTTATAGTTTTTAGACATTAAATAATATAATTTATTTATGACACAATGATGATGTACTAATTACCTTATTAATAAAATATTAACATAATTGAAATTAGAAATACCCAAATAAAAGTAATTTGAGAGTTTTTAGGAATTAAACTAATTTTATAGGTTAATATAAAATATTAGGGTTGGTTAGACGAATTTTTTTCGAAGTAATAATGCTGTAATTAATTTAGAAAAAAAAACAAATACCAAATAGTGTCAAAATTGACATAAAAGAGTTTTAGAACAAATATTATATTATTAATTGATATAATGGTCCTAAAAATCTAATGATCATCCAAAAAACTTATATAATGATATATATAGCATTAATTAACCAATTGGGGTTCTATTGGAAGTTTATAAGAATTATATTAACCATATAGTGTAAGAATACAAGAAGACACAGTAAAAGTTAGATTATTTGACATAGAGTTAAATATAAATGATAATGTTAAAATAGTAACCTAAACATGTCTAAAACATATTGTTTGAGAGGATTGCGACCCATCCCCATCGTATCCTTGAAATAAGTCACTTTGGAGCCATTATAAACCAAATATGAATTTATTATAAAACAATATTTTATGTTTTTTCTACGGTGCCCCTCACCCCTCTTATAAAAGGGCACCCCCCCTCCTCTCTAATTCACACCTCCAAATCCATTAGGATCGAACAAAACATACCCAAATACCTTCTAAACTGTCCTCCCTTCGTCTTAGAGGCCTCAATTTTGTGGAAAAACCAACCTATAGAATCCTTTTGATCAAACCAAAAGGAATAACCCAAAGAAGAGGTAAATGTCTCACCACCTATTTCACGTTCCTTTCTTCTTCCACTTCCTACTTCTCTGTTGTTTACATTCTCAAATGACAAATCTAGTATATCCTATATACTGTGATGTTATTAAAAAAATTTACATCAATATTTTTTATTTTATCCATCATATTAATGAAAAATTAGCCACACGCACCTACGTACGGCTTACCGTCTCCACATCGTGGTGTAGTTTGATATTGAAACATTTCATTATTTGGATGGGTATAATAATAAGTATAAATGATACAAATAATAAATATATCCGTATGATGATTTTTTATATATGATATACCATCCAATTATATATTATTTTAATATCAAAATAATGATATTGTCACTCGTGCGTACGTACGGACTACCGTCTCCAAAAACATGATGAGATTTATTTTCCATGATTAAGCATTCAAGTATGATTATAATCTATATATAATATATAAACATGAAAGACATTTCCTAATAATGATACTGGATTTATGTACATATATGTTTTATTTAATTAATTCCATTCAATTCAATAAGGAAATGAAAACAGCATTCATGCGTACGTACGGCCTACCGTCTCCTTGAACGGTGTATTTCATTCCATTTATCGATCTATAATATATATTTATATGATGAATATATATTATATATAAATAATTTTTTACATTTTTTAATTAATTAAATAAGGATATAAGTAATAATATCAAAAATAACAAGTCGAAACATGTATGATAAATGAAACGATTTTACCCAAAACGGTACTTTAACATGGAATTTACAAATGAACGAGTGATATAAAGTCATAAGTGAATCATATATGATATAATAAATATTATTATGGTTATTTTACAAGTTAATAATATGTTTAAACACACTATACATGATTCTTAGACACATATGGAAGAAATTGGATCTATGGTAAGGGATAAAATTGCAAATCTCATCTTTATTCGAGATTCCTTATATGTAAGTATTTACATGGGTTATATTTTTCATTCATGTCTATAAAAATGTTTTCATAATTTTTTTAATATTCCTTCATGTTTATTTAAATTCATGTTTACCCCTCTTTGACTTTTACATTGTGTTATTGAAGGAATCATTCTTTTGTTCACCATACAAGGAACGTTTTGACATTTTCGGCAAAAGTACGAGGATAATGTTTTTTAACTTATACGGCATGAACGGATTTTTACAGTTTCATAACGCCATATTTTCATGAATATTCCTCTACAATATTTCATGATTATTTGCAAAAAATCATTTTCTTTTATAATTGAATGGAATTTAATGAAAATAAAATGATTTTGATGATGGAATGGTATTTTCCTCAAGAATTCATTTCATGTGTTTTATCAAAACTATTTTCCATCTAAAATTATAGTATTTAATATGTTTATGTTTGAAGTATAATATCTCTATTATTTACATGGTGTAATTTTTCTTATAATGAAATTATATCCATTTTTTTATATGGATTATATTATGATGGGATGATGTTTATGAAACCCATTTTATCCTTTGGGTTGTGATGAATGATTAATGTTTATTTTGTGGCACATGTATGAATGATTTAATTATGAGATGGCTAGGACCTATATCTCCCTATAATGCATTTGGTAAATATTTATATCTTATTAGATAGACATGGCTAGAATGGCAAGTGAATTTGTTTCAGTAATTCAAGGATGGAATGAAAAGTAAGCCCGGTTCAGTAATGGACTTTGTCTACTTTGATGGTCTTGGCAGCAATGCATTGGCTACTATGGAAATCATAACATGTTCTTAATGGTTTCCACCATTACATGTTTTATTCCCCTGCTATTTTATCAAGATTAATGTTCCTTTTTGATCAATTCCTTTTGTACTGTCATGATTTATGTCATTAGTCATTATTTTGATGTTTTTTGTTCATGTTATTATGTTCAAATGTTTATGGATTGTTTTATGTTCTCCATGATTACCCTTAATGAGAATTTGAGCTCACCATTTTTATTTTTTCTTTACACCAAGATATAAAGAAAGGTTTTAGGTAAGAAAAAAAAGGGAAATCTTTATGAGAGATTTTGAAGATCATTCACCATGATTAGAAGATTATGTTCCGAGTTTCCAAAGACACTATACTAATACGGTCCTTGGGAGTTTTTTGTTATTTATTATGTATTTTATAGAAGTATTGTAATGTCCATGTACGAAAAAATTTGGGTCTCTATAGTTGATATCAGATAAAAGTTTTAGTTAACCTTTGGAAACTAGGATGTGAAAACTTTAGTGAAATCCCTAGAGATATTTCTAAGGTATGTCTAGGGATGTCCTTATGGTTATGTATATGTATAGGTTATAATATTATAATTATGGTAACTATCTTATAATTAAACATAATATGGTAGACATTGAAGGTACTCCCCCTTTATTATGTTGTTTTCCTAGAATGAGTTTTGCCTCTCACACTATTCTTTTTGGGGTTTTGAAAATGGGTGGAAACCGGAAGATTCACGATAATGGAGAATATGATAAACAATGGAATGATATTCTCCATGAGAAACCAAATGAAATGGGATTTGGAAGTCCAACCATCATTATTATTCCTAATCCGTAATCTCATTATATGATCAATAATTTCAACTTTGGTAACTTTCCAGACTCATCTAATAAGAGAAAGATGGAGTTTCATGATGATCATAGAAGAAAGAATGTTCAATTTCCCCCCATGTAAATCATGAGGGAAAAGGAATCATGGAGAATGTTTCAAAGGAACTAGAAGATGATTTGGGTGTGTAAAAGAAGGACACAAATCAAGTAATTTCAAAGGAAAATGTTCAGTTAACACAATGGGCAAGGATAATGGTATTGTCAAGACATCAATAATGATTAAATGTTTTAAATATGGAACGTATGTGCATTATGAAAACCAATTCCCCAAGGGAAAATCTCATGAAGAGAATCAACATGGTAGAATGGGTAGAATTTGTGTTGATGATGATGAGGAGACTACAAATGGTATGTGAGATGAAAGAATTGTTGAGGAATACAATGATGAAGCTCAGTCAATGGTATAAGGAGGTATTGGAATGATTTCATGTTTATCAAGTGTAATGTTGTATAAGAAATCTCATGGTACTATGGAATAAAGAAATATCTAAGGATTGTTACAATATTGTTTTTCCTTATGTTTTTGAATGTATATATTTTATGGTACCGGTAACCATGAAAGGTTATTCAGATGTTTGGGGAAAGCACCTAATATGCGTATAATGATGGGATAAGGAGATAATGAAATATTTGATAGTATTAATGAGATCATGACTGATATAAGGAAAAAGTGATATCATGGTTTGAGTATATATAAATTTTGGGATTTTGGTATGTAGAAAGAGTTAACTTTTTACATCATTTATGTTTTCACTAAGGTTATATGGTTTTTCATGTTTCAAGATAATACATGATTATGGTACTTAGGAGTTTAGAATATGACCAACAAGATATATCTTATGATATATAGAGGACAAATGATGGTATTTACATGCTTGGTAGATGAAATCTCTAGTAATATTTTTCATTATAATATGAGATTGGACAAAATAATTTTGGATATGCATAAATATTTGAATGAATTAATTTGGATATAAGATAATATTGTTTATGTCTAGAAACATATTTTCTATATTATTTCTGGAATGTAATAATACTATAGTTTTCAAAAAAGGGAAACCTGTAGGTTGGGTGACAACTCATCACGTTAGAAAAGGTTGCGGAAATCGAACCCAAAACCAATGTGTGATAGGCCTTCATCACCTACCACTGGCCTACAAGAAGTCCTTGTTTAGTATAAATTAGTTTTATTTTATTAAGAAGTGTGATAAATGAAGTATAATTCCATTTATGGAACTATATATGATTAATCTCACCATAGATGGACTTATGTATATATATTTTTCTAACCTTATGTTTGAGACAGATGGAATGACCTATCATTCTATCACATGATCTGTTAACACTTTACGAATGACAAATTCAACTTCGATTTTTTTAAGAGATGAAGTGGAAATTGTTCAAGTCCCAAAAAACAGTGAGATTGTACCAAAATCGAGTAAGTATTTCTTTTAATTAAAAAATTATTCAACCTTAGGGAAATAATATTGAAAACCAAAAATGTTTTCCTATTGCCCTCATATCCGATGAATCAGATGGTACCTTAGATCATCACAAATTTATGGATTTGTGATTGTTGTCTTTTTTATAGTCAGTTTATCTACCTCTCTCTATCGGAACATAATGGTTCGATTTCTCTTCCATATATATATTTTCACCTATGTTCTCCTATGTGGAAACCCAGTGATTAGTCAATTTGGGTAAATATTACGTTTCATACTTTAGTATTTAATGTTATGTTTTGGTATTCCTTTTTTACGATGTGGGTTTCTATTAACGAATCTTTCAAGTAGTAAACCATTTATAACCCTGACGAATTTCTAGGGTGAAATTCATTTTAAGGGGGGTAGAATGTAACACCCCGAGATTTTATAAAAAATACTCTTTTATTTTCAATGATGTATTGTTTCGTGCGCCACACCAAAATTATCTTGTGCTATACGAAACACCATATTAGCTTGAATTATATGCAATCACTATTCTTGGCTTTTTTTACATCCAAGAGAAACCTTCCTCGATAGCTTCTATTGTACGCAATACTGAGTTTCACTAAATAATGACATGTTATTAAAATATTATATAAACTAGCCGTTATGAATAGTAATACCCACTTTTTGAAATTTTATAAATTTTATATTTCAAAATAGATTTCATTTTTGGATTCGAAATATCAAAATTAACCTAGGGTGAATTTTTTGTATTGTTCTGGAAACATTAAATTTTTGATTAATAGTTAAAACATCGAGTTATTGGTTAAAACTAACTTGTTTTTTAAATAATAATTTATTTTAATTAAATTCATTTTAGGCCAAAATAGATACATAATACCTATATAATTTCAATGTAATTCATTGGAGTCATTTTATAATAATTTTAGATATATAAAAAATTTTTTGGACTTTTTACTGTCTTTTACCGACCTCTTTAAAGGATTTGAAAATTTACATAAAACTTAATTTTACCTCTTTTTTGAGTTGTATTTCAAAATTCTGAGAGACATGGTCGATATCTGTAAGTAAAATGTGTTTCAATGAGATGAAAATATATTTTTTGAATAGTAACTTTTAACGTTTATTTACCACGATTAAAAGTAAATAGGGTATTTAAGGGTAAAAATGGTATTATTATTTCCCTAAAACAAGTCTTAATTATATTGTATAAATGTAATTCAACAAAAAACAACCATAGGAATAAAATATTACCCATTAGGTCCACATGGATTAGATTAATACATTTATAATTACTTTTTTAAAGAAGAGTTAAAATAGTTAAAATCAAAGGTTAATAACTAAAACATTTTTAGTATAGGGTTATACATAATATAAATTCGACTATAAATATTAATTAGGAAGCTAAAAAGATTTAATACATAATGTTATTATCTTTATTGTTTTTAGACATTAAATAATTTAATTTATTTATGACACAATGAAGATGCAGTAATTACCTTATTAATGAAATATTAACATAATTGAAATTATAAATACACAAATAAATGTAATTTGAGACTTTTTTTGAATTAAACTAATTTTATTGGTTAATATAACATATTAGGGTTGGTTAGATGAATTTTGTTTTGAATTAATAATGCAGTTATGAATTTAGAAAAAAAACCAAAAACCAAATAGTGTCAATATTGAAATAAAAAAATTTTTAAAATAAATTTTTTATTATTAAGTGATATAATGGTCCTAAAAATATAATTATTATCCAAAATACATATATAATAATTTATATATAATTAATGAACAAATTGGGGTTATATTGGTAGTTTGTAGTATGTTTATTAACCATATAGTGTAAGAATACAAGAAGACATGGTAAAAGTTAAATTATTTAACTTAGAGTTAAATATAATTGATAAGTTTAAAATGGTAACCTAAACATGTACAATACCTATTTATTGAGAGTATTTAGACCCATACCTATCCAATCCTAGAAATAAGTAACTTGGATGCATTATAAACCGAATATTAATTTATTATTAAATAAAATGATATGTTTTTCCTAAGGTGACCCTCACCCCTCTTATAAAAGGGCACTCCCCCTCTTCTCTAATTCACACCTCCAAAGGCATTAAGATCGGCCTAACCCTGCCCAAATACCATCCCAAATACCTTCCATTCAACTTAGGGGCCTTATTTTAGTCAGAAAGCCATCTTATGGAAGGCTTTTCATCAAATCAAAAGGAAGAACCCGAAGAAGAGGTAAATGTCTCACCACCTATTTCATGTTCCTTTCTTCTTTCACTTCCTCATTCTTTGTTGTTTCCATTATATAATAATAAATACAATATATTATATATACATTGAGGTTATGAAAAAATTGTACAACAATATTTTTTATTTTGTCCATCCTATGAATGAAAAAGTCCCCACATGTGCGTACGTATGGCTTACCGTCTCCATGTTGTGGTGTAGTTTGTTATTCAAACATTTCATCATTTGGATGGGTATAATAATGAGTATAAATGATATAGATAAAAAATATAACATTATTATGATTCTTTATATATTATATACCATCCAATTATATACGATTTTAATATCAAAAGAATGATATTGTCGCTCGTGTGTACGTATGGACTACCGTCTCCACGAACGCGATGAGATTCATTTTCCATGATTAACAATTAAAGTATGATAATAATGTATATATAATAAATAATCATGAATAATATTACATAAAAATGATTCTAGATTTATGTACATATATGATTCAATTAATTAATTCCATTCAATTCAATAAGAAAACAAAAACAGTGTTCTTGCGTACATACGGCCTACCGTCTCCATGAACGGTGTATTTCATTCCATTTATCGATCTATAATATATATCTATATGCTTAATATATATTATATATAAATCTTGTATTACATTATGGAATTAATTAAATTGGGATATAAGTAATAATATCAAGAACAAGAAGTCGAAACACGTACGATAAATGAAAGGATTTTACCTAAAACGCTGCTTTAACATAGAATTTAGAAAAGAACCATTAGTAAAAATTCATAAGTGAATCATATATGATACCATAAATATTATTATGGTTATTTTACATGTTATTAATATGTTTAAACCCAATATACAGGAGTCTCAGACACATACGGAAGAAATTGGACCTAAGTTAAGGGATAGTTTTTCAAATCTCATTTTTATCCAAGATTACTTATCCGTAAGTATTTACTGGGGTTATATTTTCCATCCATGTCCATAAAAATGTTTTTCATAAAGATTTTTATATTCTTACATATATGTTAAATGTCATGTTTACTCGAATTTGACTTTTACATTATGTTATTGAAGGAATACTTCTTTTGTTTACCATATGAGATACTTTTTGACATTTTCGGAAAAATTACGAGAATAATTTTTTTTAACATATACGACGTGAACAAATTTTATCGATTTCATTACAAATTATTTTTGTGGATATTTCTATACAATATTTCATTATTATTTTAAAAAAAATATTTTTATTTTAAAATTGAATGTCATTTTGTGAAAAGAAAATGATTTTGAAGAATAAATGATATTTTCCTCAAGAATTCATTCAAGTGTTTTATCGAAACTATTTTTCATCTCAAATGACAGTATTTAATATTGATAATGATCTATTATTTACATTTTGAGATTTTTCTTATGATAATATGATATACATTTGTTTTATATGGATTATGTTTTGATGGGATGATGTTTACGAAACCCATTTTATCATATGGGTTGTGATGAATGATTTATGTTTATTTTGTGGCACACGTAAGAATGATTTCATTATGAGATGGTTGAGACCTATATCTCCTTCTAATGCATTGGTTAAATATTTATATCTCGTGAGATAGACATGGATGGAATGGCAAGTGAATATGGTTTAGTAATATAGGGCTGGAACAACAAGTAAACCCGGTTCAGTAATGGACATTGTCCACTATGATGGTCTTGGCAGCAATGCCATGGCTACTATGGAAATCATAACATGTGCTTAATGGATTCCAAAATTACTTGATTTATTCTCATTCTATTTTATTCTTATTAATTTTCCTTTTTGATCTATGCCTTACTTACTGCCATGATTTATGTCATTACTCATTATTTTTATGTTTTATGTTCATGTTATTATGTTCAAATTTTTATGGATTATTTTATGTTCTCCATGTTTACCCTTACTATGAATTCATTATCAACGTTTTTTTGTTTTCTTTTCCCAAGGATATAATGAAATTTTTTTTGTATGAAAAAAGGGAAATATCTATGGGAGATGTTGAAGATCCTTCACCATGATTTGAAGATTATGCTCCAAGTTTCCAAAGACACTAATCTAATACCATCCTTGGGAGTTTTTTGTTATGTATCAAGTATTATAAAAAAGTATTGTAATATATATTTATGTTATGCTTTGGGTCTCTACACTTGGCCAAGAAGTCTAATGATTAAGGCCTTGTCCAAAATCCATATATCACATTGGGAAAGGCCCTGTCCAATTCCACATCTATTTGTCTCATGAGACCTACCGATGCATCGAGGGGATATAGTGGGCCCCAACCTTCACATAATATGTCAAATTAATTCCTCATATTATTTAGGATAAACATAAACAACATATACATTCATATTGAAACTATCATATAAAATGTAACTAATTTTCCCCAATCATTAAACATAATACATTAATCATTATGGGTAATATGGTGAATAGTTTTACGATAGATAATCCACAATAAAATTAGTCATAAACCATTAAATAAAATATTATATATTAAATCATAATGTATTATACCCAATCATACTTAATAATCAATATGAGTGTTGAAATAGATGAAGATACTCTCATGAAATCTTTGAGTAATTCTTTATAAAAAACCCGTTTACTTTGAGAAAAAGTGTTCTTTTGGAAAAAAAATTGTACACAAAAAAAATGAAGTAAATTAGTATTTTCATAACAAAATGAGTATTTTTTTAAAGATAATGGTTTCCAAAAAAATATTAGAGGGTGCCCTTTAAAATCGGTTAGGATTTGGGAAATTCCCTTGAATCGGGCGTGTATTTTAGAAACAGTTTTGAGTGTTTCATTATAAATGTGTAACTATCAATAAAATAGGGAAGGGTACTAGTTGGTAAACACACACAGACACACATATATATATAATACTCACATATAATTTATGAGGAGTTCATAACAATACATAATAATTTCATTGAGGCAATTAGACAATGAATGTAACCCGAATAAAAATGGGTGTTCAGGTGGAAAACCCATTACCTTAACTCTGAACATGTTCGACTCATGAACACAATCTCATGGAATATGAAATTATACCTATCAATAAACTATTTAAGAACCTATTAGACATGTATTTATTTTTTCGTAATTCTGTTTAGTTCATTTAATTCCTTATTGATAAGTTATTGTATTGAATTCTGTCATTCTAGAGTGTTCGTTTTCATTATTTTCATATTCGGTTCACTTGTTTTAAAGTATGTGGAATTGATGTAAATCTCTATAATTGAATTAAAATATTATTTATTAACATACATAGGTGTTATTGGTCATTTATATAACTTGTTTACATGGCATGAGGATGAATTATTATATAGAATTTTTGTGATAACATTTTCAGTTTATTTGTGGGTTTTGATCAAAATGTACTCATTTTTCGTTATAACATAATACCATTTGTACAAATTGATTACGGAGCATTAAATAGGATATATTACATATATAATAATCTTGTTCAACCATAAGAACAATGGTTTCATGACCAGAATTGATAATGATAATAGAAATTGAAAGCACCTCGTCCTTGAATGTGGAAAATAGACACATCTCGGATGGTGTTCTTGCTACTAGTATAAAAGAATATAAAAGGGTAGATGATGATAAAATATTACACTATCATGATATCCTAAAATTTCTATAAGATACTGTATTCATCACAAAATTTGGATTTGGGGAAGAAATAGAAAAAGAAACAAATGAACATGAAAAGAAAGACAAGGAGATTGATAAGATGAATTTTCCCCTTGAACCAATCTTCCTTGAGAGCCTTCTTAAGGGTGTGGTTTTGTATTTATAAGAGTCCAAGGATTTTTGGACGTGGGAGAGGAGGTTGTGAGGGTATTTGGAAAGAATCTGGATAAGGCCTTAAGAGAAGAGGGAGCGAGAGGGGGTTTTTATAGTGGAAGAGAGAGGGGATTTCTTTGTATAAAATTCATTAATTTATTATATCTCCTCAAGACAAGGAAAATTGATTTTTCCTAGACCAAGAATAGTAATTTTATCATGTTATCCAGAACTAATTGGGCTTATATCAGGAGAACATCATCCCAGACTCTACAATTAGCTTATTTATCTTATTTTGTAAATTATGATATTTCACCATTCATCAACAATTCATGTATTTCAGAAAAATCCCAAAAACTATCCCCAACCATTTTTTGATGTGTTGAATCCAAAAAATGTAGTCCAATTTTCAAAAATAATTTTCTAAATATGATTAATTTAATATTTAATTAAAATCATAATTTATTCTAAAAACAACAGTTGTTAAACATTTATTTTCTTATTCAAAAGCATAGGAATATCGTACATCCACTTGAATATTATTTATATACTATCATATAAAAGGATACTATTCATTAGGGTATATAAATATTCATAAAGGTTTGTTACTATTAATAAGGGTAGGTTACTATTCATGAAAATTAATGTTTCTTATTAGACTCCAAATAACTTACAGATCGCAACCATGCATGTCAAATTTTCGAAATTCACATCACAGAAGTGACAAAATTATGTTTTAAGGGTCACAAAGAACTTTTTAGTTAATTATATTGTGATTTCATTTGATTATGACTCATTTATAAGAAATGAATTTTTGTTGAAATATATTGGGTCGTTACACTTGTAGTAAACGTCGTGTGGTTGGTGACTGTGTGGATAGCCATGTAAAAAGAAACACTGGATGTTGGGATTCGTAAGAACATGGATGTGTACTTTTGGTACTTGTTTCATCATATTACCTATGTAGAACCCATTTGAATTTTTCCATATGGGCATACATGTCTAGAAGGGGAGACTTGTGTACATTCCTTATACTCATATACCACATAGTCTACCTAGGTTTGTCAAACACACAGGCTGGAAGAACAACACGAACAAGTAAATACTTAAGGTTACACACCCTATATGGGTTTTACATGCTATGAAGTTCCTTTTATAGAAAAATTAAGGGTCTTTTCTTATTTTTTGGGCACTCTTAAATGGAAAACCTTGAAAATGAGCTCAAACTGAGACATGTGCTTGACCTTTTAGTGCCATTCCACCACGAAGGCCATGATCTGTACACTAGGAGAGTGTTTATGATCATACTCCAGAGGTGGTACACTATGGCCTACCAATAGATCCTCCAAATGTACCAGTAATGGTACCCACTATAATACTAGATGCAGGTGATGATACACAGTTTTGGGACACCTTTATGAGGCTCATGAAGACCTCTCAGACAGAGACACAACCTGCCACATCTATGGTATAACTAACACGAGTATTCCAACTGCATTAAATTCATAATTTTTCATGGGATGGAAGACCATGTGAAGTAAAATCATGTATGAAGACAATAATTTCTATCTTTGAGCATATCTATATGCCTCTTGAGAGGAGGGTCAATCTCACAACTTATAGTATTCATTAATTTTCA
Organism: Viscum album; assembly: GCA_963277665.1. NCBI lineage: Eukaryota > Viridiplantae > Streptophyta > Magnoliopsida > Santalales > Viscaceae > Viscum > Viscum album. Next base: position 1,171,057,138 of record OY728164.1, read on the forward strand.
ATGTGGTGGTGGGATTTTACCACAAAGACATAGTGTCCATGGGACATGACATGAGAATATTTTCAAACTATCTTCTATGAATACATTATTCTCAAGATGCTGAGGGTCGATCGATCTCGGTAGTTCAATCATCTGGAGCAGCATGCTATGTCAATAATGGACTACTCTATATGTTTCACTAAAAATCAAGGATTCACACCTATTCTAAGGGGTGATGAGATATATAGGGAATGGTGATTTGAGGATGGTGTTAGGTACGACATCCGATTGCATGTGAACATTTTCATGTTTCCTTCTATATATGCTATCATGAATCGGGTGATAATTAAAAATTATCGTTTATGGGAATCATGAGGTGTGATCTAGGGTGGTTCAACACCTAGATCTGGTACTGTCTCTATAAGGAATAAGAAGCTTCGTTTGATGTTTTCTCATCATGATAGTATCGATTAGAATGTATCTTTTGGCATCTAGGTGAGTTTATACTAGTGTGGAAGATATAGGCATATGAGACCTCAGTGTCCATTAAACCTAATTGAGTTCTGAGCATACTACAATATGGGACATCTGCTGTGCTTCAGTAGGGCATTTACACAATCATATTGTGAGAGAGGTTCTACAATGACTCAACATTTAAGAAAAGGGTTAGTAGCTTCTCAACAGAAAGGTAACTTGGGTATGTTAGGGTGTATGGTCTGAGATGGTTTTCCTGGCCAAGGTACCCAAACCCCAAAAACTTATCAACAATAGGGCTGATCGGATCAGGGTAGCCAGGTAGTGTCATAGGACCACAGTATATGTCAGAATTATGCATTGCAACAGACCCAGTAAGAGAAGGATCCCAGACCCTCTACTGTTAGAGGTACTATTATAGTCACCTCTGTTTTAGTTTCTACACTTTTTAACAATGGGTATTCACATAGTATTATATATATACTTTATGGGGAGAGCCTTGGTCTCTATGTTTTTACTTCTAATGATGTAATGATTCTATACACTCTGTTACAGATTAGAACTAAAAGTGTGCATCAGTGTAAGGAGTTCCCGCTTAAGGTTGGTGGGAGTCACTTATTGTGGGACCTCTACATATTAGAGATAATAGGATTCAATGTCATTCTCGGAATGGACTAGTTTTCCTCCTTTCAATACATTGTATTTTACTAGAAATATAGGGGAAGTTTTATATCAAATGGGGGTGGATTATTTCTACAAAAGGGTGAATCAGATAACTAGGTGAGTCGAGCTAGACCTGATTATTGTGTGTTGGGTGGGATGACATCCCATATTACGAGTTTATATCTAGATGACTAGGGGACATGTCAGGTAGATTTACCTCCTATAGTTGATTATTTTAGGGAAATATTCTAAAATAACATTTCTAGCCTACCAATAGTGAGATTTGTAGAGTTCTCTATCAAGCTAATGCTAGGAGATGCACTTGTATACATTCCTCATAACATGATGGATATGATGGCATTACAAGAGGTTAAGAGGAAGCTAGAGGTTTTAGAAGATAATGGATTCATCTAACCATGTACTTCTTCATGGGGTTTTCTGGTCCTTTTGTGAAAAAGCTGGATGGTACCCTCAGGCTATGAATGGATAACTATAAACTAAACTTGTTCAATATTATTATCCAGTATCCTATTCTGCAAATTTATGATCTCTTCGACCTTCTCGATGGAGATCATGTATTTAATATGATTGACTTGAGATCATGTTATCATCAGTTTCATGTTATACAATCATACATACCTCTCACATCCTTTTTGATAAGTTATGGTCTGTACGAGTATCTTGTTATGTTGTTTGGTCTCACAAACACACCAGTTGTTTTCATGGAACTGATGAATTGAGTGTTCTACCATTATCTTGATTTTTTCTGGTTTTCATGGATGATATCTTAGTGTATTATCTCAATCGACATGACCATGCCACACATCTTAAGATAATTTTGAATACACTAAGAGAGAACCAATTATATGCAATGATCACAAAGTATCACTTCTAGATAGATCCAAATCACTTCTTCAATCTCATCATCTCTGAGACAGGAGTATCAGTGGACACAAAGATGGTGACAACAATAGTTTTCTAGGAGCATACCAAGAATGTCATGGAAATACAATGTTTCATGGGCTGTCTGGTTACTAAAATGACTTAATACGGTAATTCCCATATTTAGAAGCATTTTTCACATGCCAGAATAAAAATGGTGCGAAGTATATATGGATAGATTCTTGCATGATGACCTTTCATGAGTGGATTGAGATACTAAATTCTGCACCAAAATTGGTTTTACTAGAGCTAATAAAGAGATAAAAAGAGTACTGTGATGCATCAGGTATTAGGCTACGCGTTGTTCTTATATAGGGGGATCGAGTCGTAGTGCACTGATCTCGGTATTTAAGGCCTCATGGGAGGAATTACCCAACACACAATATGGATCTAGTTATTGTTATTCATGGTTTATTATGTTTGAGAAATTACATATTATGAGTGTGTTTTTTGGTGTACACAGACCAAAAAATCCTTGAGTACACATTTATGTAGCATGACTTGAATCTAAGGTAGTGATAGTGGATGGAATACCATCAGTCCTTTGAATTGGAGCTTTCTTATAGGCCTGATAAGTGTAATGTTGTGGCTGATTCTTTAAGAAGGAGGACTCATATACAAGTAGTGAAGTGGGCCAACAAAGAGTGGAATCTTACAGAGTTTTTCTCTATGATGCACATGGAGGTTTACGACAGTTAGGGAAACAATTTTCTTTTGTCATTAGAAGTTACCTCTACCCTACTAGAGAGAGTGAGGATGAGGGAGCTATCAGATTCCAATGTTCCTACTCTACGAGAGAGTGTGGCTGGTGATGACCCTTATCTTGGTTATACCATAGGTGGGGATGAGGTTTTTTTGTTACATGGTTTTGTATGTGTGTTAGAAGACATGTGTGAGGAGATGAGGTGGGATTTTCATGCCCCTATATGGGTAGTTTATCACAATGTCATCTTGATGTATCGGTATTTATGTTTTCAGTATTGGTGTACATGAATGAAAAGGGATGAATCATTTTTTCATTAGGTGCTCCAACTTTTAGCAAGTGAAGGTGAAACACTAGCAACCAGCTGGACTTTTAAAGCATTATGCCATTCAAGAGTTGAAATGGAATTATGTCATAATGGATTTTTTATGGTGTTACCATGGTTTCCTCATGGTAATGAAGAATTATAGGTTTTTGTTGTTAACAAGATAACAAATGTTGCAGATTTCCTACTAATAAATAAAACCTTAATTGTAAATGATCTTGAGAGGTTGTACATATGGGAGAATATATGACTACATGGGTTACAAATTCTATCATTTTAGATATAGACACCCATTTTACTTTTCATTTATAGAAAGGGATACAGAGGGAACTAGGTACCATAGTGCTTCTGAGCATAGATTACCACCCTCAGACAGATGGGAAATCTGAGTGCATGATTCTAATGCAAGAGAACAAGCTTTGGGCATCAATCCATGATTTAAGTGGTTCTTAAGAGAGACACAGACCCTTTGTTGAGTTCACCAATAAAAATATCTTTCAGTTTACTATTCAGATGGAGACTTATGAGGCTTCATATCATACACCATGTCGATAACCCTTGTGATAGCTGGAGGTAAGAGAGGAAGCTATATTGGGACCACATATTTTTTAGGAGACCACTGAGCAGGTACATTAGATTTGGAAGCGAATGACTAATCTATGGTCTCATCAGAAATCTTATGTTGATCGCTATAGAAGACCTCTAGAGTTCAAGATCAGGGATCAAGTTTTCTTCTTTGTTTCACCAAGGTTGGGACATAAGAGGATCCTGAGATAGGGTAAGATTTCATTGAGATACGCCGGAACATTTGAGATTATGGAAAGGGTTGGGATAGTTTCCTATTGGTTTTAGTTACCTCAGAGGTACAGAAATATGGATGTTGTCTTCCACATTTATCAGTTTCAGCATTACATTTCAGACTCGTCTCATTCTTCACTACCTGAGGAGGTTGAGTGACAGGTATACACGTCATTTTAAGAGAATACTATTAAATTTGTGGAGCGGAGCACAAAATTTTTCCATGGCTGATCTATTCCTTTAGTATGGGTTCTATGGCATCACATCTAAGTGCAGGATGAGACCTGGGATTGGGAGGCTGATAGAAGATCACAGTGGCCGGATGTTTTCACATATTTTTTCTTCACCACCCTTGGAAGGGAAATTCGGTGAAAAATTTATTTAGGGGGGATATTTGTAAGAACCCAGTTCTTCCTTTTAGGTATGGATCATTTACTTTTAGTTGTATTTAAAAAAACTAGAGAAAAGTGGTCAAGGGATGATTGCATGTCTTTTTTGCAACGTGACTAAGGGTTACAAGCCTTGTAATACAAATACACACCATGTATTGATATCGATAGGCCTTTTTTATGATGTGTAAACGAAGTCGGTGAAATAGGGACTGAAATAAAATACACATTATGTGTATATTCAGAGTACACACAGTGTATTTTGTAAAATTTTCTAAAATGTGATGTAGCCTCATTTTCTCATTTCTGAATAGAATAACTCCCAGGTTCTCTAGAACAGCATCCCAAGTATATATTTTTCTCCTGATTCTCCATCTGAAATCCATTTTGATCACCATCGGATGCGTTGGAACCCAATTGGTATGTTATAAATTCTTCTTGTGAGGTTATTCATGATTTAATCTCTTGAACTAGTTATTTAAGTTTGAGATTTTACAATTGTTTTATAGATCATTTCCATTATATCTCAAATTAGAGGTCAATGATGGATGATGGAATATATATGAGTATGAGGTAAGCATTCCTATGCCTTTCATGAATTGTCTAACTATTTATATGTGTCAAATGGCTATACTCCCATTTTTAGGGTGTCACCATGTATGGAATTGATCCATGTTATTTCATAAGGATTTATTAGGTAATTGACTAATTGAATTAATGCATGTTTGAGTTTGTTTTATGTGATTGAGGGCCACCCATTGGTGCATTTCTCTCAGATAACCAATGTTTAGCAATTTTGACTAGGATGCTTATGGGAATGAATTTATTTCACCTTTTAGGGTTGTTAAAAATTAAATTGGGTAATTGAATGGTTTCCCACATGAGATAAATAATTGTTTAATACTTTTGATCGATTAATTCAACTATTAGTCTTCTGATTTGAATTTCCCATGTGAGTTTATAATTTTTAATCCTAGTAATGGTAAGAAACTTGAAAGGATTATGCCATGTTTTATGACCATGAAAATTCTTATTTTTCAATGTAATATTGTAAAATCCATGTGTTTTTATTAAAAAATGATTATAAACTAGCTTTCACTTAGGAACATGCCGAAATGATTATGTATTTGGATTCTCCCTAATTGATTGATGAAATGATTGCAAGCAAGGTTTCTATATACATGTGGGTGTGGGTTTTCTAGGTACATGTGTGAGGTTTTTAATATGCATGAGGGTTAGTTCGTGAACTAAATATTTAACTGTAGGACTTATGAAGCTTCTTCCAAAAAATTCATATTCTTAGATTCTCTCTTCTCTAATATATATTTAGATGGTCTTTTGAGACATCATCTATAATTAATTTATAAGGGGGATTGACAGGCTGAGGCCAGATCTCGAGATATTTACAATTCAATATAATTTAATTGTCTAATGAACATGAACTAAATAAATAGAAATTTTTACTCGTTTAATTGTTTACTGCTGAATACTTCCAATTTTACTGCCTTTAATTTTTTACACTACCAGTTTCATATACTCATAGACATATCGGCATAGAACCTAAGGGGGTTTAATACTAGAATATATCTATCACACCCTGTTTGGGTCATGTTTTCGGGGAAAATAGATTATATGATTTCATGTGTTTATCAGGGAAAACACACTTCTACAGGTACTTGATATAATGTTTAGGAGGAGGAGAGCATGGGACCAAGATGAGGATTACGATGCTTCTGAGTTTACTTTGGTATCTTTGTTCCTTGGTATTGTATCATGTACATGATTGTAGCGTATCCTATTTTGGATTCGTTCCTATAACATTGACATGAAGCATCATCTATTGTATATTATGACTACTGATTATCTCTATTATCAGTCCTCTATTTTTACTTCATATATTGGTATTTAGTACTTTCGATATTGTATATTATTATTCGGTTTTGTTACACTCTTCCAATGAGGGAATATTTTACCCACTATCAGTCGTAGGCACTCACTGCTAGTCAACAACATCAGGGATTTAGGGAAATGTGCTTGAGGCCATATGAACAACTAGGTATGGGACACCAGTTGTGTGACATCCAGATCCACGAAGATAAATTAATCAATATTAAGAAGAAAATGCACACAATCAATTTATTACACAATAATGATTGTAGAAAAAAAATTGGATGGAGGAGGAAAACCTATCTAAACGGACCTAACAAGGATAATTTGTGTTATAGAGATGACTGGAAAGGAGGTTGGCACTCCAAAATCACATGGAGGGTTTCCCTAGGATAAGAGGACAAGAGATGTAGTGTGTTGAATCATAAAATCATCCAAAAAATATAATTTACAATAGCAGGTTAGAGAATTACATGGATTTTAATACAGTTACGTGTTTTGTAATTATTTTAATGGGGTATTCTAAAAACCCATCACCTTAGATTATTTTTCTAAAAATACCTGGACTTTACATGATATGTAAAAGTTATTCAGATGGGTTTTCAACCCATATTACTTATACACATAAAAACCCTTTTAATGGTAAATAAATAACCATGAACCCATGGTAACGCTTATCCCATTTACACCTAGAAACCATTAATTCCAATAGACATAAATCTCCGGACATTATGTCATTTTTCACAAAAAGGCTCCTCGCATGGATAATATACAGTTTTCTCAAGCTACCTCACAACAAAATATTATATTTATTAAAATGATATGTATCCATGGTGAATCATAACCACCATGGTTTAAATATGGGTTAAATCTCACTCAAAATAAAAAATAATGAAAAAAAGAGGGAGATGGACTTTGAAATAGATGGGATCACACACACATATATATTTATATATCTAGTTACATACCTATATTATTTTATGTGATGAGTATAAATATCATATGAAATTTAATATCAATAATTTATTAATTATCATGTTATTTTATGTATTTTTAAAGTAATAATTTAATGGGGCTTATGATTCAATGATACCAAAAGCCTAAGAGTTTTATTTTACAATCTCATTGATTATCAATATTGTTTGTGATTAAGTCTATAATGTTTTAATCTTATGATATACCTCTAAATAATTTTCATGATTTTTCCCCTTGGTTTATGTCATGAGAATAAATTTTCACCCTCATTTAACTCTCATTATGTACATAGTATTTAAAAATAATTTGTTTTTTTAAAAATCATCTTTTCTGTCAAAAAAAATCTTTTTCCAAAACAATATATTCAAAATCGTATTAAAAAATATTTTAAAATGTGTTATTACTATCCAAATGGATGGTTTCCTTTTGATTTGTTTTAAATAATATAAAAAATATTCATTTATAATCTCTATTGTTTTTTAAGGAAAATGGTTTTCAATATAATTTTTTAGAAAAAATTATTTTCAAAATGAAAAGGGTGTTTTTATAAAAAAAATATAGGTATATTTTAATGGAATTTGAATTAATAAACATAAAATAAACCTGGTGTGACTCATTATCTAATTGTGATATATTGTAATGATTCCATTCACATTCTTTCTCTTGATAGATTAATATTTGTTCAAAGAGATTATTATGGGAGAGTTTGATTTTCGACAGGTCATCCATATTTCAAAGAGATTCTTATGGAACACTTTTCTTTTCCATCAGTGATCCATGTTTCAAATAGATTTCTATGGAACCTATTTCTCTTCCATTTAATAATCATGTTATGAAAATAATAATTATTATTTTAATTAATTATGATGAAATGATTTATATATATATTCCATATTAATTTTTCACTTAATGTATATTATAAATGATGGATCGGTTAAGATAGTGCCAAATGAGCCCATTATAGCGTCTAAAATGGACGAACCCATATAGTTCCTCAATTCATTAGGTTATGATTATTTTTTTTTATGAATTATATTGGATTTAAATCAAACAAATATTCTAATTTGAATGTTTTTATATGGTTTCTATGAGATTTTGTTCCCCATGACCAATATGTTTTATTTATTATTTCTAAGGGTTTATAATGTATATATTGATAATCATTGATTTATCATGGCTCATTATTATTGATTCTGATGGGACTAAACATTACCATGTTTTCATATTTAATTATTATGGAAACTATGGGTATGATTTCCTTTAATATTCACTCATGAACATTTATAATTTCATCAAACCCATATGCACTCTTATGACAATTAATGACATTAAATTGTGAATTACTATTTTTAACCTTATTGAAAATTTGATCTAACCCTTTATATATTTCATATTTGTATTTTATAAAGAATTAGGTTGATATATTAATGTTTATAAAATACTTCACACTGATGATTTTGATGAACAACTGTGAAATATGAATAGAGGTGTTATATGGGATAAATATTGATTTGCTGATTAAGAATTATTTATATGTTTCATTTTTTAATTATATAGAACTCTAAACCTGAATGTTACTTGATAATTTATGGGATCTATGTTTTTATTTTTGATGTTTAATTGTTTTGGATGGAAAAATTTTGGTCAAAAATATTGGAATCATAGATGAAAATGTGATTATCATGATTTCATCGAAGGATATGGGAGTGTGGGTTATGGGGTATTATAAATATGATTAATATATGTTTAATTAATTTAATAGGAATCATAATTTTATATTACAACAAAATAAAATCTTTTATTAATCATAAAATTTTATTTTCTAGAAAATCGTAATTTTTGTTTCATTTTAATTTTTATATTAAATGAAATATTTTATAATTCTAAAAATTTAATCATAGAATCATAATTTCATAATTTGAATTATAATGTAAATATTTCATAGTGATATTAATTTTATTTTATGTCATATATAATAGTGAACATTGTAAAATTTTATCACCACAATAAAGAGTAAAATTGGTAAATCAAGGTTATAAATAAGGGACAAGGTATCAAAACCACTCAAAACATTGCCTTATTTAATTATATTAGCATATTTCATCCAAAATAATCCAATAATTTAATCTAGGTAAATTATTTCCAATTTCCCTTTAAAATGACATATATATTACTTTATGTAAAATTTGTTAGAAAATGTCAGTTTATTTATTTAAATATCTCTAATATGTTTTCAAAATAATTAAAATATTATATGATTTCTTATATAAGGTTATTTAGAAGAATAATTAATTTTATACCTGATAATAATTTATTTCTGATTTTTTATTAATAAATAATTATCTAAAACATTTCGGTATCCCTGACACTGGGCTTGTGTATACAGATGAAAAAACATTTTAAATAGATATAATATATGAAAAGTGACATGTTCTAGATATATCATTGTATTTAATTTTTTATTTTGATAAAAATGAATGATATATAGTTATTAAAATATATAAATTTAATATCCATGGAAAATTCTGTGTTTATAATTTTAAATAATGTTATTAGCTTTTAAGAATACATAAATTATATTTTTAAGTCATCCAATATTGAGTTTATAATTTAAAAAATAATCAATATATAATATTTTTGAAAACATAGTAGGAAATGAGTTATAATATAATCCATTTCTAACTTGTCAACCACTAACCCTTTTATAATAACATTGTTTAATTTTAATGACTATGTATGTTGTTAATACATTAAGGGTTAAAATGGTTAACAATGTATTAAACTAAATATTAGGGTAAAAATAACCTAAAACACACCTAAATCATATTCGATGAATATATTTTAACCCTATATAATACCAAATTTTTAATTTTGAAAATTTGTAAGCAATTTTAATGATATTAAACATATATTATTTTAATTTTTAGAATAAATACAATTGGGACACACCCTTCACTTACAAAAGGGAACCTCCTCTCTAGTCGTCAATATAAATTATTTTTCAACTCATTTGGAAAAAACCCTACACAAATATATTTTCTATTTCTATGAAACATTTTATATGTTATTTCATTTTAAATGAAAAACCAAATATCGATAACATGATATCCAAAGGAGGCCTGCCCGATAAGACCTAATAATTTACATGAAATATTTTAATGTCTATTTATTTTTCTAAATCCATTAAATATTATTTCAATATAATAAAATAGATAAAATCAATAAAAAAATTATTAAAATGTTATTATTTTGAAATATTTACCTTCATCTATTTATCAATATTTAAGACGGAAAATGTAAATTTCATTATGTATATATATAGACTACCTTTTCTATATATAATGTAGTTCGTTTTTCATCAAAGGATCTCATGAATGGTTTGGATTATGTATTTATAAATTATAAATAATGTTCATTTAAATTTTTTTATACATTAAAGATTAATAATTGTCAATGTTATGACTCTACCATTTGTTAGATGATGATAACGATGCTCATTCTTATGTGTGGTATACCAACTTAATTAAGAAATGTGATATGTTTTTCATTGCCTATTTTCATAATATGTATAAAGGATAGAATCATTTGATATATAAATGACATATAAGATATAATATTGATTCTAAAAATTAGGATTATTAATTAACATTTTTTTATTTAATTCATTAAATTTTCATAACATCACATGTTTGAATGTGGATATAACCTCCTACATAAGGTAATGTAAATATTTTTTCATCACTACCTTATTATAATGGTTATAAAAGTGTATAAAATTATAAATATGATACTTATGACATGATTTTTATTTTTGAGATTATGATATTATTACCATGGTTCAAGGACTCAAACCACCAAGCCAAACCATGCATGAAATTAGACCTGTGAACACTTATAATGTTTATTTTAGGAATTATTAAAATTTGTGAATTTAAAAATTATAAGTAATTTATTTATCGTATGATATTTATGATTATTATTGTAGTATAAATCTATAAATATCTATAATTATAATAGAATAAATTTTGATAATGGATGATGAATGCCAGTACCTATTGTAATGGTTTTCCATCAAACATTTATATATTTTTTAAAAATTCCATATTCACCAAATCCTTATAGTATTAAATGACAAAACTATTTAAGAAGTATAATAATTCTGCACAATATATTATTATAATTATAAAATATATTTTTATTTTTTTTAGATGAATTGAAATTTATAACAAAATAATTCATAAAAGACATAATTTAAAACAAGAAACAATATGTCAACTCAATGGTGGAACCTCACAATAATAGAACATAAAATCATTTATTTTAAATCATGTATTATTAGTCACCATAGATAAAATTAATAAACTAGAAGTGAATAAATCAATATGGGACGTTATATTGAAAAAAATAAAATCATGACGACTAATAAATCCTCATAAGCCCCATCAATATTAAGGGAAAAAATTAGAATAAAAACATATAATGAGGAAGATCACCAAGAACGGAGATTGAATTAAGAAAAATCAAAAACATGAAATAATAACTTTTTTATTTTGATGTGAGTGGGGAATGAAAAAATTACATAGAATTTATATATATAAATGAAATAATGTTGGTGAAAATCTATCCATTGAATATATAGACATGCTAATTTGGGTTGTTGGTCATATATCTAGAAGATATACTCAATTAAGTTATTAATAAGAAATAAATTTAAAATAATATTACTCAAAATGAAATAATAATATGATATTAAAATGAAATATATATATATATGTCTATGTGTGTGTGTGTGTTCAGTACATGTATATATTAATATTATTATTGATATATTATATGATATATTCGAAATAAATATTTTTATATCAATGGAGTACCTAAAAATATATTATTAAATATTGATAAATATTAATAATGGTATTTGTAAAAAAATATTTCGTATAAAGTGAATATTTTTTTAAATAAAAATATATTAATTATATTATATTTTTATGAATATATTAAATATATTAATTTTATTATAATATATTATACTAATATATAAAATTAAGACCATTGAATTAACACTTATATGAAAAAAATATAAAGAAAAATAATGTCTAAAAACAACAGTCTTTTAATAATTTCGTTCTTTATATCTTGTACAATCATTGAAAATCAAATTTTAAAATTATATAAAATTATTTAGATAAGTGAAACATAATATTTTTATTTATAATATCAAAATTTTCTTATTTATAAATTTTCACTTCTTTCGGAAAATGTTTCTTTAGTTTGAAGATAATGTTTTTGAAAAAATTATAATCATTAATATTTTATAACTGTAAATTTGTGGAATAGATGATTATAAAACCACTAATATTATAAAATATTCCATTGATGATTAACTTTATGACTTTTAAATTATTATTTGATATTATTAATCCCATGACCGATATTTTAAAGAACCTAATTATATTGTTACTTTAACTAAAATTAATTTTTGATATTTCATCTAATTATCTATTATGATGATGAAATTTATTATTATTAAGAAATAAACACCATAAAAATTATTTTACTTTTATGAAAATATATTATGACATAAATTATTTTTCTATTTTAATTTTATATTTCATATAACATTTTAAACATAATAACACAATTATCCAAAAAATATATTTTTAGGTGTTGTGTGGGACTATTTTAAAATTACTATTTAAACCCCTTAAAAAAGATTTATAGGATGAAATAATATTAATTTCTGATATTTGATGGATAAAATATGATAAAATGTTTGATCATAATATTTTCATCCGTATTAATTACTATTGATAAAAAAAAGTAACAAGGTAAAACTAAATTAGGTCCAAAATATATTTTTTATGAAAAACACATAAGGTTTCCTCCAAAATGATTAGATGAGATGAATCTTGGACCACATTCACATACGCTCTACTTTTTTCTAATTTAGGGACATTAAATTTTGAATTGTAATATTATGTTATACAAATTGTAATTGTAACTTCAGACACTACTGTTCCAATCACTTATAATATTGTTAAAATTCAACCACTTTAATAATCACATCTTATCGTGATACCCTGCTCCCAGAGGTACCACTACAGGTATGGGAATGATATAAGGGAGATAATAATAACGGCCAAGATTCATGTTCTACTCAATAGGTGCCCTGAACCTAGTTGGTCACATGACCACAAGTGCATTTCCAAAAATGCTAGAGGATACCAACTAGCAGTGAGGGTTAAGGTCTGATAGTGGGGAAACAATGCCCTCATTTGTCAATGTGTAGCGCGGTGGAGAAATATAAACATAAAAAAGCGGAATCAGTAATCAATAATAATGCTGAAATAGATAGAGTATTTCATTAAAGATAATACTAACATCCATATATATATATATTGATGCAATTATGCCCCTAATTCTAAGAAATCATCCATAAGAGGGTACTCTACAATCTGAAACAATACAATACAAGGGACAAATACAATAAGGAAAAAATATTTAGTAAGAAATCAGAAGCATCTCAAGCCTATTCTTGGTCTCATCCTCCCTTACTCCTCTACAACATGAAGTACCTTTATTGTGGCTCTTTCCCTTACCTATTCCTGTAGTAATGTAATCTGTTTGGGCTGAAGACATGTCCCAAATAGGGAGTGAGAAATAAATCTTAGTAGGAAACCACCAAAGGCCCATTCCCAACTGTCAGTGAAAATGTGCGACATCAGTGTGCAGTAATGAAATGCAGTAAACTAGGAAGTACTTAAAATTAACTGTTCCTACCAAATCCGTTTGCATTTTATTTTTATTTAATCAACTCCAAGCATGTGCTTTAGCTTCTAAGGTATAACATCAAAAATTAACACAATGAAATATTTAAGGTAAATAGTGTCCACAGACATAAGAACTGTTTCTCTTTGGCTAAATTGAACCATGCCATCAGCCTAATAAAAACCACGCCCTCAGGATAATATGAACCACACCCTCAGGCTAATGAGTATCATTCCCTTAGGCTAATAAGAACCACACTCTCAGGCTAACAAGAAACATGCCCTCAGGAAAATAAGAACCACACACTCAGGCTAATATGTACCACGCCCTTAGGCTAATTAAATTTACACCCTCAGGATAATAAGTATAAGAAAGTTACCGGGCTGAGCCTAATGCATAATCAATCATTTCACATATGTTTTCTCTCAAGAAAACTCAATGCACTTTATAATCATGGCATACACTCGGGTATCATGGCCCAATGGATGAACAAGGGAAACGCACCCACGAGGTGCCCCTGGATCCAAGAAATGATCCCCAAACATCAGTTATAAAGATTCATTAAATTACCTATGCAATTCAAGGTATTTAATTAATCAACGCCTCATCCATACTACACACTAAACAAGGGCGTGTAGCACAACGGTGCACAAAAAACACTCAACAGTTGTAATTAAACATCAAACCACCTTCCTTGATCTCTTATGATCAAAATATGTGAATGATGAATCCCAAATCATCTGAGAATAGCATAGATATGTGATAATAGATTTCCCATTCAAATGTAAATAACATTCCCTTAGGAATCAATTGGAAATAAATGTTCAAGAAGGCTAAATAACTCACCCGCGCGGTTCAATTGAGACTGGAAGTGCATGAATCAGTGTCCTGTTGTGCGGTAGCGAGCTCCTCCAAGCTCTGACCTCTCTTCCGCTATTCCAAACTCATCCAAATCCTCCTCTACCAAATGAGGAGGCTACTTACCGTTTTAATAAAAAAAACTACAAGGAGTGTAGTCTCTAGTAGACGACGTGTACTTCTAATTTTTAACTGTTCCACTGGCTGTTACATTACACTGCATCACTATTCATTTATCAACATGAGTACATAACGTGTATTTCTTAATACACGGCGTGTACTGTCGCTCAACAGGCGGCAACTCCCACCGCCTTACTGTTCACCTGCTGACTGATTTGACAGCGTGTAAATACCGTGTACATGAAGTGTAATTAGTTTTTACACCCTTCATCATCGATAAGCCTACACACCCAATATAATCATCCTTCACAACCAAAATACAAGGCTTGTGGAAAAGTACATAGCATGTACCCACAAAATTTGGTATTTTCCCTATATTCATTATTTTCTCAAAAAAACGTCAGGAAAAAGGAAATGAAGAAACTCATATCTCAAGAACAAGAACCGTGTTCTTACTTACATTTCCCATTAAAGAAATTCATCTTCGAATTTCCCTTCCAAGGGTGGTGAAGATAAATCTCAGAACAAATTTGGCCACTGAGCATGTACATCGGTCTCCCACTCCTAGGTTTTGTCCTTCACTCGGCCATGCAGCCATAGCACCCATATGAGAGGAACTGACCGGCCTTGAAGAATCTCTGTGCTTCTAACAACAATTCAAATCGGATGCTCCTCAAAGGATGCATTGACCTGAAGCTCAACCACCTCAGGTTGAAAGACGCGAGACGAGTCTAAGTGATAACTACACAGCTGAGATATATGGAAGATGTCATGCATGTCCTGATACCTCTGTGGTAACTACTACTGATTGGAAACCATCCCGACGCTCTCTAGAATCTCAGACAGCCCTACATACATTGGGATATTTTTACTCTGTCTCCTGATCAACCTTTGTCCCAACAACGGTGGAACCTGTAAGAAAACCATATCCACAACCACAAAATCCAAGGGTCGTCTACGACGATCAGCATATGATTTCTGACGAGACAGAGCGGTATCCATCTGCTTCTGAATCAACTGGACCTTCTCTAATGTCTCCTGTACAAGACGTGGTCCCAGTAAAGTTGCATCACCGGCCTGCAACCAACACAGGTGTGATCATTATGGAATACTATATAAAGCTTTGTAGGGTTACATCTCTATAGTTTCATGAAAATATTTGTTGAAGGCAAACTCAAACAGGGTTATGTGCTTGTCAAGAATCCCAAATGTCTAGAACGCATGCACGCAGTATGTCCTCAAGCACCTGTATCATGTGCTCTGATTGTCCATCATTGTGGGGGTTGTATGTTGATCTTAAAATCACCTGTGTACCCAGTTCCCTTCGAATACTCTACCAGAAACAAGAATAAAGCGGGCGCCCCTAACTAAAATGATAGAACAAAGAACCCCATGAAGACGTACCATCTCTCGGATATAAAATTTTTTCAGCTCGTCAACAACAATGGTCTCCTTGATTGGAAAAAATTGAGCTACCTTTGTAAGTATATACAAAACAACCCACACAACATCATTTTCATGAGGTGACCTCGGTAACCCGGTCACGAAGTCCAATGTGACATCATCCCATTTCTACTTTAGAATGGGTAATTGCTGTAATAGTCTGACTGGCCTCTGATGCTTCGCCTTCACCTACTGACAGGGGGAACATCTCGCAACAAAACCAACTACTTCCCATTTCATACCCAGCCACCAGTACTGACGTCTCAAGTCACGGTACATCTTGGTAACTCTGGGGTGAACTTCCTAATATGAGGCATGAAACTACCAAATTAGCTCCTTTTGTATGTCCCCTAGAACCCACACTCATCTATTAAAATGGAGTACCTCATCATCGCTTATTTTCCAACCGGGAAGAGGGTCCTCACCTTCCACCGACTCCTGTAGAACAAGGCCTTCCAAATGTGATAACTATCTCTTCCTCAATCTATCCAGGATGGTAGAAGTCAAATATTTAGAAGAAAGATAGGATCTCCACTGTCTGTCATGCACCTCCAAATGTATCTCAGAGAACAAATCCATGATATTCAACTCACTGTTGGCCTCCATCACTGCCTGTAACTGAATCCTCCTACTCAGTGCACCGACAACATTGTTACCCTTACTAGGTGTATATGAAAGCTCGATGTCGAAAGACATAAGGTATTCAACCCACCCTCCCTATCTCAGATTCATGTCATGCTAGATGAAGATATATTTGAGACTTTTTTGGTCCGTAAACACCACAAAATGCTCTTCCAAGAGATAATGTATCCAACAGTGTAACCCATGAACAAATGCGGCCAACTCAAGATCATGCATTGGGTAATTCCTCTCATGTGGCCGCAACTACCGAATCATGTACGCAACTACTCGATCACCCTACACCAACACTGATCGTAGCCAAATACTTGATGCATCAATGTAAACTATATAGCTCTACCCTTTCTCTAAAAGTATCAGGACTAGTGCTGATGTCAACCTTCCCTTCTGCTTTTAAAAGGATGTCTTGCAAGATTATGACCAAACGAACTTCTCATCCTTCTTAATCAAACCCATCAATGGTGCTGCTATGAGGGAGAAGACATGTATAAATCACCTTTAGTAACTATACACCCCCAAGAAACTATGTATATCAAACACATTGTTAGGATGCTCCCATGAAACCACTGATCTCACTTTCTTTGGGTCTACCGTAACTACTACTTCTAAGATTATATGATCCAAGAAGAGTATCTAGTCCATCCCAAAGCGGCACTTTGAGAGCATAACATATAGCTGATTCTCTCTAAGTGTACTTAGAACGATGTCCAGAAGGTTAGCATGGTCGTGTCGTGTATGAGAGTACACAAATATATCATCCACATAGACTACCACGAAAGGATCCAAATAATGATGGAACACATGATTCATCATATCCATGAATACCGCTGGAACATTCATGAGTCCGAAAAACATGCCCTGTACCCGTATGGACCATAATTCCTACCAAAATCTGTAAGCGGTATGTCCGATGGTCTAACGTGTAACTGATGATATCTGGATCTCAAGTCAATCTTCAAGAACACTCATGCTCCTTGAAGTAGATCAAAAAGTTCATTAATCCTTGGTAAGGGATATGGGTTGTTGACCGTCAACTAGTTCAACTTCCCATAATCCACGAAAAGTCTGAGGGTACCATCTTCCTTCTTATAAAATATGACAGGTGAACCCTATGTAGAAGTATTGGGTTAGATGAAACCCTTTTCCTAAAAATCCTCCAACTACCTCTTAAGCTCCTGCAACTCCAGGGTAACTATCCATTAAGGAGGAATAGACACTGGTGTTGCTCATGGAACTAGCTCAATAGAGAAATCCAAATCTCATTCTGGAAGAAGACATGAAATTTTATTCGGGGAGATATCTCTGAAACGGTCATCCACTGGAGAGAAATCCTTCTAAGAAGTTCCCTGGTCGTCCTGATAAAACTCACAATCTGAGCTGTCACTCCACCTTGCCCATGATGGTCGGATCTAACTCGGCTATCCTGTACATCCCATAATCCCTTTTATAGAAACTCTCCACCTTTTGGTTACGTAAAACTCACCCTACAATGACAGCAATCTATAAAGGCTCGAAGGGGTACCAACTTGTCCATCCCGAGAATGAGGTCATAGATCATCATCTTTAAGACATAAAGGTCCCATTGAAAGTGACACCGACCATCCTCTAGGGGGAACTCCCTGCACTGACACAAACATATCATTCTACTTCCCAATGCATTATCTAGAATCATGACATCAGAAAAAGAAGAAACATAGAGCCCAAGGCTCTCCATATTGGGCACATATATAAAGTTATCTGTAGTACTAGTATCAAAAAGTACTCAAGTCAAAACTAAAGCTACTAGTATAGTACCTATGATAATAAAAAGTACAGGTTCTTGCTTCTTTTTGGTATATTTCACCGCATATGTATGCCCAATGCAACAGCCCTGCGACACAGCATGGATACCCTGATCTGACCCACCCTGTTGTCTCTGAGATCCTGGTGTCTGGCTCAAATGGCCACGACCACCACCTCTGCCTATATGTCCTGACATGTTCCAATTCCCTAACTGGTAAGAAGCTGCTGGCCCTTCTCCTGCATGAGGAATCTAAAAATAACCCGTCTCACTAGCCACTAGTGGAATCATCCTTCCAAAATGCAGCAGATGACCCATTGTGCTACAATCTTGGCACTCCACTGGATCTTACGGAAACTGAGGTCTCGTGTTCCCTTCTTTACTGCACTTGTAACACCTTACTAGGCCACCTAAAGAATTATTTTGACTAGTGTTGTCACTATGAGAGAAATCCATCCGCCATTTCCTCCTACTGGTAGAAATAGAACCAGAAACTAGTGTCGAACCACCCTGGCCTACACCACTAGATTCCCGTAGGTTCCTCTCAGTAATCAGTGCATGGTTCACAATAGCATGCACTGTAGGCACCGTAAAAACGTTCACCAGTGCTCGAATGTCATATCGAAAAACATTTTCAATGTGTCGAGCCCTCAATGTCTCATAATCCACTAGAACAAGTAAAAAGCACTTTAACTCGATGAAGCGGACAGAATAATCCATCACTGAAATGGCACCCTGCTGCAGATTCATGAACTCTCGAGCTCGATCTATCCTCAACGTATCTGGGAAGAAACATTCAAAAAAGACTGCCTGAAAGTATTCCCACGTCATGTCTCTATGATTCTCTGTATGGGTGGTAAAATCCCACCACATCTTGGAGGAATCACGCAGCATGTATGTGACGAGCTTGACCCTCCACCCAGGAGGCATCTCAAGATGCTCAATGATAGTCTGCATTGAATCTATCCAAGACTCTACTACCTGCGGTCCGCCATCCCTTGAAAACAAAGGCAGATGCTGCTACTGGAATATAGGAGTTGGATATACCATTGATGTGGAAGCCAGTAGTGATACCTGGATGGTCTACAAAAACTACATAAAGCGTTCACGGAACTGCGCCTCCGCGCCTGTGTTCGGAAAAATGGCAGGCACCGCGTCTGGTTTTTCTGGAGGATCCACCGGTAGCCCGTGTCCTACCTTATCTAGAGTATACTCATTTCCACTCTCTTGAAAAACAAATCTTGGTCGTCTTGGCGGCATGAATCCACAAGTTCAAACACACGCCATAGATCAAGATCATTAATGGACGAAACAAGGAGTGTAAGAAGGGAATAAGAGAAATAAAACATTCATGTTTTACAAAACAAGACTACATAGCATGTATAATAATTACACGTCGTGTTCCCTTAATTCTTTCAAATGGGCATGTATGCTACCAGCAGTGGTCTTGTAACACCCCAAACACATGGCGTGTTGTCCACACAGACGGAATGTACTTGAAATTTTATCCTTGCCTAAGTCCCTCTACAAGGCTTATCCAGACGACTCTGTTTTGAACAAGACTACGCTGTGTGTATAAAGTCAACACAGCGCGTACTCGTCAAGCTGCACCGACCCGTGTTGTCCGTTACACGGCCAGGTAGACATCTTAGACTACACAGTCTGTTCCAGGTATACATGGTGTGTACAGTTTAAATTCCAGCTGCCTATGTTGTTAGTGACACGATTGACTACTCGTCTGACACTACAGGACTTGTTACACCAGAAAACGACATGTACACCACCCCATTTCCCCAGCCACACAACCAAGTCCACACGGTCTCTCACCAGTCAAGACTAGACGACCTGTCCCATATGTACACGATGTGTACTAGACGAGCTTCCCTGAACTATGTTGTTAGAGACATGGTCGGAGACATGGCTCACACAATATGTCGTGTTCCATGTAGACATAGTGTGTATAAGAAATGTTTACACCGACCCGTGTTTGTCAGTTACACGGATGGATTCCCATTTTATACTACATGGTGTGTTCGGAATTGACACAGCCTGTATAACAATGCTTTCCTCCATCTGTGTTCTTAGATACACAGGCAGACACAAGGTTAACATGTATGGCGTGTACAATCGGTACCCAGCGTGTTCCCTCTAGAACATCCCCATCCCGTGTCTCTGCCCAGACTGCCTACGACAAGGATAGAGACTACACAGTGTGTACTTAGGTTACATGGCATGTAATTTATTTTTTTCCCAAACAGAAGAGTACACAGTGTGTAGTCAGAACTACACGGTGTGTATTCTGGGTTTTTCTGGATATTAAGACATAGAAACTACCCTGGATCCCAGAAAAACCCTGAAACCAACACCTTTGTGCCAAATTCTGATCTGTGAGGGCCCATACTCCTCACAAATCAAATCTAGGAATCTTATACATGTTATAACAGGGTAAACAAGTCGATGATCCACCAAATTCCAGTTTATGAGGCCCATACTCCTCAAAAACCCAATGTTTTTCATTCATTTATAGAACCTTACATAACAACACCCTATCAAATAGCAGGTATTTTATCAAGGCATCTATCTCAATAGCATGCAATTTTTAATGAACTAACATGGCATGAAAACTATGCTTGACATGTGATTCTAATATGTGCATAAACGATGCATGCGATGTTATACCCTCATCTCATCAGGTTGCAACTAAATAGAACCCAGTATAAAAATATTCACACCACAAAGAAAGTGTGTCACCAAATGGTGAAAAGCAAATCAATTGTAAAATTGAAAAATCAGAAAAAAATTGCAACATAAGGTAAATTGGCTTTCCCCTATACACGGGCCAGCTACTCCTAGGAACAGCTTATTACCATGTACCTATTCTATCCTATCCCTGGATATAGGCTCAAAATAGTAAGTCATGAAGAAAAGAACCCCTCTAATACCACTTTGTAACATCCCAGATCTGGGTGCCACTCAACGGGTGCCCCGAACCCGGTTGGTCACCTGACCTTAAGCACATTTCACTAAATGCTAGAGGCTACCAACTAGTAGCGAGGGCCTTGTTCTGATAGTGGGGAATATGTGCCCTCATTTTTCAAAGTGCATCGCAGCAGAGAAATATAAATATTCAAAAGTGGAAGCAGTAAGCAATACCAATGCAGAAATACATAGAGTACTAAAGTAAAGAAACGACCAACAATCATATATATTGATGCAATTATTCACCTATGTCCATGAAAGCATCCAAAATAGGATACAATGCAATCTCAAATAATACAATACATGGGACAAATACAATATGGCAAAACAAAACAGCGCATCAGAAACTCAGTAGCATCATAAGCCAAAGCTTGGTCTCATGCTCTCCTACTCCTCTACAACATCAAGTACCTATATAGGGGCTCTTAACCTTATGTACACCTACATCAATGTAATCTGTTTAGGCCAAATACATGACACAAATAGTTTGTGAGAAATAAATCACAACATTGTAACGTACCGGATCCGGGTGCCCCTCAACGGGTGCCCTGAACCCGGTTTTCAATATAACCTCAAGAGCATTTCCCAAAACGCTAGAAGCTACCAACTAGCAGCGAGGGACTATGAATGATAGTGTAGAAACTATGCTATCATTTTTCAAAGTGTAAAACTGTGGAATGAAATACAAGCATATGAAAAAGGAAGAAATAAACAATACAAGTGCAGAAATAGATAGAGTAATGAAGTAAAGAAAATACCAAAAATCATATATAATGATGTAGTATGTCCCTATGTCTAAGAAAGTAGCCAGAAAAGGATACACTGACATCTGAAACAATACAATACACGAAAAAAAAATACAACAAGGTAAAACAAAACAACACAGCAGGAACTCAACAGCATCGCAAGCCTAAGCTTGGTCCCCTGCTCTCCTACTCCTCTACAACATCAAGAACCTATATAGGGGATCTTTCCCTTTTCTACACCTGTAGAAATATAATCTGTTTCGGCTGAATATATGACCCAAATAGGGTGTGAGAAATAAATCATAATAGGAAACCACTAAAGTCTCGTTCCCTACTTTCAGTGAAAATGTGTAACCACAATGTGGAGTAATGAAATGCAGTAAACTAGGAAGTACTTAAAAGAAGATACTCCTACCAGTTCCATTAGCATTTAATTATTATTTAAACCACTCCAAGCCTGTGATTTAGCTTGGCAGGTATACCATCAGAAATTACCACAGTGAAATATTCAAGGTAAAAATGTCCTCAGTCATAAGAACTATTGCCCTTGGGCTAAACAGAATCATTTCCTCAGGATAATAAGAACCACTCCCTCATGTTAATGAGTACCATTCCCCCAGGATAATAAGTATCACGCCCTCAGCATATAAGTATCATGCCCTCATGGTATAAATATCACGCCCTCCTGCTATATGTATCATGTCCTCATGCTATATGTATCAGACCCTTATGCTATAAGTATCATGCCCTCAGGCTATACGTATCTCACCCCCAGGCTATAAGTATCACACACTCAGGCTGTAAGTATCACATGAAAGTAAACGGGCTAAGCACAAAGCATAAGCAAGCATTTCACATATGTTTACTCTCAAAAAAAACTCTAATAATGCTATAATCATGGCATACCCTTGGGTATCCTGGCCAAACGACTAAACAAGGGAAACACACCCACAAGGTGGCCCTGGATCCAAGAAATGATCCAAAACATCATTTTATAATTATCACCAGATTATCTATGCAGTTATATATATCTTAATTAATCAAGGCCTCAACCACATGACACCCCAAACATGGGCTCATAGCTCAGTGGTACATAAAAACACTCAGTAGTTGGAATTAATCATTAGACCACCTACCTTGATCTCCTCTAATAAAAAATATGTGAACGATGACTCTCGAATCATCCAAGAACAACTTAGATCTAGGTTAATAGATTTCCCAATAAACCCTAAATAATTCCCCTCATGAAGGAATTGGAATGAAATGTTCAAGAAGTGTGAATAACTCACATTCACGGTTCAATCGAGACTTGCGGTGCATGAATCAGTTCTTTGGTGTGTGGTCGGGTGCTCCTCCAAGCTCCGGCCTATCTTCCAGTGTTCCAAACTATTCCAACGCCTCCTCTGCCAAATGAGGAGGATGCTTCCCATTTTATGCAAAAAAACAAACAAACTACACGGTGTGTACTTCTCATTTTTCATTGTTCCACTGTTGGTTACTTTGCACTGCCGCATTGTTCATCTGTCGACATGAGTACACGACGTGCATTTCTAAATATAAGGCGTG
Source organism: Viscum album (assembly GCA_963277665.1). Taxonomy (NCBI): domain Eukaryota; kingdom Viridiplantae; phylum Streptophyta; class Magnoliopsida; order Santalales; family Viscaceae; genus Viscum; species Viscum album. Next base: position 1,171,081,172 of record OY728164.1, read on the forward strand.
TAATGTCGTTCAGCTGGAGGATACTCCCACCGCCTTACTATTCACCTGTCGACTAATTACACGGTGTGTAAATACCAAGTACACGACGTGTAATTAGTTTTTACACCCTTCATTATCGACAAGCCTACACGCCCTGTGTACTAATCCTACATGGCCAAAACACATGGTGTGTGGAAAAGTACGTGGCGTGTACCCCCAAAATGTTGGATTTTTTCCCATTTTCTTTTTTTTAAAAATAGTTAAGGAAAAAATAAAATAAGAAACTCGTACCTCAAGAACATGAATAGAGTTCTTACAATAACGATACCCAAACCCAACATCCAATAGTCCTTAGGTCTACAAAAAGTACCTACTATATAATATTTGAACAATTGGAATGCCTCACCCAAAAAATATTTTATAATATAAGAGACAATATTGAATCACCCTTCAACTCCGTCTCATAAAATATGTAAGATGGATCCCAAAAAATTAATGTATTGTCATAAAAAAGAATAACTATAATTAAAATATCTTGTTCCAAAACATAATATGTTGTAGTGATGAAAAATTCCAAACCATCAACTGAAAAACCCATTTTCAAGTAATTTCCATCCTAATCGCCAAACTTATCAAGTTTTCTTGAAAAATATTTAATATATAAATTGGGTAGATATAACACGTATACCCAGTGTGATCTTCCCAAGAACCTATCATGAAAAAGATAAATAATTCATGCTAAATCATAAGGAATATAAAGTAATGCTAACATGCCACCTGAATATGAATTTTATTTTCCCATCCTCACTATGGTTACCTATCAACTATTATCACATATATTTGAAAATATAATGTAATATCAATATATGTTTCCCCATTACCAATTCCATAAAAGGTTTCCACTATTCCCCAAAATCGTATGTCTAGATCTATCTTTATACAACTGTAAGACATTATAAAGACACATGGGACAATATATCATATCATGCACCAAGTTAATCACAACATCTCATCATCACATACCATAGACCTCATGCTTCAAATCATCTCACTATAACATTCAACCCCTATATAGTTTCTAGGTATTTTCCCTGAACCAGCATAACCTTTATTTCCTATATAATACTCAATCAATCACATATCATACATTCTATAACAATAATAATCAAAAGAAAACCATATCTATAAATAAATGGGTGTGAAATAACTGGATGACATTGTATACCCCTATACAAAAACATTGTAATGGTAAACTCTTTCTATATATCATATAATTCCATAAGGAGAAGGGTGTTAGGTAAGAGGGGTTGGTAAGTCATCCATTTCTCACCAAACACTATATTATGGAATACACCCTCCAAGAGTCCACTAGGTGTCTATCACCCTACCGACATGAGTGGGGTATCATAAGAAAACATAGAATAGAAAAGATATAACATAGCTGAAAACCAAAATATGGGAATTATCCATGTGTTATGATAAACTCTATAAATTATCTCTCAAACACGTAGAATCAAGAAATAAGGTGTAAGAATACTATATGAACCTAATCATCCAATAATTAATTATTATTCCCTTTTTCCATTAAAAATTCCATATAAAATTATTTATTTTATTTACAATTAAATAAATTATTATTTATTTAATAACTATATTTGGCTCATTCCCTTTATGAGTAATTCATCTAACCGCATGGTTCTTTTTTATTATCATTATTTGTGTTCCATTGTAACTAACCACAAGGGTAAAATAATTTAATTTTCATTTATATATTATAAATCAAGGTGGACTATAAAATATTTTAAGCTACCAAAAAATTGTTGGATTGAACAAGCACAACCCTTCCCCTCAAGACTTTGAAAAGGTAATAATGAAATAAGAAACCTTGCCAAAAATCCATTAATATAGATATATTAACAAGTATGAATCCTAGATTTCTTTACAATAATGGAAAAAACAACGCTTTAACACATTAAATAAATCCTATTTTTATCCCCAACATAACTAGGATTGTTACCATATATCAAAAATATCATGTTGCAACTAATACAAAAAAATTGATCCTCTAACCCATACCTTATAATCCATCATCCATAACAACATTACATCATCATTCATATAATGTATTGCATTTATAGAAAATAAAAAATATATAAAACATTAAATATAGTTAGTATGGTATGGGTTACCTAAAAATGTATCATTAATTCACCTGAAAATGATCTCGCTCAATTCAAAAAATGTAACTGCATTACAAAATGTATTGTATTACAATGTTCGATAAAAAAATTCAGTTATAAAAAGTTACAACCATGGATAACTGGATGTGTTAACTACATTAAACTATTAATTATTTAAAAAAAATCAATCATAACTTCTATTATCAAGAAACATTATTGATGAATATTTCCATTAAAATTCCACTTTATTTTTACAAAATGAAAGTTATTTATATCTTGCTATTTATTAGACAATTTCATTAACATATAAAAGAAAATTTATCATTTAAATAATAATCATGATTTTCATTATTTAAATAATATTATAAGAATCAGTGGATTCAATAAATATTACTCTACAATTATTTATCCAAAAACATTATCATATTTACATTCTTAAAAATTTCCATCAAATTTTCATACAAAAACCAATAATGACAAACAATCTAGTCACGGAATAAATATACGTAGTGCACTGTCTAGAAAAATAAGAGTCAAAAAGTAATCCCAAAAGAAAAAGAATTTCTTTTTAAAGCCCATTTTTTTAAATGGATTATTATTTATTATCATTAATAACATAGTCACCAGATGAGATAATTCTAAATTACTTTACAATTTTTCATAAAATAATAGGAACTGAAATGAATCCCCACCCCATAGGATTTCAACATTATTGAATGGTAATAGAAAAACATGGGTAAAACTCGGATCAAATATCCTGTAAAGAAATTATTCACCCAAAATAACAGAACAGAAAAACCTAATAAAAAAATCAATGAACTCTATAATAACAATGTATATCCCCCATTATTTCATGGAATGATAAAATTGTAGGAAAAAATCGAATCAGAGAAGAAACCAGAAGACTGTAATGTCCCATCATTTCATGAAGGCATGGATCATTTTTTATTTAAAGTAAATATTTTGTTTTAGAATGGTAAACATTTAATACATACTAAGTAAGGTAACATGAGCATATGGGGATTTTACAAATCCCTTGGTTTGGGAAAATTTGATAAAACATTTTGCCTCAGGGTTTGGGAAAACCGTGTCGCCAAGCCCGTATGGTTTTTTTGAAACTATGTGATTGTAGATAGTGGAACCAATATGACATGTGATTGTTCTGAAATCATATGAACTAAGGTTTATGGACTTGAAGGGATAAATGTTTTTAGAATGGATATTTTTTCCATGGTTTATGCATGGTTAAACTAATTGTGTGTCTATTCATCTGATTTTCACCCCTATATGGCTGTCTTGTTCTTCATTTTTACACGGTGTTCGAACTGTTATCCTAAAACTTTCTACCCCTTCATCTGAGAATAAAATTTATTTTTACCCTCACAAAAACCTAAATCCTATTTCCCATTCCTCCTTCTTCCCCTCATGTCTAGAAATGGCTTCCTTTTCTCATTGATCACAAAATCCTCTTATTCCAGGAATCAAGCTATCTCCCACATCCATTTTCCGTTCCTCGATCCATTGAAAGCATTGGATCTATCATGGGAAGATCTCATAGTCTCAAAACTTCTATATATGATTTATTCCAAATAAATCACTCTATTTAGGTGAAAGTTCATTTCCCTACTTTTAGGGAATTCGACCATTTCTCAGATATCTCCCACACTACTATGAATTTGAGGCTGATATTAAGCGAGGATTCATCTATGACCTTGATATAGGTGCTCACATATTTTTCCCCTTGATTAATGATGTTTTTAGTGATTTCATTGTGCCACACAATGACTTTTTTATAGAGTCCCCTTTATATTGAGTTATTTATATCAATTTGGTCAATATAACATTAAATATACATATTGATACTTGTTTAGTGGGTTAGAGGTTTTTGACCTCATATATGCACACCCATTGGATGTGCTATGTTTTATTTCCCTTAAATGGAAAATTTACCAAATTTATAGTATGCCTATGTAGCTTCCATATATGATTATAAACTGATTTTTCCTTAATTATATAAGTGTTTAATGATCCCAATCACCTCTTAAGTAGTTAACATAGCTTATTAAGGAAAATAACAAGGTATAAATTTTCCCACTTGGCCATGACACATTGCAATTGACCCATTGAGCCCTAATAATTGATTTTACATGACTTATTGAACTAAATGTGTTTATTAAATTAAATTGTTTAATCAAGTGGAGTGTTTAATGCATGATAGTTTTCCTACCTTAAATGAATTGGATGAATTAAAATTAAATATTTCATGGAGGTTGGTAAGGACATGCTTTCTATTATGCTCTAATAAATTATTATTATAAAAATTAATTATTTTAATTGAATTTGAGATGTCCTGGGTTTTAAAACAAAAAAATGAAGGAAATTAAATTTTTTCCACTAGTTGGGCATTACATTTTTAAAACTGATCTTTAAAACATTCTTCCTTCTAAGAGTTGGCACTTCGATGTGTGTCTTTTTATAAAAAATTAAATTAATTAAATTAATTAAATTAATGTTAAAATGGAATGTAAATTAAATTTTAATTATTTGTAAAAATAATTAAAATGGTAATAATAATAATAATAATTTAATTATGATGATGATGATGATTATTATTATCATTATCATTATTAGTATAATTATATTCATATATTATTTTTATTATCATTATTTTTATGGTTTTTATTTTAAATTTAGTATAAAAATAAATTTTATGAAAACCCTAAGAGGGTCTTTACCACTCTCATGGACATGACCTCTAGCGCTCCCCACCTCTAGTGAAAACCCCTCTCCTGCCGCGACCCCTATAGTGCTACGCTCATTCTGTCAAACCTACCTCTAGGAGAACTCTCACTTTGGATGATCCACCCTCTGAGTGAACTCCCTCACCCAGACCCCCTATAGCGGGACACCTCATTGGTTGCAACCAACCTATGGTGCGACATGATCTCCTAGTAGAGCCCTTGTTCTGCACACCTCCCTCTCATGGTCCCTCCTGCAATTTATTCTTTCCAATTTCTTCATGGATTTACTTACATTCATAGAGGTATGGTCATTAGATCCATTCACCTCCATCTATTTGGTGGTTTTCTTTGCTTTCATCACCTAATGAGGATCGGCCGAAACCCTAGGTTAGGTTTTGATTTGGGTTTTTGTGTGTTTTTCTGGATTTAGGGTATAAAAATGGCCTCTCGTATGTTTTAATTCATTTTGTGGGAACCTCCGCTAAGGATAAGCTGTTTGGGATTTTTCGGTTCTCCTTCGCCATCTGTGGTGAAGCATTTTTTTCATGTTGCATGGTATGACACATCCAAATTAGGGATATTAATTTTTCATGGTTCCTAGTAATTTATTTGAGGTGCATTAATAATTTTAACATTAATTTTTGGTCCGTTGATGATTTAGGATTCCTATGTTTTTCTCTACTATGTTTTGATCATCATTTGAGGTCCACACACATATGTATCTAGGTATGCATATATATAATATATATATCCTCCATTCATGTATTCCTCATGGAGTTGGGAAATGTGAACTGGGTTAAGGGATAAATATATTTATATGAATGTATGAGCCTATGTGTGGAGAAGTTCTGAGTGGTCTCTGATAAATCGGTCCTGTGATGAAGGATAAATTTGTTCTTATTTTGAGGTAGAGTCCCTTTTTTAGCCCCTTTAATTTCAGTAAGGAATTAATTTATTTCGCATCTCACCATTATTAGTTTTCTAATTAATTATGTATGGTTTTACGATTGAATTTTTTCATTGATAATTTTGAAGAACGTATTAAATTTTCTAAATGATAGTTTGATAAGAAAAATCATGGTTTCATAATAAAACCACTAGTTTGAGGTGCACTGCCTTAACTCTAAAAGTTTAGTGACAGACATTTTTACTTACCTTCATTAATTAATTTGTTCCCTTTTTGCATTAAATTATAATTGTTTTATAGAAAGCTTTTACATGATCCTTATTGATTATTTCTAAATGACAATGCTTCCATGAAAAATTATTAATGAACAAAGACTCCTATTATGTGAATTGATTAACAAGAAATTAGCATTCCCAATGCGGGAAATCTACCCTCTAACCTATACTTCATCACTTATGTCATGTTTATCTTTTATTCCAATCTATACAACATTCCGGTGAGGACTTTTCATCAAATAATTTGTTTTTGTTGTTTCTATCAGGTGGTTATGGACTTCAGTTATGGAAAAAGCCATTTGGGGTTCTCACCATGCCTCTTGGCCACCCATTTTGGTGTACCTAGCCGAAAAGGTCTTTTTTCCTTAAGAATTATGTTTTAAATTTAATGTGATGGTTTCAATTTAATTAAATTATTGATCTAGCTTGATAGCCTATATCATTTAATGTCATTTAAAACATATGGTTTGAGGCATGTTGACGTGATGTTCTTTTGTTTATATTATTTTTCTCATGGAAGTGCCTCAATTTTATTCCATGTTTTAGTTATTTGATCTATATTATAATCTTTTTTAGCTTCGGATATTAATATGGTAACATTGTCATGTAATTATTACATGATTACATTTGTGATAAATTCTTTATGCCATATTTATGGTTTGGATTGTTTTACTAGATAGCTTGAATATCTAATGGCTCATAGTGCTAGTCTGACCGTGTGATTTATTTATATTATTTACATACAATATATGTTCTGAAGTTTTCCTTACAATGTGATTTCACTATTATGATTCACCTGATATGGGCCATGTGAGAACATGGGTTTCATATTATGGACTCGGGAATAGACTCCAATGCACGATTGGTTATACCAAGATAAATTGAGGATCTCATGTACTATGATTTTTTAGTTGAGGGTTTCCCTGTGCTTTCTATATACTTTTGAGTGATACCGGCTACTTAAGGGAAAATTCAGGACGGACCTATTGCAAAATTTTCTATGCCAAGCCTCGGGTGATACTCACCATATTATGTGAGATACCTAGGACCAAATCATAATAAACCAAGCCTTGACTGATACATGGTATTTTGAAATATTTCCATGGATATGATTAGTGGTATTGGATAAATTAAGGCTGGTATTGTAGCAATGCCTTGAGGAAATTCTTAGACTCCAACTCAATATTTGATTCAATTTCATTGAATGACCACATTGGATTAATTTCTTATACATTAATTTTTCCTTCTATTTATATTAGATCATGCACTTGTGACTTCTCTCTCTTACTTTTAAGCATAATTATGTGATGAATTTTGAATTAGACCCCCATTTTATGCACAAGTTTGGGGGTGCTCATTTTTGGAGTCGCCTTGTTACTTTTGGTACTGGTAGAAATATTATGATTGCATAGGTAACATCTTCTAAAATCTGGCTTAGGCCAATGTAGGTGGTCTGGGAAGGGTGTCTGTTTAGGAACCCAGAACATGTTTCTATTACAAAATTCTTATCACTCACCATTTATTTTATATGGTGAACTTATTACATATATTTTTCATTTTCTGGATTGGTCTTGACACTAGTGGTGATATACTACTATGATTTATATATCACACCCCACTCAAGCCACCATTTCACTACGGTACCAGAGTAGAATTTTATTGTTTGTGGGAATGTTGTCCATGATTGATTTCTTATGATGCAGAGTTTGTATTTGAATGTTAGGAGCCAAGGACTAAGTTAGATCTTAGGATTCTCATGGATATCACCCTTGAGGATTTTTTTCTCTCTTATTTTTTATTGAAATAGGCTATAAATCATGATATATTATTTAATGCTTTCAATTATGTATAATCATTAGGAAATAAAATTATTTGTTATATAATATGGTATTAACCACTTTAATTAAATTTATAATAATTGTCTTCTGCTGCTTTTTCAATTATTTATTACTGTTTTATACTACTGTTTGTTCCTATTTAACATCCACTATCTAATATTTTGTTAATCATTGTGAATACACTGATCTATGAGGTATTAGTATCACCACATACACACTCTGGACCCTTATTGCTAGTCAGCTGCCTCTTGCAATTGGGGAGATGCGCTAGGGGTCATGTGACCCACGGGTACAACCATTATCTTAGAGGTTATCCAGGTCAAGACATTACCAAGCATTATCAGAGGTGGTAATTTTTCCTTTATCGTACTATTTTTTGTTGGTAGAAAGGATACTATGAATGTTTCAATGCTTGGTTAAGAGTCATTCTTGTGATTGATCACCCCACATACTTGAAATGACCAAATGTCTAGGGCTGGGAATTGATGTTCATGAATTATGTTAATATAGTCGACAAGACTTCACCTCAATTGATTGGTGTAATTTCCAATTATTATGATTTATGAACTCTATTGAAATATACCCTTGACCTGGTTAGACAAGGATAAAACATAACATGCATCATATTAGGCACATAATAAATCACATGCGAAGCATAATTCCATGCAATGTAGTTTCATTTTAGTTTTCTTGTTGATTCAAATTATATCCCTTGAATGTATTCCATGTATTGTATTTATTTACATGCCTATTTAGATGATTGGTTTGAGTGATATATTTAAATGCTATTTGATTACCATGTTTCCTTATTACTAGCATGTTTTCCTTGTATAATTCTTCTTTGTTTATTATCATGTCACTATGAATAAAATGTCTTTATTCTATGATTACATGATGTTTCTCTTTTTTAGATTCTTCTCGTTACATGATATCATTAATGAAATATATTTGGTTTCTTTTGCTAAAATTTAATGGGTCCAATTAAATTGGAGGGGAAATTCCACCTGTAAAGTGTATGGATTCTTTATAGATTGGTAGATGGTTTCACATATCATTAGACTATTAAACATTGAAATGATGTATTATGAAAAGGTGTTTAATGTAAAGGTCCTGAAAATAGAACCTATTGTGTTGTCCTATGTTTAAGGACCTCATATAAGTGTAGATAAAGATTCTTTGAGTTTCCTTGGAATGGAAGCGTGAGCATTTTCTGTAGATGATTGTTCTTTAAGAGAAGTCTTAGATGATTGGATTTTGAGCATAATGACTTTTTGTAGCATGACCCATTGTTGGGGTCGACACTTATTCCTGGAAAAGGGGCATCCTATGGTAGGTATCACCCTTATAACTTAAAATTCTTGATATTTCCCTATGTTTTCTACCTCTGGGGGATATTCAAGTTGTGTTATCCCAAGTCAAACCCCCTTTCATAAAATGAAACAATTTTTCATATCGATGGTCATGTTTTTCTTACTTAGTAATTGAAAAATTCGTGTTGTTGAGTGCGGACATGGGTTGTATCTGAAGTAGAGTGACCTGGGAGTAACGAAATCTAGTTCATCATAATTCTAGGGATGAATTCTAGAGACTCAGGTGTTTTTACATGCTGGCCAGTTTGTTTTTGGTTTTCATGAAAAGTGTTTTAGATTATTCGCTTTTGGTGGTCCTGACCAAGAATGGTTTTGAGTGGCTATTCTATCTCTTCTTTTGACATATTCAACAATCCTAATGTGGCATGTGTCATGTATGTTATATTAAATATGTGTCCTTCTAGGTAGAAGGAACACAACCAAGAAAGACAATTGGAGAATGTTTGGGATGATTTAAATTTCTTGAGGCTTTTGAACATTAAATAATGTCGGCAATTTCATGGTAACATGGTGTTGGTTTGGTAGATAGTGTATGAAAACATTGAGTAACACATTTGGTTGTGGGTAGACTATGATGTGTTAGAACATGAGGCCTAGTTTCTTCATTGAATTTGACTAGTTGTGGTTCAACTATTATTCTTTCCAGTACTTGGGTATGTTCGACTAGTATCCATATAAACCCTATTAGTGTATCCTACATATTAATGAGAATGTTCTTTATCTTGGCATTGTCTAGGTACACTTAGATTGCGTCATTGTTATGACACACTAAATTCTAAAAGATGATTGAAAATATCTATCTGGTTTCATGATAAATGCATGTTTCTTATCGAAGATTGGATAGTCTTGAGTGATCCTTGGATTCCTATTTATAAATATTTAGGACGATGTGTTGTACAAAAGCCGTTTCTTCTAACTTTACCATAAGACTAATGATGCTCTAAAAATAGTCAATGATCTGATGTGAAAGATTTGAATTTGTACTGATGTCTGAATTCGGTGGATGTGCATGTAGTGAATGAGATATACCTTGGAAGAAGAACTTGGAGTTTAGTTTATAAAATGATCTGGCTTTTTAGGCCAATCTTATTCTTGAATAGTCGGAAAGATTGGATCAATAAGATTCCTTTCTTGTTGAATGGAGGGATCAGTGAGGGACCATCTCAGGAATGTCATCAGATGAGACTAGTGCGGTCGGTGTTAACTAGGGATTTTAATGAAAAAATTGGTTGACATGGGATTTTATGTCGATGCAAAATCGACCATTTTATCCATTTTGGAAATCAAGTGAGAAGTTTCGCTAGAACACATAAGGGTTTGTCTTGTAGGAAATCATGATTGTGGAAGGTGTCGTGACTCGGAATTTTCCCGTTTCTAATTTAAATCATATGGTGGTAAGTAACTTTGGCCAGAAGTAAATGACATGAGGACATGGTCATGTCCTTAGCTAAACAGGATTTGATAAGTACTGCCTCGATGTTTTAGTTTGAAAATGTCCATTGTCTCCCAACATAATGAATTATGGTTTGCTTGCCTAATAAAATGTGATGCTATGTTGGGAATTTGAAGATGCAACATGACCATTGGAATGATACATGATGACCCTGGTAGGTCGGGTGACGTCTATGTTGTTCCCTAAGGCTTCCGATGGACTACAATGTCCATGGTGGGAAGGATGTAACATCCAATGTTTTAAACCTGTTGAAAAAGTCAAGGAAATTAAATTTTTCCCTTAGTTATGAAATACATTTTTAAAATCAAGAATCAGAACTTTTTATTTCCAAGAGTTGGCACTACGATGTGTGATTTTTTAAATAAAATAAATTAATTAAATTATATTTAAATTTGAAATTAAATTAAATTTCAATTAAATGTAAATTTAATATTAATGGTTTTAATAATAATAATAATAATTTAATTATTATTATGATTACTATAATTATTATTAGTGATATTCTGATCATTTATTATTATTATTATATTTTTTTTTATTGATATTTTTTATTTAGTTTAAGGATAGGTTTTAATAAAACCCTAAGTTGGTCTTTATCCCTCTCTGGGTCGTGACCTCTAGCTTGCACCACCTCTAGCACACACCACTCTCCTAGTTATGACCCTTGGAGTGAAACACCCTTCTTTCCAAACCACACTCTAGGTGAGCTACATCTTTGGGAGATCCCCCCACCTTGTGAACTCCCTCGACTGAACCCCCTATGGCACAAAAACTCCATGGCAACGACCTCTGTGCGATGTGATGTGACCCCATGGTCGAGCCCGAGTAGCACGCGCCTCCCTATCGTGGTCCCTATATCCAGAGATGATTCCTTTTCGTTTCTTCATGGGTTCCTTTCAATTCTTCGAGTAATGGTGATTGGATATCTTCTCCTCCATCATTTGGGTAGTTTTCTTCTCTTCATACATTTATTGAGGTTTGACCAAAACCCTATGATATGGTTTTATTCAGGTTTTTGTTGATTCTTGTAGTTTAAGGGCATGAAAATGGACTCTTGGGTCATTTTAATTTGTGTTGAAGAAACATCCACCATTGCCACAGTCGTTTAGGATGGTTCATTTCACCACAAACATCCGAGGTGTGAATTTGTTTCCCTTATTCTTGGATTGTCACCATCCAAATTATCGAATTTAATTGTTTTAATGTTCCTGGTAATTTATTTTAGGTGTTTTAATTCTTGATACATTAATTTTGGGTCCTTTAATGATTTAGGATTCCTAGAGTTTTTTTATAAAAAAGCACTGATTATCTTTTTAGTACCAAACATGCATTTATATATGTTTATATGTATAATTTATATACATATCCATCATGCATATATTCCATCATGGAACTGGTAATTCATGCATTGGGTTATGGTATGTATATATATAATTATATTTATATAAAAGAGAGAGAGTGTGTGTGTGTATCAGTTCTGAGTGGTCGCTGATAAATCAGTGAAGTGCCAAAGGTTCAATTGGTTACTCTTTTTATCTAGCGTCCCTTTCATTTCCCCTTAAATTTTAGTAATAAATTAATTAATTTATTATCACATTTTTATTAGTTTTAAAATTAATGCAGTATGGTTTTTAGATTACATGTTTCCTTTGATAATGTTGATGATTTAATTAAATGTGATAAATTATTTTTTGAAAAGAACATAAATGGATTTCTAATAAAACCCCTCTATTGAGGTGAACTACGATCAATTTAACAATTTGGTGATTGAATTTTATGATTTCATTCCATAGAGAATTAGCTTATCTTTATGATTGAGATTATAATTTATAAATGGAATTCTTGTACATGGCCCATCTTGTTTATTTCTAAATGACGTTTCTTCCTTGAAAAATGAGAGATGAGCCATGACACCACCTAATTTTGTGCCTCAACCTGTAATTAAAATTCTAATTATAGGGAATCTTCCCTCTTCACATTACTTTGTTTCTTATGTCATGCCGTGCCATTGTGCCACTCACTGAAACCTTCTGGTGAGGCATTTTCAATACTTATTCAATTTCACAGTTTGTTCTATCATTCTATTGTGCCATAATCTTATGGAGAAACCCATTCGAGGATTTAGACTTGTCTCTTGGTCACCTCTTTTTGGTGGGACCAACCTAAATTACATTTTTTTACTTAGGAATTATGCTATAAATTTAATTTGATGGATTGAATTTTAATTCCATGATTGAACAAGCTTGTTAGATTTTATCATTTAATTTCATTTATAACATGTGGTCTGAGGCATGTTGACTCCCAGAATTTTTTTATATTCAATCTCTCATGCAAGTACCAAAATTTTATTAATTTTTTTAGTGGTTTGATCTTTATTTTAGGATTTTTAGAATGAGATATAAAAATTATAATATTGTTGTGTAATATTTACTTTATTTATTTTGTGATAAATTCCATATTCCATGTTGATGGTTTGGATTGTTTTACTTGATATCTTGAATAACATGGGGATCATAGTGCTAGTCTAACATCATGATTTATGTATATGCTTCCCATGTGATATATGTATGGATGTTTACAATTCAATATGATTTGGATACTATGGTTCACTTGATAGGATGTAAGTGAGAATCTAGGTTCCGTATTAAGGACTCATGGATCAACTCTCACGCTCGAGTGGTTATACCATGATGCACCAGGAAAGCGTTGTCATAGGATTTTCTAGATGATGGTTTACCAGGGATTTCTATATACTCATGAGTGATACTGGTTCCCAAAGGGACAATCAAGGATGGAACCATCATCAAAGTGGCTATGCTAAGACTCAGGTGATAATCAAACCCTAATGTGTGATACCTAGGACGAACTCATGATAGACCATGCCTTGTGTGATTCTTGGTCTTTGGTAATATTTTCATGGACAAGGTCAGTGGTATTGGATAAATTGATTGATGTACCGTAGAAATACCCTTGGGATGGGATCAAAATTCAACTTTTGATTTGACTGAATTGCACTGAATGGCTTCTTTGGTTAAATTTTTATGCTATATTTGTGGAATGTATTTATATTAGAGCATTATATTTTGACTATTCTCACTTTCTTGTTAGAATAATACTGTTTGGCATGGGAATTGGACCCCTAGCCTAAGAACAAGCTTGAGGGTGACCCTTTTTGAGTTTCCTCATTACGTTTTCCACTGGTATACATATTATTCTTGCATAGGTATCTTATTCTAAATTACAGATTAGGATGATGTAGGTGGTATGTGAAGGGTTTTCATTTAGGAACCCATACAAAGTTACTATTACTAACTTGTTATCACTCACCATTTTTTATATGACAATATTCATAATTTATATTAAGTTTTTGGATTAGGCTAGACACATGTGGTGCTATCTTACTGAGATTTATATATCACACCCAACTTAGGCCACCTTTGCATTGGGGTACCTGACTAAACCATTCCTGTTTGGCAAACATTGGACCATGATTGATTGATTATGTTGTGCTATTTGTACTTGGAATTTAGGATAAAAGGACTTAGATGGAGTGAAGTATTCTCATGGATATCTCTCTTGGGTCTTTGGTGTATTTTCTTTGCTATTGTACTATGTTCTAAATCATTTTGTATTGTTTACTGCATTCAATTAAGTATAATCTCCATGAAACGATTTCATCAATTGTGTAGTTGGGTATTGGACACTTTTATTACATTATTAATTATTGTCTTATGTAGATTTTTAAATGATTTGTTAAAATTACATCTACTATCTATTTTTATTATTCTTCCACTATCTAATATTTTTGTTTGTATTTGTGCATACTCTGATCTATGAGGGAAGAGTCTCTACACAGACACATCTAGGCCCTCACAGCTAGTCAAAAGCCTCTTGTATTTTTCAATATGCGTTGGAAATCATGTAAACCACCAGTCCATCCACTGTCATAGAGGTGATCTAGGTTGGGATGTTGCAGAATTGAACTTGACTAAAGGGACACCTGAAAGGTATTGCCTCAAGTGTTATGTTATAAACATTAGAATTACTTATTATTATATGTGAACATGGATTTTTAGTTAAATGAATGTTTTTTCCTCATAATGACTATTATAATTAGGAATACACCTTAAAATAGGATATGATACGATGTTAAGGGACCTACTGATCTTGATGATATCATGCTCCCTTACATCGGGTGTTGAGCAAGCTATTTGACACCATTGACACAACTTGGGCATTGGGATCTACGCTTCATGTCCCTGTTCGAGTGATAACATGATGGCTCACTCACCATCCCATGTGCTGGGCATGACATCTCATGCTCTTATTGGGATATTGGTAATTTACCATATTTGTTTAGAGTATTTGATCAGTAGACTGGTTATATATGTATGAGTTACTACATAGTTTATCTAGCACTAATATTTGAGATATATGGACACTTCTGTCCGCACATACTTGGTTTATATTACTGGATATAATATATAATTAAACAATATATATTAATATTATATGTATAGTGACTGATCAGAATTATATTCCAGCCATGAACCAGTATAGGGAGAACCACTATGTGTCCTATAGAAACCCAAGTCATATGGTTATTGATTTCAACATTACCTCCATTGTTTTATTACATGTATACTATTTTGTTAAGAGAACTTCTTGGATTACACACAAACACTATTTTTGGTGGCCTACAGAGATGTATATCTCACACCCCACTAAGGATGAATTTTTCATTTGAGAAGATTATTTTTTCTACATGGACTGCTATGGAAATGGGGTTTGCTACAATTTGTTGGTATGTGTTACAAATTTTTAAAGATTAGGAGAAGAGGACTGGGAATGTTATCGAGATTCTAGTGCTGGATCTATTTGTTCTTTTGTAATTTCTTTACCATGTTTTCATGCATGTTACCCTATTCCCCATTTTGTATATCATAATTCCATGAATCATGTATTAACACTAACATAAATGATTTTGATTATATTAGTTCTATTCTCGGTTATTTACACATAAACACTTTCAAATTTACTCTATCCATTATTACATGATTCATTAAATATTTTATGTTTCCTGTTGTATCTATTGTACCAATTTGAATAGAGGGTATAGTATCCCAACCATACAATGTAACTCCCTGACCCCAGTTTCCCAGTGTCAATGAATTATTACATAACATTGGCATGATCACAACAGATCGAGTCTCATGTGACTGAATAGTTTAGTAGCCTTGTAATTACTAGATACATACATATGTTTTACAATACATCATAAAAAATCAACAATAATGTCTCCCCTTTGAACACACTCATATCCCATAACCTATCCTGAAGGTCAATCATAATATAATTTTCACATCCTGGGAAAAAGAGAATATTATAAAGGGGTGAGATCAGATTCTCAGTAAGGATAAAAATATAGTGGAACAATCATAAATAAGAATAAATTGTTAAGTCAATGTATATCACTAAAAACAATCCTTTTAAACTTAAATTTAGCATAATAATGTAAATATAAATCAAAAAGTTCCATTTATTTATTCACATGGATATTCTAATAGTCGAATAATCACATGTAATATCAATAGTTAATTTCATAATGATGGAATGTATAATGTCAGACATCATAACCACATAGTCAAGGCCTCGTTCCAATACTACTAATAATATTTTTTCATGGCCTAGTGCTAAAACACTAGTTTATCTCATGAGAGATACCGATTAATCAAGAGGCTATAGCAGGCCACACCCATCACATACTAAGTCCAATTTCTTCCACAAATGAAAATGGAAAAACATAATCTAATCATTCATATTAAAAAAATATTAAATGTCAATACTTTAACCACAAATCATGAATTGTATAAAAATAGAATATCCATAGTCAAGCATAACTCATTCGATACAATATGGGCGATTTTATTATAACAGATCAATCACAATCATAAAAAACTACAATAAAGTATATTGACATAAATGAAAATAATCAGTAAAACTATTTGGGAGAAATAGCCCTTATTTCTTGAAAACCTTTAAAAATCTCACTATTTATCAACGAAGTAATTTAAAATAGATTATTGAATTAAAGTTTCTCATAACACATTAAAAAATTTAAAATAATTTTAATTTTAAAACATTCATGTCGATATTAATAAATCGTTAAAACAATTTTTAAAAAATGGACATTAATAAGAAAGATTTAGAAGAATAAATTATAAAAACATTTACAATGATATTTTTATTAGAGTTCCTAACCAAATGAGAGACGCTTGAATACCAATATTTTAGGTAATAAAAACTTTAAAATATCCGGATAATTAAGGTATTTATGATATACTATGTCAAAGTACAGTATGTACACCATATAAAAGTGAATTGGCATATAACAACAAAAAAGACTCAAGGGAATGTTAATTTAGATGAAATCCCTTATAAATACTGTATCCTTAGGTTAAGGATAAATCCATACCATAATTATCTGTGAAAAATATAAATACACTCAATATTTGTTATATTCTGTGTAAATAAATCAGATTACATTCACACATATTCTTTTAAAAATGAGACCAATGACATGGATGTTTAACTCAATGAATTGAAATTGAGTTAACAATACTTTTATAAATTCATATAGATGACTTTAGAATTTCTAAATGGTTTGATTATGTGTATAAAAAGTATATCCACACAAAGGGGAGTGTAAATTACTACATAAATAAATGAATAGTGATTTCACACATAATCTTGGAGTGAAATAATCACTGAAATTTGAGTAAAACCCAATGGGTCAAAATTGAAATTAGAAATTACCTTACCAATTTGGTATCCTTCAAAACATACACCCAATGAAAGAAGGATCATATGATGAAGTTGAAAATTCCCATAAAATAAATTATATTACACAAATAATACAATCCAGGGATGTATATACACCACAAAAAAGGAAATAGTGGTAAATAGAGCATGAATCTCATAGTAATAAAAAGTGAGATGAAAAACCCTTACATTGAACTATTCAATAGTAGAGGGTAGGTTAACCAAATTTATAATGGAGAAATAATTGAAATTAAATTATACAATAATGACAAACATAAATATGATATCAAATATGATATTCTAATATTTTTTTTGTTAATAATATATCAGTAGTATCGGTGTTTCGGGTGTTAACTGATTCGTTTTCCATTATATGTTTTATTATGAATGTAATGTTTGATATGGATAAGATATATTTGATTCATATCCAGAATTATATTATGTTCTCATACAATTTTTTAATCATAAAACGAAAATTTTTCTTGAATGGTTATGATGGGGAATGAATCTCATCGTGTTCGAGGTGATGGTAATTTGTACGTGCGCCCGAACGACAACACCATTATATTGATGGTGAAATTCAATGAAATTGGATGGTATATCATATATGAAGAATATTTGACATGTTATATTTATTATCTACATCAATTATAATCCTTATTATATCCATCCAAATGATGAAGTGTTGAATAATAAACTATACCACGATGCTGAGAAGATAATTCGTGCGTACGCAGTATGGTGAATTTTTCATTCATAAGATGGATCGAATAATGAATATGGTTGTACCATATTTATAAAAACATGATATTATGTATAATTTAATGGTGTTATTATTCTTGTATGGAAACAACAAAGAAATAGGATGTGGAAGAAGAAAAGAACTTTGAAAGAGGCGATGAAATTATTACCTCTACTTCGGTTGCTTCAATTTGATTTGATAAAAAGGGAACATTGGGTTGGATTATGAAAACTATAAGGCCTATAGGTTGAATTAATAGTAATTGGAATGATATTTGAGTAGGGTTTGTCTGACCAAATGGCTTTGGAGGTGTGATTTGGAGAGAATGTGAAGTGCCCTTTTATAAGAGTGGTGAGGGTCCCTTTAGAAAAAGCTAGAAATATTATTTTACTAAACAATACTATTTGGTTTATAATGGCTCAAAAATGTTTTAGGTAGAGGATAAAGTGGGTATGGGTCTAAAAACTCTCAACAAATAGTTTTCTGAAAGGTTTTGGTCACCAAATTAAATTTATATTTTAGATTTAACTCTTAGATAAATAGTTTAACTTTTACCATGTATTAATGTATTATTATAATAAATGGTTCATAAACTCAATATAGAAAGCCATGAAAACACCAAGTTGTTAATTATTGATATATGTAACCTTATATATGACATTTTTCAGAACCTTACATTTTAAGGAATTTTATGTCAATTAATAATATAGTATTTCTTTTAAAAACTCATTTATGTCAATTTTGACACTATTTAGTATTTTCATTTTGTGAAATTCATAACAAATTTATCACTTAGAAAACAATTTATTTAATAAACCCTATAATTTCATATTATCCTAAAAAATATGTGAAATACATTAAAAGTACAAATTTACTATTATATTAGTATTTATAATATCAATTATTTTATTCATTCAATAATCTGGTAATTACGACATCATCATTGTGTCATAAATAAATTTACATATTTAATGTCAAAAAATTAAAATTAAAATACCATTATGTAGGAAATATTTTTATCTTTATAATGAATCTTTATAGTAGAAATTCTTTTATGTATAAACATATATTAAAAATTTTTTAGTTAATAAACGTTGAATTTAATACCTTTAACAATACATTAAATAAAATAATAATAAATTTTCTAATATAATAAAAGTGGAAAAAAGATCATATTTTATTCCTATGGTAGTTTTTGGTACAAATACACTTATCTAGTATATTTATAACATGTGTTTGGGTAACTATAATATCATTTTTACCACTAATTACCCGATTTACTTCTAATCGTGGTAAAACAATTCAAAACATACTATTCACCCAAAATTATTTTCAACCTATTAAACCAAATATTACTTACTTATATCAACTGTGTCTCTCATATTTTTGATATTCAATTCACATAGGTGGTAAAATTATGTTTTATGCAAATTTGTAATTGTCCCTCGAAGGTGAGTAAAAGACTGTAAAAGGTTCAATAAAATATTATATATCTAATTTTATTATAATATTACTTAAATGAATTATATTAGGATAATATAGGAATTATGTGTCTAATTTTAGATTAAAATAAATTTAAATTAATAAAATTATTTAAATAAAATGCTTTCTTTAATTAATAACGTAGTGTTTTTCACTATTCATAAAAAATTGAATGTTTTTAGAAAAATACCAAAAATTATACCAAGGATAATTTTGATATTCCAAATTCAAATATGATGTATATTTTAGGAAATTAAAAATATATAAGTTGCATTAATTAATTTTTAAAAAGTAATCCCGTTGTCAAATCCCGAATGCGGGTTTTTGAGAAGTAAAATCTATCAAAAGATTGATATGTGTTTATATCCAATTTCAATTTAAAATTATGTCCAATGAACTTAATTGGATGAAATGATAAAAATATAATGTAATTATAATTCAAAATCATTCAAGTATATAATTTAACAATATAAATTATTTTGTTTAAAAAATTTGTTTTCAATTAAAATTTAGTATTTTCACTATTCATCAAAATATGAAAGTTATTAGAAAAGCACCAAATATTTATCCAAACTAAATATTTATTTCACTATTTATAATAGTAAGTTTAGTTTGTGAAATTTAATATATAATAGTGTGAAATATAAGATTTAAAAAGGGTTCTCAATTAAAAGGCGGTAAAATTGCATTTTTTGAAAAATACTTCTTTTGTCTAAAATTTTGAATTTGTTATAATATTATGTCTAAGAAACAAATAATATGGATGATAAAATTATATAAAGTATATAAAATTCAAAATTTGGTTATAACTATTCATAAACTCTTTTCAAATTTCTAGTTTGATAGGTCGTGGTGCTCTTGAAATCTGTGTTTCGTACTTCAGACGCTATTATATTATTTAAAAAGAAACATTCTGTTAAATCTTGGGGTGTTAAATTCTTCCCTCCTTTAATAAATTTAGTCCTCGCAATTTTATATTGTTCATAAAAAATAATAGGTTAAAAAATAGAAGATACCATTGTGGAAACCCCACATCAAAAATAGGGTTAATAAAATTTTGCCTTAATAAGAGGGAAATGGAATTGAAAAAGTCGCTACCAAATTAGTATTTCAAATAGGAGAAAATTATTGGAAATTCTAATTTGGAGAAAAATGAAAATATTTTTATGGAGTGATTGAGGTCATCAATCACAAACAACTGAATGTAAAATTCAAGGTCTCAATGCCATAATTTCTTGATGATTTAAAATATCGTCATTTTAACAAAAAATATGGTATTACAATAACACAATTTGGGTTTTATGATCCTTTACCTAAAGTTAAGTAATTATTATATTCATACAATAATAAAAATAATTCTATACAATTAGAGTTCCATCCTTTAACTAATTTCAACCACAAACTCTTCATTCACCCCAAAAAATATGTATTCAAGATGACTTGGTTACACCTGAAGCGCTAGAATCATCTACTATAGAAACACATAATCTAAAAATAATGAACTATATATTTTCATTGTCTTTAGACATCAACCAGAAACAAAATGGTTAGTAAAATATCAGATGATACCTAAAAGGATAATCCTTTATAGATAGAAATACTACTCTTAATCACCAATATTAATCAAAGAATACCTAAAGATCAACAAATACCATTAAAAAAAATTCCCTTAAAATTATTTAAAATAATCAAAACTATGTTTGAAAGCCAAAATTTGGAATGATTTGATCATGTAGTATTCTACAATAAATCATAACATCTATCTCCAAATAACATCGTATACTCTAAAAGTCACATACATAAAAGTAATTAACTGGATCACATATTATCTATGATTGTTTAATCATTTTTCATATGTAACCCAAATCTCTATATGTCCACAAAAAACATACATTCCTATAAAATAAAAATTCAGCATTACTCCTCAAATGAAATCGTATAGTAATATAATTTTTCCTAGGCATATAGTATTCCCAAAAAAGTTAATGTCTTCCAAAATAACAATTATTACATAATCAACAAATCATATTCCTATAGTAAGTATTAATAATAAGATCCCAAAATCAATATATTCTTGATCCATAAATTCATTTAACTAAATATAATTAGTCATACTAACTAGGGACTTCATGTAGTTCAGTGGTAGGCCATAAATCCTAATCGCACTATGGTTATGGGTCATATTCTGGAATCTTTGTCTGACGTGATTGGTTGTCCCATAGTCTGTGTGTTGTCCTTTTTCAAAATCAATATAATTTTATTACATTCAAAAAACCGAGATAAATTCCAAAAAAATGACCACAACATATTTTAACCATAAATGTTATCTCATACCTTGCATTTTGTTCCAAAAAAGTAATAACCTGTAATTGACTCAAATTCTAGGATATTATAAACCCAAATGGTTATTTATAACTATATCTACAAAAGAAAAGGTAATTCTTCCTCAAATATCATGTTCAAATAAAACACTATACGGTTACACATACAAGAGAAAGGTCTTCCAAAGTAATCTCATCAACAAAGTTCATTATTAATTTTAAACATTTACCGTTCAATTTATTTCCACATAGTTGTTTCCATGACTTAATGGATATATTATAGAATAGGACATTGACTCGGGTAAATCCTAGGTCCCCTATATTATCAGAAAATGACTATAAATGGATTCTTATGATGTTTTTTATTTTCTTCCATAGTTTTCTTCATTTTTATTTGGAAATTATTTACTTTATGTCTTTATTTCTCACACATAAATAATTTCATGGTTCCATCAAGACACTTTCCTTGGTGTCTCATTCCACATTTCATGCATGATGGAAAATGAGCTTTCATTTCTCCTTGGTATCCACTACTAGAGATCTTATCATTCTATTCAATTATCTTCTTTGTTGAGGTTTGTAGTTGGTCAATGTTTATGTTGTTGATCATATTTTTGTAAAATATATTCGGTATGAACATGATATATTTTATGCCTATCAACATTACATTTCATTTCTCATTTTCACCACTGTTAAAACCTTGTTCATCATGTTCAATATAACCATGATTTCATTGGAATACATCCATTGGTTAAAATCAGAAAGAAGAGTGTGAGTAACAATAGTCATAAAATCATTTAGAGAATATCATGAAACATTATTTTCAATGTAAAACACCATATAGTTAATCAAGGTTATTTATTCTGATCATATATTAAAATCCTACAAATCAATTTGTAAATAAAACATAAATTATCCTAAGCATATCTCTCAAGAGTGTCGTAACCAGAAGTGCAGCAAGGCATGTTGTTGTGTACCAGGATACACCGAGTCAATCCAAAAACTCCTTGTCGGAATTTTCAAACCTAGGTATATCTGTTCCAGAGCTGCCTCAACCTGCTTTTATCTAGATAGGGATGTATTGTTTTGAAAATAAATAAAATCTCGGCATTACCAAAATTCTTTTATGTTTTTCTATACCAATCCCCAAAGTCCATCTTTGGGTAATATTATCTAATTAGATTTGTTCTGAATCTAGCATCCAATGATTATTCTAAACTTTCTATGATACAAACTCTAATACCCCAACCCCAGTTACCCAGAGTGAATTCATTATTTCATGAAATTGGCCTGATCACAAAAGATCATGTATCGAAAGACAAATAATATTATTAGCCTTGAATGTACTAGATACATACATATGTTTTACTTTACATCATAAAAACAAAAACAAAAATGTGTCCCCTTTGAACACACTCATTTCCATTAATCTATACCTTCAGGTCAAGAACAATATACTTATTCACATTCTGGGAAAAGGAAAACATAATAAAGGGGTGAGCTCAGATGCTCAGTAATGATAATAATAGAGCAGAAACTATCATAAATAAGAATAAACATTTAAGGCAATGTATACGACTAAAACACAACCCTTTTAAACTTGAAATTCATCATAATATGGAAAAGATAAATCAAACAATTCCATTTACTTATTCACAAAGATATTCAACTAGTTTAATAATCACATGTAATACTAATAAAAAATTTCATAATAATGGAATTCATAATACTAGATATCATAACCACATAGTCAAGGCCTAGTTCCAAGACTACAAATAAGATTTTGTCAAGGCCTTTTTCAAAATCAAAAGTTTGTTTCATGAGACCAAATGATGCATTGAGGGGCTATATCAGTCCATGCCCATAACATACTATGTTCAATACATTCCTCATATAAAAAGGAAACACCATAATTGAAATATTGATATTCAAAGTTACATAAAATATGTCAATAATTTAACCAAAAACCACGAATGGTATAAAAAAATCACACCCACAGTCCAACATATCTCATTTAATACAATATGGAATATTTTATTGTAATATATCAACCTCAATCAGGAAAAAAACACAATGAAAGATATTTACATAGTTGAAAAAATATTTAAAAATATTTGAGAAAAATATCCCTTTTTTCTAGAAAAGATTTAAAAGTATCAATATTTATCGTAGAAGTAATTTAAAATAGATTTTTGGATCAAAGTGTCCTATAACACATATAAACATTTAAGGGTATTTTAATTTGAAAACATTAATGTACATATAAATAAATCCTTCAAACCTTTTTAAAAACATGGAAATTAAAGAGAAATATTTATAAGAATAAATTATTAAGACATTTAAAGATATGGAGACATTATATCTATGGTGAAAAATTTGAGATATATACCGATCATAAGAGATTGAAGTATATTTTCTCCCAGAAATTCATCAATATGAGGCAAAGGCGATGGCTTGAACTACTCAAGGATTGTGATTGCATTATACACTACCACATGAGGAAGGAAAATAAGGTGGCAGATTCTTTGAGTAGAAAGGATCATGGAGTTTTGAACAAGATGAGAGTTGAAAAGTATCCTACATATATGGATCTAGTAAATATGGATATGGGAATCACTGAGGAAGGTGAATAATTAATACTTCCTCAAAGGGTTATCAACCCATCTTTACTAGAAAGGATAAAAAGTTGTCAAACTATTGATGAAGAGTTTCAAAAGAAGATTTAGGTTGTGAATGATGGGAGATTGAGTGAATTTGTGTATGAAGATGGAATTTTGAAATTTGGGAAGAGACTTTGTGTTCCCGATATAACTGATCTGAAAATGGAATTGTTATATGATGTTCATAGCACCAATTTCTCTATACACCCTCGGAGATCCAAAATGTATAGAGATTTGAGGGAACATTTTTTGTGGGACAACCTGAATATGGAGATTACTGATTTTTTTTTCATGAGGTATGGTTTGTCCATAAGTGAAATCTAGAAGGCAATTTCTTGGAGGAGTATTGCAACCTATTCTCATAACTGAGTGGAAATGGGATAATATCACGATGGACCTTGTCATTGGATGACCAAATAATCAAGAAAAAATGATGCAATATGGGTCATTGTTGATCGTCAAACCATGTCGGCACATTTTCATGACATAAGAGAAGATCTACCACTTGAACATTGAGAAAGACTATATATAAATGTTGTTGTGAGACTTCATGGAGTACCCCTATTGATTCATTCTAATCTTGATCTATGTTTTACATATAGATTCTAGAAAACTCTTCAGAAATCCTTGGATGTTGAACTTCGTTTGAGCACTTCCTACCACCCCCAAACTGATGGATAATCAGAATAGACAATTCAAACCTTAGAAGACATGTTGAGATCATGCTCACATGACTTTCACGGTATGTGGGATCAATATTTACCTCTGGTATAATTTTCCTATAACAATAGCTTCCATTAAAGTATTCAGATGGAACCATATAAAGTGTTATACAGAAAGAGATGTCGCACACCAACCAATTGGGATGATTTTGGTGAAAGAAAACTCATAGGCCCAGAACTTGTGGAGGAAACGATGGAAAAGGAGATTTTAATCCAAACCCACATCAAAGCACCTCAAAGTAGGAAGAAGAGCTATGCTGACAACCGAATGAAGGATATGGAATTTCAGGTTGGAGATCATGTTTTCATGAAGGTATCTCCATGGATGGGAGTTATAATTTTCGATAAGAAAGGTAAATTGAGTCCTAGGTACATAGGACCTTTCAAAATTCTAAAACGGATTGGGGATGTAGCTTATCTTTTTACAATGTCGCCAAATCTCTCCAATGTTCATGATGTCTTCCACATATCACTTTTGATAAAATACACACCACACCCAACACATGTACTCACCTATGTGAAATTAGAACTAGAACCTGATCTGTCTTGTTGCGAAAATCCAGTTGAGATTCTTGATACTAGAGAACAAGTGTTGAGAAACCAGACGACTCGTCTGGTAAAAGTTCTATGGATATACCATTAGATGGAAGAGGAAACGTGGGAACCTGAGGAACTTATGATGATGTACCACCCAAGTATTTTCATGTGTTTTTATTCTAGAAATTTCTATGAAAAAATTATTTGAAGGAGATGCTAATGTTACACCCCATGCCTCCATGGTATGCTTCTATTTGAATAATATAGTAGAGTGTGTTGTACGTAACATCGAGTTCTAACACACCACAACCAATCAAACTAGCCATTATGAATTTTAATACCCACTTTTTGAAATTTTATACATTTTATCCTTCAAAATAGACTTCATTTTTGGATTCGAAATATTTAAATTATCTTAGGGTGAATTTTTGGTACTTTTCTGATAACGTTCATATATTGATGAATAGTGAAAATTACTAAATTTTAATTAAAAAAACCTTTTTAATCAAAATAATTTATAGTCATAAATTATGCATTTGAGTGATTTTATGTAATAATTAGATTATATTTTTACCATTTAATCCAATGCTGGTCATTGTACATAATCTCACATTTAAACTAGACATAAGCAAATGTCAATCTTTTGATAGTTATAATGTTTTAAAAACATGCTCTTTGTTTTGACAACAGGAATTAGTTTACAATTTATTTCTGCCACTTATGTGTTTTTAATTTAGAAAAATGGATTATATATATATAATCAGGAGGTCCAAATTGTTTAAATATGTAACTTTTATTTTTAGTCATTTTGAATAATTACTTCGGTAAATATTTTTATTTACCATGGTTAAGGGTAAATCCGGTAAATAAGGGTAACAAATAATATTATAATAAAATTAAATTACCCTAAAACGTGTCCAAACCCTACTTGTTGACAAATATCTGACCATGGGAATCTTTGGGTAGATTTTGAGACCCCATGGAGCTGCTTGTAAGTGATAATGACACTTTATATTAATTAAGAGAAAGTAAATACAAAAATGACATAAGCATATATCTTTTATAAAAAAAATTTTTATATAAGTTTATATATGTTATATATTCGAGAATAAATATTAATTATAAATCTAAAAATATTTCCTACATAATGGTATTTTATTTATAATTTTTAGACATTGAATAATTAAATTTTTTTAAGACACAATAATGATGCAATATTTTACTTATTAATGAATGAATCAAATAATTGGTATTATAAATGTAAAAATAAATATAATTTTAAGGTTTTGATTCCATACACGAATTTTATTGGTTATAATGACATGTTAGGATTTCTTAAATAAATTTTCTTCAAATTAATAAATTTGTTATGATTTTACCAAAAATCAATAATTAAATTGTGTAAAAATTAACATAAAGGAGTTTTTAAAAGAAATATTATATTATAAATTAATATAATATTCCTAAAAATTGAAGGATCTACCAAAAGACTTATATAATGATATTAGTATCATTAATGAACCACTTGGTGTTCTCTTGGAAGTATATATTATTATTATTAACCATATAATATAAAAATACCAAGAGACATGGTAAATGTCAAAGTATTTAACAAGAGTTAAAAATAAAGGTTAAGGTTAATATAATGACCCAAGCCTGTATAAAACCTATTGGTTGGGTGGTTTTTGAATTATACCCAACTTATAATTTAAATATTACATTTTAAAGTCTTTATAAACCGAAAATTAATTTATTATAAAAAATATTTCTAGTTTTTCTAAGGTGCCTCTCACCCCTCTTATAAAAATGCACTCAACCTTGTCTCTAATTCACACCTTCAAAGCCTTTTGGATCGTCCAAAATCTACCCAAATACCATCTCATATATCCTCACTTCATCTTAGAGTCCTTCATTTAGTCATAAATCCAACTTAAGGATCCCTTTTGATCAAATCAATAGGAAGAACCTGGAGAAGAGGTAATAATTTCACCACCCTCGTTCAAGTTCTTTTCATCTTCCACTTATTCTTTCTTTGTTATTCCGATTCTAAAATAATAACTCTATTATATTCTATATACTTTTATGTTATTATAAATATGGTACAACTATATTCACTATTATTTCCATCCTTTTAATGACATGTCATCATACGTGCGTACGTACGGATTACCGCCTCCACGTCATGGTGTAATTGTTATTCAATAAATTATTATTTGTATGGGTACAATAATGATGTTTAATTCATGTAAATAATAAATATAACATGATAATAATTCTTTATATAATATATTCCATCCAATTATATATTATTTTAATATCAAATAATGATATTGTAGCTCGTGCGTACGTACGGATCACCGTCTCCACGAATGTGATGAGATTCATTCTGCATCGTATCTATTAAAGAACAATTCTCATTAGATTATTAAATATAATTTTAAAGACTTTATATCCTTCTGTGTATGATTAAGATACATCCCATCCATGACAAATATGACTCACATAACAAATAATATAAAGGAAAAATAATCCGTTAACACCCAAAACGACCATAATACAAAGATATTATAAACAAAACAATGTTAAAAGATCATATATGATATCATATTAATGTATATTATTCTTGTGTAATTTAATAACATTTAGTTCACCACTATACAGGAGGTTATCCAACCCTCAACCATGGAAATGTACATGGTAAGAGTTAATTTTACAATCTCTTCATTATCTGAGGTTGTTTATACGTAATAATCTACTGGGACCTCATTATCATCAACATCCATGTTTCTTAAAAATGTATTTCAAAACATTTTTACAATTTACTAGAAAATGGGATAAATTAATTTATACCATTATGTGTTTTGAATGGAATACATCCGTCATTTTCCAAAAAAAGAACTTTTTGACCATTTCGACAAATTTAAGGTAATAATGTTTTTTTAACATATACGGCCAATGCGAGTATTTTTTGACATTATAAAATCATCTAAGATTCCCTAAAAATCTTATAAGAATATTTTCAAAATAATTTTTTTTCTTTATAATTATGTGACTCTTAAATGATTTCAAAATATAAAGTGATATTTCCCTAAAAAGGGTTCTGATTTCATCTATGTCAACGTCCATTGATGAATTTTAAGTTTATTTGAACTTGATTTATTAGGATACAAAACATCCATATTGTATTGAAGGTTTTTCGATCTGTTTGACTTTGGATGTGCTATTTTTATACCATTCATGGTTTATGGTTAAAATATTGAAATTTCGTATGCTATTTTTAATACGAATGTTTAGGATATGTTTAAATCTTTTCATATGAGAAATTTATTGGACTTAGTAAGTGACTGGTAGAGCCTGCTATAGCTCCTAGACGCATTGGTAGGTCTCATGAGACAACTAGATGTCGAATTGGCTAAGACCATTCCTAATTTGATATATGGTTTTGGCCGAGGCCTTAATCATTTTTAGACGTCTTGGTCGAGGCCTTTACAAAATGCTGCAGAATTTCCGACATTATACATTCCCTCATTATGGAAATAATATTGATGGTTCATGTGGTCATTAGACTAGTATAATACCCATGATTATGTTTTATTATGGCATTATTTAATCATCTTATATTCCTGCCATAAAAATTTTCATGTTTATTATTGTTAAAGGCATGAGGTTTCAATAATTTATCATGCTTAATATTTATGTTACCTTCCACTGTAGTTCTTACTCTTAATAAGCAGTTGATCTCACCCTTTTTATGTTTCATTTTACCAGGATATGAAAAATTTAGT
This sequence comes from Viscum album, assembly GCA_963277665.1. NCBI lineage: Eukaryota > Viridiplantae > Streptophyta > Magnoliopsida > Santalales > Viscaceae > Viscum > Viscum album. Next base: position 1,171,110,986 of record OY728164.1, read on the forward strand.
TATGAGTGACTTTTAGACATTATCTAGGAGGCTTGGATGCTTCCAATGGAATAAATTCATGTTGTATTACTTTTAAAGTTTGTAAAGTTGAGCTTATGTATGAATCTTGTTTCCAATAATACTAAACTGGTCAGTCTTTTGAGACATGATTACCTTTTGATCATGCCAATGTTATGTAATAATGCACCGACTCTGGGTAACTTGGGTCAGGGCGTTACACATATTCCATAATAATATTTATCACATAATCACCAAATCAGTTTCTTATACTATGGATAAATTATAACTTCCAAAAATCAACATATTGTTGATTTATAAAATCATTTATCTAAATATAATTAGTCATAGTAACTAGAGGCTTCACATAGTCCAACGGTAGGTGATAAATCCCAGTCAGACATTGGTTGTGTGTTCGATTCCCAGAGCCTTGTCCAACATGACAGGTTGTCACACAGTCTACGTGTTGTCATTTTTCAAACACTATATAGTTTTTTAACATTCCAAAAAATGAGATAAATTCCTCAAAAATAACCATAACATATTTTAACCACAAATATTATATCATACATTGCATTTTCTTCCCAAAATGTAATAACTTTTAATTGACTCAAATTAAAGGATAATATAATCCCAAATGGTTCTTTATAACTATATCCATAAAAGCAAAGATAATTCTTCCCCAAATAGAATTTTGACATAATAAAATATAGGTTTACACATACAAGAGGAAAGTATTCAAATGTAATCCCATAAATAAATAGAATTATTACTTTTAAAACATTTCTTCATCTCTTTATTTCCACATAGGTTCTTCCATTACATAGAGTTTATCACATAGAATAGTACATTGACATGGGTAATGATCAGGTCCCCTACATTAATGTAAAATGAAATTAAATGAATTCTTAGGATCATTTATATTTTCTTTCATAGTACCCTTTGATTTCCTTTGAAATTATTTACGTTAGGTCATTATTTCCAACACATAAATCATTTATTTGTTCCATTGAGACCCTTTCATTGGTGTCTCTATCCACATTTCCTGAATTATGGAAAATGATATTTCTTCTCACTCTTGTCTCCACTACTGGAGCACTTATAATTCTCTGTAATTATCTTCTTTGTTGAGTTTGGGAGTTGGTTAATGTATATGTTTTTTATCATATTTTTGGAAAATTGTTTCGACATGATCATGATATCTTCTACGCCTATCAACATTCCATTTAATTGCACATTTCCACCACCATGCCCACCTTTTATATCATGTTCAGTGTTACTATGAAATCCTTTGAATCTATCTATTGACTAAAACTAGAAATCATTGTGTGAGTAACAATAGTCATAAAATAATTTAGAGAATATCATGACACCTTATTTTCAATCTAAAACACCATAAGATTAATCAAGGTTATTTATTATGATCTTATATTAAAATCCTTCAAATTGGTTTGTAATGAAAATGTGAATTATCATTACCATATCCTCTAGGAGTTCCATAACCAAGAGTACATCATGGCCCATGGTTGTGTACCAGGTTACACTGGGTCATGCGCGGAACTCCTTTTCAGAGTTTTCACTCTAAGGTAAATCTGTGCCACAACTGACACTACCTGCTCGTATCCAGAAAAGGATGTATTTCTTGATAAATACATAAAATCATTATATTACCAAATTTCTAGGATGTTTTTCTATACTAATCCCCAATATCTATCTTCTGGAAATGCCCTATAATTAGATCTTTTATAAATATAGATTGTAATGTTTGTACTAAACATCCACTGATACCAACTGCAACGCTCAGACCCAAGTTATCTTGATTCAATGCATTATTACATAACATTGGCATGATAGCAAGAGATAAAGTCTAGAAAGACCCATTAGTTTAGTATTCGGGTAATTACTAGATACATAAATACGTTTTACATTACATCATAAAAACAACAACAATGTGTCCCTTTTGAACACACTCATATTCCTTAACCTACCCCTGCAGGTCAAGCATAATATACTTCTTCAAATCCTAGGAAAAAGAAAATATAAGAAAGGGGTGAGCTCAGATGCTCATTAAGGATAACAATATAGAAGAGACTAATATAAATAATCATAAACATTTTAGGAAATGTATAAGACTAAAACACAAGCCTTTTAAACATAAACTTCAGCATAATATGGAAAAGATAAATCAAATAAGGCCATTTTCTTATTCACATGGTTTTTCTACAAGTCGAATAATCACATGTAATATCAATGGATAATTTCATAATGATGTAATGCATATTTTCAGACATCATAACAATATAGTTAAGGCCTCATGCCAAGAATTCATATAAGATCTTGTCAAGGACATGTGTGAAAACACTAGTTTGTCTCATGATACCTACTGATGCATCGAGGAGCTATAGAGGGCCCCTCCCATCACTTTCTAAGTCTTATATATTAGTCATATGAAAAGGGTAAAACATAATCTAAATATTCATCCTAAAACTAGCGTACAAAATGTCAATAATTTAACCACAAACCATGAATGGTATTATAATACCACATCCACATTCAAACATAACTTAGTCAATACAATATGAGAGTTTTTATTACAAAAAATCAACCTTAATCAAGAATAAAACACAATGAAGGATGTTGAAATAGATATAAATAATGAGTAAAACTATTTGAGAGAAATATTCCCTTTTTAATGAAAACATGTAAAAGTCACACTATTTATCAAAGAAGTCATTTAAAATAGATTTTTGAATCAAAGGGTCCCATACCACATCGAAAAATTGAATGGAATTTTAATTTCAAACTTTCATGTCCATATAAATAAATCCTTAAAACCATTTTAATAATTTGGACATTAATGAGAATGATTTCTAAGAATAAATTATTAAAACATTAAAAATAATAGTATTGTAAGAGTTTCTAACAAAATGACAGACATTTGAATATAAATAATTGAGTTAATAAAAACTTGGTAATATCATGAGAATAAAGGTATACATGATATACTATGTCAATGTACAGTTTTTACACCATATAAAAGTGAATTGCCACATAACAACAAAGAAGTATCACTGGAAAGAAAATTGAGATGAAATCCCATATAAAGACAGTATCCTTAGTTTAAGTATAAATAAATAACAAAATTATGTTTGTAAAATATAAATACTATAAATATTATTGGATATTCAGTGTAAATAAATTAGATTACATTTACACATATTCTCATAAAAACAACACCAATGACTTGGATGTTAAACTCAATGAAGGGAAATTGAGTTAAGATTACATTTATCAAGTTCATATTGATGATTTGAGAATTTATCAATGGATTGATTATGTGTACCAAAAGTATATCCACACAAAAGGGATTATAAATTAACACATAAATAAATTAATAGTTATTTCACACAAAATCATAGAGTCAAATAATCAATGAAGTAGCGTAAAACCCTATGAGTGGAAATTGAAATTAGAAATTCCCTTACCGATTAGGAAAATTATGAAAAATAAACCCCATGAAATAATAATCATACAATGAAGTTGTAAATACCCATAAATTAATTTATATTACACAAATAATACAATAATGGGAAGTACATACACCACACAAAAGGAAATAGTGGAAAATATTACAGGAATCATAGAGGAATAAAATGGGAGATGAAAACCCCTTACCTTGTACTTTTCCTTAGTAGAGGCTAGGTTAACCTCTAGTATAATGGTGAAATAATTGTTACTAAATTATACAATAACCAAATAAATAAATATTATATCATATATTATCTTCTAATATTTATTTTTTAATAATATTTTGGTAGTATCATTGTTTAGGGTGTTAACTGATTCATTTTCCTTTATATGTTTTGTTACGTAAGTCATGTTTGATATGGATAAGATGTATTTGATTCTAATACAGAATAATATTTTGTTCTTAAACATTATTTTTAATCATAAAATGTGAATTATCCTTTAATGGTTACGATGGGGAATGAATCACATCTTGTTTTTGGAGACGGTAATCTGTACGTACGCACAAGCGACAATAACATTTTATTGATGGTGAAATCCTTTGTAATTGGATGGTATATCATATATAAAGAATAATTAACATTTTATATTTATTATTTACATATATTATAGTCCTTATTATACCCCTATAAATGATGAAGTGCTTAATAACAAACTACACTACTACGTATAGATGGTAAGTTGTGTGTATGCACGTATGGTGACTTTGTCATTCATATGACAGATAGAATAATTAATACAGTTGTTCAATGTTTATAATAACATCATAGTATTTATAAGATACTTGATTTATTATTTTGGTATGGAAAAAACAAATAAAGAGGAAGTTGGAAAAAAAATAACTTTAAAAGTGGTGATGAAATTATTACCACTTCTTCGAGTGCTTCCTTTTTATTTGATCAAAAGGGCTCCATAGGTTGGTTTCTAATCAAATTAAGGCCTCTAAAATTAATTTAGTATAGTAGTGAAGATATTTGAGTAGGGTTTTGCTGTTCCAAATGAATATGTAGGTGTAATTTTTAGAGAAGGGGAAGTACCCTTTTAAAACATAGGTGAGGGTCACTTTAGGAAAAACTGGAATTATTGTTTTATTAGACAATCATATTCTGTATATAATTGATCTAAAAGGCTTTATTTCGAGGATAAGTTTTGGAAGAGTTGAAAATATCTCATCCCAGAGGCTTTAGATAGATTTTGGTCACCATATTAACCTTATATTTTAGATTTAACTCAAAGAGAAATAGTCTATCTTTAACCATTTATTGTTGTATTATTATAATAAATGGTTAACAAACATACTATAAAAATGAAAGATAACCCCAAGTGGTTAATTATTGATATATATAACCTTATATAATTCTTTTTCCAATCCATATATTTAGAAGAATATTATATCAATTAATAATATAGTATTTGATTTAAAAACTCATTTATGTCAATTTTGACACTTTAGTATTTGGTATTTGTGAAAGCGATAAAACATTTACCACATCGAACAAAATTTATTTAATGAACCATAAAATTTTATAATAACCTAAAAAATTCTTGGGAAACATATCAAGTCTCAATTTACAATTATATTAATATGTATAATATCAATTATTTTATTCTACCAATAATAAGGTAATTACTATATCATCATTGTGTCTTAAATAAATTTAGTCTAAAAATTATAAATAAAATAAAATAATTTTTTAAATATTTTTAGATTTATAATTAAAATTTATTGTAGAATATATATTATCCATAACCGTATATTTAAAATGGATTAGTTATTAATAACTGAATTTAACACTTTTAACTCTTCATTAAATAAAATAATAATAAATGTCCTAATCTAATCCAAGGGGACCAAAAGGAACATTATTTATTCCTATGGTTTATTTTGGTCGAAATAAACTTATGAAATAGAATTTGGACATGTGTTAGGGTAATTATAATATCATTTTTACCTTTAAATATCCTATTTACTTTTAACCGTGGTTAATAAAATTCAAAAGTTACTATTCCCAAGAAAAAATATCCTATTGAACCACATTTTACTTACTAATATCAACACTGTCTCTTGAATTTTTTAAATCCAATTCATTTATGTGGTAAAAATATGTTTTATGCAAATTTGAAATTTTCCGAGAAGGTGAGTAAAAGACGGTAAAAAGTCCAATAAAATTTTATATATTTATTTTTAATATAAATTGAATTCAATGAATTATATTGGAATAATATAAGTATTATGTATCTATTATTACATCAAAATAAATTTATTTTTTAAATAATTATTTACATAAAAATTCATCTTTAATCTATAACGTAGTGTTTTTCACTATTCCTCAAAAATCCAAACTGTTTAGAAAAATACTAAAAACTCACCCAAATCTAATTTTGATATTCCAAATTCAAAATTTATTTATATTTTACCCAATTATAAACATAGAAGCTGTATTAATTAATTTTAAAAAATATTCATGTTGTCAAAACCAGAAAGCAGGATTATGAGACGTAACAACTATCAATAGATGTTTATGTGTTTATTTCCCATTTAAATGTTAAATAACTTCCAATGACAAAAATTTGATTAAATGATAAAAATACACTCTTATTATACATTAAAGCAATTACAAAAAATATAATTTAACAATATAAATTATTTTAACTAAAATTGTTTTTTTCAATTAAAATTTACTATTTTCAATATTCATCAAAATATGAAAGTTATCAGAAATGCACCAAAAATTTATCAAAACTAATTTTTTATGTCACACATGAAAATAATAAGATTATTTGGTCAAATTAAATATATAAAAGTGTCAAATATTGGATTTAAAAAGCCTTCTCCATTAAAAGATGGTAAAATTACATTTTTTTGAAAAATAAATATTTTATCTTAAAATTTGAATTTGTTCTTATATTATTTATAAGAAACCCATAATATGGATGTTAAAATTATATGGAGTACATAAAATTTAAAATTTGGTTATTACTATTCATAAATCGTTTTTAAACTGCTAGTTTTATAGGTCGTGGTGCGCTTGAACACGGTGATGCGTACTTCGCACGCTATCGTATTATTCAAAGAGAAACATTCTGTGGAAGCTTTGGGTGTTACATACAACCTTCATAGCCTTGATACAAGTAGATAGACTTTAGAAAATGGGGATTCATGCTTGAGGCCATGTAAAACATCACCTCATGGTACAGGTTAGGTGCATCTTGGTTCAAAATGTTAAAAAGTAGTTTTAGAGGTAAAATATTCCTTTGTCTTACTATTTGAAAATTAGACAGGAGAATAGGTGTAAAAGGGATTTGGAATTTACACTATAATTTGATATATCTTACCCACATATAGGGGAATCCAAAATAACATGGGATAAGAAATTTCATTTATTGAATATTCTTTTTAATGTTGATATGAATTCACTATTGGGTGAAGAACCTGAGTTATGGTGTTATTGATATTTTTATGATAGAAATGAAAATTATTTCTACCTAGGACCCTTAAAATGAGGTATTTTCATTAGATCATGCATTATTAATAGTTAAATATGGATTAATATTCAATTCATTTTTTCATGTCATGTCTGTTTTTAGCATGCATTTTCCTGTTGCATATTGACAGTGCATGGAATTAGTTTTGTAATATATTGACACTTATTACAAGGATTTTAAAAGATAATTTATAATTAATGGGAATGGATTAACCTAAACGTGTTTTCCTAAAATTTTTAAAGAAGACTCCTTAAGAAGTCAGTTATGACATGTTTATCCATGGACCATATGTTTCATGAGCTGGAACGTGCAATAAAAAGTGATATATAGTAATAAATATTAATAAATATTAATAAATAGTAATAATTATTAATAAATTGAAATAATTAATAATAAATAGTAATAAATAGTAATAAATATTAACAAATAGTAACAAATATTAATAATTAGTAATAAATAGTAAAAAGTACTAATTAATAGTAACAATTAGTAACAATTAATAATAATTAGTAATAATTAGTAACAACTAGTAACAATTTTTAATAATTAGTAATAATTAGCAATAATTAGCAATAAGTAGCAATAATTAGCAATAAATATAAATAATTAACAATAATTAGCAATAATTAGCAATCATTAACAATAATTCGTTATAATTACAATAATTAGTAATAAATTACAAAAATTATTTACAAATAACAATAATTAGAAATAAATACCAATAAATAGGACTAAATAGCTTTAATTATGAAAAAATAGCACTAATTATGACTAAATTGCATTAAATAGCAATAATTAGAAAGAATTAGCAATAATTAGAAATAATTAGTAATAATTAGAAACAATTAGAAATAAATATGATTAATTAAGATTAATTAGGATTAATTAGAAATAATTAAAATTAATTATGATTAATTATAATTAATTAGAAATAATTAGGATTAGTTAGAAATAATTATGATTAATTAAGAATAATTAGAAATAATTTTGAATAATTAAGAATAATTAAAATTAATTAGGAATAATTATGCATAATTATGAATAATTATGAATAATTAGGAATAAAATCAATTGTAATAAATCGTAATAAATTGTAATAAATTGTATTAAATTTTTTAACTTGGCACAATTTCCAGTGGATTGGCAGCACTCCTTTTTCTCGATGACTCTTCTCCTTTCAAATCTCACAGACTCAAAAAATTATGAAAATTTTGATTCTATGCATGCATATTCAATATCGTATGCACGAGTTTGAATATGCATTCATAGGATGGAATTTTTCATAATTTTTTCCGAAGGTGATAGGTGCAAGAAGATGATACATCGATGAAAAGGGGGTTCTTTTGGTGGAAGACTCAATTACTTGCATCTTTCTCACACTGAAATCACCATGAAGAAGTTACTCATAGGTGCGCTTACACATTCTCGTATGCATGATAATGAATATATGTACCTCCGATCATATTCTTCATTGTGATTTTAGTGTGAGAAAGTAGCTTGTAAATGAGATGTCAGACAAAAGAGTAGCCATCAATCCAATAGAAATTGTGTTTCCTGTAATTAAAGAAAATTATTAAGAAGTAGTTGTAATTATTTATCTTTATTTTTCTGATACTTTTTTACTAATTTCAAATTATTCAAAATTAGTAATGATTATATATTTTGAAGAAAAATATAGAACATGGATGTTAACAACTGTCATTGTTAGATGATCGCACTTGGATAAATCAGCCTAGAAATCCAAACGATTCTGGTTTAAATCCTGTATATATTGAGGGTGTTGCAGCATTCTTATCATTTGTAGCATCAAAACCAGAATTTGTATCAGATGGGACAACTATGTTTCCTTTTAAAAAAATTTCTCTGATAAAGTTTGACACATTGGACAAGGTCAAAGGACATCTCTTATGGTTTGGTTTTTAACCAGATTATATTTTTTTGGTATCAACAGGGTGAAGGCAGTTCGAGAGAAGATACTAATAACTTGATTCCAGATCTAATGTGGTTTCAAAATTTAGTACATGATGTTGTTGGTCCATCTATTCAAAAAACAGAAAACCAACATGATATTTTTTTAACTCCTGAGTTGGCTCCATCAGATTGTTATGAGATTATTGAGGTCTGTTGAGGATGCATTATATCCTGGTTGAAATATAATCAAATTTGAAGTCGTTGAAAAATTTATTGTTATTAAATCATATAATTCAATGTTAATCAACTGTTTTGATCAGATATTCTATTTAGTTAAAACACTATTACATGAAGGAAATGTGTTGCCTGCAAATTACTATGAGAGAAAGGGGCTAGTTAGTAATATTGGTCTTTGTAATCAGAAGATTCATGCATGTGAAAATGATTGATTCTTATATTACGGTGAAAATGAGTCGTTGGATAGATTCAAAGCATATGGAAAATCGAGGTATAAATAATCTCAACCGGGGACATCTGGAATGATTTCTGTAAAACAGTTGATATATTTCCCCCTTACACATAGGTTTCATCATTTATTTATGTCTCTGAACACAGTGTCAATTATTTTAGGGCCCAAAACCAATATTTCAATCGTTAAAATCTTTATTAATCCATCTGATTGTGATTCATTGAATCATTTTGACAGACTACATCCATCTTTTTTCTTTAGAAGACTGAAATGTATGGTTGAGTATTTCAACTAATGGTTTTTGTACATTTTGTTCTTACGATAGTCAGTATTCTTGTTTTCCTATCATTATAACACCGTACAATTTTCCTCTATTGATTTTGATGAAGAATCACTATATCTTTTTGACCATAATAATCCTAGAACATCTAAAAAATAATATTAATTTTTATTTGAAACCACTGATTTATGAGTTAAATTCATTATGGAGTAATGGTGTTAGTACATATGATGTTTCTTTGAAACAAAATTTCATTTTAAAATATACATTGATGTAGATGATTAGTGAATTCCAGGCATGTGACATGTTATCTGACTAGAGTACACAGGTTCCGAAATCATGTCCTTACTCTATTAAAGACAAAAAATCTTTTATGCTTGTTAATGGAATAAAACCATGCTATTTTGACTGTCATCACAGATTTCTTCCATCCAATCATCATTTTCAGAAGAACAAATCCCATTTCAGAAAAATAAAAATTGAAAGAGATGAAACTCCAAAAATGATCTCATGAAAAAAATTTAAAATCATTTTTATTTTCATTACCTTCCATCATATTTGTGCTAAAAGTAAACCAACTAAAAATTCATTTCTTCAGGGAAGTACATAATTGGATTGAAGAGAGAATTTTTTGGGATCTTCCATATTGGTCTGATTTTTTGGTCCTCCGCATTTTGTATGTCATTCATATTGAGATGAACTGTGTTGATAATTTATTTCGTAAAGTTGGGATACAACACATAATAACAAAGATAATGTAAAGGCACGATTATATCTTGCAAAAATTGGTAGATGACTGGAACTTGACCTATTTCAATATGTCAGATCAAAGAGGTTAATGACGCCAAATGTATCTTATACACTGTCCAAAGAGAGTCACTTATTATTTTGTAAGTGGATTATATATTTGAGTCTTCCAAATTTCTATGCTTCCAATTTTAGAAGATGTGTTAAGAATGGTCATATTACAGGATTAAAAAGTTATGATTTTCATGTTATAATGGAATGACTTATGCCAATTGGATTTATAGTTTTTTGAATTCTATGGTATGGGATTCTATAATAGTCATATCATATTTTTTGGAGACATTTGGGTGGCGACAACAGACTATGATGAACTAAGTAAACTGAAAGAAGATGTTGTTGTAATTGTATGTAGACTGGAAAAAATCTTCACGTCGGCTTTCATCCACTCAATGGAACATCTAATATTACATTTTCAATATGAAGCTAATTTTGGAGGTCTGATACAATATCAATAGATGTACCCATTCAAGAGATTCATGCAGAAAATGATGAAAAAAGTACGTAATAAAGAACGAGTTAAAAGATCAATTGTTAAAGCTTATTTGCAAGAGGATATTGATTTATTATGGTCTCATTATTTTGAATCAGAATATCGCTCAAAACACAACCGCATGAGATGGAACGAGGGGAATAACAATGAAGAAATGTAAAATCAATTATCATTTTTTAATTAGTGAGAGCTTGGAATAGGTGGAGTTTATGAACGTTCGATTTTAGATGATGAACATCATAGAACTCATAAATATGTTCTTCTCAACTATGAAGAAATAACATCATTTTTACAGTGAGTTATTCTATCACATATTCTATAATTTATGATACTGAAATTAAAATTATTTTATATATAGGTTATATGATAATCAAATCAAGAAATAGCTTCAACAAATTATAACAGATTCCCTTGAATAACGACTATAAAAAACTTCTCAATGGTTTCAGAAAATGGTAACCTAAATTATTGATAGTTTAATATATCAATTCATTTTATTATTTATTATATTGATAATTGATTTAAAATTTTTAGGTGTCTCAATATGCTGATATAATTGATAAACGATTATTTATATTGAGTAACCCTCCATCCAAAATAGGTAAATATTACAATACCTATGTGTTTAATGGTTTTAAATTTTATACACGTTCATATGGGGAATACTAAATAATGAACAACAGTGTTATCTTAAGAGGATCACATCATAGATAAATAGAAGTATAATTTTATGACATGCTGGATGAAATTATTGAACTGTGTTATGTATTGAAAAATTACATAATAATTTTTAAATGTCAATGGTTAGATACTGAGAGAGGCTTATGTGTTCATCTCATTCATGGAATCATTGATGTTAAATATAAAAGTTTAATTGCGGTAAATGAACCATTTTTACTGGATCCAGAGGCACATAAATTATATTATGAAAAGTACTATTATACTTCAAGAGACCTAAGTTATTGGTGGAGCATTATAAAATTGAAATCTTGGGAATTTTTTTTAATCAAAATGAATGTTATTCTAATGAAGTACAAGGAATTGAAAATTTTCAAGAGACTACTCAAAATCCATTCATTTCAAAAAGAGACATGCATATCGATTATGACCCCCCACAACTAAGGTTCGATGGTGACAGTGATGTTAATGATATTAAAAATGAATTTGAAATGGAAATAGATTATGAAACTAGAACTCATATGGATATTGATGATGCTGATAATGAATATAAAGACATTGAAATTGTCAGATATGAAGATGGTGATGAAGGTCAACGTTGACCTAGTTAAATGATGGTTATAATCACCACTAATATATATTTATATAAAATATTTATTTTAAATTATCTACTAAAAATAATCATTTTGTGTTTCGGATGGAACCTAATCTATTTCGTGAGTTAGGGGAGGCTGAGCTACCTTTGGATGACAAGGATTTGGGATCATCTAACCCTCAGGCTATTGGCGGATCAGGGCGTATATGGAGGTGGCACGGTTTTGCACGACTGATGATTTCGGACCCTATCCCCAAGCGATGTCCACGTCTTGGTTTCGATCCACGTGCATGAAGGTATTTTAACTTGTGTATTTTAGTTAGCATTAATTAATTTATTTATACACTAATTGTTTGATTATTTTTTCCTTTTCATAGTTTTTCACATTTAACTGTTTGACAGGGGAGCATTGTGTTGTAAGATAATTTTTCTCAGACATAAATTACATGGGAACAACTTCCCATTAATGTGTAGCTTGGAATGCTCAATCATTGGCTAGTATGTAAATAAAAAAGAATTATTTAGAAATTTATTTAATTAATAACATGATATTATATATTATTTAAAAGATCAATGGTATCTAATAAATGATATCATGTATGGTGCTATCCCCGATGCTTTGGAGGTGTCTATTCGTGAGCGTTTATGTCTGTTTTTTCACTATTTGAGAAGGAAAACCATTTAGAAAGCAGGATTGAACGTATTTTATGAGTCATGTTGATCCAACCAAAGAGAATATATTTCATCTCACATTTGGAATGTATTATGTTCACACTGGTTGTGTGGTGAATTTCAGAGGAGATATTCACTAGGACGACTGAACTGGGGGAGACATGAGGTGACATAACATGCATGTATCCATACATTCAGTATGCATAGAGAGCATTTGGTAAGTATATTTTTAAATATTTTATATAACATTACAAATAAAGAGATTATTTTATATTCATATAGGCAGTCATAAATCCAGATATTACATAGTACAACATCTATCAGAGGATGTACAGTGATACAACCACTCGAGAGATTAGTGGTGATTACCAGAATCAAATTATGGTTAGTATTATTTCTTTTTCAGTTTGAAAATTAACTGAATATCATATTTTCAATATTTTAATTTCAAATTGAATCTAAAGGAGTCATATGAGACTGCGACCTCTCCGACACGAGCTGAGAGTCAGGACGAGACAGCTGGTTAGACTAGTGCCCACAATTTCGATGAGGAGGCAGGGATGTAGGCGGCCCAGTATGCCTTCAAGAAGAGTCGAGTAGTTGGTATTTGCTATCATTTGACTCTTTAGAATTATTATGGTACTGATATGATGTCGGTGTCTGTCTTGAAAGGAGTTCAGGGAGAGGCATAATCATTTTTCCCACAGTATCAGGAGTAGTTGCGAGCTCAAACTGAGCATATAAAGTGTTTGCAAAAGCAGTCGAAAGAGATGCGTTAGTAGTAGCAGCAGTACGAAGAGGACATGTTTCTATGGTAGGTGCAGCAGCAGCAGCAGCATGAGGAGGACATGCGTTGATGAAAGTAGCAGAAACACGAACAAATGGAGTACATGCGATGTCTAACACATAGTTTAGGGATAGGGTTTTATCCACCATCTCCCCCATCTCCTCCATCTCCTCCAGAAGACTAACCCCCAATGATTTATTTGTTCTGTTAAAAACATTTGAATTGAATATTTGTTGTAATATGAACTATTTACAATTTTTTATTTTATATTGGTGCGAATATTACATAATTTTATTTGTAATATTTATTATTAGTATTATATTATTAACGTTTTAATAATAATAATAATAATAATAATAATAATAATAAAATTTTATGATTTTTTTATATTTCTTTTTTTAACACTAGGAATTTTAATATTTTTTAAATTTTAATTATTTTAATAATTTAATAATAATTTTTGAATTTTACCAAAATTTATTATTATTTTTAAATTTTTTACGTATTCAAAAAAATTGAAAATTTTAATATTTTATTATTATTATTTTAATAATTATATTATTATTTTTTCATGAATCATTTTTTTATTATTATCTTTTAGTGTTTTATGTATTTGCGATGGGGGCCAATAGCAGGAAGATTATATATATATTTTTTTAAATTATTTTTGATGGGATGATTTACCGTCGCAATAACTTCGTTACAATGGGCCTGTCACAATAGGTTTATAACATATAATATATTTGTGATGGGTCGGCATCAGGTTGAAAATAATTTTTGTGACGGTCCCATCATGAAAGGTTCTTATATATATAATGTATTAAATTAGAGATCTATTTGCGATGAGACTTCTTCCAGTCACATGTATTATTTTTTGTGATGGGCCCATCACAAAAAAATAATAGTTGTGACGCATTTTTCTACAATAGGCTATTTGCGATGGGACCCCGTCACAAAAAAGATTTTTTGAGGGGATCCCGTTGCAAATATCCAAAATTCTAGATGTTCATCACCCAAATAGAATGATATTAAAGCCATTGATCAACCTTTGAGAGAAAACTAAACCCTTTGTAATAATGAAAAAAATGTCCTTATTACCTAGAAGATGATAAATGTTCTTCACTATCACCAGATTTGGGTGAAAGTAGTTGATACAAACACACATATTTCCATCAACCTTATTTTTGAATATAATCTTTAGAATCCAAAGTTAGAAACTCATTTAATAAAAATCACTACAAAATATCATTATTATATTACTGAAACTCAAGAAAAAAATATAGTACCATATAATATGGAGACATAAAGATACTATAATCTCAAAGAAATATATCTATCAAAAAATAAATCTCCAGCTGAGGGGGTAATTCCACATCATCCACCAGTATAAAACTAGGGAACTCCCCTTATTCCATGCAAACCAATATCATCTAAAAATCATATGAAATCAACAACATATCTATATTCATTTATGTTAATGATATATCATGCCTCTAACCCATCTGGGGGTCGTGCTTTGTAGTAAACATGATTGAATATCTATTATAATCATAATCCAAAAGAATAGAATGTAAAGACCCGTAAAAATCAAGGGAATTTTTTTCTTAATTTTTTTTGGGATTTTACAAAATCGTTGTTTCTGACGGAACCTGATTCTGAGGCCCGGTGTGCCTGGAATCAATTTCTAAAGTTTAGATCGGGTGCGTTCAGTGAACGAATGTGCGAGTTTTAATAAATTTTGAACCGATTCTCGGAATCGAAATATGAGGAAACTAATGGAATCGTAGCGCTGGAAATTTATTAGGAACACCTTTCCTGTAGTTGTGTTTTCTCACTTGTGGTTAATAAAATAATTGGTTAAGTGATGAATAAAATAAAATTTGTGCAACCAATTTTATTTTTATTATAAGTAGTTTAAACCTACATATGGAAGTTGAGGTGGGACCCACTATATCCTAAACCTTCTTGATAGGATATTAGTGAGGTGGGCCCCACATGAGCCCCACCCTCTCAACTTCTTCAAACCCCCATTAATTATGTAACACACCCTCACCCCCCATAAATGAAATGTCAACACTCGACTTTAATAGGATTGTTAAACGCCTCCAGTTAAGTCAACTAATTAAATGAGATCTTTTGAATTTCAAAAGGGACCTGAATGAGAAATAAAATAATGCAAATCCTTTTTTTATTTGGGTGTTGATTCGTTGTGCGAGAACAAGGGAGGACTCTTGCGCTCTTGAGGAACTCCATCTTCCCCCTTGAAGAACGCACCGTCGCCGACGAAGAACGACGGCCTACGACGAAGACCGTCGAATCCTCGGAGATCGATGATGCGATGCCGTGTACCGTGACGCTGACGATTATTCTCTCCATGACATCGACGGTGCTTACAGAACCTTGTTCTGTGATGCCATCTTCCGCGATGATTATTTCCCATGACGAACCTTCGTTCGAAAACACCTTGAGGTAGCGGGTTTGGTTTAATTTAATTTATGTGGATTATATCCTCGACATGTGTTTAATTTGTTGAAAGTCATTTGAACCTCTAACGTGGTGGGTGTAGACCAACAAAAAAGTGCGAACCCACCAATTCTCTATTCTTGATGCACGGAATGTTGGGCGACGATGAAATGGGACCGTTGAGAGATTTGAGGCCGTCGGAGAAATCTACGGGTCCCGAGACGACCCCAGGCGCAGATGGGAGCAAGAACGGACCACCGGAGCGGCTCTGGTGGCCTACAGACTTCACCGGCGGTGCGGGACGTCAGCGCGGTGGCTGGCACTAGTGAGAAACCCAGAGGCGGCGGCGTCCCGGTGTGCCGCCAGGAGGGACCGCTGCGGCAGCAGCTGCGGCGGCAGGCGACCGCGATCTTGCGGCCGCGTGGGACCCGGGGTGAGAGGCGGTGCCCAGCGCCGCGTACTCTAGCAAAGGAGAAGCCCCCACGTGGGGGGCCACAGTTTCAATCAAGGGGGGCAGCCTCCCCCCCTTTCCACTCAGCTCGGCCAGCGCCGAGCTGGCCTCATGCGGGCCGCGCCCGCGCTAGGCCAATCGGCCGCCCAGGCCGGGCCGGGCCGAGCCGGCTGGGCAAGGCCGCGCCGGTGGGGCCGAGCCACACCCAGCGGGCCGGGCCATGCCCTAAAGGGCTGGAACCGGACCCGGTTCAGGTCGACCCTGTTCGGGCCGACCTAGGGGGTCTCGAGAGGGGTCGGTACGGGCCCAAAACCCCCTAAAAACGGACAGGTTCGTTCTTTTGCCCATATCCTGGGCTTCGTACCTCTGATCAACACACCGTCAGTTGTGTTGGAATCCTTGGATCGAGACGGTCATTTAGGTATATTACACTCATGGTTTTGGAAAACGTGAGTTACGGCCGTGTTGGTTCGGACACGAAATCAACCGGGCCTTCGGAGCAGAAACGCTTATAACTTGAGCTCCGGACATCCGATTGACGTGTCGTCGACTTTGTTGGATTCCTCTTAGTGAGACAGACCTTTTAGATTACTCCGCTCAAGGTTTGGACATATCTGGAGTACGGTTGGGTTGGTTTTGACTTAAAAACAAATCGGGCCCCCGGAATTAACATGCCAATAACTCTCAGACTGGGCGTCTGATTGGCGCGCCGTCTATCACATTGTGTTCCTAATGGCATGATTGAACTTTGTGATACATCAACTCTATTCTACGTGACAGTTGATGTATTGACCTCTTGGCTCGTTGAGTGGACCCTCCCAGAAAGAGCATGCTGTGTGCGGAAACCCTAGAGCTGGCTGAGACTCGACGACTGTTGATCGATCGACTCAGATTGTTTCGAAAGACTAGTGGGGAGCGCTTGGTTATATAAGCAGACCCACTGCAGAGGAGCGCTCGGTTGTAGCGGCAGACCCGTGGTACTCAACAGAAGGAGTGCCTCTGTAGTCTATGAGGGGGAGCGCTTGGTTGTAGTGGAAGACCCATGGTGGGAAGCGCTTGGTTGTAGTAGCAGGCCCACAGTAATATGAGGGGGAGCGCATGGTTGTAGCGACAGACCCATGGTGGGAAGTGCTTGGTTGTAGCAGCAGGCCCACAGTACTTGAAGGGGGAGCGCTTGGTTGTAGTAGAAGACCCATGGTTGGAAGCGCTTGGTTGTAGCAGCAGGACCACATTACATGAAGGGGGAGCGCTTGGTTGTAGCAAAAGACCCATTGTGGGAAGCGCTTGGTTGTAGCACCAGGCCCACAGTACTCGGCAGGTGGAGTACTACAGTAGTCCAAGGTTAATGGGAAGCGCTTGGTTGTATCGGTAGGCCCACTGTACTCGATAGAGGAGGAGTTCCCCAGAAACTATGGGTTCAATGGTAAAGACTTTCGTGCTGGAATCCTCCTCGGGTTTGGTGGTGATGACTACACTACTTGTATCCTATGTAGGTCCCAGCTTAGATGAATCAGTGGCTACATCTGATCAACTCTATCACCTTATGAAGAAGTATACCTGTGTGAGGAGAGTCTTGACATTCCATTATTATCATCGATATGATTGACGTGCTTTCCTGTGTGGATTGGGTTGTACAATCCTGTGTGGACGTGATTGAACTTGGGATCGTATGTTAGAGACACACTAGAATTGATGACTTAGGTATATGTATTGAAATATACCTAATCAGTGTTGGATGTTACTTCTTGATTGTATCTTTCCTTGTGGATTATACATTGTGGATTCTGGGAGACCGTCAGGGGTATCGGGGTCCCTACTGAGTATCCTATACTCACCCCCGTATGGGATTTGCCTGCACTACGTTGTGTTGGTTACAGACGATAGACATCACTGATCGAGGTTGAGGCTTTTAGAGATGGGCGGTTCCTGGAGGTGGAACTAACGGTGAGTCGGTGCCCAGAGGTGGATATCACGACGAGTCGGTACCTGGAGGTGGACCACTGAGCGGAACGTACACGGGGCAGACGGCAGGACCCGAGGGGCTAAGGAGGCTATCTGTACCCACCCTTTAGGTGGGAATTCTAGTTGACAGCTCGACATTGCTGCTTTACTTTTCAGTTTCTGTACATCCCTTCCAGTAGTACTTTACTTTCAGGTTGGGTTTGTATTCTGACCCGCTTACTTTTCCGCACTTACTTGTACTCAGTTTACATAGTTTTTACTTCTGCTTGCTTACTCTGTGGTGTTTGTTTACTTTATTAAGGCAATTCCTTCCCCTTTTTTGGGATTTACGCCTTGGTGCTAGTCCCCAGCCCCTGGCCTATGGGAGGCAGGCTTGGGGTAGTCACGACACGGGTCCTATGGATGGGTCATGAAAAATTGGTATCAGAGGAGTTAGGTTTTACCACAGAACTCAGGACTCTGATCTTTCTTCTATGTGAAGCAATAATGTTAATGGTATTGAGTGTGGTTATCAGCCCAGGGAGTCCAGTCTTGGTGCAACGGTTGACATATCCATACACCAGGACCCTGACTTCTGATTTCCGACTCAATTCATGAAAACATTGATTGCATGTGTGTTTCAAAAGTTTTCATTGTGATTACTTTGTGTCAGCTCACCAGGTATACTATTTTGACCATGGCACACCTGTTTTCTTTTAGGATGGCCCCATGACAGTAGCCAGCTAGTGTTTAGAGCTTTTTGCGAGACGGCAGCCCACCGAGCGATGAGGCCTCGGTGCAGGGCCCTTTTTCAGTGGAGGCACCGATGTTACCTCTACCCGCCAAGCCACCGATGCCACTATCCCCAGCCACCGAGAGTGCACTTCGCCATAGTGCACTTCACGAGTTTCAGCGTAAGAGACCACCTAGGTTCTATGCGGAGACAGACCCTCAGGCAGCCGAGGATTGGCTGGAGCCGGTTGTGAGAGTTTTTAGTTTAGTGGGGACACAAGCTGACCTCATGGTGATCCTCGCAACAAGCCTCCTTCATACGACAGCAGGTAGATGGTGGAGCTTGATGTTACAGGTGCACGATGAGCAGTCTCTCATCTGGACGGACTTTGAGATCCTATTCCTTTAATAGTTCGTCTGAGCCACCCTCCGTGCGGTGCGCTTCCGGGAGATACTACAGCTGCGGAAGGGTAGCATGAAGTTCACCCAGTACTCAGCGAGATTTACCGATCTCTGGCGCTATTTGACGGACATGGTATGAGACCCATTCTTACAGGCCTTGACCATCGAGCAGGGAATAAGGCATGAGATCAGGGCATCGATGATCTCCCTCAGTAGTCCAACATAGGCAGGGGTGTTGGAGAGATCCCTCTTAGTGGAGTGTTTCCATGCTTAGAAGTCTCTAGCAGTAGGACCCACCACTATCCGGTATGCTGCTGAGTCTTCTGCTTCGGGCAGTAGATAGATGACGCAGAGGTCCAAGAGGACCAGACCTACAGGTGATTAACCGCATGACACAAGATCGTGTGTGAGAGGCACTCAGGGTGGAGAACGAATTACCAGGAGCGGACAATGTTACTCCTACGGCGTGGTTGGTCAGATGGCACGAGACTGTCCGACCCGCCGTACACATGACAAGCGGATAAACAACGGACCTACCATGTAGAGGTAGAGGTTCGATCGGGGTGTCTCTCAAGAAGAATGAGACCGAGTCAGGGGAGCTGTCCGTCCTTCTAGAGGTGGACGACGCTTCGAGGTGTTTCCATGACCATCACCAGGAGGTCCACGCCGACCGCAGGGAACATGTGGACATGGCAGAGCTCAGCTTTAGGCAGCTGGGTCTTTTGACTATGGAGCACCATAATATGGAGGAAAGGAGTGAAACTAGTTCCATGCATGGAGTCCTTGTTTTTGGTGCTTCTAGTTTTCTTTTTGTTGATGTTGTGGTTGTATGTGTCTTGTACTTTGATCTACAGTAATAAAAGAAACCTTTTTTCTGGCGTTTAATTTCCTGTCCTCTCTTTATGTTGTTACTATGAGGTTATGGTCTAAAAACCATTGAATTGAACCTATCTTCTGAGATACCTACTGGAGGAGACCCAGTGACCACACACTGATGCTGACAGTGTGACTCAACCCTTGGAGGCGAGAGTAACGATTGTATCTCTTGGTAGTAGCGTCGAGGCCTTTAGACATCATCCGTGGTATGGATTGGTATCATCCATGTCAGGATTGACTGTATTAGGAAAATAACATGGTTCATCCAGGGGATGAGACCGAATTTCTTTTATTGGCAAAGAAGCAATCTTAGCAGCTCTTGTTGGACCAGAGAAGGTCCAAGTCATCCAGGAGTGGATGAGGACATCTCATACCCAACAAAAGGCTTATGTTTATAGGAGGCGAAGACCACTAGAGTTTGAGGATTGAGACCACATCTTCTTGCGGGCCTCACCTCGACGTGGATTACCGAGATTTGGCGGGGGTGGAAAGTTATTTCCGTGCTTCATTGGACCATTCCAGGTCCTCAGCAGGACAGGCGAGGTGGCTTATCACCTGGCACTACCACCTCAGTTGCACATGGTGCATGACATCTTCCACGTATCTCAGCTGAGGAGATACGTGCATGACCCGACGCATATCATTGACCATGGAGAGTTGGATGTTGACGATGGGGAGACTTTTGTAGAGGTCCCGGTGGAGATCGAGGATCGATAGGACAAGGTCCTATGTGGACGTTCGATACCTCTAGTGCCCATCATATGGAAGAACTGGAACCTCCAGGAGAGCACATGGGAGTGGGAGGCTCAGATGCATGCTCAGTACCCTCATTTGTTCCCCTAGTTTGTGATGTATCATTACGGGGACGTAAAGACCTGAGGTGGGAGTAATATAAAGACCCGTAAAATTCATGGGAAATTTTTTCTAAATTTTATTTGGGATTTTACAAGATCTATTTTTCTGACGGCACCTCATTCCAAGGCCCGGTGTGCCCGGAATCAATTTATGCAGTTTAGCTTGGGTACATTCAGTAAACGGCTGTGCAGGTTTTCCTAACATCCGAACCAATGATCGGAATCAAAATCCAAGGACACATATGGAATCACAGTGCTGGTAATTTCTTAGGAACACCTTTCCTGGAGTTGCGTTTTCTTAGGTGTGGTTATTAAAATAATGGGTTAAGTAACGAATAAAAAAAAAATTGTCCAACCAATTTTATTATTGTTCTAAGTAGTTTAAACCTACATATGGAAGTTGAGGTGGGAACCACTATATCCTAAACCCTCATGATAGGATATTAGTGAGGTGGGCCCCACATGAGCCCCACCCTTTCAACTTCCCCAAGCCCCAATTAATTTTGTAACACACCCGCACCCCCCTAAATGAAAAGTCAACTCTCGACTTTAATAGGATTTTTAAACGCCTTCAGTTAAGTCATCTAATTAGATGTGATCTTTTGAATTTCAAAAGGGATTGGAATGAGAAATAAAATAAGTCAAAGCCTTATTTTATTTGGGGTTTGATTCGTTGTGCGAGAACAAGGGTGGACTCTTGCGCTCTTAAGGAACTTCATCTTCCTCCTTGAAGAACGCGAAGAACGCACCGTCACCGACGAAGAACGCCGACCTCCGATGAAGGACGACAAAGAATTCCAAATCCTCGGAGATCAATGACACGACACCGTGTACTGAAACTCCAATGATTCTCTTCGCAGTGATTCCAAAGAAACTTACGGAACCTTGTTTCGTGACGCCATCTTCCGCGATGATTATTTCCCACGACGAACCTTCGTTCGACAACACCTTGCGGTAGGGGGTTTGGTTTAATTTAATTTATGTGGATTATATCCTTTACATTTTTTTAATTTGTTGAAAGTCATTTGAACCTCTAACGCGGTGGGTGCGGACCAACGAAGAAGTCTGAACCCACCGATTCTCTGTTCTTGATGCACGGAACGTTGGGCGATGATGAAACGAGACTGGTGAGCGATTGGAGGCCGTCGTAGTAATCTACGGGTCCCGAGATGACCCCAGGAATAGAAGGGAGCATTAAAAGACCACCGGAGTGGATTCGATGGCCCGTGGACTTCACCGGTGGCACGGGGCACCGGTGCGGCGACGCCGGCAGCTGAAGCCGCGGCGGCAGGCGACCGGGATCCCGAGGCCGTTTGGGACCCGGTGGGAGACGAGGCACCCAGCTCCGCCTCCGCGGGCGAAACGAGTGGCCCCCACGTGGGGGCCATCGTTTCAATAAAGGGGGGTAGCCGCCTCCCCTTTCCACTCGGCTCGTCCAGTGCCGAGCTGGCCACCTGCGGGCCGCGCCCGCGCCAGGCCAACCGGCCGCCCCGGTCGGACCAGCCGAACCGGTTGGGCTAGGCCGCGCAGGTTCGGCCAGGCCACACCCACCGGTCCAGGCCGCACCCTAAAGTGCCGGACCCGGACCCGGTATGGGTCGACCTGGTTCGGGCCAACCCAGGGGGTCTCGGGCCAGGTCGGTTCGGGCTCAAAACCCCCTAAAAACGGACAGGTTCGTTCTTTTGCGCATATATTGGGCTTCAGACCTCCGATCGACGCACCGTCAGTTTCGTTGGAATCCTTGGATTGAGACGGCCATTTATCTTTTTTACACATAAGGTTTCGGTGTACTTGGAGTACAGCAGGGTTGGTTCGAGCATGAAACCAACCGGGCCCTCGGAGCGGAAACACTTATAACATGAGCTCCGGACGTCCGATTGACGTGTCGTCGACTTTGTTGGATTCCTCTTATTGAGAAGGACCATTCGGCTTAATCCGCTCGGGGATTGGACACAGTTGGAGTACGGTCGGGTTGGTTTTGACTTAAAAACCAACCGGACCCCCGGAACGAAAAGGCCAATAACTCTCAGACCGGGCGTCCGATTGACGCGCCGTCTGTCGCGTTGTGTTCCTAATGGCATGAAAAAACCTTGTGAAACATCAACTATGGTCTACGTGAAATTTGATGTATCAACCTCTTTTCTCATGGAGCAGACCCACCTGGAACGAGCATGCTGTGTGCGGAAACCCTAGAGCTGGCTGAGACTCGACGACTATTGATCGATCGACTCGGATTGTTTCGATAGCCTAGTGGGGAGCGCTTGGTTGTAGTGGCAGACCCACAACAGGGGAGCGCTCGGTTGTAGCTGCAGACCCGCGGTACTTAACATAAAGAGTTCCTCTGTATTATATATGGGGGAGCGCTTGGTTGTAGTAGCAGAACCATCGTGGGAAGGGCTTGGTTGTAGCAGCAGAACCAGAGTACTATGAGGGGGAGCGCTTGGTTGTAGCGGCAGCCCCATGGTGGGAAGCACATGGTTGTAGCAGCATGCCCACAATACTTGAATGGTGAGCGCTTGGTTGTAGTGGCAGACCCATGGTGG
Organism: Viscum album; assembly: GCA_963277665.1. Lineage (NCBI taxonomy): Eukaryota > Viridiplantae > Streptophyta > Magnoliopsida > Santalales > Viscaceae > Viscum > Viscum album. Next base: position 1,171,134,948 of record OY728164.1, read on the forward strand.
GAAGCGCTTGGATGTAAAAGAAGGCCCACAATACTTGAAGGGGGAGCACTTGGTTATAGGGGCAGACCCATGGTGGGAAGTGCTTGGTTGTAGAAGCAAGCCCAAAATACTCGGTAGGTGGAGTACTACAACAGTCCAAGGTTAGTGGGAAGCGCTTGTTTGTAGCGTTAGGTCCACTGTACTCGATAAAGGAAGTGTTCCCCAGCAGCTATGGGTTTGATGGTAAAGGATTTCATACTAGAATCCTCTGTGGGTTCGGCAATGACGACTACACTACTTGTATCCTACGTGAGTCCCAACTTAGAAGAATCTGTGGCTACATCTGATCATCTGTATCACCTTACGAAGAATTATACCTATGTGAGATGAGTCTTAACTTTCAATCATTATCTTCGATATGATTGACGTGCTTTCCTGTGAAGATTGGGTTGTACTATCCTGTATGGATGTGATCGAACATGGGCTCAGATGTTGGAGTTGTACTATAATTGATGACTTAGGTATGTGTATGAGCATATACCTAAGCATTGTTGGATGTTATTTCGTGATTGTTTATTTCCTTGTGGACTATCCTTTGTGGATTTTGGGAGACCTTCGGGGGTCTCGGGGTCCCTACTGAGTATCGTATACTCACCCCTACATGGGATTCTCCCACACTACGTTGTGTTGGTTGCAGACAACGGACATCACTGATCGAGGTTGAGTCTTGTAGAGCTGGGCGGTTCCCAAAGGTGGAACTCACGACGAGTCAGTGCTCGGAGGTGGATATCACGAAGAATCGGTACCTGGAGGTGAACCACTGAGAGGAACATACACGGGGCGGACGACAGGACCCGAGGGGTTGAGGAGGCTATCTGTACCCCCCCCCCCATCAGGTGGGATTTCTAGTGGACAGCTCGACGTTGCTGCTTTACTTTTCAGTTGATGTACTTCCCTTCCATTTGTACTTTACTTTCAGTTTGGGTTTGTATTCTGGCCATCTTACTTTTCTGCACTTACTGGTACTCAGTTTACTTAGTGTTTACTTCTGCTTTCTTACTCTGTGGTGTTTGTTTACTTTATTAAGGCAATGCCTTCCCCTTTTTTCGGGATTTACGCCTTGGTGCTATTCGCCAGCCCCTGGCCTATGGGTGGAAGTCTTGGGGTAGTCACGACACGGGTCCCGTGGACGGGTAATGACATAGAATCCTATAGAAACTGATCCAAATACATTTTTAAAATATTGGAATGTGAGTCAGAAAAATAAGGGATTATTTCACAATCGAGAGTGCATGACACCATTCATATCCACCTCCACCGTTGAGGCATAGTAATCATGGTCCTTAAATGACCACATCATATACATTTCCAAAGTCGCCTTCTTGGACAAAGCATCTGCCACCTGATTGGCCTCCCTATAAGGATGTTTGACTTCCAAATGTATATGAGTTTCCTAGTTATAGAAATCAATCTATTGAGGTAACAATCTCTATGAAAACACACATGTTCTTGATTCTGTGGCATGGACCAGAAGAAGAGAATCTGATCCAATCCATTATAGGATCCAGTTGTAATGAATAGCATACTTGACTGCTTGAATTATAACCCATAACTCAGCTTCATAGGAAACTCCAACAACAGAAAAATGATAATAACTTCTCTTGACAAAGCCATGATATGTGTGAAAGACACTGCCACATCCTGATGATCCTGGTGCAAGAGAAGCGGCTCCATCCACGTTAACCTTGACCTATCAGATGATTGGAGGTATCTAATGAATATACTTAAGAAATCAGTGTTTTCACAGCTGACCTAAAACTACAAGTAATCAAAGTGGCCGTAACTACGTAATAATGTTATGAATCGTAACTGTGTGAGCACATGAAGTAACATGAATATCCTTTTGAAGTATCTCTTTTCCACTCTATTTGGATAATTTCCTACTATCAAAAACCATTGTATTATGAGTATCCCATATGGCCACAATAACAGCTATAGTGTACACGAGAAGGAAGTTACAAACAAATTTTTTGTATACGAAACTGGGAAGACATTCCATCTAGTCAGATTACATCATATGTTTATCAAAATCCACCCCAAACAACGGTTCAACATAATCCCACAATCACCTCGCATATGTGCGCTCCAAAAAATTGCTGAACATTATCCTCGGTAGCTATGCACAGCTGACAAGATGAAGAAAACTGTAGTCCATCCCTATTTAGTTGATCATGGGTAGGAACTCAATTTTTCAATATTTTCCAAATTATAATAAATCTTAACGGCTTAACAAATTGAGTTCAGAAGTGCAAAATGCATTTAGGTGAACGACAAGAGCCTCCACAAACCAAATGGCAGTAATCCATGCTAGTGAACTGAATATTTCTATTATGCTTCCATATCAGTGTATCATAGGCCCCAAAGGTATAATTTAGAATTTCTAGCTCCAACTGAGATGGAATAATGCTTCCAGAAAGATGCATGTGAGATAGAAAATTAGTAATGGAAAAAATAACCTGCATCCGCAGGAATAACCATATTGTCTTGAATAGGCCTATTAAGAAAATTCATGCTCCATTAGTTAAGATGAAAGTCCCTTCAAACCAACCACTTGTTTTCACGATTTATTCTCATAAAGGAGTGCATGAGAGATGCCCAAACAGATGATGCAAGCTAATATTTGTAATCATTAAGCAACCTTACATTAAATCTGTTGGTCAAAAAATCACTAGACCTATAATTGGAGATCCGAATCCCTGTGAATTAACTGATAAAAACATCATTAAAGGTCTTGAGATCCTTAACCCCAAGACCTTCAAAATCTACCTGCTTAATACATTCCTTCTAGGAATGAGTGACAAGCTTTCCCTCATTGGATGACCCTGTCCAAATGAAATTTCGTTCCATGCTTTGATGCTTCTTGATGATACCCATAGGCCACCTATACAGCGAATATGAGTAAACAATCATAGAGGTGATTACTGAGATAACAATGCATACCATTCCAGCCATGGAAATCTCCTCCCCTTTCCAAATATCATGTTGATTCAATATTCTATAGTATATTCCCTTCAGATGTTACCTCTTCACCTTTCCCTAAAATAAGGGAACACCTAGATAGTGAAAGGGAAAAAACCCATTTTGACCCAAGACATATTATTGTCCTATTCTTCTTACTAGCCATTACTACATTACCAAATATAAGAAATGTCTTATCCAAGATAATCACATGACCTACCACCTTTCGTAGTGTGCAAAGAGTAACTTGATGGAGGAATTAGTTCTCCCTGATGCATTTCTAAGCAAGATAATGTCATCAGCATACAACAAATGAGATGGATCAAAATCATTCTTACCAGCAATAATTTACTTGTAGAAACCCAAACATGCAAGGTCATTAATTAATGGATTGAGGTAATCATCATTAATAGAAAATAGAAGAACAGAGCGAATATCACCTTGTCGCACACCCCTGGTGTAGGGAAAAAATATTCTTGGGTACACCATTTATGCGAGTGGAAAATCATGGTGAAAAAATAATGGTACTAATCATCTTAATGAACACAGTGGATAAGTCATGCCATCTAGGGAAACCCCGGAGAAAAATTCATTTTAATGTGTCAAAGGCCATTGAGATGCCAATTTTCAGTGAAATGATTCCATCCTTCATATTCCTCTTAATGAGATTGACACTTTTTGAGGTGGTGAATATACAATTCTGAATAATTCTTCCATGAAAAAATCCAAAATGAATTTCAAGGATCATGTCACCATCCATTCATCCCTTTCTATTCATGAATATATTGCTAACGAGATTAAGAATACTATTCCCAAGTGTGATTGGCCAGAAATCCTTGATATCAAGAGCATCACATATCTTATGCAATATGGAAATGAAGCAAGAGTTCATCCCATATGCTAGATAACAGTGAGTAATGAAATCATTTATGGCTCAGGTAATATCATACTGTAGAACATCCCAATAAGATAAGAGAAACCTTTTAGTAAATCTAGCTGGAATAGAATCACTATCCATCTTAAATGATATAATAGCTACTCGAATTTTTTTCTTTGAGTGGATGGGTGATAAGGGATTGATTATCATGATCCTCAATGCATGGTGTTATATTCCAAACCATTTTGTGTGTACTGACATACCCATTATCTTAATATAAACCCATAAAGTACTCTACAAATACTAATGAGATCTCATTTTCACATGTATAAATGTGACCGTTGATGCGGATAACAATATTCCTTTCTCTAGCTCTTTTCTCTTTATGTAATCTATTGAAAAATTTAGAACTCATGTCCCCATTTTTTAACAATCAGACATTCAACTAATTTTTTACAATCCATTCTTTGATAATTAGTATGTCATACTATTATTTATGAGACATGCCTTCCTCACAAGATGAGGTAGGCTGTTGCTGATTTTGAATATGAATACAAGAAAGCTCCTCCTCCATATCCTTAATGTCACAGTTAATTCTAGAGAAATATTTTCTACTCCATTACTTGAGTAGTTTCTTAAGGTGTTTTAATTTCACAGCGAACTTCCAGAGGGGGATTCCAATTGGTTAGAGCTTCAAATCTACCATCACAAATCTACTATATCCATGATACATAATCCATCCATTGTTATACCGAAATGGGATGGGACCTAACTTTAACAATTTTTAATTAATTTCCATCACAATAGGATTGTGATTAGAGTGGTGTTTAGGTAATCTAAAACAAAAAATCACATGAACATCACCATGATCATCCATTTGAACAAAAAATATATCAATTTTTATTGCTATATTACAATTCCTGGTGTAACGACACCATGTGATTTCAGATCTATCAAGTGGGACCTCAAAAAGATTCCACTGGTCAATGAATGTAGAAAAAAATGTAGCCACAATCCTGTTAAAATTACATCAAATTTTTTCCTCAGGTCTCAACACCATGTTAAATTCTCCTAGAGATACCCATTCCTGGTCCATCCACCAAGAAACCCCTTCAAGCTCCTCCCATTAGTCCCTTGTCCTAATATATGTGTTGGAAAAATACACAAACGATACTGATAATTCATGATCATCTATTCTTCAAAAAACCGGAATACTCTGGGACTTATTAAAATAGGAATTGATCTGAATGGATTCATGGTGTAAAACCCACAAATGATCCATCTCAAAATAATGCCAATTGTTTAAAACAAACAAGTACCTAGTAGTTCCCCAGTTGAGTGCTTCCCAGTATTCAAAAAGAAGCATTGGTTTAGAAATACTAACAAGAAAAGTCTTATGGTCCATAATAAAATTTATAAGGGTCTAGTCCATTTGAAATTTTCTAATCCATTGATTGTTCCAGTAAAATATATTCATTAAATATAGGCCATTCTCCTTGTCTGGGGGCCACCCTTTTGGTGAAATATTCATCTGACCCTTCCCTTGCTTCCCTCTACCTTTATTCCAATACCCATTTCAGTTTTTTTCTACCCCAGAGTTTTAAATGGGTGATGTCAAAACAACATTCCCCTCAGAAGAATGCTGTGGGATATTAGTAGCCTTCTTGGTGGTAATAATCTGTACGTGATGTGGGAGTGTTTGATCCAAAGAGACAACCCCTGTAGAAGTGGGACTAGCTTGTTCATGTTATTTATACTTGGGATAACTTGCCTCAGTCCCATGTGCAATAATTTAAGGGTCTGGAAGCCGGTAATCTTCAGAATAAAAGGACCAAAAGATACCACTCATGGGTGTAAAGTTATTATTTGATTTTAAATGAGAAGGATTATTACTCACTAGTATCTTCCTTCGAGTAGCCTTGGAGGGGAGTGTTTTCACGAAGTACCCCCCCCCCCCCAGATCAGTTGCATCCATGGCCATTACATGTCCATATGCACCTCCACTTTCATGGGCGGGTAGCACAAATGACTCATCCCGAAGGATAGCACTATGTGCATGCTATTTATACCCTAATAATAGAGGTGTGTCATGCTCTACAGAAACATTGTCTCGACATTGATATGGGTCCATCAGCTTGATGTGATCAGACTGTGCTACACTCACCATAGAGACAATTTGACAATGGTTTGGAAGTTTATCCAAAGTAGTATCCTCTAAGGAAGTCAATTCCATGACATCAGGGACCACCATCCCTGAACAATTGTCTTACAGAACATGATCCATTTGTGACAGATTGTTATCCACTTTTTCTAGTTCCATCCTATTAAATAAAGTCGAAGGATTTCGAAAAACTGATCAAACCACATGATGCTCAGACCAGAATAACCTCTCTGGGCCCATGGTATTAATATCCCCATCCATTCCCTAAGGACCCAGAATAAGTAGTTCCTTTCCCCTCTTCCTTCTACATGTATCATCATCATGTATTTCAATTTGCAAAAACTGCTTTCCTTGACTCTTTTTAATTCAATAGCTTGGTGATCAATAAACATACATTTCCAATATAATTTCAGCTTCCTTTCATAATCAATGTTCAGCTTCATACTGTAATCCCTTATTGTGATAATAACATCCTTGACAAGGGTTCTTGACATATCCACTTCGACTAATATTCCAGTATAATGTAGACACTTCAAATTATATGTCAATAGATCAAATCGAATGGGGTTGCAAGCATCTTAGGCAATATCCCATAAGGCAATTGGGTTCCAATATATCTAGTTCAACCCATATATTCAAATCCATATCTAATAATTCTTATTTCGAATTTTCATGGGGTCAAAATTCCAGTGCAATTATTGATTGTTCAAGAATACAGGTTTCAGAGAGATGATGCCTTTAGTCCATGCTCTTCTCTTGTATTCATCCTATGGTAATATTACATAGTAGTACCCCATTCCCATTGCAGTCATTCTCTAATCTTTATGTCCCCACACTTCTGCAATCCTTCTAGTCAAAACATTGAATTTCCAATGATTCACCACCTTGAGAGTCAATACACAATCAATAATCGAGAATCAACAAAGACTCACCCATTCTTCAATAGCATCGTAATATACAGGCCCATGATAAATCTTCCCCTTCTTTATCACATATATAGGTGGATGCACATCAAAAGAGATAGTTTTCCCAGATACTGACTTCACTACATCTTCAATAATCTTCTCTAGAATAACAACATTGAAAGGGGAGATCCCAAAACACCGGTATTTTTTTTGAAAATGTGACCATTTCCTTATGACCAAGACATTTAGAAATACATTCCTAATGATCATCCTCCCTTTAGTTTATCTCTGAATTTTTCACCAAAAAATCACCAAGATCCCTAGGTTTAGTGTTTTCTCCCATGTCCCCCTACACTTCCATCCCTTTCTATTATCATCACAGAATACAATATTTCTCCTGAATAAATCCACAATGACCTTCACTGAATACAACAAGTCCATTCCATGGATGGTGTCATGTTTTTGTATCTATAGAAAAACAATTCCTTCCATGTATGGTACTTCCATACTACTAAATCATAAAATCTACAAACATCATATAGATAATCTCAAGTACAACCACAATTATTTACAACCAAGGTCACTAGAAGCCTCATAAAATCATGTCCCAAATAAAAAAATAAGTCAGGTGATAGAAAGTAGTTTCTTTCTCCTAAATAAAAAAATAAACTGGTTTAGATAAATAGTAGGATAGGTAAAACAATTGATGGATCACCTGACTCTAGTTACAATAGAGAATACTTTTGACTACGACATCATTAATGTACTCTCAATCCTAAATGAAAACAACCTCTCTTTCTAGGATATACTATATTATTAGGAGGAGCATCATGGGTGTCCTATTTATACAACATCTTAACTATGATGATCCAAAGTTGGGGAACCGAGATTTTATACCTAGGATAAAACTATCTAAACCAAGGAACCTAAATAGGAACACATGCTATAAGATATACACTTAAACTGAATAAGGAGTGTCATCACTAATGCCCTAAACCTACATAAGAAAAACATGATTCTTTTCCATTTGTTGGAGCAATAAAATTTACTCCCTTAGAGAAATAGGATGATGAGGGATATAACCTACCCATGTATTTCTGAAAGCCTTTATTTTAGGTAACTATGATCCCCCTACTATAACGCTACTACATGAGGAATCCTGACAAATTACATTTGATGATGATCTGATCATGTATAGAATCAAGACCTAAAATACATAATATTTTAGGTAAATTAAATATTAATTTATAAAATGATAATAAAATACCAATGACTACCAAATTCAATCATAGGATAAAAAAATGACGTATGGTCCTTTTCTTTGTCTCGACCACACAACCAGCATTACTTCATTTAGTATGTTTGGTAAAAATAATGTTTATTGAAACTCATAATAGGGGGCCTTAAATACCCATGGATAATGTAGTCTCCCTCAAATATATCATTTGAATTGCTTAACTGACACCATTTCCCAACTACCCCATGTATGTCTCACCCATACATACCTTCAAACAACAATTTATCCCTCACCCTCACCCTCGGATACCACTATACCATAACCCCCTCCATTCAAAGGTACAACACATGGGATTTTGTTGGGAGAAGGGGGATAATTATCCCAAACCACACCTATAATTGGTCACCCTCTAGCACCAAGAAAACATAGTGTGAAGTGAAATGAAATGGGTGGAATAACCCTATATGGTTTTAGAATATAAATGATAATATAGAAACATAGAAATAGTAACATTAATAATAACAATTAATAGAGATACCAAAAAAGGCATGTAATTTCATACAGTAGAATAATTTCAATGGAAACAACATGTACCAAGGGTTAATCTTTAACGACAACCATGAAATTTAGAAAAACTGTTGAAAAACATAGGAGTTTTTAATTTTTATTACTATCACATATCTCTACATTTGATCCTATATAATATTAATATATACCTATAGTGAGCATAAAATGTATACTTGGTAGGGTCCTCACTGGTACTTATCATGAAAAAGTTAAAAAATAATGCTAGATCTAAGTGAAAAATAACTGATCCTAACTCATAAACTAAAGTGGTTTTATATGCTCTAAGATGCAATTTTTTTATATACCTCCATGTATTTCATACAAGTGAACATATAAAAAATATTGAAATAAGGATTCACATTACCACATATCCACTATTTTTCCACAATTTCCCAATTTCACATGTTCTCACTATCTCTCCCCAAATGCTAACCATCCTAATGAAACCTAGGATGACATATCATATCATTAAACTTCTGTATAACAATATGTCATCAACATATACTATGGACTATATGCATTACATCATCTCATCATAAGATTCCACAACTCAAGATATTAATAATTTTGTCTCTGTGATACACAAAATCCCATACACAATTTTTTATACCTCATTCCATAACAAACAATACACATCATACCTATAATAACCCATAAGATACAATATCCAAATGTACATGATTGTGAAATAACCAAAATAAATTATATAAATATACAATGATATTATGTAAAGATAACCTCTAAACATACAACATATAATACTACCATTATATGGGAGTAAAAAAAGAAGGAGTAGTCAGATATCTATTCCTTACTAAATTGAATGATGGGAATACACCCTACCACAACCCATTGGGTGGCAGCCTCCCTCCGAACATAGGAGTGGAAGAATATTAAAACACTTAACATAGAGGATATAATATAGCTCAAAAAACACTAGACAATAATCTATATTTATTATAAATTATTGATATCATCTCTTAGACACCTAAATACCTATACTATGAACTATGTATCCTATAAGCATAATAGTAGTTCTGAATAACTCACTTACATCATTCCACTAACTATTGTTTTTATTAAATTTATTAATTTATTGTCCATTAATTAACATTATTCTATTTCACATATAAATTTTGACAATCTAAATTCCATTCACCCTTTGCATAATCCAACCAATCCCGCATCTCATAGATATATCATAATTTTAATTCTGTTAAAGAACTAACAACATGGAAAAGAACATATATTATTCATTATCATTCAAAAATAAAATCTACCTTATGAAGTATTCTAATCTACCATAAAATTACTGCATCATACAACTAGCTTCCTTATGAAGTAGATAATGTAATGAAGAAAGTAGAAACCCATCAAAAAGGTCATTAAAAATATTGATTAATAAAAAAGTATCATATAATTACATATAATAGAAATAAATTCCATCTTTAACCTGTTACATCAATCTTGGTGCCATCCCCGAAACAAACATGCACATGAATTTTTAATTTTCCACGTGATATGCCAATCTCTTCCACAAACCAAGGATTACTTATAAAAATATAACCAATCCTCATATATTTCTCTCATTAATCACATTACATAGAAATACCCACATCTAGAGTAAGAATATAAAGTGAAAAATAACAACCCACATCACTAGTGACTATTGAACCATGAAACATGGCATATAGCCTTCATATAGAAGTTTATTCACACTTCCCCAAACATTTGTCTTTATTAAATTTATATTTTTTATAAACATTATAGATTAATTGGTTACTTTATCATTTGTTACAACAATGGGTATCCAAAGGAAATAGTTATCAGAATAAATTATGTATTTTAAAAATTCTATCAAGTATAAATTCTATCTTTATTGAAAAATAATTAAGTAAATTTACTTTTTTAATCCAAATTAATATTATCCACAAAAATCATTTCCATATTAATTTTCTATTTCAAATTTAATTAATGTATGAAAGAAAAATTTCAATTTAAATTATTTATGGAATCCTTTCATTTACATCAAATTATATGAATCAAGGTATTCAATAATCACTGCTCTTTATTTATTTATATTTTTTGGGTTTTTTGTTCTCTACCATTTCCATAAAATTAGCATGAAAATCACATTAATAAAAAATATTCTAATAAAATTGTAATAATAGAAAAAAACATTATATAGTAAAATAATAGGAAAACAACGACCATATGAAAAAATATTTTCACTAATAACTTTAATCCCTTTCTTTTCATTAATCATGTTTACCAATTTTGAAGATAAATTTTACCATCATCTAATTAGATAAATCATGATTAAATAGGAATTGAATATAAAGTAATAAGATAATCAATGATTACCCAACATAATGGTTTTAAACATTATTTATCGATAATGAAACAATAAGGAAAAACCTATAATCACTTATTCCATTATGAAACTACAACCACATAATATTTTTATGCTACAACTACATCAAAGGAATAAATAAACATTATAAGAAAAATGAACATTAATTTTCATAGATAGAAAGATAAATAATATAGAGACCAAACTAATCCGACAAGAAACCACAATATATAATGGGAAAACACTCTTCGTATCAACATATATACAACCTATGAAGTTGGGGATACAAACTTATAAAAAGTGATTGAAAATAATTATAATAATACCATCCAAATTCATATAGTTTTTAATGAATAAGTGTGTACATTATAAAACTGATGGTATGAATAAATTTATGGGAACACTCCTATATGTAGATTCATAGCTAGAAGAGGAAATTCATATTGTGAATAGACTAAGTTTCATCAGGCAGAAAAATTAAAAAATAGAACTATATAACCCTTCTCGATTCATGTTAGGAACATCGTGTTCATCTATGGAGTTCTCAAGGAAATATTTATTGAAGTTGAGCCTCCACCCATTTAGATCATAAACAATCAGTTAACATACTAAATCAAACATTTCAAATTATTCCTATTATATCATGTATTTATATTTTTGATGTGAACCAGACACTCAAATCTTGCACAATTATTAATGTGGTGAACTTATCCTACTTCCCAATTATATCTCTCAAACTCCACCAATCATTCTTAAGGCTTCCTCCATTTACCATGGACCTCATAACATGCTATGTAATAGAATAGAAATATCTGAGCCATTGCCCCAATATTTCTAATACATTCTTTAAAATATTCCACAATTATTCTCATAGAACCCCATCCTTTGTTCAAAAATTCATTTTCATGATTATTATTCCATAGTACATCATTTACAAGGAAACAACCGAGGAAGATTCATTTCCCTAACATGTTTATTGTCAACTTAATTATTTTTATTATTAATTATATTCATTAAAATATAATAGAAATACTACAATATTTTAATATTATGGTCATTTAAATAATAAATTCTAATTATATAGTTGGTATTATCATTTTCAATTAATCTATACCATAGATTAGGAAAAATAAAATCATAAATTATGTGTACATGCTGACAACCACCTTCTCGAGAAAAGTTATACATTTTTCATCACTACCCATCATTCATTGTTCCAGAATAAATATAATGAGGATATATGATATTTATAGAATGCTAATTATAATTTATATTCACATTTTCATTATATAAATGTATTCCTAAACTCATTATATCATTAAATCACATTACCATTTTGGTGGGTTTCACCACCTATATAAATATGTAATAAAAATTATTTCATAAATGATTATGGAATGTCATGAAATGGTAATAAAACATAATAATGATATGTGTCTGTTTTTTATTAATTATTTAATTATGTTGTTAATATTTAAAATATTAATTATTATATCATAGTTATGTTATTAGTCTTGTTCAATAATAGTTTATCACTAGTTCCACATTCACAACCTATATTCATGAAATTCAACTATTGGAAATTATACATAAGTAGTCATTCATATAAAATAATTATTCTATCCTTAATGATATAGGAATAATAATCCCAAATCAAATAAGTTAGAATAAATCCCATCATCCAGACGTGTTTACAAAATATAAAAATGGAATTTCAAATATTTATCAGAAACAATATGTAGAAAATGACTAATTTTTTCAAAATATGATATTAAAAGTATAACATAAGAGTAAAAATATTAGTAAAATATATCTAAAATATTTTATAAATATATTCATTTTATTTTTATTTGGTTTTAGATCACATTTGACTCTGTGGTAAAATAATAAAGGGATTATTTATATCATATTTGACTTTTTTTTAATTTTTTATACATATACACCGTGATACATTTTATATGTTGTGATTATAGCCTAATAAACCTATTTTACAATTTTCATGGTGTTTTAAGAACCATATATAGTAATCTATTTAAATATACATCATTTCAAAAGATACCCTACGTGAAATTAGTAATGATAAAAATGTTAATCATTCATTAAGGGTTATGTTACCCATATTGTTATCAAATAATGATATCCTTTGATAGATAATGAATATAGGGATTTTGTATTCTATATAAAATCTCTAATAAATTCATTTTATATTAAATGGGGTTTATAAACTCACTTGATACTAAATTTATGAATAATGACAATTTTGTTCCCTATAAGTGAAATTGACCCTACCCAATCATTGTGATTGACAACCACAATTTAAAATTTTCCATATTCAATATATTTATTTTAAAATGAAATTATATTTAACTCAATAATTTATATAATACATTTTATACTAGTTCCTTTTATATAAAATCTATAAAATATTTTTTTATAAGTTATCATATGGGTTTATTTTATTGAACTGTGAAAAGAATCACTTTATAATGTTGTTAGTTTGAACACATGTATTCTGATATCTTATACATTTTGAATGATACATTTTTTATTTTGTTTATATGTTTTTAAAAATAACATTATTTAATATTAATGAAACAATAAAATCTAAAATTTTCAAAAAAATGGTCTTTTGTGGTTATTATTTAATTGGATATATTTCCTAAAATTCCAATAAATGGTTTACATAAAAATCATAATCCTTTGATATAAATAATTCTAGATTAATTATTTTTGTCTAATTTTTCTGTCCAGCATCATTTTCTTGATGAAACTTTTATTTTCCCTTTAATTAATAGAGATGATATATCACTACTACATTCTTTCATAAAAATACATATTGTATAATGAGAACATTTCTCCCAATTAAATTCTTTTAGGTATCCAATATTTTTGAGTCATTTTACTAAAGGGTGAACACATTGATGTCATATATCAATTGATTCGAGAAAAAATTAAATTAATATTATGTGTTTACTTTATATAGTATAAATACCATATTAATTAATATCTCTATTTATTTTCATATTCTTAAAATTTTACATGATATAATTGGATAACTAATTATTTTCTTTGGTATTATCTTGTAATTATTAAGGATGGAATTATACATTATATACTTATAGAAATACATAAAAACTAAATTTCATTACATTGTTTTATTATTGTGTATTTAATGAAAACCAATTTTATTTGCCTAGATTATTCATTAAATAAAAGTGATTTATTTTCAATGGGATCCTTTTATGGAACCCATTTTATTTTTAAGGGTTATTTATGATGTGATAAGTGATAAATTTCATGTATTTCTCAAATTTATGGATGCTGATGGATGCAGCCCTATATATCCCCTAAATTAATTTTACTAATGTTTAAATCATATTTGTTATTACTCATCATGGATGAAATGAATACATTAATACTGTATAAATCAATATTTTTCAATAAATAAAATTAATAAAATAAGTCAAACATGGAGATATATAAGATAATATTTAGCCATGAGGGTCACTAATAGAAAAAAACATGAAATGTTGAAGATCCCCAAGAAAGGGGAAAACATTATGAAAATCCATACCATGAAACAGAAACTATGCCTTTAATATTGAGAGGGGGGATAAAGAGATCATTTTGTAAGTTTATATATAGTAATATATTCTGGTGTTTTATGGTCACTAAAAATTTGGTTATTGACAATATATGACCTAGTTTTATAACTAATGAGGATATATACATTAAATATTTATAAGTATAATAATTAAAATAAAAATAGAAAATGAATTATAAAGACGACATTAAACTATTATATATATATAACTATATATTTATGTTTTACATTTTGATAATAATATTATTGTTAAAATATCTAATGATAAAATTATAAATATTATTTTAGTATCAATAGATTATTAAAAATAAATAATTTAATATTAATATAATAATTTATTAGTATTTGTTATAGCATATTTAGTATAAATGTAATATTTTTCAAAATAATGATTTTTCTATGTATTTTATATTTTATAAAAAATGATTGGATTTTATAATTTTAAAATAGTATTATATACTGAATAATATATGAAAATATTTTAAATTTTAAATCTGTATGAAATAATAATAATAATATTCAATGTTTAAAAATATCATTTTTTAATAAAAATTGTATTTCATAAAAATTTATATCTTAATTTAGATATTATTATAATTTTTTGAATATAAATTATATAAGATTGAATTAATTTTTATATTTTTAATGTTTTAATTATCCTGGAAAGGAATTATGAGTTTTTTTGAAACGGTTGATTTACATAAATAATATAGTTTAGGAAATAAAAAATATTTTTTATGATTTTTTAATTATGTAAGTGAGTGATAGTATATTTAAAAAAACCATTTTTTGTAGTAAAATAGTTATTTAAAAAATATAATTACACATTTTAAAATATTATTTGAGTAGTTAAATTATTTTTTCTTATATTGATATGACTATATTAGAAGTGTAGTTTACAAAATATATAATTCTCATAATTTTCTTTTAATTTGGTGTTTTGATTTTGAAATTTTTTAATAAACATCCTCAAAAGATACCTATTTTTTTAAATTTCAATAATCGATTTTATTTCATAAAAACCATTGTATATGGTATTAATATATTGTACATAATTTTTTAAACATAAAAATGTACTTCTCATAAAAAAATTATATGTTATGGGTGTTTATTTTGAAATTAAACTTTTTAGCTGACAAAAGATTAACTATAAAATATTATTTACAAATTTGAAATAATATTTTTCATATTATTAGTAATTAAAATAATTATTTTTATCATTAATATTAATTACTATATTATTTAACTAATTGCAATGTTAAAAGTAACATCAAGTAAAAATTAAAAGTAGAATGTAAGAATTATAAAAACTCATTAGTATATCTCAAAAAATGAGTGTATGAGGAGAATATAAACCCATACATGAATACCCTATATGATTTTCCATTTTGAGTCCATTTATATTTCAATTGTAATATTATATTATATAAAATTTTAATTTTAATTCCAAAACTACCCTTCCCATCACTTATTTAAAGGAACGCATTATTTCTCTTCATGAATCATATCTCTAATGAATTTCTTTTAAATATTGTACCTCATTATGCCTTTTATATCCATCTAAATATTTTAAAATAAGTTATTATTCATTATTTATCATAAGGAATTCATTTTTTTGGGAATACAAAGGAAAAGTTTAGCCCCTAACTAGAGTATTATCAATCAATTAGGTTTTCTTATTAATTATCACCACTCTAAATTACAATAGACTACGTAAAATATAGATATATATATATATATCATTTATATACTTGATGTTGGTACATTATGATAATTATGTTTATATATTCCTATAATATATCAATTATGAATGAAGAAATTATCATTCTTGAATTCATACTATCTATCACTTATACGAGAAATAAAAAATCATTTTTCATCACCACTAATAATTTATGGTTCCATGAATTTATTTAATGAATACATATTAGTTTTATTAAATCTCTATGGTTCAATATATCTATTTTTACCATTATCTAAATATATCCCCTTACTCTCTAAAAAAATATAAGACGTAACCATTTGGGTTTATTTAACCAATAATGTAAACAATGTTATAAATATCTTTTCATAAATAATTATGGGATGTCAAATATCTGTAATAATATTTAATATTGATATATTAAATTTTTTTATGATTTTAAATGAATTTTGTTTATATGTTATATATTTATTAAAATATAATGTTTTTGTCATTAAACTTGTCGAGAACTACATATTCATGATTCTCATTTTCAAAATCCATATTCAAGTCATTTAGCATATGAAAGTGGGATATAAGTCAATATTGATGAAAATTATTATTATATGTTAAATTATAACTAAATAATGATATTGAAAAAACATAGTTAAAATAGATCATGTCCTTTTGATTTTTAGGAAATAAATAATAGATTTCACTAACAAAAGATGGTAAAAATATGTGATAATTGAAAAAATATTCATAATAAATTATAACAAAAATACAATGTGTGAGGGAAATTTTTAGGAATAATGCTTTGATATAGTATATTAATGCAGTTTCCTCAATTTTATAGGTGGATTAATTACATTCAATTGTGAAGGAATAATGTAAATGGGTTCGGTGGTTCATATTTAATTTCTTAATACCTATTTTATAATGTGAACTATGATAGATTTAATATTGTGTAATTTACCCCTAATGAATTATTTTGACCAGATTAAAGGTTATTGTTGATCTGATCATATAAATTTATTAATTGGAATCTGATTCAAAATAGTCCCCACGTGAAAGTGGTTTTTATGAAAATCTAACTAAAAATACAAGGGTTTAATTTCCAATATTATTTTCAAATCAAGATTATTTATGAAATATATTTAATATTTGAAATTTATATTATTTATATAACCTATAATTAAATCATTGTATATTGAAGGGGTTTTTTGATCACATGATATTTAATATCATATTTATTCATATTTTATTCATGTTTTATCTATTTTGTAACACCCCGTGATGTTATAGTTTGTCACATTGAATTTTAACAACATAAAATGGTTTTTTTTCATGCAACACTGAATTTTAAACCAAAATATTCTATTGAAAATGTGGAAATTATTACCTAGCCCTTGAATTGTTAGAAATTAATACCATTAACCATATTATGAAATTTATTTTTTATAATTAATCAAATTTATTTTTATAGTCATAAGATAAGAATAAATAATATTTTATTCATAAAAGATTATATTTTTATAAATTTAGTTCTATAACATTTCTATGTAGCAATTGTTTTAAAATAATATTTTTCCACATTTAAAAATTCTAATGAACAAAATATACTTCATGTTCGAAAGTGGAATGTCAAAAATATATTATGATTTTTTTGTATAATTATTAAAATTTATATTTTATAAAGAATAGTGGAAAATGAATATTTTTAACGTTATCCATTTAGTTATATTAAAAATCCATATTTTATAGTAATCTGATTTCACCTATGAAACAAATTTTTTATCTAATATATTAAATTAATATATTTTTATATAATTAATAAGTAAATAAATGTATTAAAGTGATAAATTAAGTATTGGTATTTCTGTGAAACAAAAATATTTATTTATAATTTTATAATTTATATAATGATTTAAAAGTAAATTTATATTAAATTAATAAATTCATAAATTATTATTCTACTATCATATTATTATAATATAATTTTATGATACATTCATTAATTTTTCAAAGTGTCATAAAATGTGTTATAATTTTAAAATCTGCATTTTTTAATGAAATGATGATTTTAGTAAAAAATTCAATGTCTCAAAATTATAAAATTAATTTCATAAAATGATGTAAATTTTTTAATTTTAATGTTTGAAAATTGGTTAGATAGAATATTTAATATTTTCTAATATAGTTTATTTTAGTGAATAGTGATAAACAATAATTTATAGTATTTAACATTAAAAGTAAATAGGGTCATTAATGATGTACGGATAATGTAAGAACAATTGTGTCTAAATCTCCTTTCATATTTATTGTATTTAGTCTTTATAATCATCATAATTGATATTATATAGCAAAAATAATAAACTAATGAACAAAATAATAAAAAACACCCCTCTTCTCTATTATTAACACCACCCCACACCACTTATTCTATTCACACGACCCCAGAAATGAAACATTTACAATATCTTCTGAATAATCTTCCCAAGTCTCTTCCCCATTTCCACAAGCCTTTTGGTCTCAACAAAATTCCAAACCCAATTTCACTTAGGAGGTTCTCAAGGAGAAAAAGATAAACATGTAAAATCCTCTTTCATTTCATTTCATTTTATTTTATTTTATTTTATTTTATTTTCTTTTACTTTCTAATCCTTCCAACACCTCCCCATTACCTAGTAATATAATATCTCCATTATAATTTTTATACAATAATTTAATTATATTAATGTTATATCCACCATCAATTCTCTTCTTATCCCCTTTTGATCTAAAAAGGTAAACAACCCCCCTGAGGTGTCAATTCACCACCATCATTGAATATATATATTCAATTTCTAAAAAGGCCTTAAATTCTAGTAATTAAAACCTAATAATGGTTAAAATTTAGTTTATCGCTTATTTACTTTTCTTGAAAAATTGTATATACATAATATTAGTTAATAAAACAAAACTAGTGTGGGAAAAAGGAAAAAACACCCAAATAATTTAAATGGTTCAAATCAACATTTTATCTAATGAATCATCCTCATATATTAAAAATAAAATATATAAGACCATTTATTATTCCATGTATTAATTTATAAAATATAATTTCAATGCTGGAAAACTATTCCCATTTACATGATATTTCATATATGTATACGGGTAAACCAATAGAGAAAACCAAGGAAACTAACACACCTAAATGTCAAAAAACGAATATTAAAATAAACTAAACAAATCTCATATGAAATCGAAAAATTTATAACCAATTAAATACATATTTTAGAAGTTATGAATTTAATTATGAAGGAATATAATTCGATTATCTGGGAAATAATGTGTAAATCCAAAACACTTGCATACATAAGGTAATGGTTTTCTTGTCTCACTTTTCTTTCCTTGAGATATGTATTATTCACCACTTATTTGTTTGTGGTGTATTTATTATTCCATTTGATATATCATATCATGAATTTATTTATATTTATTTTATTATATGTTTCATTTTATGATTATTATTTTTATGAGACATATGACTCGATTGATGACAAACTGGTAATGGATTCTATCTGAACCCCCATTTTCCATTCGGGTAAATATTTCTCTCTATTTAACCAAATGAAATTATTATTTAATTTTATATAATTCTTATAAATTGTTTTTATAGTTCTCAAAATTTGGAATTTAGGTCATTTAATCATTATTTTAGGATAAATCTATGTTTTTAATTGGATCCCTTTATAATTCTTCACGGTAAACAATTCTGATTAAAGTGAACTTCTTGATTTCTTACCCATATTCAAGTCTACAAAATTATTTTTTGGGGACACCAATATTTTTATAAAATTACAATTTTTTCATGAAAAAATATCGTATTAATTTTGAATTTTATGCTAAAAAGTAATCTATTTTCAACTTTTAATATCTTTTTAATATTTTCCTATAAACTGCAATGAAATGGATCATTTCTAAAGTTTCATAAAACAATAATTTTACATGTTTTTATTCCAATTTGACATAATTTATCACAAATCATGCCTATTTTCTCATTTGAATTCATTATTTTATGGATATTATTGTTATCTCATCCATATACCACTTCTACATATGAAATTTTCTTAATAGTAATTTAATCAGGTCGGGAAATATTGATAAATATGTATCCTTTATTTCATAAAAATATTAGATGACAAAGAATATTATTTATTAATTAATTCAATTATGTTACATATGGGGCGTTATTTAGACTAGTATGACATGAGTTTTAGATAGGATAATGGAAGACCTATAGGTTGGGGAACCGTTAATGAAATATCTACGAGTGGGTCCCAATAACAGATAGCCCCTCGATACATCAGTATTATCATGTGAAAAAAATAAATTGGTGGAAACCCATTCATTTTTATTTCTATGAAGTATCAAATGAGTTTCTTCCCATAGACATAAACCATCATGATGTTAGTGGTAATGTTCCAAATACATTACTTCTAATAATTAAGCATTCTCTTCATTTATTATTCAGTTATTACTATCTATGATAATTTAACTATGAAAAATTATATAGAATCAATTTCATTCATTTTTTATTTAATTTTATGTGTTTTTTATTTATTTAACATACCATTTTTTATACTTATTGATAAAATTTATCTTCTATTTTACCCAACCCTTAATGATCATGTGAGAAACCCTTTTATTTTTTTTCATCTTTAGTTTATAAAGATGAAATCATTGAATAAGTGTCATGGATGAAGTTTATTTCACTTTTTTATGTTCTATGTTAAATTAACAATGTAACAAGAATATGATTTATTTATATAGTTATTAGATAATAATAAACTAATCAATATTTGGTGCTGTGATCTCTTATTTCTATGCCATTATCATACAATTACTATTGACTCAGGGATACAAGGGTCGGGGATGTTACTGTTTGTATTATATAAATTTTAGTCAAAACCTTTGGAACTAGATTTAGGAAATCCTATATTATGGATCATAATTCTAATATAGACATTTAGGAGATATATATAAGAACATCCCCAAAAAACCATGTTTATAAAATTAGATATTACTAAATTTTTAAATTCTTTCCATATATTTCACTAGTTTTTGTATTATCAATTATGTCTCATAAAGATATGATATAATTTAATGTATACCCTCATTTATTAAAACATTTTCATAGAAGGAATTCAAACATCACCAATGCTCGTGATCCAAATCGTAATTAAGATCCAATAGTTTATGGTCATATAAAAATCTATCGATGCGGAAAAGTCTCCTAAACATTAATGTAATATATGGACATATAGTCACGAGTTAACGAGATAATGAAATAATTATAAATTTGTTATAGATTCAAAGGGATGTAGAAGAAAAAGAGTACGTTAAGGAAAAAGATTGATAAAGAAATGAAAATAAAGAAGTATATTATAGTATATGGTAATTGTGGAATGAAAAAAATGTCACTTTCTTAAAAGGAATGGGCATTTTCTACAACTGTAAATAGAAAATACTCCTTAATTATGATTTCCATGGTATGAAAATAGTTTTCAATGTACAATTATTCAACAAAAATATGATTGAAAACTATGAACAAAAATGTCTCATGATTCAAATGAATATACAACAATTGAGGAATGATTAATATTCATGTGATTGGATTCAATAAATATGTTATTGGAGTATTTTATTAATAATTTTGTATTTATTATAATCATTAAATATATAATAATTTTACTGTAGTACATATCCCTTAAGAAATTGAAAGATTATGTTGAATATCACTAGTAATCAAGAGAAGTGATTCAGTTATAATATTTTAACATTGGAAATATTACCCTAAATATTTTATTGATTTTTAGATAATAATGAATAGATATTTAAGAGATATTATTTTTTACCATGAAATTAGTTTGTGATCTGATGGTTTAGGTTATGCTAGAATTATTAGATGTTTATATTGAAGGAAAATCTTCAACAACATGAGATTTTATTATTCTAAGAACACATTCTTCCCAATGTTTTAAAGAAGAGTAAGGTTTTAAAATATTTGTTATTTGAAAATACGAGCATTATAATTTTGGGAAATTTTATGTTAAGTTGATTTTGGAAATTTAGTGAGCTTCATTAAAAACTTATTTGGTGTTTGAATTTGGATAGACATATTTTATATGATTCATAAGGTTAACAACTTATAGAATTTATCAAGGTTATTGTCGATTAATATTTAAGTATGATTTGTTATATTGGATAACATATTCTATCAATTTTGGATTTAATAAATATTTACTGTCTAATGGAATGGTTTGGGGACCATATTATTCCTTAAAATTTCTTCAGGTATTATACATTCAACATGAATATCCATATCTTGTTGTAATAATAGAAGAGAAAATAGATCAACGAAAAAACAAATGTTCATATTATGATTATGAGGTGGAAATAAATTATTTTATTTTATTTTCTAATATTCTTATATATATAGTAAAATAATCCCTCAACAGTAGGAAAATTATTTTTGAATAGTAACTTTATATGTTTTCTTTTCATTATAGGAAATCAATGTTCTTTAAACCAATTAGAGATTTTTGGTCTTGTGATGGTTAAAATTATGTTGACCATGATCTCTATAACTCTCCAAAAAACAAGATAGTTAGATTTATCTTCCATGCCCATGTTTTCACTTCTCATTAGTATTCTCCAATAAGGAAATCTAGTTTTTTGGTGACCATCACATTGTCCATCCCTTCTTCTAAAGTGGAATATTTTTTAATCCTTTTCACGATTTGATATTTCTAAAATGTTATTCTAAAATGACAACTCCATGATTTATAATCAAACATTAAATTTTCAGGATGAAATTTATTGTAGGATGTGAGGATATAACACCCCAATATTTTCTAATATGTCAAATTTAAATTTAAAAACATCAATATCTTATGATTACTGAAACACCGAGTTTGAAACCGTGATATAAAATTTAAAATGTGAAAAATATAACCTTTTCATTAAATTTATGGGAACTAATAGCATTAATGAGATTATAAAATTTATATTTTGAAATTTATCCAAATAATATTTATAGGGTTTTCTGATGGAAATGGTTATAATCATTTAGGGGAACTAAATGGTCTAACATAGACTTGTTAGTACATCCCTATTATATTGTTATGGTGATTACATTTTTTATGTTGTTCACATTAGGTTTAGACCCAAAATGATTTTCTATATATATATGGTTTCCATTGTGTTTTTTCATAGAACCAGAAACATCCAATGTTTATGTATCCATGGAGGCATGCATTTTAAAGTTAGGCACTCATTAGGTGTTTTGACCAATGATGTGAAAGAACATTCATTGGTCGAGAATATGGGAAGTCGGGATCAACACACCATTTTTTGGGAATTGTTGCCTACTTTGGGACTGTCTTGTATATTTAAGATATGTACATGAATTCTTTATTAAATACCAAGTATGATGCAGGTGATCCAAAATGAGAAATCAATTATTAGAATGTGAAAATTTCAAAATCATCTATATATATCTACGGTTATTCATTGATGGAGATATATGTATATTTATAATGTTCTCCATCAATGGTATCCTCTCACATAGTACTTAAATATTCTTTGGTCGCTATAATGATTACACTAGTTTTCTATCCATATAGTGGTGTACTCTAGAGTTTAGTTTTATTAAGGTAGATAAATGTTACTTTATAATATATATTCATCCATGTATATGAAGGTCACTATGGATTTTATTTTTATCCAGGTAGATGGAGGTCACTCAAGAATTTATCACCATCAAAGTAGAAAAAGGTCACTCTAGAATTAATAATCATTAAATGAGATGGGAATTGTTTGATTATTGGATCAAACTCTTAAATGGGCTTCCTATGTATCCTCATGAATGGAATAAGAATAGTTGTAGTTTTGTTCTATGTAAAGGGTTACTTCATACCTTTATAGGTCATGTGATATGGACCCGGTCGTACTGTTTAACATCATATGCAAAAGATGTCTAGGGGAAAGGTTCCTAGTCAATGTTTAGTGTGGTACTTATGATGAAACAATCCAAAGAACATGGAAGGGATATGATTTTGAAAGATAAATTATTCCTTGACGGGGAAATGGGATAGAATATCATGGTTGGTGTATGAGTTGGGTTAGAACCTCTAAGTGTATTCTTGTATATCCTATTTTGATGGGAATCAAAGACCATGTAGTTTGGCGGTGAAGACCCATGCCCATAGAGGCCATCAAAGGAATGTATCAAAGGGGAGTATGCCCCTTTGAGATTATAGGTTTGGGTTTTATCATGGGAATTATATCACAATAGAATGAACCATTAGGGATGTTTTAACTCATGGATATTTGGGTGCTTAACTCAGGGTTTACACTTGAGGAAGATACCCAGATTAAGGGAACTATGATTTCAGATTTTCTTAAAGAGGAAGCCCATTGATCTCAGGCCCTTGGTGGGATTCCTACATATTATAGTTAATAAAAATAAGATTCATAATAGTTTAGTTTTTAAAGAGTATTGTGTTGATATAGTCGTAATCACTAACCTATATGCCCACATAAGTCAGAATTAGTGTGAGAAACCACATGAAGATGATGATTTGGTAGACCAAACATTTCATCCTTTACTGGTGGAAAAGGATAGGGATACGGTGGAAGAGTATGGGGATATGACACTTCCCTATCTTCACATTACCTTGGACAATAGATATTATTAAGGAATAGATGAAGGTGAATGATGCATAGGTAGTGAGGAAAAAGGATGCAACATCCCATAGGAAATGCTTGGGGCATACACAAGGATGGATGCCATGAATTTTGTTCTACAGTGGGAGGAGGATCTCATTCTAAATTGTATAGAAATGTAAGTGTGATCCTTACCCTCCCTTTTACAAACCAGAGGCTCTGAGACTTATATATGATAAGGGTCATACATATTGAAAACCCCAATCCTTTTGACTAATAACTACTCATCCCAATCCATGGGGTACATGACCCCATGACATTAATTTACAAATCTAGAGGACCCATGAATATCCTAACCACTATGTAGGAAAAGTGTGGGAAATATATGATAGTATAAATAAAAAACCAAATTGAAGACACTCTAGAATTCCTTTAACCATGGGTTTGAATGTTATTAGGTCTTTTTGGAGTCTTTTAATTGAACCCTCTCAGATAAGGGCGAAAATAAGAAGAGGTTTGACCATGAATTACATTGAAGAAGGCCCGATGGATCGATCATGTAGGCTAAAAGGTAGAGATAAATAAGAAAGATTTATTATGCGGGGTTTTTGTGAAATTATACCTGAGAAAAGAGATACCACCTTGGGCGACATACCCCCTAAGTGACTGCACTTGGGAAAGACTTTTCTCAAGCCTTCAAGGGTCTCCACAGGTGTTCCCAAAGGTTAGTCGCATAAGTATCAGGTTAAAGAATGGGACCTCATGCTATTATTAGTTTATTAGAAGTAGTGAGGATGACTCATGTTCATGTAGATTATTTTAAACCCATGTAAGACATATGTTTCACTATTCCCATTTAATTCCCTCTTCTTTAGATGTTAGAAAACTACGTTGAATTTTTCAGAGGACATAAGAGAAGAACTATAGAGATTAACATGGAAATTTTTCTTCAAGATGATCCATCCGTACCAATGAAGACCCCAGGGTCCTATTTATAGGAAAACATATAACCCTGGGTGATGGTGTCTTTTCACTCAAGTGGGTGGCACATAGGGGCTTGCACACTAACAATGCATGGGGCACTTGTCTGACTAACTTGGGAAAACCTGTTATTCCTTACCCTAGGGGCGGTGGCCCTACACCCTTTCGTAGGAATTGTATTAGGATATGGTAAAATACAATCAGTTTTATACCTTCTATTCCATCATTGATCCCCATGAAAAATGGAGTGTCATAATATGAATATATTTACCCTGATCGAGGTTGACTAGGGCTGCAACACATGTAAATTCAATCCACACCGTCTTCTAAAATAAAGATGTTTTTATTCTAATAAAAATTATTTGGGGCCTATGTGAAGTTAAAATCATCAATTATATATAAAATTTTATGAAACACAATTGAATGGGTCAACAATATTCATTTGATAAGAGTAAATCAAATTTTATGCATAAAAGACATTATTTTTCTAAAGGTAGTTTTATCTCTTTTTAATAGTTCACTTTTTTAAACTTTAAATTTTTAATATTTAAAAAATATAATGAAAATAAAAATCATTTTTAAATGTTTAATGTTATAATTATATTAGGATTATTTTTTTTTATTTTTTTTAAAATAATTTTTTTAGTTAAATGATAAAAATACCAATTTTTTAAAGGTGTCAGTTTTGTTATTTTAAAATTCACATTATGATTGGAATTTTATATCACATATGTAATTATAAATAAAATTTGGGTATCATAGAAATGAAAATATTATATATTTATATAAAGGAATAATTAAATAAATATTTTAAAAATGATTAATGAAGTATTTGAATTTCTGTGAAATGAAAATTACTATTTACAATTTTATAATTAATATAATATTTTAAAAGAAACAAATTTTCATTTAGTAATTTTATAAATTAATATTTTGTTTTTAATATAATTTTAGGACAATTTAAATACACTTAATTTATTTTTTCAATGTTTCATAAATTTAGTATAATTTTTAAATCAGTATTTTTTGAATAAATGATGACTGTAATAAAAAGTTAAATTTCCCAAAAGTATAAAATTATTTTCATAAAATTTAGTCCATTTTTTAATTATTCTTTTCAAAAAATGGTTGAGGTTACTTTTATGTTATTTTTATAAAATAGTTTATTTTTTGTGAATAGTGTAATACTCCAATTTACGATATTTAAAATTATATGTAAATAAAAAAAGATTTCTCATTGAAGATGTATTTATGATGTTATCATCATTATCTCAAATTTTCATACATTCATTACTGTATTTAGTTAGGTTAATCATCACAATTGATAGTCATGTGACAAAACAGTAAACTAATGAATAAAAAAAATAATAAAATACCCCTCTTCTCAATTATAAATACCACCCCACCAACACTTCTCCTCACATTTCCCAAGCCATTAATTATTTCAAATTTCCAAAAAATCTCCCTACTACGTATCTATCCCACATCCATGATCCTTTTGAATCAATAAATTACAAAACCTAATTTTTATAAGGATTCCCTCATAGAGAAAAACATTACACGGTAAAATATTCTTTCAATTCATTTCATTTTATTTTATTTTAATAAATTTTATTTTCTTATTCAACCCTCAAATACAGTGTCTAATGTAACATGACAAATTCATTATCATGTATATATTATGGTGTAAATATTTTAATGTTTTATCCACCACCAAATCTCTTCTATACCATTTTTTTCTAAAAATAAAAACATTAGCCATGAGGTGTCGATTCACCACCTTCAGGGATGATGATTTTTAATTTTCTAATAATACCTTCAAGGTTGTTCCTATAAACCATTAAAATTGTTGTATCAAATTATAAAAAGTATATTACATCCTATTTAGTGTTATTTAACTAGTATATGTACAAAATATTAATTAATTAAACAAAAAAAGTATGTGACAATCGAAAAAACACCCAAAATAAACTAAACTATTATCATTATATTTTTATTTAATGAATCATCATCATATCTAGAAATAAAATGATATATAATATCATTTCATATCATTTAATATAATTAATAACATATAATATCAATTAGGGATAAATATTCATATTTTAAATGATCTTTCAGACATTTATATAAGTGAACCTATCATGACACCCACAGAAATGATCACTCCCGAACAATAAAATAAAATATTATAAATCATCAGAAAGAGAAAAAATGAAAGTAATATAATTATAGTAAACTAAATTAATGGTGAAGAGGATATTAATTATAATATTTATAAATCTAATTCCATTATCTTGGATATTAAATGAATTTTTATAACACATCCGTACATAAGCTAAGGGTCTTTTCATCTCACCTTCATTTCTGTGAGATATGTGTTATTTAACACTTATTCCTTGTGTGTGGTGTATGTATTCCTACCCTTAATATATCATATCATGAATTTATTTATCATTATGTTATTAAATTTTTCATTTTATGATTATTATTTTTATGGGGAATATGATTTGATTTAAGAAAAAGAGGTTAATGGATTCTCTCGGAACACTTATTTTTCTATCAGGTTACACTTTATATCTCTTAGAAATAATGTAACTATTATTATTTCTATATAATTATTTTAAATTATATGTAAATTTTCTAAAATTATGTACCTGGATCTATTCATTGTTCTTTTATGATAAATAACTATTTAAAAATGGTTCCCTTTTCAATTCCTCCTCATTAGAAATCCTGATTAAAGGGAACATCCCAATTTTTACGTATTTCAATGTGCAATCCATAATTCCTTCTAAGCCATCAATTTTTTTCTAGGTTGTAATGGCCTAAAGGACTTAATTTTTTTTATTTTTTATAATCAACATTTCAAGGGGTGATGTGGAACACTTATAAGGCCTGAAGGCTTATAGAAAATTACATGACTCGTAGGTCTTAGAGGGAATCACCCAGAAAATAGAAATTGGAACTAATCCTTCCCAGAATATGTCATGATATCATCACTCCAACTTCTCAAGGCTGGTCTTCTAGTTCTCCTATGAAATAATGCACAGTCCTAATACCGGTGGAAAAAAACAAACCCTCTCATACTTCCAAATTTGTTTATCTCTTCTCTAGTTGATGTGCATACTCTAAATTCTCAACACAATCATTGTTCCTTATAGTCAAACTTTTACATCTGAAATCAAGATCCTTGAAGGCCTTGGGGTGTCCCTAAGGCCTTATGGTGTCCCAAAGGCCTTGGGAATCAACTGGCCCGAAGGCCTTGGGTGGCTTGATAGCCTTGTAGGACCCGAGGCCCAAACCAGTGGACCAAAGGCCCAAATTGATGAATAATTATAGCTGCTACAGTACCAAACTGTACCTTATACAGTTCCTACTACAGTACTACTATAGTACACTATAAATATGCCTCCACCTGGATTTTATCTCGGGTCTCTTGGATACACCTACTGAGTCCTCCCAAACCAGGATGAGGCTCATGTGCCACCAATTTTCTTCTATAATAACTATTTCTATCATGACAATATAACTTAGTTTATTTCTATTTTATGAAAATAATAATTCCACTATCCCCTTTAATTTTTTATTTTATATTTTCCCTTAAACCGCATTGAAATTTACCATTTTTTTATGTTTTTTAAAAAACTATCTTGTCATGTCTTCATTCATGTTTGACAGAATTTTTCCTGAATCATTCCAAAATTATATTTTGAATCCATTATTTCATTGATATGATTACTTTTTAATCCATATACTTCTTCAACATAAATAATTTACCTTGATAATTATTTGGTTAACTGGGGAAATAGTTATTGATATGTATCTTCTATTCAATATGGATATTTGATGATAGGAAAAATTATTTATTAATTATGTGAATTATTTTACATTTGAGGGCTTATTTAGATTGGTATGAAAAGGGGTTTGGGACCATTTAAATCATTCTAAACATAATAGTGAGTAGTTAATTCTAGCCCTATTGGTGTGGCCTTGTTATAGATAGACCTTCGAAGGATTGGTAGTCTCATGAGATGAAATAAGTTAGGGAAAAAACCCTTCGTGTTTATTTAAAATCAGACTGAGGTAGGTTTCTAACAAAAAAATTAAATTATATTGAATATAGTGATTAATGTGTTAGATACATCACATATAATATATAATAATTCCCTAAATTCTGTTTTTGGTTATTACTATCGCTGATATTTTGACAATGACCAAATATATGGATTCATTTTCTTTCTCAATTTACTGATTAGAATGAAATTTTTATATTACTCACCCTACAATTTTTATTATAATTTTGGATTCATGTTATCTATTTTTTCACCCTAAACATATTGGAATTTGATCTCACCCTTTTATTTTTTCCTTCCCAATGTTATGAAGATGAAATGTTTGAATTATTTTCAAAGAAGTAGTTTATATTTTTTTGATATATTCTCAGTTTAATTAACAATTTAATAAGGGTATGATGTATGCATCCAATTATTCAAGAATACTAAACCGATTTATAATTTTTTATGTGATCTCATGTATCTGTGAAATTGTAATAAAATTACCACTAAAACTAGGATACTAGGGTCTATGATATTACATTGTAAATGATAATTGACCATGTCAATTACATTTTTTTTGGT
The DNA here is from genome assembly GCA_963277665.1 of Viscum album. Taxonomy (NCBI): domain Eukaryota; kingdom Viridiplantae; phylum Streptophyta; class Magnoliopsida; order Santalales; family Viscaceae; genus Viscum; species Viscum album. Next base: position 1,171,165,663 of record OY728164.1, read on the forward strand.
AACCCCCTTTTTTCCATTTCTTCATTTAGTAGATTAATTTGATGATTTTAATAGGTTTAAATTAATATATTATTTTTTCTATTTTCTAATGCTTCATATTCATCAAAATATTATGAATAATTTTATGATAATTTATATGGCTTATTTTCATCAATGTGAAATTATAATAACTTATTAATTTTTTCTATGTGAATGATTATTTCTTAATTCATTCTCATTTAATATGATACTTACACTCTCTTTTTTAATGGAGTCCAAATAAAATATCATAAAATCATTTATTTATGTATTATTTATTTATAAAATGTTTTTAAAAATAAAATTGATTTTATGAATTTATAAATATATTTTTCCTAATTCTCAAAAAATTCATCTTCATCTTAACTAAAATCCCATTAATTACATTATTCATGAACAAGGATATTCATCTAATGTAAAGACTCTATTTCATTACCATTATGACCTTTGTAATGTCATTATATTATGTAGGAATGATCCATATTTTTATTTTTTATTCAGTAATATTTTATAATATATAATCCTAACTCTTCATGCAATAACTCTCATTTCTAAATACCAAATATTTTAGTAATTTAATTTATGTGTATTCTATAATATTAAAGACAAATATTGATTTAGGGTTTTTATTTAATTACACCTTACACATTGTACATATAGTGAATATAACATATTCATTAGTATCTCGATTGAATGGTATTTAACTAGAATTATTCTTTATGTCATTAAATACAAATTTTATTTCCATGGGGTTTTCATATTATTATTACTAATGGAATATTTAAAAATTTCTTCACTGGAATATATACAAAACCCAATTTATATACTAATGTTCTTAATGATGCGGTGAACACAACTAATTTCCATTCATTTGGTTCATTAAACTATTAAAATGAATTATTAATATTTTTAATGGTTTATGAAACACATTTTATTTATATGGTATCAATATAATTTGATGGGTTTTAGATTTTAAGTGGAACTAAAAATTATTTATTTTGATGTGTGGGGTTCTATATATCCATTAAATACATAGGTTTAATATTAATATATCATGATGTATGTAATCAAGACTACATTTCAGTTACTCATAACCATGGGTGTTGATGGTATGTCTTATGATTAAAATGTTTCCTCTACGAATGCTAGTATGAATGTTGAAAGATTTTTCAAATTGTAATTCTTTTTATCATGACTATGTCAATATCCATTTGATCATGGTTATTGATGCATTATTCCACACACTTTTGACTAGTGTATTATTTTATTCCATTTCATATTCCATGAGTTCTAATCTCTGGTTTTCAATGAATTTTATTACGTAAAAGTATTATAATCAAAGTATTATTATATGGTATAAAAATATATTCAATTATTATCAATTATGTTTGTCCAAACTAATCCATTGATGTCAGGACTTTAATATAATTACATTTTTTCAAAGATATGAATTGGACTATAATGTATACTATGAATATGAAAGATTCTATTGTTGAAAAATAATGAGAAAATCAAACAGGGGATGTAAAAAAAGATTATTATATAGGTTCTTCTCAATGACTCTAAAATATGTACAATTGGGATTTTGTGATACTTTTTATGATGTATGGATGACCTTATAAATATATAGTAAAATAAAAGAATGTATAACCTTTGTATGTACATACCATTCCATGTTTATAATTATTTTGAATTTATTTTATGATTATTATCAAGAAAGATAAATAAATTTTTGAGTACTTATAATGTTCTCACTTTAATGATGTTTTGATTCAATGATAATCAATGTTGTATGGGATTGTCTTCTTAATATTATTTTAATGAGACATGATTGTAGTTATGAACCAATTTCTATTTATATAATTTATATACCTCCCATTAGATATTTTATAACATGAATTTCATTATACTAATGATATAAAATGTTTTATTTCATGTTATTTATTTCATTTGGGTAATGATTCAAACGTTACTCACATGGTAATGATTTAAGATACAATCTCTTTTTAATTTGGGGTTATCTATTTCAAATTTACATTGATGGAAAATTTTTGATCCATATTTAATAAATATGATATATTTTCTTCTCATAAAGTTATTATATTGGTTTCAGGTACACATTCAAATATCCAATCTTTATTGAAACTCAAAATGTTCAATATATTTTAATTTCAACAATCTTTACAATTTTTTGGGGATGTTTTTACTCTATCAACATTTTCATTAATTTTTTTTAAATAAATATACATTATATTATCAAATTTATATTCAATGTCACACTCAATAATAATATAAATAAATCTGAGTAGTTTTAAAAAATATTTATTTGAAATTTTTTGAGTAGTGTCTAATATATTACAAAATATACTGATAGAGATCAGTGTTTTAGTATTTTATGAACGAATGAATTTTTCCTCCCTTATGAGAATTATTTGATTTGAAACATCCTATATAATTATCAATGATCATTTGAAAATAATCTATTTTCTCACAATATGAAGGAAATATTTAGTTTTCAATGATACCTATAGAGAAAGATGTTTTCCATGTTTTTATAGAAAGGTTTATTGTGATCTTTTAAAGTTATTTTTCATCTATTACAAAATATATAGACACTTCTTATGATCCCATGGATATAATTTTATAATATCATACTATACCTTTCACTATATAGAATATAATGATACTGGTTTAAGGAAGATACTATGAAAATCATTACATTATCATTGGTAAATTAATCTATGAGGAAATAAGGAATATTTTTTTGATACCATACACTTCCTTTATCTATATAGATTATTATTATTTAATTACGAATTTTTATGTCTCCCATTTATTTTCTACTTGTTATTATATAATTATGAAATGAGTTTTATAACATTTTTCACTGAAACTTTATTTATTTCATTATGTGATAGGTGGGAACAAAATTATATATTTCTATAATGGGTATTGAAATCAGTTCATTAGGGGAATCTTTATTCTATTATAGTATTTGTGGTGAACCATGACTATGAAAAATAGAATGTGGATTCTACCAATTCATCTTTAGGACTCTTTATTCTATGATAGTCATGGTAGTTAGTTAGGACTATGGAAATATTTTAATAGAAAGTCAACCAAATCCATTATGGGACACAATCCACTTTGATAGTCTTGGATGTGGTCTATGAATATTGATTTTAGGATATGATTATGAGTATTCCAAATACTTATGTATGACTCTAATGATATATTCTCATGGACCTAGATTTATTACTTATTTTTCCCCACTCTTATGTATTTTTAGTTTCATATTGAAAATACTTATATCTCAATTCCTCATTAATGAAATTTGAATGAATTTTTAGGATTATCATAATTAACGATAATTATATCATAGACTAATGAAAATATTAACCATATGTGGGACAATCGTTTGATATCTCCCTGGGTTAACATTACTAATCATATGATATCACCTTTTTTCGATTTTCATTGGGTAAAAGAAAACATATTATGTTAAATATGAATAAAATTGTATCATGTGAAGTGAATTTTTTTGTTGAGGTTTATATCATTTTATGGTATAATAAAATATTTGTAGAAACATTACAATACCATTATTATGAGAAAGTCATCTATTTTTTTCATAATGGTTTTTCTATGACTCTATAAAAATCTAAACAAAAATGTTATCTTGTTTAGAAGAGACTCAATTTTTTTATTTATATAATAAATATAGATGATTGAAATTTTCATAATGTAGTTAGTGTGAAATAATTAATGAATGTAATGTATTTTTAAAACAATATATGGTTGATATTATCATGGGTTGTCTCAATTTGTACCAAAACTGGATTTGATATCTGTAGATATTACAATACTACCAGTTGATGACAAATTTTGGGATATTGAAATAATTATGGTTTAATAATTTTATAGATGATCATATGTTTTACATCAAGTATTCCCTATTTTGATTTTATGTTATGTTATTTTAAGGCTACTAATTAAATTTTTCTAATAATTTATTGTATTTTAATATATTAATATTGAATATGTAACTGATTAGTTATAAATTTTATTTAATGTAAAATTATTTAGGAAAATTATTTATGGGGATATAATATTTATGAAACAAATAACCACTATGGTTAATACATTAAGTTATTTTGAGGTAATTATAGTTAATTTTAATGAATGGGATTCCATATTTTATGAATATATGAAATTGAAAAGTAACTTGTTGTCTCAGTTATTATATTTAGTTTTAAGAGAGTAATATATATTTCATCAGTATATTATTTAATTAGAAATGGTAATATTTTATAGGATATAATTCTATTTTAAAATTAATGATTTATTATACATTTGTATTAATATATTTTTTTAATGTTTTTATAGATATATATGTTATTATCAAAAACATTTTCTACATTTCACAGAGTAAATGATTATGGTGTATTAATTTTATAAAATTTTAGAGGGGATAATGTAACTTAATGATAAATTTCATGTATTTCATTGAAGAATGTATAATCAAATTAATTTGTATTTGGGTTTCTAATTTGGATAATAATGTTTTGGAATAGTTATAATTCTAACTATATATTGAATGATTTCTATTTAAATTTATGTTTTATTGTTGTGGTTTTGGAGAATTATGTATAAATTATTATTTATATTGATTAATATATAAGAATATGAAAAAAAAATTGGTTCTTTAAAAATTATATAGATATGATAAATAATTTTTCATTTTTGGATCATGTGTTCTAGAATGAAAAATTCATCACAATTACTTATATAATGGTTGGATGAAGTGATAGAAAATTACTCGAAATAAATCAAAGGAAAAAATTATAGGAAGTTATTAAGTATGTATATTATCACACATTATCTATCTTTATGGTAAAAATAACGTATAAAAATCATCAAGTTAGATATAAGTATATCCTTTCCTATTTGAAAAATATTACTCACCAATGAAGGTAAGAAATATGAGTTTCTATAAAATTTTTGAGTCTAATAATGATAAATTTATGTTATATGGATTATTTTGGAAACGATAAGTATACTAGTCAATGAAAAGAAATTATGGTCATTTTATAGAGGAAATGTAATAAAAGTAAAATTCAATTTATCTTTTTCTAATTACAACTTTTTATCTTACACTCCTTAATAATTGGATCTGAAATTGTATTAAAATGTTTTTATCAATCATTAGATAAAATTGAGAGGAAAAAATGTTTATTAAGGAATAATAATGTAACACCATAATAATTTAAAATATAATTTATTGTAAATATATTCTAGGGTATATAAAATCTACCAAAATAATAAAAGAGATTAAATGAAGCACAATATAATATAGAAAAAGAATTATTTCATTGTATAAACTAGTAATCGGTTTTCCAAGTATTAATTGGTGTAGCCGAATTATGGAATATATGTTAAAAATGTTTAGTTATTGTAATTTAATTATAATATTAATGAAATATGCACTATATTTCCAATGATAAGATTAAAATAGAATTCTTTTATGATGATTTATTTTCTAAATGGAAATTTTTCAATAATATTGATTTTTCCATATATTTTTAATTATTCAATAAATATATATATTTATTGATTTAATAAATTTAATTTTATGAAATGAAATTATGTTTTGGATTAATTATTTCAAAATTATATTACACATATTTTTTTGTATTTTTGAAGAATAATAGATTTATGGGTGAATAGTAGAAATATCGATTATATCAATAATTTCAATTTTGTAGTGGAATAATAACATATGAATGAATAGATATTTAGTGAATATATTTCTTAGAAAAATTATATATTTACAATTTAATATTATTATGATTTAAAATTTAATTATTAACATAGAAATATATATGGTTGACATTTTGGTGATTTATTTGTTGCTATAATTGAAATGAAAATCTATTTTTCCTCCCATATTTCAATCCAATATTCACAAGGATTTATTCAATATTAGTTTTTTGAAGATTTAAAATATATCCCTACTTATTAATAATAAATTGATGTATTAAATGGGAATAACCCTTTTACCTCATGTCTTTATAAAAGCAATTCTTTTTATTAAAAGGTATATTTTTCTAAAAATGTTATCATTATATTTTTTTTAAATATATATGATTTATTTATTACCAATTACGGAAATTGAATCGTAGAAAATGGAATCAGTATTTCCTATCATCAGGTTATAATTTGGTTATGGGAACCTTTTTGGTATTAATTAATAATAACCATTTTACATGTTTAGAGCCTCATTAAAGGGGAATATTGGTTCATTAAGGATACAACATTTAGATAAGGTCTAAAAATCTCTCAATCACTTTAAATTATTGAATTTTATTATTTTATTTTGATGAAACTATTTCTATAAGGACAAAAATGAAAATATTGTGACATTTTACATGGAAAACAAACTTGAAATTATTTTATGTAATGAATATGTACAGATGTTTAGTTTATGTCTTTTAATATATAATATATTAATTCATAAGATTAAAAAAAATTTATAATTGTTTTAATTTTCTTTCTAGTTGAATAAATTATATTTATTATATAAATTTACCTTTATTTTTTTGTTTATGGTATAATTATCTAAAAATATTTCAAATCATTTATGAAATTCTTTTGAAAGTGGGTGAAAAATCATAGTAATCATTTTTAAAATAAATAAATTGATGTGTTATGGATTATATAAAGTATTTTAGGATTTTTATTATTTAATATGTTTATTTATGCATTTATAAATATTGAAATTTTAAATCCATTGTTACCATAATTTTTTAAGAGTCAACGTTTTTGATTAATTGTAAAAACTAATTTGAGGATATTTTATGTTAATGGTTATTTAATTATTCTAAAAAAAAGTCATAATTAACATACCATTTATTAAATTAATGTAAAATATTCTATTATATTTTACTATTTTCAAAAATTATTTTGTTTCCCTTTTATAATAAATTTATGGAAAATTACAGAAACATTATCTTGTTACCATAGTTTGGGTTAAAGAGGTAAAATAAGGAATAAACTAAATATATAATGCTTAAAATAACATAAAAACATTTATAAATCCTATTGGATTAATGTATTTCAACCCCATCTCATCCCACCTTCAAAAATGATCAAATTTGGATCTATATGTTCATGAATTTAGAAATATATTATTTTAAGGACTATAATATTTATAAGTGTTCCACACCACTCACATATAAAAAGGTTCCTCCTCTCATCCCTTAATTAAATCATCATCAGTATCATAGATCATAGAAACAATTTTGACACATATATTTCAGGCCAATGCCCTTGAAGACCTCGGAAGACAAATTGATACAAGTCCCATGTTTTGAATATGGTAAAGAGTCGACACTCGTTTGTTGTTTCCATTTCATGTCATGAGACATGGATTCTGTGTTTCAAACATGATCAAAAGCTGTCCTTCTTCATTGTCACCACCCCCATATGTCCCAAATATTGGCTGTAGCATTTTATACTACCTCACTATCCCATGAAACATCATTCTACCTTCGGTAGCAGAGTGAATCTTGCCACCATACCCTTACATGTTGGGGAGGGCCAGGTCTTATTCCTTGTTTCCTACACTAATTATTTCTCATGTGGGGTTATGAATTTTGGGAAACAAATAACAATATGAAGGGTGTTGTGTCTATGGTATGAGATCTAAGACCTTAAAAAATAATCTCAATTGTCCTCAATGAAAGACGTTAAACTATAAACTGCTAAGGACTTCCAGTCTCAGGTCCCTTGCCCCTTTTTTCTACCATGTCACAACCTCTCACTTAGGATTGTGAGGTATATACTGTACATTATGTCCTCATTAACATCAGGATACTTTTTCAATTCTGTAAACAGCCCCTTGGGACACCACTCTATTAGAATACTTATCACAAGACGTTAAAATGTGAATTGGATGTGAATTCCCATCTTGTATACCTCATCTTTTTCCCCTGAAACAAGTCCTCGTTTGGGATTGTATGGTGTGGCATGGTCTTATGTACTCATCCTCATCGGGTTGCCCGCCGTACCATAAACATCCCTCATTGAGATATCATTATCCTATCTGTATCCTTTCCGCATGACGTAAAACTACACAGTGTCCTCTAAAACAACACGTGTGTTGATTCTAATTTTTATGGGATACGTAATATAGCCCAATCATTTTGTCTTTGTATCCATCCCAATTTTTTACAAACTGCCATATCTTCTTGAACCTTATGCCCAATTTCTCCCATGGGGGACATGCAACATGGTATGGGCCTATGTCCTTATTGACGATGGGTTTGTAACAACCATTCCTCAAACCTCTTTCTTATAAAATCTCTTCATCTTCATTTCTTATACTCATATTTTAGAGTCAACTGATCTTTAGTTGGGCCCCTCAACCATATTTGGTAGTTCACCGATGATCCTAGGAGCACTCTGGTTCAGGACCTACAATGTTGTCTTCTACAATACATGCTATCACCTATTTTATAGCTTTATGTCCCCCTTAATTTGGGGCTTCTATCATCTTTTCATCTGAAGGGACCCCAAACGACATGCATGCTATGCCCTAGGGATCTATTTCCATTCCGGGCCTTCTTCCCCAAGGATTTCGGATAAAAATTTGATAAAATTCCCACATTGTGAATACAGTTAGTGGTGAACACTCATTTTTCATTACCATTTCATGTAACATGATATGGTTGCTGTGTTTTGAACACGTTCAATAGTTATCCTCCATCGTCACACCAGCCCCATCAAGCCCTAAATGTTGGTTTCATGATTCACATATTTTTTCAATCCCTCATGTCCATGTGGACTTTTGATACTCATGGCAGTATCTGTCAGTGCATATTGGCATGTTAGATAGGAAAAGTCATGGTAAGGCATCGTCTGGGACTTCGCACCAATTTCCCATTTGCATATATTTTGTGTGTTGAAAAAACCTTCTCTCCCTTTATTACCCACATCAAGCCTTTCTAAAATGGACATAGGTATTCGGTCAAGGATTTCACCCACAAGAAAGGGTCTCACCTCTCTATGGTCCGAGTTCTAAAACATTAAACTAATCTATCCTTCTATGTCCTTTTTAAGTCGTAAGAACGATTACTCTAAGAACTACATATATTTTGATTCCAATATTCATGGGATATATAAGAATGCCTAGACATCTCGTCTTTGGGTCAAGCTCTGGTTCCATTAATTACCTCTTTTTTTTTGGCATTGTGGCCCAAACATTCATGGAATTGTGTGGTGTAGCATAGGACTTACATCCTCATTCACATCAGGAATTCAATAGATTCACCACATATTTAATTTATATGGAGCTAGTCTCTCATGCCAATCATACCGTAAGACATTAAATGATCATTCATTACTACGTATGGCTTGATTCCCATGCTCATGGGATATGTAGGAATGCCTAGATGTTTCATCCACAGGTCCTTCTCCATATTTTTTGACTTTTTCTGGCCCCTTGGCCTGAGGATTCTTCCCTAGAATTATTCATGGTTTAGTGCGGACCTCGTCCTCACACATGTCGGGTATTCTTCATTCTATCATGCACATTCCAGCCTAAAATCCTTTTTTATGGGGTATGTATCCAAGCCATATGACCATAAACTATGATGACTGGTCCCACATGACTTTAAACCATTGCGTATTTATTGCAAGACAATAAAATGCATTGGTAGGTCCAACCATATGACCCTAAACAATGACATTATTGTCCTGGATGCATCTCCAAAAGAACTGCACTGTGACGTCCTAACTAGAGGGAAAATCATGATGATTATCCGTCCTCCACAAAACCTTTTTTCAATTCCGACATGTGGATTGATTACTATAGTAACATATGGATTTTTTTTCTAGGTTTATTGCATCACAAAAAAACACACATCCATCCTAAAGAGAAAAAAAGATATATCAAATGATTCTTCTTTTGGCGCATGGGCCTGACCCGCATGATATTATTATCCCTGGAACTGGTATCATACAATGCCACATCTAGAACTACGTATGGATTGTTACCCATAATAATGGGATATGTTAGAGCACCCAGAAACATGGCCCTGATCACAACCCAACTCTATTATTTGGTCCCTCAACTTAAGATTTACCTAGGGAGCACATGGTATTATGTGGGCTTATGTTCTCATTCATGTCGGGTTTTTCGATTACTTCACCATGTGTCTCTCACCCCCTTTACTTTTACAGTCTGAGCTAAATGTCCTATAAATTGAGATCCAGCCATCATGATCATAAGAAAATAAACTATGTGACATCATCTAGAACTACGTTTGGCTTGACTCCAATCCTCATAGGATACATAGGAATGCTCGAACATCTCGTCTGTGGGTCCATCCCCATGAATCATAAATCCTTCCCCCTTTTCAACCCCCTGGTCATAATTCCATTAGATTCATGTGGTCTCGGGAGCACCACTTGGGTTCCCATTCACATTTGGTTTTTCAACAGTGGCACTGTTTATCTCTCTTGTCTCTTCCCAGCCTGGTCTAAGTTTTACAACCCTGAACTAAGATCTGCCTAAGGGAACTACACATCAGGTACAACTACTTTTCCACCCTATGATCACTTCATTAAATCAGTTCCCCTTTTAATGGTCAAATATATGACCTTAATATATGAGTTTTTGACCCCAGGACCCTTGTACTTGTAAAAGGATTTGACTCCCTCTAACAAATGTGTCTTATTATCGCATTAAAATGCATCATGACAAAGATCCCAAAGTGTGGAATTTTCACATGGACATTACCTCTTTCCATGACCTAGAATTAAGGCCCTTTATTTGGATCCTTGACCTCTTCCATATTTGAAAGGAACCCCTTTAAGACTTGGTCTCATGTCACATTGGCTCACCTATTATCTTGGGCCAACTCCCCTGAAGACCTCAAACTACATTTGCGATAGGTCTTGCATTTCTAAAATGGTTAGTGGTCGACTATCATTTGTGTATCCCCATTCATAAATAGCGTGGTGTGGATACTATGTTTCGAACATGATCACTAGTTATCCTCTATCATCATGCCACTATCATTGTGATCCAGATTTTAGGCCTTATTATACACATATTTCTACTCACTAATGTTCAATTGGAATTCCAACACATGGTTTACACCTCCTGGCATCTATGTGAGTTAATCAAGAGGGTCAATAATTTTGGGATGTCACTCATTTAACATTATAGTTCCCCTACTATGTGCCATCCATCACCATGAAATCTCACTGTTACACCTTGTTTCTCACATTGAGCACAACATGCATGGGCTTGGTAGTGTTGGTGAAGTACATACAGGTGAAGCTATTCCACACATGACCTTCACCCCGAATGAAGTTAAAATTTGATTATAGAACTACTTGTGGGTTGATTACCATCCCATTGGGGTATGTAGGAATGTATGACCACATTGCATCAGGACCAACCTAACATTCACTATCAGTCTCTCGAACGTAAACATCCTTCGGGGATAAATTTGTGTTGCAAACTCCTTATATCTGCATTAATGTTGGGTTTACAGCTACCACATCACGCACTACCTTTTTTGATCTCTAACATAATTCCCCATCCTATCATATGACGTTAAACTGCACAAGTCTATATTTCCTCGACACATGACATTACACCACGGTTCTACCCTATACATGTTCAGGATTACCGAAGTTAATTATGGGATGTGTCAGCTTCCCAACCAAAGAGGATTTCCACTACCAATGTTGGTATATGACCATGCTATGTTATAGAACTGTGTTTTTATTTATTCTCATCCTTATGGGATATGTAGCGATGCCTAGTAATTTCACACCCAGCCCAAACCCAGGGCCCGTAACCATTATAGCCCCTTGGCCCTAATTACCGTCTAGTCTGTATGAACATAAAGTAAGATCCTGTTTTCCATGCATCGTAAAGTTGAATTGTTAGCCTCAGTCCATGTAGTATGAACTTAATACTATGTGCATCATACAGGTCATATGATGTTAAACTATCCCATTCATCATCTGTATCTATATGATTTAAAACCGGAATGAATTCAATGTCATCACCATAGAGGTATTTTTTGGAAGAACGTTTGATCTCTGATCAGACCAATTATCTCAGGAAACGTGTTTTTACCATGGTGGCATAATTTCAAGAGTGTTGGACTCTATTATAACAACCCATCACCACACCCTCCATGATCTGTGTGACCCTTATTCGGACGCTCGTATTCTTTTATTTTAGAATGAACCCACTAATAGTATGGATTCTCATCCCATGGCCCGCCTACTATCTAGGGATAACATTGCAGGAAATCAAGGGATAACATTTTGTGTCTGGCCCCATGTTTCGAACATGGTCAGTGGTCATCCCTCATTTATTATTCCCATACCAGGATAATGCAATAGGGATGCTGTGTTTTGAACATGGTCAATAATTGTCCTTCATTGTCATGCCACCTTCACAGAATTATGAATTTTGTGTATCGTGATTCAAAAATTATAATCATGTGTTTTTGAATTTATTTTATTTCCACTGGCATTTCCCAGCTCGTGCACTAGAGAAAATTTGGAAAAAGGAAATTTGACTATTCTGTGACCTTCATCCTCTATTCATGCGTCTATTTATCTTCTCGGAAATCTGGATTATTATATAAAACATGGATGCCCAAATCTTGGGCGACACTCTCACATTGGGGTGGAATAACGAGGTGGTCATCCCCTGTTTCTCACTTCGGGCCCGACCCACGTGAGCTTAGGAATTGACTACCAGATGTTTTAGAAATTTGAATGACATGTTGTAGGGTGACACAAATAACGTAACTAATGCATGCATCCAATATAAAAAATTGAAGCATGAAATAATGTTCGAAGGTTTACAAGCATTAAATCACTAGAGGATCAACTCCTCCAATGGATAGGTTGACCCATTCTAAAGAAAATTGCATCTCTGCCACTCTCTGTCATATGGAATCCATGGTTCTCTGTCACATGTTTAGTTTATACTTCTCCTCGGTAGCAATGGGGAATTGTTCATAAGCTGCAATCTGGGCCCACCCCTATTTGATCCGGATGATATCCATCTCTTCAGAGGCTTGCTTCATCCATAATTCGACCTCTTCTTGCTGGGCCTTCGTCCATGATATAATATATTATTTCATGTTGAGGAATGAAAAATTCTTATCGGCCTGTACAGTAGCCATTGAATCTCATTTTCATCCTCCTAGAGCCACTTGATGTACACCTACTTTATCTGCTGCCATCCCACATAAATGATACCATCATATTACTGATTCTTCTCCTCCATGATATTTCGGACGAGAATTTCATGATGCTAGGCATCAACTCCACCGAAACGTAGTTCATGCTACTGGGACTGAAGTCACCTCATCTGGTCTATCAATTGTGTTTAAGGGGTTTCATCAATAAAGTGCTTGAACAACTTCCATGACCGGTGATGGATGATTTTTCTACCCACCTCATTATAGGTCACCTCATCCCGATCCGTAGGGTTGGAAGGTTCATATGCAAGGAATGATCCTAAGAAATAGTTACTAGGGTCTTCATAAAGTTTCTGATTAGGTAGGTCAAGATCGATGTCATCTGATTGATCCTTGTTATCGGATTCCACCTCAATGACTTCAGGTGCAGCCCTGATGACAGTCCCATCTGTGATCGAGAGCGCCATAGCTTGGTCAGTCTGGGCGTCCACTTCCAGGACCACCTGAATCCCTCTTTGAATGGCGCTAATATATGAAATGTCCATCCATGCCAACACATATCATTACATTTGCAGTAAAATGCATACAGAAAGTGCACGATCGTTAGTTGACCAGATCAATGGTTAACAATTACAAATTCTGTAAAGGAGACTTAGAGAGATCGAATAGTTGGTCACGCTCCTGGGTTTTTACTATTGGTACCTTAAGGATAATCCCTCTATATACTGTTGTGAGATCAAAAAATTCCTGAAGAACTGCCCTAGGTGTCACATCACTACTATGTGTGGTAATCTTCGTAGCTATGGTCTTAGAGCCCGAGGTTCATGCAGTTACATCTACTATTGGGTGGGATCAGGTTTTGCATATTTGGACATCCTACACAGTTCAAATGTTAGTAAGGAGTCCTAAATTTTCTAGATTAATAGTCCAGGGAAGTGGTCTTGGGATTTAGCTTGACAGACTCCTGAAATTCTTCCAGCTCTGGGTCTGAATCATTGACCTCACCCTCCTCTAGGGGACTCCCTCTACTAGCCTCCTCCCCCTAGGAGGATTCATCTGATTCATATGATAGAGAGATTCACTCCCTTAATTCTACAGCTGACAACTATAGAGGGATCATTCGATCCAAAAACACCTTTCCCCGATCCTTCATTTGATGCATAGCACCCTAAGAGTTCCAAAGTCCTCCATATTGGCCAATTATAGCTCCCCATCCGCATGGGATACTACAAAGTCGTCCCTAACATGGCCGATCCCCTGAAAATCAATCTTGATATGGTTAAGGGGTTTCCACAACTCGGACAGGTTGAGTAATATCCAGTTGACATCCCATATGACCCACGCGTCCTAGAAGATTGTAATCTTTGGCAGGTAAATAAGGTGCAACCACTTCCATGAAGCTAGGGTGGATTTCCTACCAAACTTCTCGGGCGGCCTCCCCTCCAGATAACACTACCATCTGGGAACACTGGATCCACTGCTACTGCCTCCCTTTCAATACGTGCATGCCTAACTGCCACTATAGCCCCACCACCATGATATTTCCTAGCCATGTTCTCACCCCAAACTCAGGGTTAGGGAAAAACCCCTTCACTTGCCCAAATGGTTTTCTTCTTTAGAATCTACATTGGGTAGGCCGCCTCCTAGCTCTTGGCATAATATTTCACCAGCCCAAAGATGGTTGTGGGTGGAGGAATCTTGTTCCACAACTCCGCATCCTCCCACATGAACATGATCCACAACATCCTCTTCACACAATGGTGATCATCATGGGGAATCCCAAGTAGACCTGCGGGGCCATCCACTACTTACACCAAAACTGTCTCACAAAACGATGTGGGGTGTATGCACGCAGAGAGACTCACGGTCAACCCGTGCCACTAGGACTCCACCCCAAAATTCCATGAGGTAGGATCAATGAACTTCTATTCCCTAGTCATCATCAGTGAACACACCTATTGAAAATAGAAATGGCTGGAATTTGAACTCATCCGCCTTCCAGACACGATTAATCACCAACCATGAGGTTATCATGGTCGGAAAGCTCCCAACAACATTAATAGTTGTCAAGTGGAAATTCAATCATGGAGGGGAAATGGGGTTTGGATATTCATAGAAACCATAACATGCGCCATTATCCACCCATAAAGAAGGTGAAATTACCTGCATATCCTTTGAGGCTTATTCCCCCCACTGATATGCCACAACAAATTATACAACTTGGTGAGAATCAGGATCCCATGTTTGATCAGTCACCCTATCGCCAACATAGAAGTCATAATGAACGTTATCGGTCACACACCCATGTTCGTGTCCCTCACATTAAGGATCCAATGATAGATAAGCGTAGCGATGAATGCAGCTAACCTAAACACCAATTGATGCTCGTTACTAATAATGGATCCCTAGGTTTTTCATTTTCTATACTTCAAGAGTAACCAGTATGAGTGCTCCTTGCCCCGTTTATCACCTTTAGGAAAGTCTGAGTCCTCATAGGTAACATCCCATCCATTGGGAAATTTAGAAACAACTTTTAAAACTGTCTAAAATTGATGTCCCTAACCCACTATTTGTCCTCCCCCAAAACCAGATCCATCAATTACATTTACAATATGGGTATTTTCTCTCGTTCCTCCTAGGAATTTACAACGGGGAGGAACTCATCATACATTTACCCAAGTATTGGGACCCCTAAGATCTAGTGCAGGTCACGTAGACTGATGTCGACCTCTCTATGCTGCAATTGGAAAGTGTTGGTCCTCGAAGACTATGTTCTCTACAAATCTGGCATCAACTGTATCGATGGGTAGATATGGTATTAAGAGGCCCATGCTGCCTCGTGTAGACCCAATCTCCTCACATATTCCCCAAACTCTTCTCATGAGGCACATATCCAGTAGGCCTAGACCCAATCATTCTTGAAATTTTCTCTCTGGCACAGATGCCACACGTGGGTCCACCCCTTATTTGGGATCCTTGGTAAAACCTTCAGGATGGTGTGCTACAGTGGGGGAGATATTTCAGGCTATAGCTCCTTCCTGTCAATTTCATTCTCATGGTTTTATAGGAATCAACATTAACGAGTGTGAAGTCCCCCCAAGTATGGTTGTCAGCCACCCAGAACCATGGGCACTGGCATGACGTGCTCCAAAACTAGTAATTCATCTTGTCCCCACTCACTTCGTGAATGAATACGTCATCCCGCAGACCAAATCTGTAAAAAGGAAATCTTTTGTTGAGTGGGTAGTTCTTATGTCTCTCTGACAGCGGCTCTACCAATGAATTCTAATATGAATGGATTTGAGTGAAACCCCTAATACACAAGAAATTCGATATCTCTTCCCTCTAGAAAGCATATGCATGGACCCCCTGGTAGTATCTGGGTGAGCCATGATGATTTTATAATTTGGACCCATTTATTGTTCTGGTCCGTGAACCTCGTTCGTAGAGCTCATTCGCAGAGCACATTCGCAGAGATCATTCACGAAGCTCATTTTTTGTGCTCAGTCCCAACCAGAAATCAAGGAGCCCTTCCCCTGACCTAGAAGACACAAGCTGCAGAGTGCACCCTCACAAAGTCAAAGGACTCACTGTGCACCATGAAGCAGAAATCCGAATTCGCATAGATCAATCGCAGAGTGCACAAAGATATAAAAATTGAGATCACCATCACCAAATTGTGGATATGATAATGTATAAAATAGTGTTCAACCTCCCCTATTTATTTGCAATGACCCCTTGTGCTTCGCGGTGTGTCTAGACGTGGTGAGATACACGGTTCTCTTAACTCACGCATCACCTCTCTATCGTGCGACCATCCTTTTCAATACTTCTTTTTGATTGACCAAAAGGTTATGGCGATTGACCCTCAATCATAAACTCTCGTTTTTTCCATGGCTCGAAGTATGAGGTTGGAATTTGTTTGTGCAACAATATGTGGAGAGGGAGATAAAATTCAAATAGGGAAGCCCCTCCATTGAGGTTTCATCATGATTCCTATTTGTGGAGCCCCACTACACTGCATCCAGCGTGAAACCGCCTCCATCATGGGTGCCACAAAGTAATGAGGCGGGAGAGTCTGAGATCCAAATGACATTTACAAAGCCACTATAAAGTAAATAGGCTGGAGACACAATGATCCGAAAGACGTTTGCGAAGCCTCTACAAATCAAAGAGGACTGAGGCTCCTTGATTTGAAAGACATTTGCAAAGCCGCTGCGAAGCAATGACGTGTGAGGCTCCATGATCCGAAATACGTTGGAAAAGCCACTGTGAAGAAAAGAGGAGGGAGGCTACATGGTTATGAAAAAGGACCACATGGATTCACATCATGCACTCCATGCTTCGTGATGCCACTTTCCTATAAATATTGTGCATCACCTAAGCATGAAGGATGGATTCTCTGACCATTCTCCTCTCTACACTCATGTTGCGAATCCCTTTCTACTCTATGAATAATTAGCACTTCAAGGTACTTTAGCATCGTGAAGTTTCTTTCCTTTGGCATAATCTCAACCCCTCTTCTAGTAGGGATTCCCTTCATGAAGTCCACAAGACATCGCAAAGGAAGTAGAGCCATAAGAGGAATCGGTTATTCACAAATAACTCATGATTTGTGAACTACCTTATATGCACTTTTGAACCACTTTCTATGGAAGGGTCACTATGCTTCGTGAGGAATACTTCTTCACAGTGTTTTCCTTTGCAAGGCATCGTTGCCTCGCGACGCCCTACTCCATGAGATACTTTCTAATTCTTGAAGCACCCTCCATGTGCACCTATGCCCTATTCCTAGGATAAGCTACCCCACATCATGAAGCATACCCCTTCAAGAAGCCCCACCACTACTTGGAGCACTTAGAGATTCATGAGACCTCTTCCTATGACCCCCTTTCCTCCATAAAACCTTTTCCCGCATGACCCTATGGGTTCTTAAGAAAACATTTTATGGTCCCTTGGGCAATGATTTATGTTTCATTTCTTATCCTTATGCTTCTTCACATATACATGCTAATGGATATTTCTTTTCGCATAGCCATGCTAACATGGACTACATAGTGGATCACTCCACGACACCCCCTCACCATGGAATTGTTGATTCCTTCCCTTCCCCATGGGTGGGTGGGTATCATTTATGTAATTCATAAGGGGTTAGAGTGAACTCGCCTCATCGGAGCATCAGGATGTTAAACTACCTAACACTATCATCCTCATCACATGACAATATACTATGGCCTCAACATATTCCTTCTACGCGGGGTGCCTCACATCAGACATTTTCCACGCCATGTCATCTCCACAATAGTGAGATCTTATAACATGGAATGAGATCCTTTTTTTGGAGAAGTGTATATCTATGAGGATGGAAACCATATCAGTGTAAGTCCCTAGAATTTCTTGCAGGATGCATCATCTCTGCTCCTCCATTATTTTTCGGTGCCAAAGACTAAGAGGTGAGAGGGGAACAAGGATCCTCAATACCCCATCCCTCTCTCTATGGTATTTGTCTCCACCGGGTCTCCACCCTATAATATATCCAAATATCCATCTTCCTAGTCTTCTAACCATGTACAATCCTCACTCCACTTCCCACAGACACACCTTTCATGACATGATCATCAAGTCTTTTCTACATATTTTTCTCACAATGAGCATGAATCAAGTGGGTTTAGAGTAACCACCAACAATTACATCCTCTCTGGGCTTCCATAGAGTGTATATCCCTAAACCACTTCCTAACTACAAGAACGTTGATCCTTTCCAAGCCAAGGTATGTAGGAAGCCTCCTTAAGGATCAAGTCCAACAACTACTGGTCCCAACCCCCTTCATATCAGTTCACCAAACACTTCTGAACTATGTGTACATTGATCCTTGCCAAGGAAATGTATGTAGGAAGCCTACATGAGGTTCATGCCCAACCCCTACTAGTCCCGACCCCCTTCATGTCAGTTCACAAAAATATCCCGACCACTTCACATCTGTTTACCCTCGTTCTGCACGTTGTTAAACTGTATTCCCCTTTTTGTCCAGCATGAAGCTAAACTATACCAATTCTAACTATGTGGGATCTGATCTCTATATCTTATATAGGGTATGTAAGAAGACTTCCTGAGGTTCAACCCCTTCTAGTGGTAAGCCATTGTGACCCCATCTAGCCGTAAGCCTTTGGGATCCCATCCTGCGGTAAGCCTTTGTACCCCGACCAGCGGTAAGCCGTTGTGATTCCTAATCGATGGTAAGCCAATGTTTTCCCTAATTAATGGTAATATTTTGTATTCACCAATTGACAGTTTGTTTTTGTGTTACCTAATATACTACAAGTCATTGTTTTTACCGAGCCCGTGGTAAGTCATTGTAGTTCACATTCTATAGTAACTCATCATAGTCCCCTTTATTGAGACCTGCATCTCCGGTCCACCCACATGGCATCAGACCAATTCAGACTACTAAATATGCATAATACCTAGTATACCGTCAGGTTGTTGTCCTATGTGCACACTCTAATTTTATTCCCCCATCTATAAATACGTAAAAATTGATTCCCTACATCAGGGATACATAGGAAGCCTCCCAGAGCTTCAATACCATCACCTATGTCTCATCCTAGTCTTTTCCTCAAGAATATCAGTTCTAAGATGGTCATGCTTCTTCCAAAATATTGAAATTCCTCTTGGTACCATTCATACGGGTCGCCTCTTTAGGTGTCCCTTCATCTCACTGATATACGTGGAATTTGATTCCCCACCAAGATGATACATAGGATGTCTCTTTGAGACTCAAGCCGAACATCATCATTTCTCTTATGACAGGTCCATATCATTATTCATCCACACTCAACTATCCATACCCATCCCGATTCTTACCCAAGCTGTCACATCCAAGTGAGATCATGTCACCCACTTTCCCATTGCACCTAGTAGCAATCGTGCTTCTAACCACATGTTATATCCAACATCAGTGATCTCCCTAGAGGGTTTCACCCATTTTATCTACTACTGTTAGTGTTCTGATCATTCTAATCCACCTCTACTAGACGTTAAACCCACAACATGCCCTATATTAAGCATAATAAGATGAGGAAAACATCAATGACATGCCTATGGCATATAATTCCCCACATTTGACATGGGATTCCCTGGGCTTCCGCACCCTATAGAAGCCATATCAATAGAGGAAAAAGACCCATATGAACCAGTGTTTCATCATCCAGACATGTCAGCGATATCCAACAATACTACTCCCCCAACCGACATTTTCTGCCCTGACCGTAACCCTTAGAATATCCTAAAAGATGTAGTGTAATTATTTGGAATCCATGAAGACATGGCACTGGGAAGTGTTTCACGAACAAAATTTTAAGTCTTTAAGAGAGAATTGAACTAGGTAACTACTTCCGATGAGGAATCCATGTAAGGAGGAAAAGACATCCAATAATCCCATTTCGATCTAGGATAAGACATCCATGAACAAGAAACAGATGCCACCCACCTATAGAAAATAGGAATTTGGTGAAATAATCAGCACGTCCTTTGTAGATGGATGCGCACCCTATAGAAAGAATCATAAACTATTGTAAAATTAAAAGGTGAATTTATTTCAAATACCTATATGGGAAGAATTTCTTAATTTTTTTTGATAGAAACCAAAAGGTTTTATAATGTTGAAAAGGAATGTTTTTTAATTAAAGACCTATCATGGTTTTCGAATAGACAATTTCCATATTTGAAATAGTGAATGGGATTTATTTTAAGAAGTATTAAAATAAATTGACCATCTTTTTTTACTAGAGAACATGCAAGATTAAGGTAGTTATAGAGTTTTTTTTAAACAATATATTATTCTACAAGATTCTAAAACATTATATCATCACATCACATCCCTTAGTAGACTGTAAGGAGTCATATTGGCCTTGTATCAAGGGATGAACATACATTACATTTATTTTCATAACATTGGAAACCTATAACATGAAAATAGCATACCTATTTTTCATTTTACCATGTTTACCTCTTATGTTTTGTTTTAGATGTATATATTATATAATTTTATATAGTTTTACATGACTTCAGGATTTATATAAACTATTTATTATAAAATCATTTTTTATTCCACTTTCTAAAAGTACCAACATTTTATAAATGTTCCCAAAATAGTATTATGAAGGTTTTGGATAAATGTGTTTCTCTATCTTTTGAAATGTAGTGAATGTTTCTTGAAATATACATTTAAAATAAAAACCCCGCATGTTTTAAAATTGAAATCATTTAATTGGTTAATTTGATATTCCCATGTTCTTATGGATTCTCTGGGTTAAATCATACAAGTCATTGGATCAAAACCAACATTTACTTCCGTGTGTTTGTAGATTATTTCCTTCCAGTCTCAGGAGGGGGAATGAATCTGTTAGAGGTGGTTCAAAATATTTACCTGGGAACTTGGGAAGTGATATAATTTGGGACATATGTAGTTATATTTTATTTTATATGGCTTTATGGTGATTGGATTGAGTAGTTTGGAATTGATTTCTTTTTTTTAAATTCTCTACATTACTCTAAGTGAAGTTTCTTTATTATGAATTACTGAATTTTCACTTTTAATTTCACACTATTAGTGGAAAAATCATTTCCAAATTCATTTTATATGATTTCAGGTCTTAGTCTCTAACATGTTGGCATTAGGAAAAACGATCAGGATATGTTAGGACCAGCTTAGTTATCTAGTTAATAGGTCATTTAGGAAGGTCATGAAATGGTTTTATCAAATCCAGGTTGAGCTTTTGTATTGAAGTTAGTATGCTTTAAGGAAATATTTTCTGGATATAAGAGGTAGTTGGGATTATGTAGATGGATATATCTTTCTTTAATGAACCTTCGGTGACTATGGATGGTTTTAGAAATACGTATTGTGGATTAGTTCCAGTATTTTTTCTTATATAGATATGGATAGAGAGAAATAAACATCTTGTTTTTATATATATTGGGATTAATTCTACATGTTTCTCTATTAGTGAGTTAATATGATGTATTATTTGATGTATGATGATGTTGTATATAATCTGACCTCCATGAACACATGTAAATCATATCTAGAAGGATAATTATGCTAATCCTTGTCAAGAAAAACCTATAGTGCACCCAAATCGGATAGAGGTGATTGTGCACACTTCCCATGGTCTGGGATATGAACCACCACCAGTTCACGTTCAGGCTCAAGCTGTGGAACCTTAGTGGGATGTTCCCAAATTTAGTACTCAAGGGTTCCTTTTCTATAATCTCCCATCACTGAGAGGCTCAAATAATCCTCAAGATATTGAGGAGTGGTTGAGTAGGATGGAGTGTTTGATTGGGTTCTTGGGCACACCCAATAAAATCAATGTGATGTGGGACACCATTGTGATGTAAGGACATATTAGGAGATGTTAAGACACAATGGTGATAGTGAATAAGCATATGATATTATATTGGAAGGAATTAATAATTATTTTCACTAACAAGTTTTATCTAGAATTGATGTTGTTAGCCAAATCTATTTTGTTTTTTTGGATTAAAAAGGCTTAATGGACAGTGACGGGGTATGGAATCCATGTTTATGAGCTCATGAATATGAATATGATATTACATAAAATGAGAATATAAAAACTAATATATTTTATTGGGGGACTCATCATGATATTTGTTCTCAGGTTTTCTTACTCAAAATTTTTTCTTAGCTGGTGTTACAGAGAGGGTATTAATAGTCGAAATGGATCTTGTTTGTATGTTAGGGTTATCAAAAGATTCATTCTATTCTAGATGCATCATGAGTTCCTTCAAAGGAAAACGTAATTATGATGGTCTTAACTGATGTTATGGACTACATGATCATTCTAGACCTCCTGTAGTGTTGATCAGAGGTCCTTCGGTTTGATACTAGTGTGATGAGCTAGGATACTAAATGTGGATTTATGTTGAGGAACCCTTCAACTGTGGCTCTGACAGATACTCAGGGAATATAAAGAGATTCTATCATGTCTATTATACCATGAGTGGTAGAATGAGATCATCTTTTCCACATAAATTTGACGGGAAATAAAATTATTCTTCTGAAATAGGGTTCCAGCCACATGCATCTAGAATGAGGCCTCTTCATATAGTGGAGGAGTCTCTAGAAGAAGTGAATATGGTTCTATTAACCTTTTGAGGTACGAATAAAATATATTCATCATTAGTGACTCCCCTATTTGATATTGGTGCATATCATTCATTTATCTCAACCTGTGTTCTTACTCTTCTTACTCTTACTATGGAGATTTTGTCTTGTCTACTAGATATTACTACACTCTTTGGTACAAAGAGAGAACGTGGTCACAATAATATAGATTTTTTATTCTCTGTATCAGATGTTGTGATTTCATGGAATGTTTGGTTCTTAAGGTGAAATCAATTGAATTAATTTTTAGGATGGATTAACATATTGAAAATAAACAATGGATTTATTGTTATCTTTGATGGGACTCCTTCACTATACCTCGAGGTGTGTGATGTGTCTTCTATGGAGGATGAGACCCAAGGCTAGTGAGAGTTGTACCTTTAATCCGATGTTGGGGAAAGTGATATATATATATTATTTACATTTATTTGGAGTTAATAAATCTATGTTGTTATATTCCACCAGTTTTTATCGAGTTTACTGATGTGTTTCCTTCTCACTTCTCTAGTCTTCCACTAATTAGGGAGGTTTACTATTCCAAGTACCTAGTGACTGATACATGACCAGTTTATGTTATATATTTCTGAAATTCACTAGTAGGGATTAATGAGTTTAATTCCTCGTTGTATGATCTTCTTGAGTATGGTTTTATTCTCCGGAATGTGTCCTCGTGGATGGTGTTGGTTCTCTTTGGTAAGAGAGATTTTTGTTCACTTAAA
Organism: Viscum album; assembly: GCA_963277665.1. NCBI lineage: Eukaryota > Viridiplantae > Streptophyta > Magnoliopsida > Santalales > Viscaceae > Viscum > Viscum album. The sequence goes on from OY728164.1 coordinate 1,171,189,830, forward strand.
TTATGAGTTGAATTTAGAAATCTCAATCGAGTTATGATGAAAAAAAACTTTTTCCATGGATTGATGATCTCTTTGATCAGTTGAATGGGGAAATGTGGTTATAAAATATAAAACTTCGATCTGGTTACCATTACTTGAGGGTAAAAGAATTAGACATTCAAAAAACCCACATTTTAGATAATTAATTACCACTATGTGTACATTGTCATACCATTTGGCCTAAAAATCTACCCATTAGTTTTTTTACATTAATTAAATGTACTTTCCATTAATATCTTGATACCGTTGTGGTAGATATTATATATTAAATCCTTGTTTAATCCAAGCCTTAGGAGGATCATGTGCATCATTTTAGAACAATTTTATGATTACTGATAAATTACTGACTTTATGCCAGGATTTTAAAATGTGATTTCTAGATTTAGGAGGCGAATTTCATGGGACACGTGGATTTAGATCATGGAATATCAATTAATTCGGAGAAGTTAAAGGATTTCATGAACAAGGGAAAACCAATTTTTTTATCAAGAGTTAATGATTCTTGGTTCTAGTGGAATATTATCATTCGTTCATTAATGAATTATCAATTTTGGATTTTATGATGAATAATCGATCTCGGAAGGGATTAATATTATTTGGATGAGAATTGACAAAATTATTTCATTGATATAATGAAAATTCGGACTTTTTCACCAGTGTTGAATCTTCATTGGACCAGACAAGGCTATGTGGTCATCTATGATGCATTAGGTTCAAGTTTGGTTCGTAATCTTATATAGGTTAATAATGTCATTTAATATGTATTTCATCAGCATAGGACACACAGTAATAATTACACAACCCACAACCGTGAACACTCAGCTATGATAAATACACATAAGATTTGGTGACATTGCCTTTATTAAGAAATGATTAACATTTTTTCTGAACAAAATAGTTAGTGTTATATATTATCTAAATTATTTTAATGTCTTCCAGAGGCATTCGGTGGAATAACTGAAGTATTTTTTAAAGATACTATATCATAAAGAGAGGTAATTTCATTATAGATTATTTGTGAAGGAAACTTTCTACCATAGTAGTGAATAAATTAGCAGAAGTTTCGAACATGATTGTATTATTTTCACAATTTCATATTAGAGTTTAGGAATTAGGTTCTCAGGAATACTTGGATGATTTTATGGTATGTTTCCATATTTCATAGTGGGAAGTTCCCCGAGTGGAGAAAAACATATTATATGAAATGAAACATCAATTCTGTTGGTCAGTTATGAGACAAGGCATTGTTGAGTTGGTTTTTTGTTGTTATACATGCGAACAGGTTAAGGTTGATCACCATAAACCTTTGAGTTTCGTACAACTAGTTTGAGACCCTACCAGGAAGTGGGATGAGATCTCTATGGATTTTTTGTTTTATTTCTACATAACATTGATAAAGAATAATGTGATATGGGTTGTGATCAATCGTCTCACTAAATTTTCTCATTTTATATCCATTTGTGATATAAAAAAAGTTGAGGAGTTGGGAAATCACTATATGAAAGATATTATTCATATTCATGGAGTTCCTAATGATATTTCCTCTTCTATAACTCCTCAATATAATTCCTTTTTTTAGAGGGTTTCAAGATTCAATGAGATCTCAATTAATTTTGAGTATGACCTTCCATCTGTGGTCAGATCTCCAGAAAAAATGATCTATACAGATTCTTGAGGATATTCTTGATGCCTATGTTTTCAAATTTGGTTGGGGGATTTGGATGATCACATGGGGCTGGAAGAGTTTCTTATAACATTAGTAACCATTCTAGAATTATAATAATTAATTTTTCCTTGTATGGATGGCCTTTAAAATCTACGTTGTGTTGGTGGGATATTGGTGAAAGTTTCCTGGTTGGACTGAAATTGGTCTAAGATATGAAAAAGAGATATAGTTGATTATTTTGATAATGTTAACGATACATAGAATTTATAATTCTTATACAAAACATCACCATAAATCATTGTAATTCTCAGTAAGTGAATAGGTGTTCTTGATGGCTTCACCCCAGTTGGGCCCCCGACGACATGGGAAGCAAGAAATGCTTTCTCCTCATGTTGTGGGATCTTTTTAGGTGATTGAGATGGTTGGGGAATGATTTTTAATTTTTTTTAAACCAAAGAAGAGAAAACTGCTATATAATGTGTCTTATGTGTCTCAACTCATTAAGTCTCAATATGATCCATTTGATGTTCTAATTTGGAGTTATCTTGATAGGGAACATGATTTATTTATTGATCGAATGAAAAGTAAAGATAGTTGGTTGTAAGACCATGGTACTTTGTGGGAGGATACTACCTTTTGTCCATGTTCTACAGAATCACAGTTCGGATACACATGAGATGTGGGAGACGGGTGCCCTGATGAGAGAGTAGTGGCCCCATCTTTTTGTAATGGAATCTTCTTAGTAGACTTTTTGGGGGTATAATGTTTTTATAGTAAAGAGGTCATATCATCCTTTCTCTATTTTAATTTTTTCCAAAAAACCTCATTTTGAAAATTCTAGTTTGGGTTTAATTTAAGGTTGTTTCAGGTTAAATTTTAACATTTTTTTGGAAACTATCGGTAGAGTTCGTGATTGGAAATTGGTATTCTAAAATATGCACCTTCCAATGACAAATGTGGAAATTTGGATAGTGGGATTAGAACATCTTGCATACATATGGGAAATATATGCACCATCTCAAGGATAACCATGCAACCCATTTATCAAGGTTTCATGACCAGCGTGCAGTATGTCTAAACCGTACATCTCTACCTATGAAACTGTGGAGATTGTGTTTTCATTAATCCATATTTCGATTAAAAAATTTAAATCCCACAATTTAGGTCCATGAGTGACCTCCTTAGACCCAAATAATTTTCTCCCATTCTTGTATCTCACAAGAAAATATTTTTTCTTCTCTAATATCTCCCATAATTGATTTGTAGCCTAAGGAATGAGCTTCAATCTTCTCATGGTTAGTTTCCTAATCCTGATATCACACTCCCTTGGTATCTATTATTCTATAAAGGGTTACAAAGATCCCCATATTGATTTATGGATCTAATACCCTATCTATTTGAGTCTTGATCCTTGTTTTGATTTTCATTTTCATGATCCTCATTATTCATGAATAAATCTTGATTTAGAGTTGGCGATACAGGATCAATTGATTTCATTAGGTGGTTCGGTTAAGATTCCCTATTTAGAAGAACACAATTTTTTTCAAAATTAATTTGATGATTTAAATGAAATTATATGATTAGTATTAAATATATTTCAAATTTCGGATGAAAAAACCAATTTATTAGAATTGGATTTTTGAAACAAAATTTGGATGAAATTGGAAATCCCCCAATTCCATTGAATTGGGGTGTGGTTGTGCGAATTATGGACATTTGAATTGTTTAATATGATATATTTATTTGATGGAAAATGGTTCAATTAAATTGAGAATTAAATTATGGAATGGTTTTGATAGAAATTTGTGAAAAGCCCAAATTGTAGTGAATTGGGGGGTTTTGATGAAATTTATGTAATTGTTTGAAAATTTAATTGTTAAATTTAATTATAATACTAGATTTGGAAATTAAATTGATAATTCATTTCAAATCCATTTTTTGAAATGTGGTTTAAAATGGTATTCATAGAAACCTTATGGTTTAATATTGGTGTAAATAAATGTATTTGATTAAAAATTTATCACCCATTTTAAAGTGAAAATTGCGATATTTGAAATGGAGAATAAGATTTAATTGTATTCTATGCAACCTTAAAATAAATTACCCCTCATTTTTTGTTCAAGATAATATGAAATCTATAGGAAGTTAATGAGTTGTTTTGGAACACACTCCATGATTGTAAAATGTTCTAAAACATAATATCATCACATCATATCACTTAAGTGACGATGATGAGTCCTCTTCACCTTGGTTCAAGGGACGTATGTACATACATTTTCTTCTAATAGAGTTGGGTCCCTATAACCTATAACTATAATACCAATTTTTTCATATAACCATGTTTCTCACTTTTCGGTAGTTTTAAATTTATATATTCTATTTTTGTAAACTATTTTACTTGAATTGAGAATTTATAAATATAAAATTGTTTTTTAATCCATTTTTTAAAAGTTCCAATGTTTAGAAATATTACGTGAATAGTATTGTGAATATTTTGGTTAAAAGTGTGTTTCAATCTTTTGAAATGTAAATCATGATATATTTAAATATTATTTTCAAATGAAAAACAAATTTTTTAGAACTGAATGAATTTATTTTGTTAATATGATATTGGCATAATTTTATGGAATATTTGGTTTAAATAATATTTTTCATTGGTTCACAACCTACTTGTGCCTTCGGGTTTCTGTAGATTATCCCATTCCATGATCGAGTAGGGGCAAGGAATCTCTTAGAGGTGGCTCTAGCTACAGACCCTGGGAATTATTGAGTGGTGTACTCTGGTAATTGGGTAGTTGCATTCTAGTTTCTATTGTTTTCTAGGATATGGTTTTAATACTTTGTCTTTTACTATCTATTTGAAATCTAGTACAATACTAACAATAGAGTTTCTTTTTTATTCATTACTGACTTGTCTTTTTTTTACATCCACATTTTTAGTGAAAAAATAATTTTCACATTAATTTTTTATTATGAAAGTTTCTTTTCACCATCCTATGGGGATTGGGAACACCCTTCAGGCTAGGTCTGGGTAGGCTTGGTTATCAGGTTACTAGGGTACCCAGGTTATTCTATGGTATTATAGGTTTAGTGTCTTTAGAATCATGGATATATAATCAAATTTATCATAAGTGATATATATAGTTTCCCACTTAGTTCATCACCACTGTCATCCTTATTAGACACATCATACATAAAACATTTCATCAGGCCATGGGGAAAGGGAAAAAAGAATGGTTAAGAAATGGTGCTCAACAAGGTTAATATAGGGATATATTAATGATCCATTACATATAACATATGCACAAGTGTATGAAAATATGACATTAACATTTGAAAACCATAACCTACATATCATTGATCATATTCTTAAGTCAATGATTAAATAATGTGAGTTCATAAGATATGTATCATAATGGAATTAATTAAACAGAGCCATTAGATAATAACAATGTCTTGATACATAATCTTATGGAATTAAAACAATAATGTTAAATAATTTCCATATTAAATACTCACATAAAAAAATATCATAGTGGATTTGGTTCACTCCCCGTTATAGTCATTATTATATCAGGAGATACCCATATTTAATTGATGAATTGATGTTATATACAATTTTAGTTTCACCCATCACATAATGAATATAAAACATATTCACACAATGAGATAATAAAATATTCATCATATCATAAATTTTGGAAAAAATAGGATTCATAACCATTTCAACATCCCATCGTAGAATAAATTGGGGAAAATAAACAGTGTTAACCTAAATTAGTTCATAAAATTCACAAACCAAATCGAGGAAGAATATGGTTTGGGTAATATCCCACCCTCAACCATTGTCCTCGGAAGGGGAGGGTTTGGTACTAGCCTAACGTGGAATACCCTAGACAACATAGGCTAGAAATAAATTCCAACGGTTTCAAAATATTTGGGGGAAAACATTAACATTGAAAATAAAATAACCAAACCAAAAAAATATCCAACAAACCTCTCTGTAATGAATGTGTACAAAGAGAATACTGAAACAAAAACCAACCATTATACCATTATACAAGTGAAAAATAATACAAAAAAATTCAAAGTTACCCAAGGCCAAAAAATCCAATGGAAACAATGACATCAAAAAAACTTCTCCCAACATTCTCTAAGATAAAAATCATAAAACCATGTATAAAGTATGTTGATGAATCACTAATAAACCAGGAAAATTTTTATTTACATGTGTATTGATATATAACATTTAATAATTCACTAATGTCTCCAAAAGAAAGAGAGCATAAAATTTACTATGATTTCCCCAATGACTTCTCAACTCATGGAACTAGAATAGAACATGTTATAAAAATTATATAAATAGTTTATTATATTTTAAAGATGTTTATATAAAATCCAAAACCATTTTACAAACTATAATATTTACCCATGGAAGGAAAATAAATATGTTTTTAATCCATTACACTTGTTCATTTGGAAGACCCAATATATGGTTTAGAAAATCCTCACTCAAATACAAACATACCCTGTTGATAGTTGTATAATCCCGAGTGGTCTCTCTTATTTATGTAATGCCTTTACAATTTTACCATTATAAATTTCTCCAATAGAACATAAACCTTACATAGGTTAAAATTAGTGAAAAGAAACGCACAAAACCATGTTTTCCAAATTAAATTCGAAAACAACCTTGCAAGCCCATTTCAATAAAATTTTTAATTTATAAAATAATTACTAAAACATCTTTTCAATGCCTAAAAAATACAATATATAATTTTAAAATCATCATTTTAAATTTATGATTCAAAATCATAGTCCACCAAACTAGCCTATTTCTATAATTCCAAAAAACCATAACTGAAGAAGTTTTCAATAAAAATCACACATCAATTTCATAATTCAATTCAGAGGGTAAATAAATAGAAAATCAGTCCTTAATGTCATAATAAGTTGAGTTAATAGAGAATCCACTTAGCCCATAAACATTGGAGAAACCAATGAATGAAAAAAACATCAAAACCCAGCTTCAAACTCTATATTGACTTTAGATCTTGATCCCATATATCAAAACAATAAAATATCATCATTATTGGCATAAGAAAACATGTTTTTATTCATAATTGATTATATACATTATTTCGAGAGAGGTAATATGAAGTAAAATAAAGAAAATGGGAATAATTATCACTTAACAAAAAATCCGTCCTCAAACATAATTATATTTTCCTAGTAATCACTCCTCGATAGAAAGTAATTTTCTTCAAAACATTAATAGTGTGATGAATTTTAAATATGACATGTTTAGAGGAATAAATTTTCTTATTGCTTAAATTAGACAAGTTCAATGGTTTTATAAACTAAATTTTATTGTTAAACCGTTAGAAAATCTATTTGCTCACCATGCATGACCCACTACCTCAAAACACACCTTACATGGTTGGTCCGCATAGTTATAGAATTGTTCCACCTACCATGATATTCACCATCGTCAATCCTTGCACAATTTCTATTTAGTAGAATATTGGTTTAGTAATATTCGGAACCTATGAACTTCCCACGATTTCACTTTAATAGTCTCCTAGAGGTGTTTCTGGGTTTCTACTTATTGTATAAAAAATATCCACCTCTATAAAAGCAAAAATAACTTGTCAAAACTCTTCCAATACTCTAGAAACAAACCCCAAAATTATATATTAACAAATTATATAATTAAATATTATGTTAACTAAAATTTGGGGAGCTACATTATCCACACCATTAGGATTTTCGTCCTTAAAAACAGAAAATCCACAATTCTCCTGGTAGAGTTTTGGCTAGTACTCCACCAGCTCATTCTTACACTCCCACATTTCTCCCTGAATATGACCTTGTTTCCAAAAAACCCAAAATATAATAATGTTTTTCTACCGAATAATTTGTATTACATATCCAAAATCTATACTGGAACATGAACTGACATAGGATCTGGCGATAGTTTACTTTAATCCCACAAAATAAATTGTTCCTAATTTTGTGGATACCTTATCATTTAAGATACATGGTATACATTTTTTTAATGAACTGAACTTTTGTGGGAAATTCATCCAATTTCTCCACACTAACCCATTAATGTATGTAAAATGGACCTATGTATCGAGAAGATAACTTTCCCTTCATCAAAAACAACAAATCCCATCCCTTATAGAGATTCATAATAACAAATGATCACTGAAATATAATTAAAATGACTATTTACGATGATCCTCATATGATTTTTGATTACACGGAGCCCTCTTTATTCTATTCATGACCTACTGAATTTTCTATATTTTCTAATTTCAATGGGTTGGTATAACAAGTGATGTCTCACCATTTTCCAAAAATTAGTGTATAGTGAAATGGACACCCATACAATGCTTCAAAATGAGACGTATCTATTGAGGTCTGATAACTATTGTTATATTGTAACCCCACTAATGCTATGTGATCCTCCCATGAGATATGAAAATATATTACTCAAGACATAATAATTTCCTATAACATTTATATCATCCTTTATATTTTCCCATATATTTGTGGAAGATAACCATTCTTATAGTCAACTGGGTCACAAGTAATTGTTGTAAGGATATCTAGAAATGAGACAAAAACATCATATCTCAAAATAGTACAATCGAGAATGGAACACCCTATCTCTTTAAAACTTCTTAGATATAGATTTTCGATAATCCCACCCCCATATTAGATACACAAATAGAGATAAAATGAGAATAATTTGGTAACTGATCCACCATCACCCATATGGAATCATATTTTCAAACCTTCCTTTGGAGACAATTCAAGAATTCCAGTTCTATCTACACCAATTTCCTAATATGAATATGCAAAGACTACAACAATACCATTGGTTTTTTTCTCATTATTTCAATGTTTACATATAAGGCATCTTGAAAAAACTTTACCACATCCCTTTTCATGAAAACCCACAGAAGCCAAGATTTCATTTTTTATAGAACTTTCTTTCCAAAATTAACAACCCATATCAAATAGTGGTAATCAAAAAGGTGTTTTTCCTCATAAGAAAACGTTAGGACCAACCAATAAAATAAATTCAACACAAATTCTCATTCTAGAATCCATCCCTCAATGGCCTAGACAACATTGAGTTTTAAACTCATAGAAAGTCATTCATTATTGGATATCTATGCCAATTTAATATTTTCCATACAATTGGGAGAAATATAATCTAGAAAGAAACTACCATCACTATAACTTTCTTCGCAATTCACGTTCATGTCTCTAATAAAAAAACATCATCTACCTCTAACATGAATCTTAATTAGTGAATAATTTTATGCCTTCATAGTCAATTCATCTACCACATAATTTTCCTTACTTGGTGTATACATTATGTCTAACTCAATCATTCTAAGGTTCTTCATCCGTTTTATTTTTCTAAGATTGAAATATCATTTTCAAAAAATGTGTTTGAAGATTATATTATATGTAACACTAAAAATTTATCACCAAAATATAATTGAAACATTTTCTCAATGTATCGACCATTGAAGGTAATTATAAATTGTGTGTTGCACAGTTCTTCTCATGTAATCATAATTGACATGTTCCATAAGTAACAACATGATCTCTTTGCCTAAGACACCCCCAATTAAGATTACTATGTATAATAATACACCAAATAACATTATAATGATTATGAAAATATCAGGATCAATGATGATCTGTGGTGTTATTTAATCTCTTGAAAAAAATACATTCACTAATCATTCCATTATAATGAAAATTTATTCAATATCAATTATTTATTTGGTTAATATTATCATGAAAAGTCATGAAACTAGTGTTATTAACAAGTAACTAGGCTAATGAAACCATTTATCTTGAAGACAAAGGTTAATGGATGAAAAAATCTCATAGCCTCTATCATTTCTGGATCTACATGAACAAAATTTTCCAAGATAAAATGGCTAATGAATCATACATTTTGTATAAAAAAAATCCCGTTGAAATTTCAGATTCATCAATTCCATAAGGACATTTACTTCATTAATAAGACCAAAAGGTAATACAACACACTTGTAATGGGAATATCTAATAATGAATGTTGTTATTGTAATATCCTCCTTTAAAATCAACAATTTCTGATATCCTGAACACATGACAGTTTTTGAGATCCATTGGGATCTTTTAATTTGATCAAAGTGGTTATAAAATTATGGAATATGACAATGAATATTTATTAAAACATGGTCAAGAATATGATAATACAAAAATATCTCAAGTGTTCCATCTATATTTTTCACAAAAAAATGCTGAATCCCATGATGAAATATTAAGATGAATGAAGTATTTTATTTCAAACTCTTCTAACTAGATATTCAATTACATTAGTTAATTTTGTTCCATACATTAAGACTGAAGTGTTTTAAGGTTAAAACCAAAAAAGTGATCAATCTACTAATAAAATTATCCTATGGGAGGAAACGTTATGAAATTATTTTAATAAATAATATGAAACTGGTCAAACATTTCTGGAAAATAGTTATTTTAAATCTCATCCATTGATTCCAAGGACAAAGTTTATGATTAGTTTGAGATTGTTCTCACTGCACGTGATAAAATACACACTCCACATGAATTCACATTTCTCTCCCCTCTAAAGAGATTCATGATGACATCATTATATGTAACACCAAAAATTTGGATATTAATTCCATTGTGAGCTTCAAACACTTTCCACAAATCCATACCCACGATTATGTCATATACACCAATCACATGAGTAATAAAATAAAAAATAATTTCTACCCCATCAATAGTTATATAAAATGATTTTCACATAAATTATCGACATTCTCAATGGCTAAGAGGAGTATGAAGTTTCAAAAATGAAGGGATCGTATCAACAGGTAAACCCATAAGGACAACAACAACAGAATCAATAAATGAATGTGATTCATATTTATCAAAAAATTCTTTCATATGGTTAGATTTTAAAAGAATTGTATCTATCAAAATTCAAGGTCCAAATTGATCAACCACGATCATTTGGTCATCTCTATAATTTTTTTTACCAAGTACAGATTTCATTGGTTGAGGAATAATGATATTCCAAATATCACAATGTATTACTTAATTATTATGATGATAATTATTATACTGCACTCATCCCATTGAAGAATATGAATCCTGAGAAACATGAGATGTGTCCCTAACACCTAATCTTGGAGAAAAATAAAAATAGTTATAATGATTCTAATGAAACTATGGCATAACATATGTAGTCTCATAAAATGAAGTTTTATATAATCAGATGTACCACAATGAAATCATTGAGTCTTACTCATAAGATTATAAGGATGATTCACTGATCCCAACATATGATTCTGAGTCATACCTACACCTTGGAAATATGTGTCTTTAATCTTCTTATTCCTAACATTAGTGTTTCCATCCACTCCCATAGGATTCATCATGCTTCGTCTACATGAATTACCTAATATGTCTCTTTTTACAACTGTCTCTTTATTTTCCATTTCTATATAATCCAATATAAAAGTATGAAAATCTTTGAGAAATTTTCTTACCTCAATAATGACTCAAAATTGCACTCCTTCAAGGAAAATCTTCCTACAAATTATATTGAAAAGAAAACAATATTCCTAATCTTATCTGCATACATTTCACTTTTAGGTTCAATTTATTAAAATAGATGAAGTATATTATTATAGAAATTATGAACATGTGAGGATAAAATTGTTTTTTGAATAATTTTTAAAATAATCCCTTGAAATTAGTTGTTTTAATTATTCATGAACTGCTAAATGCCACCATAGGAATGATATATACAGAAATATATAAGTTATAAAACTTACTATCATCACATATGGTGTGCCAAGGAAATTTAATATTCAAATTATCCTTTTTAACTACACTTCTTCCTTTTCCCATTCTGAATAACCATAATACATTGTTGGATTCTTCTTCTGGAACCAAAAAGAGTGATCTTCCATTCTTGGTTGAACAATTATTTTACATCTATTAATGACCTGAAAGGTGATGATAACACTCTGAACCAACTGTTGGTTCACCTATGGATCAGATTCAATCACATTCTATGAATCCTATTCTGGTTGGTTTCAATAATACCCACCTGGTTCCATTCACTATATCCAAAATATGTTTCATTTATTATAACTATATAGATAATTAAGTGACAAAAATTTCATATTTATCACATCATACGTATCCCAATAAGGATTTCTAGAATTTAGCAATTCATGTTTTGAAACCATTTTTGAAATCATATCAAATAAAATTCAATGACACCAGAGACCAAAAAACAGAATGGATACAACTACATCAAAACAAAAACATCCAACATGGTCTAAGATCCAACTAACCAAGCCATTCCCAATGAATCATGATTAGTATCTAAAGAATTGGTATACATGAACTTTACCTATTTCTCAATATATAACATTTGTATACACACTTCAGTTCCCATGAAGTCGGTGATTATAAAACATAGTAGGATTTACCCAAAGACATACCAACTCATAACAATATGACATATCATGTTAGCACATTTATATAAAATATTTTGTAGTAGTTTATATCAAATCCAAAACTATTTTCCATACCAAAATAGTATTCAATGAAATTAATATACACAAGTAATTAATCCATTTAACATTTTCAATTAGTATATCAAATACATGGATCTACATATACAAATACCCACACATGCTTTCCTAGGAAACAGTTCCATTATACTGAGTGGTATCTCACTGATCAATCAAGTAATTACTAGTTCAACATTATCATGTGGCCCAATGGAACACACCACTTCCTTATTGGACCATCAATTAAAATGAACCCAGACCAATCATGCATGCCAAATAACACACCAAAAAAACATTCAAATTCATTTCAATAAAACAATTCATTTCCTAAAAACAATACAAAAAATCATACATAAAAAACCCAACTAATAATTGTGAAATCAGCATTTTAATATCATGACCTAAAAACATATTCCAAAAAATTATCCAATTTACATAATTCAACAAAACTATAACTAAGTTGGTTTTCCCTCAAAATCACTCAACAATTTAAATATTAAATTCAAGTAATTCAATCAATTTGAAATAACTTATTTTAGTTTTAATAAGATGATTTGATAGAGATTTCACCAACCTTGTAAACATTCGTGAAACCAAATAACAAAAAAAATTATCCAAAAACCCAGGTTGGAACTCCAAAAACAATCTGTAGATATTTTTACTTAAATTAAAACATTCTTATCCCATTATGATTGAAATCACACAACAAGGATTTATCTCCGTAAAAATAGATATGAGATTACAAGAGATTGATGTAGAAGAAAACAAAGGAAAAAAATTAAGAATGATCACTTACAATCATAATCATCCTCTAGTGCACATAGATATCCTTTTTGTCCCTCCTAGATCAAATGGAATGGTCTTCATAGCCTTAGGAGGGAGTAGAATTCGAGATATGAAATATTTATGGGGAAAAGTGGATTATGTGGTAAAACAGAATAGATCCATGATTTTTAAATCTAAATTTTAATGGTTCACAGTTAGGGCACATGATTAGGAAAATCATACGATTATCATGCACGATCCACTTCTTCTAAATGAATGTCCCATAGTTAGACCAAATAGTTAAACACAGACAATATGACAACCATGTGATTCCCCTCCATCTATCCCTTAATGGTTTCTCATGGGAGACCTCATGGTTTGGGAACATCATGCACCTAATAGTGCACCTACCCAGTTTCCACTGTTCACTTGAACAATTTCCAAGATGTTTTTCATGGTATCTAATAACTTTTCCCATATCATGAACCTCCAAGAAAGCCATAAAAACATGACAATGATCATATAAAATACATGAAACATACCCAAAAAAATTATATATACTAAAAATGCATAAGTAATTGTCCATGTACCTAAAATTGGGGGTTCTATAGATTGTACAATATTTTCAAATTCAAGTAAAACATTTTTTAGTTTATAATATGTCATAAATGTGGAAAATTCCATTAAAAAGTCAATAGAATATTTATTGATGAAAATATTCATTTAATTTCTAGGTAACATATTAAAATATAAAAAATTCCATAATTATAGTAATGCGTTTTTAATGAAATTTTAATCATACAAATAGTGCATTAATGAATGAGAAATCATTATTGATTAAAATGTTGTTCTTACTATGTATATAAATATAACGATTCATTTCTTATTTATTGGTAAGAGTTCAATGATATATCATTTGGAAAAAAAAATTAGATGTCATTGATAAATTATTAATACAAAAATCATGGTTAAATTTTACATTAAAGAGTCATTGGAGTGTAGAAAAATATTTTGGAATTTTTTTTGAAAACACGAACATGGAAGAATTTTTTTTGACTAAAGAGATATTTAAATTTGTTTCCCATCAAGACATTCTTCACAATAATGAGTATAAAAAAAGGAAAGATGAATTAAATATTTGTAATATAAGGAAAATATCTGTTGAAAATTATATTCATTGGATTCATGAGATGTGAGACCTAAAATTTCATCATTGAAAGCACAATCATAAACCATATTGATAACAATAAGAATGTATCAGAAATATCCAGCCTCAAGTTCCCCTTTATTTGAATGTAAATTATCATAAATTATAATATAATTATTTTTATTATTTTTATATAAAGTAATCCAATGAATACACATAACATCATATATTACCCACTTTTAACTCTTTAAACCCATTTATTAATAATAACGTATTTAAATAATTTCTTATTGCTATTAAATATTTAATGTTTGAAGACATTTTCCTTTTAGTTTTTATTTTCAATATGCACTGATCTTGGGTATGTAATATCCATAATGTTAATCGGAATATATATATATACATATATATATATATTAATTATATATGTGCTTGTATATATAAATAAATATTTTTATTATATATGTGTATATATTGATATATTTAGACTCTTCCATAAATGTGTTGGAGAGAAAATTTTATTACACCATTCATAGTGATGTTAGGATATACGTACACTTGAATAATTTTTGCACATTTTAGTGGGTGGAATAACATTAAGATAAATAATAATTCACCATTTAGGATTTATTATTATATCTATAATATCATATATATATATATATATATATATTAAATCTATATTTATTATAATACATATGATGATAAAATCAAAAATGAATCAAATATCTTTCGAGAGGTGGTAGTACACACATACGCATGAGAGAAATTGTCATTTTCTAAAAGTTAATAAGTATGTAGATATGGTATTATATATATATAATCATAATAGTATTATTAATATAATTTATAATGTTAAAACCAATCATAGTAACCATACATCGGATATGGTTGGGGATAATTAATTGTAATGCAATATGGAGGTGGTACTCCATAGACACACACAAACAATACTTTCAATTCCCATTTGAAGGAAAATATGGTGGACAATGGTGATTTCATGAACATAAGAAAATTTCATGATATTGGGGACTATAAATTTATTATTTCACATTGAATACCATATATGTTAATATGTTTTGTGAATTCTGTATATTGATATATTTCATGTAATAAGATTACATCTTCTCTAAGACACATCCTTTAGATCCACTCTTAACGACCATTGGAATGGTCTTTTAAGAATACAATCTATACTAGAAAGTGTACTGGGTGTTTTATAAGGTAATTTTATAGGAGTGTTTTCATTGTATATTTTATAATGTTGAGTAATAGAATGAGAGAAGGGGTTTCCTTTTATATGGTTGGGAAATGACCCACATGGAATTTGAAAAAACATTAGATATAAAAATGTAATTCTCATAAATAATAATAAATGTACAAATATTAAAATATATGGAGTGTAAGATAGAAATATGACCATAAAATTAAATTTAGATAGGTTTTGGTGTCATTTTAAATATTGACCATTGGTATAACCCATTTGTAAACCAATTTTATTATTAACCATGATAATGATTTTTTTAATATTATTTGGTTATAATTTTTCTTATTAGATAAAACCAGCTCATAAATGGATTTTGGAAGAAAATTTGGTATATATTTACTCTTAATTTCTCTCTATCAATTTTTATTATTATTTTAATTTAATTTAATAAAATAATATTTGACCCAAAATTTAAAAATATCAATATCGAACCTATTTATTGGATTTAACATTAAAGGAAATGTGATAGAAAATTTATTATAATGTAAATATATCAAAAATTCCTTAGATGTTATTTTTTGATACTAATTTACGAAAAAATTAATTTTTTATTACTTTTCATATATAATAAATCGTTTTTTATTCTTTTAATTTCAAAAATATGGCGTCTACATTATATAAAAAATTAAGATAAATACTGAATCACTATAAATTATAATCAAATTCATCATAATAAAAAAAATTATAATTATTATATAATTATCAGTGTACATACCCTTCTTTTATCTGGATAATATTTTTGGAATTATTAAATTCGACAGACTAAAATTTTGTATTCATTAATTTATTATATAATTATAGAGGTCATAATCAAGGAAAAATGGAACCTAAGGTCCATGTATTCATTAAATTTAATGAAATGGTTTTACTAAACCCTTAAAATAATATAAAGGATATTTTTATAGAAATTTCAATACACTATGCAATAACTTTAACATCATTTACATGCTTACCCAAACCAAGGTGACAAAATATCAGCAGGTTTACTAATCATAATGAAAAAAATAAATGGGTATTATATAAAACATTTGGACTTACTAATTGAATATATGGAATATACTTTTAAATATTTAGTTTCTATAAATAAGAAAAAATTGATTGTAAAAAATTGAGCAAAATCGAACAAAACCATTTGTAGAAAAATACAATTATGAAAACAAAACTATATTTATTCATATTCCATTCTTCGAAAAATTATTTATATGAATATTAAATTATATTTTAAAATATATTTTTTTTCAAATTTAAATATATGAATTAATCATTAAATATTTTTATATTTTATTTAAATAAAAATACATTCTACCCATAAAACAAGTTTTGTAGAAAAAAAACTATTCGACTTTCAAATTTTTATTATTTAATTTATAATTATTTAATAATTATTGGATTCATTATAAAAATGTTTAAATAATTAATGATTCATAATTTTTTTTCCTATTCCTAATACTGAATCAAATGGTTATTCAATAACTATAACACAATATATTTTTATTATAATAATATATTAGAGTTTGTTTAATATTGGTGTCGTGTATAAGGAAAGATATAAAATAAAAATTTTATATTTATTGAACTTTAAAATCAAGAAAGAATTAAATTATACCATCAAAAAATGAAATTCATCCCCTAAAATTTATTACTATGATACAAAAAAATAATGATATCTATTTTTCATCACATCCTAGGGTTACTAAGTAGCTTCATTAATTTTTTGATTTCTACAAAGAACAATTAAATTTGAGTAGTCTTGTTCCATATAAAATTATATATATGATCCATGAATTATATCTATTGTTATTCATAAGTATGATCATGACCTAGTCGTAAAAACAATGTATAATGACCCACACATTTCATACAATGATAATTCATATTAATATATTAATATTCATTTCACAACATAAACATACACCCATGAATTATATTGTTGTAGTTCATTTGTAATCATATACAAATAAACAACAAGTTAATGATGTATATAAATCATCTGAAATAGTGTTCTTCATAATTTGAACCCTTATTATACTTATCATACTTTTTAATTTTCTACATAACCTGAAGAAATAAAGCATAAAAATTGATGATATTAGATACTTAGTACGGTTAAAAGAGATATATAAAATATCATATTAGAATAACAAGAACATAAGATTATTATAACATGAAAATAATATTTCAAAAGCACACCTTGAATATCGAGGATCATAATTGTGATTCATGGCATAAATATTTTCAGTTCATAAGACGTAAATTAAAATGGAGTCAATTACCATGAACCATGAGAGAAAAATATTCTCAAGAAATATTTTTTTTTGAACACACATATGAATACAATACAATATCCTTGGTTTTCAAGGATCATTTCCAAGACTATCATAGTGTAATTATTTTACTCCCAAAACCATTATAGTAGATAAGACTTATTCACAATACAATCATAATGTAAAAATCACCATATAGAATTATGTTCACTCCCCATTCAAGTCTAGTTTATGTCCACAAATATCAATCAGTAGATAATGTGTTGGAGGGAGATTAATGTCCCACCTATAGCATGACTAAATCTATACATATGTGTTATAAAATATCATTAACCACTCATCATATTATAACACATGAAAATAAATATATTTCTATATATTTCATTGTAATAAAACACATCGAAATGAAATCGGTTTCAAAAGCATTTCATAATAGAATAATATATGGAAAATAAAGGTGATTTAGATACATTGTTTCTCATATTAATGAACCATCCATATAAAAATAAGGATTGTAAAATTGAATCATATTCCCAATAAGTCATAATTTGAATCAAATGTTGTCGTACTCAATGACTAGATACCATTAAAGGATCATAAAATCATACTTGATGAAAATTTTCCCTCCAATTTTAAATCAACTATTAAATAAAAATTTGTGAAAAATTAATTGAAAAATATTTTAATAAAATATAAATATATATATAAACTTATTAGTTGATATTGAATGAAATTTTTTTAATGATATTAGGAAAATTATTTCATGTTTTATAATTTAAAAAAATCCTCCCATGCTTTTGACAAAGGACTTACAAAGTACCTCATTTAGAAAATTAAAAAATTATTCCATTCCGCATATTTTTCTTAACTAATTGAAAAATTGATAAAAATAATTTAATATTAGTGAAACTATTCTTTAAATTATTTTAAAAAAAGTATATGACTTGAAAGAAAATGTTTTTTTTTTCAATGAAAGGAAGAAATTAAGATAGTTTTTTTAAAAAATAATGTTGGTATACTATATAAATATGATGATAAAAATGAATGTTAAATAATTATTTTAGATAAATAAAAAAAATTTATGAAAATTAGTGAGTATCATAAGAGTTAGATCAATAGATTTTATCATCAAAACATACTTGTAAAAAATATCTGTAAGTAATGATATTGTAACATAAAGCCCATTACCACTTGGGAAACCTTTAACTAATATGTTTCATTAAGGAAATATAGTTAATAAAAATGTAAATCCCCATATTTTTCATAATAATTCTCTTTATATTCATTCATTTTATGTGTACACCCCACACCAATATAACAAGTGGTGTATATGGCATGTGTCCCACATAACTAATATTATGTTGAAAATCACTCACCGTAGGTATGACTTCATCAATTCAAATTATAATTTGCTTTATAATAAATATAGCCATATTATAAGAAAATTATTAAGTAAAACTCATTTATATCATACCAAATATGATTTAATTTTAACCTTTTCACCAATTTATTCACAATTCATTACTGAAATCACTATTTGAGGTTGTATGTGATTCGTTTTTACCTGTGTATTGGTTTGATGGTTTTTCCCTTGTATTTTGATTATAGTTAAATAATATAAAAAAATTATCATAAAATAATTTTATTATATTATTATTATATACATGGTTATAGCCATTCAAAATTTTGTTGATAGAGGAATGAACTGCACCATTTATGGATACCGTAGGTTGTATGTATACATGAGTACTATTTCCATTTTTCAAATAATAGAAAAAAATAAAGAAAAATAATTAATAAAACTTATAGAATAATTCCTATATCAAATATATCACATATATATATATATATATTCACATAATCCATCCACATTATAATGCATGTAATCCTAAAATGAAAAATGAATCACTTTTTTGAGGATGTGGTACTCCAGACATAAGCAAGATCAATGTTTTCAATTTACAATAATTTGGAAGGTAAAATGGTAGTTGTGATATTATAATAAAAGAAGTAGAATTTTTAAAAAATATCATATATAAATATTAATATAATTATAAAACACATCAATAAAATATGGTTATAAAAAGGAATTATATCTTTATGTGGAGATGGTAAGACATATTTATGCAGAAGTAAAAAAATTACACTTCTTGTTTGATGGGAAAGATAGTGTATAATATTTATTTAATAAAAACAAAAATATTTCTGAATATATAGGTTAAGATGTTATTATTTTATGATAAATTACATAGATTTATACTAGGTAAATAAGAGTAAAAAAAGTGATTGGTTACGGTGGTTAACACATCATTGAAATGACTCCTTTATATATCTTATAAATGGATCCATGGGTAAATATTTGGAAGGACCATAACATCTATAATTTCTATATGTAATTTTATAATAGAATTTTCAAAAGTTTTTTCAACATAGATGGATTAATGTTCTATAATTATGCGAGTGATGAGGATCTCTTATATAATTGTTGGCATTGAAACTTTTAGAGATTAATAAAAGAATAAATTATAATAAATCTATTCTAAACAAAAAAGCCTTCAAATAGAGATAAATTGAAATATAAGTTATTGTAGTGTCATCATATTATAGTCCAATATAATTGAGAAATGTTTTGGTGTCATAATAATTCTATTACTTTTTTATTTACCCTAAGTTAACCAATTTATATTTTAACCATTATAACAAATATATT
Organism: Viscum album; assembly: GCA_963277665.1. Lineage (NCBI taxonomy): Eukaryota > Viridiplantae > Streptophyta > Magnoliopsida > Santalales > Viscaceae > Viscum > Viscum album. Next base: position 1,171,210,316 of record OY728164.1, read on the forward strand.
AATAAAAATGGTTAATTTTTTAATATATAAAGTCATAATTTGCATTTAAATTTTAACTTTATGAAATTTTGGACCACATATTATCAATATTTTATCAGTACATGATTTTTATGATTTGTAAATAAATACATAATGTATTATTTTTATAAAATATCATTTCAGTCAATATTTATGCAATTAACTTAATTTGACATTAAATACATAACGAAATAGGGAGATACAAGATATAATAATTTAAAACATCTTTTTAAATATATATATAGAATTATTGATATTAAATAATTATTTCAAATTAGAATCATCTTAGTATTTCTAAAATATATTTTTCTATTTATTAAAAAAAATTGTCGTTGTTGTGAAAGAATTTGATATATATAATTAAGAAAAAAATTATAAATGGATTAAAATATTTAAAATAAATTTATTATTCTAAAAATAAAAATATATAGTTTTTAATATGTTTTTTAACTCATATACTTGACCTGACATCTTATTAAATATGTTATGTTTATTTTTCTAACCTTGTGAAAGCATCAAACGTGAATTTAGTGATGCCTTTTTCTTATATAACTTAAAAAGTAATTTAAAAACAAAAAATAATATATAATAAAAAATATTTAATAAAAAATTAAATGAATGTCTTATTATATCTATAATATTAAATTTAGATTGTCACATTTTAATTTTCTTCCTATGTAGATACTTTTTGTCAGCACAGAAAATTATTATCATATTTATCATCAGATAATGTATAATGTATACATTTTATATTTAAATATATATGATATTGTTTTAATTTATAATAATTATTTTTTAAAAAAAATTTAATTATGTTTAGTTGTTTTTTATATAATAATATAAAACATATTTCATAAAAACATATTGTTTTACTATAAACCATAATATCACTTCATCCTAAAAATATTAAAAATTGTAGTTAGAAAGATATCACTTTATATGAAAAAAATAAATTATATTTCAAAAATTAAATTCCCTTATGATACAAAATTAATTATAATTCAAGTGCATAAAATCTAATGAAAATGAAATTTCATAAAAATGACTTTTAAGCATATGAATTTATTTATACAAAATTATATAAAATAATGATTATAATTAAACTAATTATAATATAAAAAATATAACGAAAATAAACTTTCCTTTAATACAATTTAAAATATTTTTTCACTTTTTAAATTTATGAAAAAGAAATAAAGTTTTTAATAATATTCAGAATTTTTAACTATTTATAAATGGTAAATATTTCAGAAAAATCCCAAAAATCACGTGAGGATAATTTTGGTACGATTATTTAATAAATTACATTAATATTATTAAATACAATTTCATGAAGTTCCAAAATATAAAAGTGATATTTTTTCAAAGAAAAAAAAAGAAAATTATTTTTCAGTAAGACATGTTTCTAACCAAAAAGTAACATTACTAAAAATTGAGTGATTATTTACCAAGATTTTATCACTATATTTATATTGAGTATTAAATATATAGTTAATTCATTAGTCAATTAATAATATTCATACCATATATTTAAATATCTATGTTATGATTATCACCATAAATATTAATATTTTAATAGTGTATCACCTTTCATTTAATCATTATGTTATGTATAAAAAATGTTGTTAGAGAAATGAAACTACATAAAGATAAATAAGTTAAAAAACCATGGGGTGTTAATGTCATCCCCAAATAATAACTTTCTTCACTAAAATTTGAAATTTTAATCGATAATTAAGGGTTTTAGATTTGAAAATTCTATTACAGAAAATCCATATAAAAAATAGTTCAATAAAACATATTTTTTGAAAGAGTGAATGAAAAATAATATTGTTATCTGGAATCAGACATTTCTAAATTTTCATATAGGTTAAAATTATTGGTTAATTAAAATGTAGACAAGGGTAAAGAAAAACACACACTTTTTCATATAGTCAGTGATGGAGTACATGGTTAGGATAGTTTTTACAATAAATATACCATTAATTAGTGAGTGATTAAAAGAAAATAAATTCATCAGAACAGTGACAGTCTAGTTCCTTGTTGTCTAAAACATTTAATATATCTAAATATCTGATGTCTTAGAGGTGTTCTAGGGTGGGTATATAGGTGTATGGATTCAAAAATCTAAGAGTAGGGGGAATCATCTTGTATTAATGGTTAACATCATGTATTCACAGTTCATCATTTGGGTGAGAGGTCATTCAGGGCATAAAATCTATTCATGGATTGTTTGAGGTGAGTTCATAGGGTTTTACATGATGTGTAAATATTATGTATTAAATTATTTTAGGAGATACATTTTCAGTGATATTTGAATGAAAACATTTACATGACATGAAACGATTTCATTCCATGTAAATTCCATGTATAGAACACCTTTTAAAAGGTAAACTATCTTGGGTTTTCCTAAAAATAAAACTACTTCTCTTTAATTCTATGTGTCCAAAAAATCTATCTAGGTGTTTGGGGATTCGATATGCATGGATTTATTTACATAATTCCATTTGTATTCTATGGAGATTCAATATATGTTCTATTCCTTTTCACATAGATATGATATAGATGATATTGTTTTACTTTCCATGTGATAGAGGATCAAATCCATGTTTCTAATCAATATGTTCTTTGTTTTTTGATGTTATTGTTGTTCCACAACATCCTTAAAGGGGTGAAAATTCTTCTATAAGTGGTGATAAAGGTCTAAAACATAGTTCCATTCTCATTTAATGAATGTCGATGCCTCCGTGTAGGGTATTCTTTACATCGCCACTTTATTTATATGAAGTCATAATTTTAGCATTATTTAACGCTTCAAATGGAAATGGGATTACAATAAAAATTATCTAAATAGATTAATGAATTGGATAGTGATCATTTGTTGGTTCTATGTATTTATACACTAATAACATGTTGCCTCTTGTTTTTCGAGATACTATTATATCTTTTACATGTTTTGAAGAATATTCTAATTTTTGGATTATCATATTGAAACGAGTGAGGAATACAAAGGAACAATTATTGGATTAATTATGATATGGAATTAATGAAATGAAATGTTTGAACCTATTTTTTATTTTATTAAATTGATGTAATGTGCATGTATAATAAAAAATGACCATCCATGTTATATTTGGAATTTTTAATGATGTGTAGTATATTGAATATTATTAATGTAATTATGTATAGGTTTTTTAATGAATTATAATTACAAATGTTTTTTGAATACTAATATTATGTTGGGAAGAATGATTTAATCAATTTTACAATTAATTTAGTTCATTTTTTATATTGATTACTTAAGATTCCAATAGTTGAAACCAATGAATAAAGAATCAAAAAATTCAAGACTGAATAAGAACCATCTGATTGATAAGGTTAATTTTTACGGATTGAGTTTCTAATTTCCATGATATGGTCAACTTCCTTGCATTGTAGAAACAATAGATCTTTTATTTTTGAGGGATGGATGCCATGTTTTGGGGACCAGATTTCCCTTTAGGCTATACTTTTTTGTTTTATGTTCTATTAATGATGTTATCTAGATGGGTTATTTTCTATGTGATGTGGTATGGGGGAGGCCAATATGTGTTATGATCATGGGAGGGATGATCCTGGAATGGCTGATGCGATGTGGGAGAGGAGGCCTAAATGATGTTGCAAAAGTTGAAGCATATGAAAGAGAGATGTTTCAGGATATAAATGTGGATGTTTGGGAGGGATGTAGAGATAATTTAATCGGATGAATTTGGGATTAAATTTCGATATGATGACGAGAGCTGCAATTATCACTTATGAATATGTTCAATGGTCAATGAACATATTTCTTGTTTTGTCTACATTCTATTCCATGAAGCCTGACGAAGTTGGATGTTCCTGGTTTCTTTTATATTCTTGGTGGTATCATATGATGGTTTTTCCTAAGTACCATGAATTATTGAAAAATGGTAATAATGAAGAAATAATTATTAACCCGTGGTTTTGGTGTTGTTAGAATGTAAATGATGAAAAATGTTAATCTTGGGAAACCATGGACTCATTTCGGACAATGCTTAGAGGTCATTGTATTTACATTGATGATTAATGTAATGTAATATGTAATAATGTTAATGGTTAATTACTATATAGTTAATTAATTAAATAAAACTAATTAAAATAATAATATAAGTAATTAATTTATCGCCTTTTAATTATGGTGTTCTTATAGGAAATATTTTCTTAGTAGTGGAAACTACCTATCTGAGAAATGTTCACTTCCGTTGAATCTAATATTAGGGATTTCCTATATTGTATTTCTGTTCTATTTTTAACCTATATATTCTATGATTTTATAAGATACCCCATCCATATAGGTTATGGATACTGAATCACATTAGAATTTTATAGGGTTTTTTCCAATATCCAAGTGGGAGGATGGATGGATGAATAACCCCTTTGGAATCACTATCGTCTCTTGTTAGTTACAAGAGCTAATATGAATGGGGGTTAGTTCCCACATATAAATGTGCAAAGGTATATGATGATTTTTTTTCTATTCACACACATGTATCCCTGGATATAGTATATAATGTATTATTATAGGAATGATGTGTATAGGATTTGATTACATTATGTGGTTACAAGATGTATGAGATATAATGGATTGAGGATAATTACCCAATGTTTGATACACATATTAGGAGATACAGATTCTCAAAGAAGCTAATTGATTACTATATATTTGAATTAGCATGAGATGATGTGATGGTGTGATGAATGAGGCAATTGTTGGGATTACTTGCATTTGTTTCTTCAGGATGGCTTATTTTGGAGAGATTTGGATATGGACATGTGATGTTGGTCTTATGAAATAAAGTAGTGGGGAGGAGGGATTGAGAAAACCATGATGATTCATTATCATGTTATATGATCTATTGAATGCAATACTCGGTGAGAGTTATCCATAGGGGTCTAGGAACATAGTATACCAATTTAGGTGACGAGTTAGCTTAATTTTCATTCATTATGATTTGTCTCGAATTCATTATCTTTTGAACACAAGGATCCAAGGAGGATCATACTAAGTATATTGTTATTCTCATATAATGTATATAAATTTTTTTGGTCTACTAGATTATATATGAGATCAGGATGAATATGTCTAGCTCATGGTTTTGCAAGATTTGCTTCAGCTTTATGATCGATGTGACTTAACATTTTGGTACACGAAGAAGTACATTCATTTGTTTTAGTAATTTATTAAATTTCATGTTTTCGGTAATGACACAAAAATTAATTAAAGAAAATTATTCTTGGTCTATTTAAATGTCTTCTTGTGGTTATTTAAAACGTATGGAATTATTTGGATTTATGTTTTGTCTTTTAAAATACCATTATGAATTGTTATCTTTTCTAATATATCAATTTAATAATGATCACATGATTTGTATAAATATTGGGATTTAAAAAATCCAATTTACGTAGACAATGTAAGAGATGGACTCATCCAGTAGACTTTCCCCGTACGATGCCCATTTTTCTGAGCTCGGAAGGGAGGTGGCATCATTGGGCTTCACTCATGACAATTCCCAAGACGATCTTGAATATGTTAAGCTTGAGTAGAATAGACTACAGTAAAAGTGGGAGTTGTATTAGATTTCCACTTGAGTGATGTTATCTCAGCCACCTTAAGAGTCTGTCACCATCACAAAACATACCCTAAGATCTTATGTGGGTGTTATAAGGGTTTTTGTTACAAGACCCTAGTACTATGATTATATTACTTATTTTTTATATGATAGATAATATACATTCATTTTATTAGTGTAACTCTATAAATAGTTTTTAAAGCAGAAATAGTATTATTAGTTAATTTTAAACTAAGGAATCAATTTTGATAAATTAATGGATTTTTAATTAAATAATATTTTAATAAATTATTAGTATTTTTATATTAATTTTTTATGTATAAATGGTCATATAATTTTGATGAATGCAATTGTAATTTTTTTACATTGGTTTGAAAGTTGTATTTTTCAAAACTAATGAATTTTTGATAAATATCGATTTTTATTTTAATAGAAAAAATTCATATATAAATAAAATTATTTTGATAAAATGAGAACTATTTTTTGAATCAGGATATCAAAATTATCCAATAGATAATATTTCATAATTATCTGAGATATTTGAATTATTTGGGTAAAAATTAAATACCATTTAAATATATAATGTGCTTTATGACATCATAATGACCCAATAGTGATGTAATGAAATACTCAAAACATTATTTTCGGAAAATATATGTTTTAACATTAAAATAAATTGATTTTAGTTTTTTTTTATTTTACTATGTTTTAGTATACCCTTCATGACTTATAAAACATTTTAGCATTTTAAATTTATTTCATTGAGAGTGTGACTCAACTCCACAAAAGAAACCTCATTATTTTAAGAATTTCAGCTATTGGTCTTATAAAATATTTTTTTTCCAATACCATTTTTTAAAAACAATGGGCAAAAACTAGGGGCCGGTTTGTGGTTTTGATTAGTTTAATGTGTGGTGTCCAAAACATAAATAATAAATAATTCCCTCTGCTTTTTATATAAACCCACCCAAGCTCCCACTTCCTCCTCACTCAAAGCCTTCAGAGTTTTACCAATCCCTACCCTAATCTTTTTATAATCCTCTAAAGGCACCCCAAGCTCCCAATAAGTCTCTCTCAAGCCCCTCCCAAGCCATTGGGACCACACTTCCAAGTAAGGCATTCTCACTATCCTTACTTATGTCCATGTTTCCCGATATATTTATGCCCCATTATTTTCATTTATAATTGTTGGGGTATGATTTTTCATCTACCCCATGCTCCTCTTTTTATGTTTGAATGATGGGATACCCCATTATCTCACATTAATTCCTCCAATGTTCACCCATTACGGAACATAAATTCCGTAAGAAATTTCTCTCTCCTCATTTACATTCAAGTAATTATTCATTATCATGAATGTAAAATTAATTACAATAGTTGGAACATGTATTTATATGACCCCCTTTATATCCATTTCATGAAATTTTGATTAGACAACCATTTATCTCCCATCAACCATTTTTATGAATTCTTATGTCACACTATTATGCTGCCTAAATTGCACCGTGTTTTTCTAATCCCGGATCATTGTTTAGTGAATACCGTACCCATGTCTCAATAAACAGTATTAGCTTTTATGCACATATAAATATTTAATGGTACATTCATGTATTTATTCCAAATTCCTTAATTTTGGAATAACTTATGATGTTGATTGATTCCATGTTATATGATCCATGTGGCAAACTTATGCTTGAAATGAAATATTTAAGAATGGTGCACCCTAATAGAGCTACAATGCATTGGGTAATGTATAGTATTATGATACATCATGATAAATGGGTGTTGAATCATGCTAATACAATTTCAATGAGTTTTTACTCATGCTTCATGTGTAATGAGGGTTTACTCAAGATCCATGTGCAATGAGCCTTGGCTCATTCTAATTCCATGTTAAGTGTAATTGCCACATTTCCATGATATGATTATCATGATTTATCATGCCTTTATGTTCATATTTCTCATGTTATCTATTGATATTCCTATAGACTAACATGTATTGTATTTCTCTTGTTATTCCATATTTATTCCGTTATTGAGCTTTATAGCTCACCTTTTCATATGCATGTCCTCAGGGTATATCATTCAAGGATAAGTACGAGGGAATATATTGGTCATGTAGAAGAATTTTTCAATAAATATGTTGTGTGTTTAATGTTATAAGTAGTTATGTAATTTTCTTAAGCCCCAAAGACACTATGCCTCTCGATATTATATATTGTATCAAGTTAATTTTCTCTAATAAATCGGGTTTAAGTGTGTAATAAAAAGCTAGTTTTTCCTAGTTGGTATTAGAGGATAGGTTCAGTTATTTTTGGGATTAGGATTACAAAACCCTAGTGAAGCCTTAGAGATTTGACTATGTATAATAAAATCTTTCATAAATTTTGTTGAGAATTGGGTAATTGGTTTATCATGTAAATACATCAATGTCTGGATGTTACCTGGTAAAGGTGGCTCTAGCACATATGTACCTAAGAGTGAAAAATCCGGCAAGGAGTTTCGGGCTTGAACCAGGGTATCCTGGAACAAGACAATGGTCATTGCTACACTCTTGGTTATGACACTCCAGGGGAATATTCTTTGGTAAATTAACAAACTTAGTATGAACAATTATTAAGGTATTTTTTCAAAAAAATTCCCTTAATAATACATGTTAGAAAATATATCCTGGATAACATATATTTATGATTATAGATTCATAAGTAATTGAAATAAAAGTAATTTATAATTCATCCGTTTTTGACTTTGGATTACCCTTTATGTGTTACCCCTAAATTTCCTTTTATTCCAACCAATGACCGGTAATAGGAGGACATGGGAAAATGACCAATTTTATGATCAATTCAATGATTGTTCTGATAAGATCCCCAATCTGATGGGAGAGTGAATCACAAAATTTGTCCCGATACTCTCTCAACTAACATAGTCATTTAATAGAAACATAGATCAATAGTAAAATTCAACCTCCCAACAAATGAAAAATTCACTATTGATATCTTCATGAGCCAAAGGCCTCCTACTTTTAATGGATCATCTAATACCGTAATCACCAAAAAATGTATCAACTCTAGTGAAAATATTTTTTCCTTCTGTTAATATTCCGAACAAGATATGGTTCTCCTTATTGATAATTGTATGGAGGGTAAAGCATATCAATGGTAGGAATTGATCAAAGATACAATGTCTGAGGAGGAGATCGAGGCTTTGGAATTGAAGGATTTTTGGATGATGTTATTTTATATATATTTTCTGCACACCCCCCAGCTTAGTATGGAAAGGGACTTCCTTTACATCCAGAAAAAATACAATGAATATATCAGAGCGTATGAGGAAAACATCACAAGACATGTGCAATACACTTCCGGCATTGTCGTTTCCCCAAATGAATGGTTGACTGCTTCCTTTGTGTGCTGAAACCTAGCCTACGGAAAACCCTAGTGATCCGTGACTTTGACAGCTATGAGGAAATTTTCTAATGTGGTCTCAAGGGTGAAATAGAGATTGGAAAATATCATGGGTATCATGGTGATATGATGCGTAAGGTGGACTTTAATTCTGGTATTATGATTGATAAATCCAATGGTTCTAAGATGATCTAGCACCCCACATGCCAAATTTGTCGAAAGAAACACCCGAGAAATTGCTTGACGGGGATGAGGAATTGCTTTAGGTATGGAAGAGAAGGTCACCTAGCCATTAATTACCAACAAGAAAACCCAACAAATACAATAGAGGAGACAAACACTCCATTCCACTCTCAATTCATTGTTCATTGCTTTAACTGCAATGAACCAGGGAATCGTGCAAATCAGTTCCCTATGACAATTGATTTCGGAGGAAACCAACAACCTCCAAGGCAGCAAAGGTGAGCTTTGGCCATCACTACCGCTGAAGTGAACCCCAAAAATGAAGTGGTGATAGATACTCTACTTATTCATTCATGAATAGAGAATTTAATTTTTGATTCAGGTTATATTCATTCATTTATATCCCGATTTTTTAGTGAAACAATCCCAACACCAAAATAGATAATGGGAGTAATGATGTCGTTGAGTATGGAAAATGGGGCAATCATTGAATCCCATAAACATAAATCCTCCACCTTCATAATTTGATTATTGAAATTCCCGAAAAACCTCATCATAATCCCTCTGGTGGATGTTGATTTAGTTATTAGCATGGATTGGGTTTCCTTATAGAGATCCAACATAAATTTCCGTGTAAGGGAAATCACTCTCCATGTGGAGAATCGACCCCATATTTTGTACATGTGCAAGGAGGAGGATGAAGAAACAACTATAGGAGAATCTGGATAAAGCATTTATACATGCAAGTGCTTTACCATGGGCCGCACTAGTCCTCTTCGTCTACAAGAAGGATTGGTCAATTTGCTTTCACATTGATTATCATGAGCTCAAGAAAATCATGATAAGGAACATGTATCCTCTTCCATGAATTGATGACTTTTTCAATCAGCTACATGGAGCACTATACTTATCCATGGTAGATTTACCGTTATGATATATTCATGTAAGTGTTAAGAAGGAAGACATCCCCAGGACTGCTTTTTATACAACATATAGGCTCTATGAATTCATAGTAATGTCTTTTATACTAACTATTTCTCCCACAATCTTCCTGGACTTGATGAATAGAGTTTATAGAGATTACCTCAACATATTTTTTTCTCTATAAATGATGTTCTAAAATTCCCCAAAAACAAGGAGGATCGTGAGGAGCATAAAAAAACTACACTAGAGACATTATGGAGTTTTAATCTCTATGAAAAGTACAACAAGTGTGAGTTTTGGTTTAAGGAGGTCTCATTCTTGGGTCATATAATCACAAGAAATGGGATATCAGTGGATCCCTCCAAGACAACTATAATTGAGGGATGGAAGAGGCCAACATTGATAAAGAATATCTATATGTTCTTAGGGTTAGACAGATATTATTGCTGATTTGTGAGAACTTTTTCATGATTATCATACCCTATTAACAAGAAAACATGGAAGGGGTACATGTTTTCATGGAGTGATGAATGTTAAGAGGGCATCATGGAGTTGAAAAGGAGGATTATCACTACGCCCAATCTCACATTACCCACAAGTGGAGAACTTTTTGTGGCACTCCATGATGCTTTGAAGAAGGGAATGGGCTATGTGTTGATTCAAAATGAAAAACTAATAGTTTCTTCATTAAGAGAGTTGAACGTTCATGAGAAAAAAAATTCAACACTTGATATAGAGATGGATGTAGTGATCTTTGATTTAAAAATTTGGAGGCATTATTTATTTGGGGAGATGTGTGAAATATATATGGAAAACTAGATCCTCAAATATATATTCACACATAAATAACATAATATACCCCAATGAAGATAGGTATAACTCATCAAGGATTAAAACTGCTCAATCCATAACCACATTGGGAAGTTAAACAAGGTGGCGGATGCTCGAGGTAGAAAGGATCCAATGATTCTGTCATTGATGAGAATAGAAAAGGATCAAATCTTCTTTAGAATTATAGAGGATAGATATGAGAATAATTAAGGGAGTAACATCATCAATCCTTTCTCAAATGATTGCTCAACCATCCAACTTTGTGAATATAAAGGATGCTCATAGAAAGTATGTGGAAATTCCAAAAAGGGTGGAAGTTATTTGAAATAAGAAATCCTTAGAGTTCATGGTTGACAAGGATGGAATTGTGAGATTTGTATCATGATTATTTGTAACATCAGATCCAGAGAAAATGAAGGAGCTTCTGAATGATACACATAGCACAACCTTCTCAATTCACTTGGGGAGCACAAATATTTGACAATATATATAAGAAATCTTTTTGTGGGGAAATATGAAAAGGGTGATTTATGTATATACATCAATGTTCCCGGTCTTTCAGAATGTGAAGGATAAGAGGCAAAAGTCTATGGGGATGATGCAACCACTACCCATACCAACATGGATGTGGGAGAACATTACCATGGACTCTTTCACAGAACATCCAAGGACATACAGAGGAAAAAATTCTATATGGGTAGTTGTGAATCATCTCTCGATGATAGATCAATTTATCACGATTCGAGAGGACTTATCATTTGTCCACATGCATGGATTTACATCAAAGAAGTGGAAAGGCTGCATGGATTTCCACTATCTATTTTATCTGATCCTGATATAATATTCACCTAAAAGTTCTACAAAAGTCCCCAACATGTTCTAAGAACTGAACTGAAATTCTGTACAACCTATCATCCTCAAAATGATGTCCAATCTAAGAGAACTATTCTTGACAGTGGAAGATATGTTTTGATCATGTTCTATGAACATTAAAGGAGGATGGTAACAACATCTTCCACTATTTGAATTCTTCTACAATAAGAGTTTCCACTTGAGAATCCTATTGGCACCATATAAATCCCTTTATATAGAATGTTTTAGAACACCAGTGTGTTTGGATGAAGTCGATGAGCGTAAGCTTCTTGGAAATGGCGGAGAAGCTAAAAACCGTTTAGCAACATTTTAAGGAAGCCCAATGTCGTCAGAATAGTTATGAAGATAATTTTCAATGAGGAATTTTCATCAAAGATACATGGTGTTTCTACGCATATCTCCATGGTAGATGGTCATGAGGTTTGGAAGGAATGAGATGTTATGTCATAGGTACATCAGCCTCATTGAGATTATTCATCGTGTCAGGGTTGTGCCCTACTGACTAGCACTTACACCTACCATGGCCAAAGTACATGATGACTTTCATGTATCCCTATTAAGGAATTACATATCGGACCCTTAATATATACTCAAATCATAGGTAATATATCTATGGGATGATCTTTAATACGAGGATCAACCATTGAAGATCTTAGATCGTAGAGAAAATGTTCTATGAAATAAGACAATGCCCCTCGTGAAGGTATTATGAAAAAAACACAAGTTTGAAAAAGAGACATGGGAATCAGAAGAAGTAATGAATTAGAGTTACCCACATCTATTTTAGTGTGGGAAAAGGAAATTCTGAGAGAAAAATTTCTTAAGGGGGAAAGATTGTAACAACCCCAAAAATCATTAATGAAAATTTCACTTGGTCTATTTAAATGTATTCTTCTTGGTATGTAAAATATTTGGACACATTTTGTTTTATTTTTTCGGATTTTAAAATATAGTTAATAATTGTGACTCTTGTTAATATAGCTGTTGAACAGTGATCACATTATTAGTATAAATATAGGTCTCTAAAAAATCCAATTTACTTAGACATAGAAAGCGATGGCCCCATCCTATAGACTTACCCCATATGAAGCCCATTTTTGGAGTTCATAAAGGAGGTGGCTTAATTGGGATTTGCTCCTTACCAAGACCATGCTGATCTTGAATATGTTAAGATTGAGCAGAACCGCCTACGGGAGAAGTGGATGTTGACAAAGATTACCATGCGAGAGATGTTATCCAAGCCACCCCACAAGTCTATCACCATTACACTCCTTACCATAAGGTCTTATGCAGGTGTTATAAGGGGTAATATAAGAAGAACCTAGCACTATGATTATATTAAATATTTTGTATTTAATAATGAATATACATTCATTTTATTATTGTAACTCAATAAATAGTATTTAAAGCACACATAATATTTGTAGTTAATTTTAAAAAAATATATATATATTGATAATTTAATAGAGTTTTGAATTAAATAATTTTTCAATAAAATATTAATATTATTAAATTACTTTTATTAAATATAAATTATGATGTAATTTTTATGGATGCAATTGTAATTTTTTTATTAAGGTTTGAAAGTTGTCTTGGTCAAAACCCATGATTTTTTATAAATGTCAGTTTTTATTTTTAAAATAAAAAATAACATAATTAAAATATTATTTTGATAAAGTGAGTACTTTTTTTGAATCAGGACATCAAAATTATCCAATGGTGATTTTTTCATAATTTTCTGAGACAGTCGAATTTTTGTGTAAAAATTAAATACAGTTTAAATATATAATGTGTTTTATGAAATCATAGTGACCCAATAGTGACATAATAATATACATTAAACATTAAGTTTGGCCAGAATATGTTTTACCATTAAAATAATTTAAATTTAATTTTGTTTGATTTATTTTAAAATGCTTTAGTGGACCCTTCAAGAATTATAAAACATTTTAGCTTTTTACAATGATTTCCTTGATAGTGTGACTCACCTCCACCAAAGCAAGCATATTATTTTAAAAATTTCGACCATTGGGCATATAAAATATTTTTTCCCACTCTCCTTTGGAAAAGACCATGGGATAAAACCATGGTATGGTTTGTTGTTTTGATTAGTTTAATATGTTGTGTCCCAAACCTAAATAATAAATAATTCCCTCTCCTTTCCTATATAAACCCACAGAAGTTCACACTTCCTCCACACTCAATGCCTTTAGAGTTCGACCTAACTCTTCTCTCCACTATGTAGAATCCTCCCAAGGTTCCCAATCTCCAACGTAGTCTCAATCAAGCACCTCCCAATCCTTTGAGATCACACTTCCATGTAAGGGATTCTCACATTACTTATTTATGTCCATGTTTCCTTATATTGTCATGACCTTTTATTTTCAATTATAAATGTGGTGGTATAATTTATCACCTCCCCCTTAAATTCCTATTTATTTTGGATTTATTAGAGACCCCATTCACTCTGATTAATTCCTCCCATGTACACCTGTTACCATGAGGAAATTTCATAAGGAATTTCCCTCTCCTAATTTCTTTCAAGTAATTATTTTGTATCATGAATCTAAATTACAATTGTTGGGACATGTATCTATATAACCCCCTTACTTTCTATTTCATGAACATAAAATTATATAACCATTTCCCTCTCATCAAAATTTTTTAAGAAAACTTGTGTCACGCCGTTATGCAGCCGAAATTGCACTCCGTTTTTCCAAGCCAATATAATTATGTAGTGAATACAATACCCATGTCTCTGTCGAGGGTATTCACCATTATGAAACTATACCTATTTAATGGTACTTCCACATAATTATTCTACACTCCTTAATAATGTAATAACTTATGATTTTATTTGATTCCATGTTATATGATCCATGTGGCACACTTTTGCATGAAATTAAATGTTTAAGATGGGTACACCCTAATAGCGCTCTAATGCATTGGGTAAAGTATAGTATCATGATACATCATGTGAAATGGGTTTCGAATCATTCTAATTTATGTGAAACTATGGTTTACTAATACATCATGTGAAATGAGGGTTTAGTCGTGCTCTATGTGCAATGAGCCTTGGCTAATGCTAATTCCATGTTAAGTGTTGTTTCCAAAATTCCATGTTATGATTATCATGCTTTACTATGCCTTTATGTTCATAATTCTCGTGTGCTCCATTTATATTCCTACTGACTAACTTGTATTGTATTCCTCATTTTATTCCATGTTTATTCCCTTATTGGGCTTTATAGCTCACCCTTTTCTTATTCATGTCCTCAGGTTATCCCAAGAAATGCTAAGTACGAGGGAATGTAGTGGTCATGTAAAGGATGTTTTGAATAAAGATGTTCAATGGTTTTTTGTTCTAAGTTGTTATGTAATGTTCCTAATCCCAAAATACAACAGACCTCTCGATCTTATATGTTGTATAAAGTGAGTTTTTTTGTAATAAATCAATTTCAAGTGAGTAATAAAAATAAGGGTTGTCATATAATAACATGGAATATCAATATATATACATATATTTATGTGTGTGTGTCTAATAGTGTGTTTAGTCATGTATCCTTCATTATATCTATCCTCATCATGTTCTTTTCATGGTTAATGATAGTAATGATTTTTTATTACAGCCTTCATTGTAGTCACCAACCTAGGGCCTACTAGAGGCATTAGTTATGTAATCACAATATCAATTATCTCAATTTTCATCAAGAGGGTTATGATTTGGTGGGATGGGGTTTTGACAGAGTGTTATATGAGTTTAATGTTGAGGGATACAACTGTGTTGGGAGTCAAAAACATGTGATATTGCATGGGTTGGTATGGAAATGGTTTCATCTAAGTATACTAAGTGATGTGAACATGGGAGACTGGCTAATACATGAGTAATTAGGGTCCCCTATGATCTGGTGTATGAATGCAAAATTTTACGAACACTAAAAAATAAAGTTATACTAGTTTCTCATTATTGTATTAGGAATGGAACATGCGTCATTATTATTTAAACCTATGTTTACAATGGGTAAAAAATTGTATATGTTGAAACCATAAACATGATAATAAATAAAAAAATAATGATAAATATAACATATTCAATGTTTTTTAGATCAAATAGTTTTTTATTTTTTAGGTTTTTGTCTAGGTCAAAGTAGTCATCATGTTCATATAGAATAGGTTTAGCTGGAGGTTCCATGTGATCTCAAAAAAGTGTAGGTTGATGATGATGACATATAGAGGAAAAAACTCCAAGTGTTTTGTGCTAGTGTTTTTAAAATAATGAGTGTTATATTTCATATAACGTCACAAAAATCTAGTTAGAATAGGTTGATATATATTTCAATTCGATCTGTCATCAGAAAGAGAATTGTGATTCATTGGCTATGATGATTTTGCATTAAGCATTGAGGTAGTTACATTTCTTATACCTCGAGGATTTTGAGGAGTCATCACTCTCGTAGTAGTTGCTTTGATAAAACTTCTATGAATATTTTATTTCTTTGACAAAATGGAGGAAAATTTCCATGATAATCCTAATCTTTGACATTGAAGTTCTAGTGTTCTAGAGTTTGAGATCCATTTCAATACTCTTCTAAGATATGCTCCATACCTATTTCTGTACAACGATGAATGGGTTGGAAATTTTGAGGAGGATTTTCTTCCATAAATTATTATGTGGTCACCCAAATTTTAATAAATAAACATCATGAGGAGATTTTGATAATTGAGTATATTGAGAGAATGATATAAAAAAATGGACCATAATGTAAGGGGATTGATTAGGATCCCTCACTAAGAAGAGGGTTGGTTAGAGTTTCTCGGTTGTTTGTAATTAAGGGCTTTTGGTCTGCCAGGTTATTGTCCTAGTCATCATCATCTCATTACTCTGGGGGTAACGTATCTAATGCATTTTTCATTATATTAACTACATGTTATTATTTTGATGTCCAAGATCATTGACCATGATAGTGATAAAACTTTTAGATTCATTGATATGAGAAAGGTGTTCCACTTCTGGTTCATCTATTGAGGTGGTTTCAGCTGAGGTAATAACACTAGGGTGTTCCTTTAAGGGATTTGTAATGACGGGATTGGGAAGAAGATTACATTGTCACGAATCTTCTTATCTTCAGGGAAAAGTGAAATTCTATTGAGGTGTTCATCGGTAGGATCAACGATTCAAAGACCATGAAATTGTAAGCTTCATGATTTAGCATTTCCAGCTACATGTGATCTAGATGTCATTTCAGGTAAAATTATGTTTTTTTCTATATCAATGAATTATTTGTTTGATTTATGAGGAACACAATACTTTATATCACCTACCCTCACCTATTATTTGGGGATAGAGGGAATGATACGTCCAATTCCTTTGACATTGACTAAAAAAATTGGAAGTCAAGTAGGCTTGTATGAAGTATGCAGAGATTGTGCGCTAGTGAGGCGGTAGAAATTTTTGGGTGTATTTCCAATGATTATATATATAGCCATATGAATTTTTCCACGACATGGATTGGTTATATTAAGTAAATGATATCATGGATTTCATCATGATGTAAGTTTTCTTTTGTGATTATGAAGAACATAAAATAGTATTTTTTGGTGAAATATACCTTTTGATGGGACAGTGCTCTATTCTATAGATGTCATACTTGATGTTGTATTTGATGCTAAGAACATTTTTGGTTTAGTAGTTGGAATTTCCCAAGGCTTTGGAAGACTACCCTAATGCCTTTCTAGAGAAATTCTTAGAGTTATTCTCTTTATTTGAGATTGAAAATGGGATCATAATACGACCAAGCGTGTATCCTATCTCGATATCTCCATATAAGATAGTTATTTTAGAGGTGTTAGTTCTATGATTACAAATCGATTATCTATTTCATGATGATTTTGTTCAGATGAGTGTTTCATCATGGGGTGTACCCATTTACTTTAGGAAGAAGGCTGATTTAAATTAGCTCCTTTGTATCAATTATCAACAGTGTAACAACATGATAAAATAAAACTTCTATCCTCATCTAGGGATTGATTTTTTATTTGATCTAGTGAAGGGACAAGGTTGGTCATTAAAGATTGTTTTTTATTTATGATAACAAAAGATGTGGGTGAAGGATGAAGATAATTAAAAAGTTATTTTTATTGACATTGATAGGATTAGAAGACTATTATTATGGTGTTATTTGTGATGAATTCTCTATTTATGTTTATGGGTATGACATAAGAAGTGTTCAGAGAGTTCCTAGATATGTTCATGGTGATTTTCATCAACGAATTCTTTGCACATTACACATCTGAGGTAGAGAATGAAAAACATCTCCTTGTAGTTTTGTGAGTTAATCATCATGATCAACTATTTGATATGTTACTGAAGGGTGATTTTCTAGGATTTTGTAATTTTTTTTTCATGGGGAATAACTTTTCCCAAAAGAAGTAACTTTGTACTATTCCAAGATTGAGGGGGTCATTTCTTGGGATTCCACCAAGATATTAGAAGTTCTGTCAAATTTTCTTGGCCTTGTAGGATATACATGGGGTTTTTAGTGATTTTGTTCCAATTTAAAAATATTGTATGATCCTTGATCATATTTGATAAAATGTTCTTATCAACTAACTGATATTATTCAACTTTTGGGTACTTAATGGAGAAGTTGTTTACTAATATGGAACCTTGTTTTTTAACAAGAATATTTTAGACTATGGTTTTATATGATGCTTCATGTCTTGGATTGGATTGTATTCTGATACTGTATATATTTTTTGTTTATCATAGACATCAACAGTTAGGTTCCCATGATAGTATCAATTATACCCATGACCTTGAGGTGGAAGACATTGTTCTTTATATGTTGTTTTGGATAGATTACATCATCGTCATGATTTTTTTGATTTATACTAACCTTAAGATGTTGTGGTATATCTTAGCCCAGTGTGTCTTGAAATTTTATTATCCTTAGTGGTTGTAATTAATGAAGGATTATGACACTGTGATTTCTTATACACTAGGAATGGAAAATGTTGTGGATGATGATCTGGGTAGGAAGTCTTGTAGTTATTCTTTATTTGAATACAAAAATTTCTGTATTGTAATGGAATGATTAAAATATAAAAAGCTAGATATTGGAGAAGTTAGAGGTAGATGTTGTATTTTTAGTATGTCACATAATTAAAATTTTGTGTAGAGAGTTGGGGAGTTTTAGTTGGCGGATATTTAGGTGGAGGTCTATATAGACTATATTTTGCTGGTATTCTCTAGATTTTATGTTTGAGGATGGAAAGCCTAAGGTACTATTCCACGGAAGTCTTTCATTCGTTAAGTGATGCATGATATGGTCCGTTGTGTGGTCCATATCTCACCTTTGGAATATATACCAGTGTAAAAAATATATATCAAGCTTTGAGTGACTAGTTTTGGTGGCCTAGGTGGTGGTGTGCATTTATAAACAATATTTATCGATGTATGATATTCAAGAATTTGATTTTTAAGAACAGTGTTATAAATGGTTTTATCTTGTTGTTAAATATTCTCCATGGGAATTGGAAGGACATCTATATGGATTTTTTTACAAGAATACCTCATGTCTAGACAGTCTATTATGCTATATAGGTTATAGTGGGTCATTTTATGAAATCATCCAACATTATAGAGACTCGATAGTTGATATTAGTAGAGGTTTTGTTGAGGCAGTTTCAATAGGAGGGGGTGAGACTCCACAAAGTTTTGATGAAAAAAATATTTTATCAGTATCCTCATTTTACCACCTGGTTTTGGATAACTCTCTATATTGATTTTTTATCTCATTTATTACAAAGAACATATTTCCATCCACATATGTATGATCATAAAGAGCGGTCCACAAAAAATATTGAAGACATGTAGAACTATCATATCCTATAATTTTTTAGGTTCATGGATGAGGAACCTAACCTTGGAAGAGTATTATTACAATAATAGATTCCACTCAACCATTAGTATGAAACTGTACGAATATTGTAATTACAAAACATTCTGTTGTCTATTATGTTGGACTGGGGTTGGAGATGAATCAATTATTGGGGAAAAACTAGTATAAAATACAATAGAGATGGTTCAAATAATTATAAAAAGGATAAATGTATCATAATATCATTAGATATATTATAATGATCATTGAAATATGCCTTTGTATTTAAATTTTGAGTTATTTAGTTCTTGAAGGTGACTCCTCATTGGTGGAAATGAAGGTTTGTTCATGGGAGGAACATTTCTCTCATGTTTTCTGGACATTTTAAACTGCTAGATCATGTTGTAGTTATGAAATATTAAATAGAACATCCCATAACGATTAGATAGATACATGATATTTTTCACATTTCATAGTTACATTGTTATCTTCATGATGAATCTAATTTCATCTATTTAGAAGATATTTATATTGAATGTGATGTGACCATAATGTAGGGGCATGTGGAGATCTAGGAACACAATGATATGGTGTTTTTGTGTGAATTATTTTAACATGGTTATATAATTTTTGTGGCATATTGGCATGGAGGAGTGTACCTGACAACATGAGTAATAGATGCACACTTAGTAAACCAATCTATTTGATGTTTATCCCTTCTCTTGTAACATTGTTCATTTGTGTATTTTTTATTTTCTAGTTATTTTGATGGCGTCTTCTTATTATTTTTTTTGGCATTACTCTCTTTTGATAGGTATCCCATCTGGGAGAGTGTTTAGGGGATGGTCTTTGCTGTTATGTGGTTTCACAGTGTTCCATTAATGAGGAGTTCATCTTCGATGTTGGAAGGATTCTTGAGAGTTATATTATGGGTTGGGTGTTCAGATGACCCATTTTTGTTTTCTTCCTCAGTTAGGTTTTGGTTTATCATCGTTGATAATTGGTTTAAAGATATATAATTTATTGGTTTGAATCATTTTATTTTGAACTTAGTGTCATTCTGATGCTCATGGTGCTCGGAGGAACCCTAGTGTGGTTCTAAAGGTATTTGGGGGATAAAATATAGGATTACAAGGAATTCATGAAGTTTAAATGATTCACATAATGTATTCATAGTTCACATATTAGGTGAGACCTATATTATATCATGAAATCCATTAACGATTTTTAGGCAATTTTATGACATCTAGATGAAGTGTTGGTATTCAGGGTTAAATGCATTAAGGTAATGTTTTTTTGGTGTGATCTGAAGAAAAAAATTACTTTATGTGAGTTTTTCATGTATTTTAAATCCCCTATATAGGCTTAACATTAAATGGTGAAGAGGACCTGGTTTTTCTAAAACCCTAATACTTATCTTCAATTTCATGAATCTGGAACTTCTCTCTATAGTTTCATAAAGATTTATTTTAAAGGGATTGATTCACAATATTCTATCTTTGATATATGGTGATCTACGGTATGTTCAACCTATTATCTATTAGTTATAGGATATGGATATATAAATATATCATTCCATTTTATTTTGAATAACATTAATGCTTATTATGGATGTTTTATTGGTTTTTTTGGGTGTGGTTGTGTAATGGATTCCTTGAAGGGATGAAACTTCTTGTGGGATAGATGATCTATATCTACAATGGTGGTCCATTACAGAGAAAATAACATTGACATATTAGGGGTAGGATATTCATTTTTTTTCTCTGATTTATTCATATGAAATCATAATGTTAGCAAGTTTGATCCCTTTTTGATGGATATGGAATTAGCTTAATAATTATTAAACTAGATTCATTAATCAGATAAAAATCACATGTAGATATTGTTGATGTAAACCATGAGAATGTGTTTCTTTTCATTTTTCAAGATAGTTTGATATCTATGTTGTTTTTTTTAATGTATTTATTCTTGAAAAATCATGTTGTAATTGGTAAATAACATTAAAATGGATAAAATGGATTAATTGTATCATAGAATTAAATAATTGTATTGTTTGAATCTGATGCTTCTTATAATATGATGATAATAAAATTGATGCATTGGAAATGTATGATTGAAAAAAACCTTCCATGTGATTAATGTAATTATTAAATTTGTAAATAATTTTGATACTTTTATATGAAAATAATTGAAGTGATATTAAAGAAATATAATTCCATTATACATGTGTTATTTTAATGTATAGTGGGAAGAACATTTAAATTAATTTAGTATATTTTTATTTCTTGATTCATTAGGTTTCACAAATTTGGAACTTTTGAAAAAGGAATCAGATAATTATAGATATAATAAGAACTGGTTAATTGAAAAAGATAATTTTTAGGTAATGAATTTCATGTTTTCTTGATAAGGTTGAGTTCCTTTAGAAAAATCTTTGAGATGCCATTTATTTGTGAAGGCGTTATTCCCTTTTTTGGGACCTACATTTTCTTGTCGCGTATTCTTGTTTTCTTCCCAATGATTTAATGTTGTGTTATAGATGTGATATTATATTTCAGTTGTGATATTGCGTGGGGAGGACCAATTATGTTATGAACATGGGATGGAAGATGTGATTTGGGTGTGGAGACCAAGATTATGTGGCAGTAGATGAAGCCTATGATGATGAGATGCATCAAGATAAAAATAGGGGTGTTGGGGATAGAACTATATATGGTGGAAATTTAATCTTGGTTAAAATATTAAGGGATGTTGAGAGGTGGGATGCTTGATAATAAATATATTAATTAGGTGATGGCTAGGTTTATTGCCTTTTCTCTAGTCATTTATTCATTACATTAGATAACTTGATGTCATGGGTTTCATGTTTTATTTTAGTGGTATCATAGGATGGTTATCCAAGAGTGAATGGAATTCTACAGTGATGATAATAATGAATAAATAATTATTATCTAATAGGGTTGGTGTTATGAGAACACAAATCATGGAAATACGTTAATCCTAAGAAACCATGGACATTTTTTTAGATTATTCTGCGATAGAATGGAAATTTCTATGATGATTAATATATTGTAATGTTGATAATTTTTTATAGTCAATCAATGACTAATAAATTGATTAAATTTGGTAAATCATTACAAAAATATGTAATTAATGTATAAATTCTATATGCATTGGGTCTTATAAGATATTGGGTCATAGATGTGGAAGTCGAGAGTCCAATCAATATTAGTAATAGTTTATTATAAGACATGGGTTTATCAATAGTGTGGTTATGATCTAAATTATATCCTCTATATTATGTGATTTCATACACTTCCTCACCCTTTTTGGTGAGGGAATCTAACTCAGAATGGTCCCTAGGAGGGTTTCACTCACAACATTTTGGTGGGAGGATGGATGGATGAGGACCACCTATGTCCCCAATCTCCTTCCATGGTAGTTACATACACTGGTACACATTATAGTTAGCATTCCCATATATATGTGTAGAGGGATATGATGTCTTGATGTTATTTACATACATGTATCCCCAGATATAGTATCCATAGGATTATTAAAAGAATTTTGTGTATTGGCTATGATGGATTGAGCTACATACTCAGTGTATGGGTTCTGAGGGATTTATGTATAATACCCTATGAATGATACACATCATATAGGATATCCTTTAACACATAAAATAAATGGTTATTATATATGTATTTTCGAATGGGATGATGTGATTGTGTGATTAATGAGTTGCATGTTGTGATTTCATTGCCATGTATCATTGGGCTGTCATATTCTGGAGATATATAGATCACGACATCTAACAATGGGGAAGAGTGGAAGCCCATTGGGGAAGAAGTATAAGAGTAATTTTGATGAATAATTATTATATTAAAGGATATCATGTATGTGATACTTGGTGTAATATATTCATATTGATGCTAATAACTTAGTAGACCTGTTTAGGTGATGAGTTATATTTCAATTCTGTTCACTATTCTTTAGCATATATTCTTTATATTTTTCATGAGAGACTCCATGGAGGATCCCATGGAGTATAATATTATGTTTACACTATATATATATATATATATAATATTTTTCAGGACAACTTTAGTAGGTTGGTGGTCATGATGGATATTACTATATTTGGGTTTTAAAGGATCTGTTTGGTCTTAATGATCATTTTCTTATATACCTTTTGGTACATGAAGTGGTTCTTCCAACTCATTTAATACTATCTGAAATTTATAGTTACAAAATGGTATTTTGTTATATATATATATATACACATAGGTTTTAATTTTTTTATCATTATTTTCTCTCTCTTAGGTATGTTCTCTGAGAGGGTAATTTATCCCATATGTATTTTATATACCCTTGATGTTAGTTTCCAACCTCAGGCCAACTAAAAGTGGGACTTGGGTACTCATTATCTCTCTTCCCTTTTTTACAGCCTATGATAGGTATACATTTGGGGGAGGGAATCATGAAAAAAATAGATGGTTACAGGAAAAAACGTTTATGATAAAACATCTTTACTTGAGTTGAGGGAATTGTTTTACAATATCGACTAGTAGATTAAGGATACATACTTAGTTTAAAAAATATAGTTTCATCCATTAATAAATTTATTCCATAATATCATATTTTGTTCCAAGGGATATGTATTTGATATCAATTTTTTTATGTTTGATTCTATTAAATAATCATCAAACTAATCAAAATAGTACATCAAGATATTCCACTTATATTTAGTCATTTTCAAAAATAAAAAAGGATTAGCACGAGATAATTATCAAAATAAATAAACGATGTAATTGTATATTTATCTCAAAAAATTTCAACAATAACATCAATGTTTAAATTTAGATCATTTTACTAAATAACTATGTATCCCCATTGAACATAATAACCTAAAAAGTAATGACTGTTCTAACCACAATATATATTTCACACCCTTAAACTTATCTATTCAAAAAAATTAATTTCATTCACCCCAAATAAACTTTCATGTAAAATCACTTCACAATCCTAGGGGTAACATATACCACAAACCTAGGTATCATATCCCAAATATCATTATTCCCATTGATATCTCACTATATAATATATTAATGTATTAATTTTAACCAAATTATCATGAATAAAATTTAGATAAAAACCTGAATGCTAATCTTTTAGTTGACCATACATATATTTGAAAATATCACCATGTCAATGAATATATTTTCAACCATAAAGATTATTTACATCCACAAATACAATATAAAATAATTAACTAAACCTTATAATATATACAAACCCAAAATTGTTTTTTTAATTTCAATATATCATTCTTCCTAATAAACTGTATAAGTTTATAATCAATTTTAATTCCCATAAATTAAAATTGTAAAATGGGTTTGTTTATTCTATTGAACTTATGATAATCATTATATATATAAACCCTTCATAGTATTAAAAAATTTTAAATTAACCTCACATGAAAACATATAGAAATATAACAATAACAAAATCCTTATTCCTCAAATAAGTGAACATCTAGTGAATATTTTCCGTAAATCTAAAAATTTAATAAACATCATTAAATATTACCAAAATATCATTTTATCATTTTACAAACTAATTTAAAGGTTACCTGTATAATAAATTTTAAATATATATTTATCCAACTAAACACTATTACCTCAAAATTAGAAAGATATTAATGTTTATATTTCCTGCAATCATGTGTTCTCAAAAAATATAAACCTACCAATAAATCAATTTTCTTTATTATCAATACCATTGATAATATTATTACATTTCATTAATGAAAATTATTATTGGATAATCCTAAGTTTTTTTTATTTTTAAAACTATAATATCATTAAAAAATAAAAATTTTATTAATTAATTTGTTAATATAAATACTTAAAATACACAAAATAAATAATCAACGGACATCCTTCTTAAACTATTAACTAGAATTCATCAAAAAATACTTCCAGACATATTTCCTACAATATGAAATATAATTCTTGTATTAAGATCCATAAACATATATTTATTCATTATTATTAAATTTAGCAATACTAATACCTTTAAAACATCCCGCATCATTTAAATTTCATTCATGGTATATTCACCATCAATTGTAAAGTCACTATTCATACTATATTTCAGATTCTATTCTAAAGAATCCCCCTATGACATTGATTTTCATAATACCAATACATTCCAAATTTAGAACATTCATCCATCAAGGATAACATAGGAAGGACATTATTCTCAACCATTTAATAAAATAATGATTCAATTTCCCATAAAAATTTCTGATTTTTAATTATTTTACACAGTCAATACATAATCACATTCCTTTATGACATTATTTTGAGTTATTATTCTCATAATTTAGACATAATGGAAGTATAATCATATTTACTCGATGATATTTATGAAAAACCATCAATTTCTTATTAGGATTGTTAGAAAATTCACAAATTTCTTTATTATTGATCACATAACAAGATATTTATTTAGGAATAATCATATGGTGTGAAATTAGATCTCCCATTAAAATTGTTTTACCATGAGTTAAATAATTACATTTTCTATCAAATTCAAAATTAATAATTTATTAGGTTTCTAATCATTAAATAAAGAAAAAAACAAAATGTGTTAAAATATATATGTAGTGAGAACCCACATAACTATAAAATATCATTTCAAGGGTCTATAAATAATGAAACAGTGTTTTACAAAACTATTGGTTTTATATAGGTCATTCATGATTGTTACCAAAAATAATAATAGTTTATTATTTATATAGACTTACCCTAGGTTTCCTAGTAAAATCATATCATCCTAATTTTTAAGGTTGAAAAATCACTAATATGATAGAAAATATAGATAGCTAAAATTTTATTACATTTATATTAAATATTAATAGATGAATATTCAATGCATAAAATAACTAACCACACCATAATGGCATAAGTCTAGTTCCTTTGGAAACATGTACATATAAAGCAATAGTTATTAAATTATCAACATTTTCTCCCACTAAGTGGTTCATAACTATAACCCTTATTAGAAATATCATGCTTAGTAGTTTTCTTCCTAGTCTAGGAAATTGAAATATAAATATTGTTGATATAAGATTCTTAGTATGGGAAAAATAATGGATATATCAATGATCTATTGATAATAACATGAATATAATGGTATGATTACATGGAACAAACATTTGAAAATAATACCCCATATATCATAGATCATATTATGGATTAATTTCACAAATCATGGTAGTTAATATGACCTGAATCATAAATAAGTCAATGAAAATGATCCATGATAGAATAAAATTATCAAAAGACATATTATAGTTGAGTACACATTAAAATATAAAATCAATTTTTAAAAGGATATTCTCATTACTATTTCGTCATAGTGAAATGGGGTCACTCCCAAAGATATCATAATAGTTAAGGAATACTCCCAAGACTCTCATTTTGGACAAATTAAATTAATAAAATTTGCTGACTCCCCAATACTATAATATTTATCTCATGATATTTCAATCGTTACCCAATACATTCGAGGGAGATATAGGTTCCACATTTACAATAATGAAAACCATACATATGTTCAATAATATAAAAATGAATTTATAATATCCTAACCCACTAAAATAAATATGTTTCATAAAAATTTCAACATATCATAATACCATGAAAATAAATCAGTGTCCTTATTATTTTATCGATGAATAATAGAGAGGAAAAAATATTGTTTTAGAAGCATCTTCTTTTCATATTCATTAAATATCTACAGAATGAGTAAAGATATTATACTTGGATCATATCAAAAGTAGATCATAATAATAATCATGTTTTTTCATATTTTATTAATATAAATAGCATTGAAAGATAATCAATACATAATATAGGAAAAGAACCATTCCATTTTTAACTAGCTTATTTATAAAAATATAACAAAATTTAAAGGAAAAAAATTATAGGAATAGAAAAATGTAATCTTGAAAAATAATATTCAATGAAAAAATTACCTTGATGGTGAATGAATATATTAAGTCCTTATATGTTAAAAACTTTTCATTCATTATTTTTTCAAAAATCTCACAAAATACCTCATTTGAAAAATGTAATTAAACATATAAAATTTCCATAATTATGTAAATTTTTGTAAAAAGAATTTAAAAATCATTGTATTTTTTAATAACCATTTTAGTTTTCTTTATAAAAAATAGGATATGGGAGAAAATGGATTATTTTGACTAAAGATATAAATGAATTAAAAAACTTTTAAAAACAATTTTTTGAATCTTGAGTTTATCCTTTGAGGAAACCAAAATGGAAACAAGTATTATAAATAGATAACAAAAATAATGTGTATCATTATAGGTATATCATAATATTTCACCATCAAAACATAATCTAAAATAAACCCTATAAACAAGGATAATGTAACCTAAAAACCCATATGACATTTTTATCTTTTGAATTATAAGTCAGATGAAAGTAATTGACATTTATGGACATGTAAATCCCCATATATTTTATAGTATGTATCATAAAATAAATTCATAAGTTTTATATAAAAAACCTAATCTAAAAAATTGGTGTATAAATCATGTATACCAAATAAATAAAAGTGATAAGAAAACTCCATACTATAGGTCTAAATTCTATTATAAATGTTGGAATATAATGTATAGTAAATATTGATTTATAATAAATAAATTACATAACCATAGATAGATATTAATCATAATATATATTATTTATTTATATTATTTTATCACCCATTTGATAAAAATTCTTTACTAACATTACACATTTGAGTGGCATTAAATTTCTTATTTACTTGTGTTCAGCTTAAATATTCCTTGTCCTATTATTTTAATAAAGTTCAATTCATAACCATAATTGTATTCCTGACATAAATATCATTAATTTTTATTATATATATGTATATATTTATTTATAATATTTGATATAGATAAATGAACTACACATTTCATTGAGACGGTGTGCCTTATGTACTCTTGAATGTTGATTACATTTTCTGAGGGTGGAATGAATGAAAGATAAATAATAACACAAAATTACAAAAAATGTATTATATCATATAAATCCTATATATTAATTATATAAATCAATTATACCATTCATCTTAAATTTAATATAAAAACTAATAACATCCCTTTGTGGAGGTGGTAGTGCACATGTATGCAATATCAACATTATCATCTTCCAATGACTTAGAGGGTAATTAAGTTGATGAGAGTTTATAATACAAAAATTATAAATATATAATAAATAGATTATATATATATATATATTAATCTCCTCATAATATCCATCTATAATATATAGTGATAAAAATGAATTGTTTGACTATATTGAAATGGTAAGTCGTACATCTGCATGACCAAAAACATATCTTATCATATGATTGCAAAGACATTGTACAATGATGTTTGAATAATAATAATAATTTTTTTGTTTATGTTTTAAAGTAAATTATTTATTTTTTGATAAATAAAATATATTTAAAGGAGGTGAAGAAGAGTATATAAGAAAGCGACTAGTTGAGGTGATTACTACTTCATTATAATGTCTCCTTTGGGTCATCTCTAAATAGATCTGATGTTGGTATTATAGGAATGAACAACCTCTATAATGTTTCTAGATATGTTTATAATTTAAATTTTCAAGGTTTTGCTCATATGGAAGGCCTGATTTCCTAAAAATAAGTGATGGATAATGTTCTCCTTCAAAAATGAGTTGAGGGAAACTTTTGAAATTTCAAAAAAAATTGAATTATAATAAATTTATTCTAATCCCAAATTCCTCAATATTGATATATATTCAATGATTTCGATAGATTAGGTGTTAATATCTTAAAAAATAATATTTTTATATATTTTTATTTTAGTTTTAAATGAAATGCCCCGACCCCAATTACCCAGAGTCGGTGCATTATTACATAACATTGGAATAATCATAAAAGATCAAATCCTTAAAGACTAATTATTTTAGTATCCTTGGAAACATTAGATACATTCATAATTATTACATTACATGGTAAAGTAAATAAAACTACAACAACATAGTCTCCATAGTCCACACTCATATCCCCTCAGAATATCCCTGTAGGCCAGTCATAAAATATTTTTTCACATCCTGGGAAAATTAAAACATTAAAAGAGATGAGCTCAGATGCTCAGTAAGGATAACAATATTATGAAAGCATTCATAAGTAAGAATAAACATTTAAGGAAATTTATAACTAGAACAAAATCCTTTTTAAACATGAAATTCAGAATAATATAGAAAACATTAAATTAAATAATTCCATTTATTTATTCACATGGATATTATACTAGTTGAATAATCACATGCAATATCGATAACCACTTTTATAATGATGGAATGCAAAATAACAGACTATCATAACCACATAGTCAAGGACTTGTGCCAAGACTACAAATAAGATTTTGTCAAGTCCTTGTGCAATGACACTAGTTTGTCTCATTAGTCCTACTGATGTTTCAAGGATCATTATAAGGCTCCACCCATCACTTACTAAGTCCAATTCATTCCTCATATGAATAGGTTTAAACATAACAGAAACATTCGTATTAAAACTATCATAAGAAATGTCAATACATTATCCATAAACCACGACTGATATAAAAATAACACATCCAAATTCAAAAATATCACAAAACGTTCAATACAATATGGAAGCTTTGTATCATAATAAATCAACTTCAAATAAGCTTCAAATCCATCAATGGATGTTGACATAGTTGAAATCAAAGCCTTTTTTTGAGAAATATCTCTTTTTATTTTGAAATCATTTAAAACTAAGGTAATTAAAAAAATAATACATTTACTTTGAAAATATTCATATATTATTGTAAGGGAATATTCGACAATTTTATAATGTCGTAAAATAGCTGCACCTGCCGTACAAGTTAAAAAAAGTCATTCTTACCTTAATTTTGTCGAAAAGGCTAAAAAGGACCTTGTTTGGAAAATAACATAATGATTCCTTTATAAACATATTATAAAAAGTAAAACAAGGGTATATATGACTTTAAAATATTGTATATAAAATATTAAGAATGTTGTGAAATACATTTTTAAGAAACATGGATTTGGATGATAAAGAGGTCATAGTATATAATTACGTATAAACAACCTTGGATAATAAAGATATTGTAGAATTAACCCTTACCTTGTAATTTTCCATGGTCGAGGGTAGATTAACCTCTTATATAATGGTGAAATAATTTTTATTAAATTATTCAAGAATCATATACATTAATATGATATCATATATTATCTTTTAACATTGCTTTGTTAATTTAATTTAAGTATTATCGTTGTTTTGGGTGTTAATGGATTCGTTTTACTTTATATTACTTGTTGTGAGAGTCATATTTGTTGTGGATGAGATGTATATTATTCATATCCATAATTATATCAAGTCATTAAACATTATTTTTAATCATCTAATGAAAATTAGTCTTGAATGGATACAATGG
Source organism: Viscum album (assembly GCA_963277665.1). Taxonomy (NCBI): domain Eukaryota; kingdom Viridiplantae; phylum Streptophyta; class Magnoliopsida; order Santalales; family Viscaceae; genus Viscum; species Viscum album. The sequence continues at coordinate 1,171,241,613 of OY728164.1, forward strand.
GGAATGAATCTCATCGCATTCGTGGAGACGGTAATCCGTACGTACGCACGAGCGAAAATATCACTCTTTTGATATTAAAATAATATATAATTGGATGTTATATCATATTTAAAGAATAATTATCATGTTATATTTATTATTTACATCAAATACACATCAGTATTATACCCATCCAAATAATCATGTATTGTATAACAATTACACCACGTCGTAGAGACGGTACGCCGTACGTACACAAGCATGGTGAAATGTCATTAAAAGGATGGATAGAATAATGAATTTGGTTGTAACATATTTATAATAACATCAAAGAATATATAATATAATTGATTTATTATTGTAGAATAGAAACAACAATGAAAAAGGAAGTGGAAGAAGAAGGGAACTTAAATGAGTTGATGGAATATTTACCTCTTCTTTGGGTTAATCCTTTTGATTTGATCAGAAGGGATCCATAGGTTGGATTTATGACTAAAGTAAGTCCTCTATGATGAATGGAGGATAGTTGAGAGGGTTTTTGGGAAATTTTTGTCCCAGAAAATTTGATTTATATGTGTTAATTAGAGGAAAGGTGGAGTGCCTTTTTATAAGAGGGGTGAGGGGCACCTTAGGAAAAGCAAGACATATTATTTTATAATAAAATAATTTTCGGTTTATAATGGACCAAAATGAATTATTTAAATTTTTAGGTGGGTATGGGTCGAAAACCACTTGACCAATAGGTTTTAGATAGGTATGGGTCACTAAATTAACTTTATCTTTTTTATTTAACTCTTTGTTAAATAGTTTGACATTTACCATGTCTCTTTGAATTTTTTATTATATAGTTAATAAACAAACTATAATCATCCATGATAACCCCAAGTGGTTCATTAATGATACACCAATCATTATATAAGTTATTTTTTCCTAATATTTTATTTTTAGGAATAGAATTTCAATTAATAATATAATATTTGTTTTAGAAACTCTTTTATGTCAATTTTGACACTATTGAGTATTTTGTTTTTGATAAATTCAAACTGCATTATTACTTCAAAAAAAATTCATATAACCAATTCTAATATGTCATATTAACCTAGAACATTAGTTTAATTCATAAAAAAGATAAAATTACATTTATATGGATATTTATAATATCAATTATTTTAATATTTCATTAATTAAGTAATTACTGCATTATCATTGTGTCATTAAAAAATTAAATTATTTAATGTCTAGAATATATAAATAAAATAACATTATGTAGGAAATATTTTTATCTTTATAATAAATTATTATAGTCGAATTTATCTTATTTATATCCCTATACTAAAAATATTTTAGTTATTAAACATTGATTTTAACTCTTTTAGCTTTTCATTGAATTAAATAATAATAAATGTCCTAATCTAATACAAGTGGACCAAAGAGGTTCATATTTTATTCTTAAGGTTGTTTCAGGTCGAACTATACTTATCCCATATAATTATAACATGTGTTAGGGTAATAATAATAACATTTTTACCCAGAATTACACTATTTACTTTTAACCGTGGTAAATAAAAGTAAACTGTTACTATTCATGAAAAATTATTTTCATCTTATTGAACCTCATTTTACTTACTGATATCAACCCTGTCTCTCCAGTTTTTTAATTTCCACTCACAGAAGTGGTAAAAATATGTTTTATGTGAATTTGCAAATTCTTCTAAGAGGTGGGTAAAAGACGGTGAAATGTTCTATAAAATTTTTATGTATATAAAATTATTATAAATTGACATCAATTAATTACATCGAACTTATCTAGGTATTATGTGTCTATTTTGACCTAAAATAAATTTAAATAAAATAAATAATTATATAAATAAAAATTTGGTTTTAAACTATAACTCTGTGTTTTTAACTATTTATAAAAAACTGAATGTTTTTAAAAAATACCAAAAATCACCCTACGCTAATTTCGATATACTGAATCCAAAAATGAAGTCCATTTCGAATGATAAAATTTATTAAATTTAAAAAAGTGTTTATTACTATTCATAATGGCAAGTTTGATTGGATTTGGTGTGTTATAACTTGAAGTCGTACAACACACGATACTATACCTTTCAAAAAGAATCATATTCTGGAAGCTTGGTTTGTTACATTAAACCTCTCATTTTGATAAACCCGTAATTAACCTAACTAAATTTCATCTATGGTAACATCTATCCAAAAATAAAGGTTAAACCATTTACATAAAATTAGAATACTGGCCAAAAAATAAAAAAATAATCATATTTCATACCATATAATATCCATATATTATTATTTGTAAAATTTTTAATAATATATTATTTTGATGAAATATCATTATTTACATTTTTGAATCTATTAATCTATTTTGAAAATAAAAACATACAATATTGGTAATTTCAAAAATAGTTTTATAAAATACACATAAAATTGAATATATATCTTAAAAATTTATGGGACATAACAATTTTTTTATGTAATATTAGTTTCAGTATTTTTATTATCATTTAATTTTTTCATCAATTAAATAAATAAATGTTGTGTCGATGTTGTGCAAGAATTTATGATATTCATATAAAACCAAAAATCAATAAAAAAAATTGATAACAAAAAGATGATTATTAATGTCAAAATATCAAATTATAAATGTTTAATATGTTTTTAATCTCATATTTATATCATGAAAACTTATTTAATACATTATTTTTATCTTTCTAAACTTATACATGACTTGCACACGAATTTTGATAATCCACTTATTATATAAAACCAATATTAATCTATAGAAATAAAAATAACATATAATAATTAATATTTAATAAAAATTTCATAAAATGACTTATTCTGTATGAAACATTTTTTTTGGGTTACTAATTTTTCTTTTCCAGCATTGCGTCGACATTGAATGTGATTTTTCATATTGATCACGGAAAATATTATAATTTATATCTATTTTGAATTATTTGGGTATTATATTTTTAGTATATTATAATTAATTAATTCATTACATACATTTCATAATTTTATATATTATTTTTATGGCTTGGTGATATCATAAAATATAATGTATTTCAAAAATTATATATTTTTGGACTATTTACCAAAAATTCATGTTCTTAATAGAATTTTAAAAATAAATAATACTAGTATAAATTCAATTTTTACGAAAAAAATAAATTAACATTAATAAAATTAAATTACTATAAGTTAATGAAATTAATTTTAATGTAAATTCATAAATTGTGATGAAAATTAGATTATAGAAAATGACTTTATAAGTATAAAATATTATTATACCTAATTAATAAAAATAGTGTATTGAAAATACATAGATTATTCATAATATTAAATAACTAATATTAGTTTAAATATTGTGAACCTCTCTTTTAATACATTAATATTACATAACATTTGAGAAATACTTAAAAATTTACAAACCATAAACACAAATATCGTACTAGTATAGTGCATTAGGAAACATGGAAACATAAAAACTAGTAAAAATGACTTACATCATCTCCCAAACGGTTGTTCTCGAATATAACCCTACATAAACACATATGAAATAACACATATCTTCATATATTGTGGAAAAAAGAAACATAAAATGGGTGTGGTCATATTATCATTAACGGTAAAAAAGGGAGATATAAAAGCATAATCATGAGGATAAGGTTATGAGAACATGATCATTAAAAAAGAATACTAATCTCTTTATATAAAAGAACATATATATTAATCATGGAATAAATATTTACAGTTAAAAACACATGAATCATAAGTAAAGAAAGAAAACAATAAAGAAAATCATAACATAGGAATAAATCATGGAATTTTTTCAATCACATAAGAATAAATAATGATTTATATAATATTCAAGGCATTTATACCGAGAAAATATTTCTTTAAAAATTCATTTACTGAACTGGGTTCACACCTAGTTCCTTCCCTGTATTATTGAACCAAGCTCACTCCCCATTCAAGCACTATAATATTGAACCATGTTCATTTCCTGTTTCATCCTATTAATACTGAACCATGTTCATTTCATATTCTATGCATGTCTATCTGATAATATATAAATATTTATCCAATTTACTAGAGGTAGGTATAGGTCCTACCGATATCATAGTTAATTCATAAATACATGTTCCACAAGATCATAAATAACAAAATCATAAACCATGAAATTAAATGGGTATTATAATAATGTAATAATATCCTCTCATATGAGAATAGGTAGATTACATAATCATTTCATCATACAAATAACTCATGAAATGAAGTGGGTTTAAAATGAATATAACCCGTAAAAGAGAAATGGGTTTTATAAACACCATTTCATGAAAACATAATCCATTAGATAAATAATATAAATGGAAACAATGAATAATTTTCCCATAAAGGAATGTGTAACACAAAAAGAGGTTATCTTATATAGGTAATAATTTTGAATGATCTAATAAAATCAATTTAATGGAATATATCCTTGTGGCATTGAAATTTATATTTTAACCATAAAAGGTTGTTGAAATTTTTTTCATTGAAAATATATTTGAAAACAAATAATGATAAAATTTAAAACCATATATCATATTAAATAACTTTTTCCTTGAATATGGGCATCAAAGATCTTTTGAAAACATTTTTTAAAACATTTTTGAAGACAATGGTTTTGAATAAAATAGATTTATGACCAAAGAGATAAAAGAAAGAAATTTACATAAAAACATTACCCTGTATTCCAAATATTGTAAGAATGGTACAAATTCGTGATGATACACTAAATAACCCTATAATAAGTAAATTTATATTTTTTCATTAGATATGGACCATAATATTTCATTAAAGAGGCAAAAGAATTAACTATCATTAAAAGTAATGAGATTTTTTTAATAATTTCTTACCAATTGGCTACTTAGGATCATACTATCCATGTAAGAAAATGAAATTATATTATGCATAAGATATCATGAAAATAAGCATAGAAATTATATAACATGTAAAATGGAAGTATATGCACCTCAAAAATTGTTTAGGTTCAATGAAAAACAAGAGTATCCAAGAAGAAAAATAGAAACAACAGAATTTGTAGGATTTGGTAATTTTTTAAAAATAAACCCATCAGAGAAGGATCATAAAATGATATTTGAATACCCAAAAATTTATCTATAATATCAATAGATACATTCCTAGGCATTACATATACCTTGTATCTCGACTCATGTGTTACTAACTCTAACAACCTATATAATAAATATAAATATATTATAAATATATTGAATAACCATATTATAATATCTAATAAAATATATGGTTTGATCCCAACCTTATATTGCACATTTTTTAACAACCATATGTTATGGTTTAACTTTGGGTAATATTCGCTTTCTTCTTCAAACGTGACTTAATTTGTTATATATTTTGTACTTATTCATATATCATGATTCATGAATGTAAAAAATGATATAAATATCATTTTTGTTTTGTATATTTTTATTATAATAATTTATATAATTTATTTTTATGAAATGGAATACACCTTTCCTGTAGAATTTATGTCATACGTACGCTTGGACGTAGTTTCCATTTTGATTGTCATATTAAAAGAAATATTGAGAGTGAAATATATATATATAAGTATATAATATAACAAAATAATAATTTTAATGTTATATATATCATATTATTTCACTAAATCAATCCTTAATACATTCCATGCAGTGTGTGAATGAATCACATCACTTTGAGGGGCAGTTGTCCCCACTTCCTCAAATGAAATTATTATATCTACACTAAATGGATTTTAGATTGATATGTGTTCTAAAAATTAATAATTAAGATCAAATAAATATGAAATAAAATTTATTACTTATATAAATAGATATTCCATCATAATGTCCACTGTGATGGGGGGTAAAGATAAAATGAACAATCATCATTTAGTGAGGCCGTAGTTTTCCATACACGTAAACAATATGTTTGTTACCTATAATATGGAGATGTGTGTATGTTTTGGGTGAAAAATATACCTAAAATTAATAATATATCTTTTATACTAGTGTTTTTATAAAATCATGCAATAATGAGAGATAAATGGGTGGAGAAAGAAAATAAGAAAAAGGAGCTTGATGGAAGGTGTTACCTCTTAATCGGGAAACTCCATTTAGTTGGTACCAAAAGGCTTACTTGGAAGAATTTATTCACAATGGGATGATTCCCAGAGTAAGGGAGGTATTTTTGGAAGTTAATTGGGATTACATTTTGTGATCCCAAGTGTTTTATAAAGACATAGTGTTAGTGGGCATTTATTGGGATGAAGGAGTGGTACTCAAGTAAATATGTTAAGAGAGAACTACAACCATGTTATTCATGTTTTATGTGTATCTAGTAATGATAAATGTTAGATAAAAGTGATTATAAGGTATAAATATATCCATATAATGGATCATGGAAATGTTTATAGGTCACTTGGGAAATAACATTACATTTTAGTCTGTTATTAAGCTTAATTTAACCTTAATCGATATAATTAATATTAATCACATTCAATAATTTTTTTGTCAAAAACTAAGTTGTAATTACTATAAGTTTTTAATTACTATTATTCTAAATGTTGAATCTATTTTTCAAAATTAAAACCACATGTGTTGTAGAAATTAATTTAAAATTAGTCTCGTCGACAATGCTGGTTTTTAATGTAAAAATATTCAAATTAAAGGTAAGTATATTTTATCCAATTTAAATGTGAAATTGGTTCCAATTACCTAAATATTATTAATTAATAAAATATAATATAAATAAAATTTTCAACCAAAATAAAATATAATTTAATCTTATAAATAAATTAGATGAAAAAGAAGTTTTGAATTGAAATCTAGTACTTTTCTCAATTCAAAAACAAATGATGTTTCTCATAAATATACCAAAAATCATCCCTAATATAATTTTGACATTATATATTAAAAAATTAAGTTTATATTTATTAAATTTAATTTCTAAATGGGAATAAAATTGGTTTTATTGTTTTTTTGGAGAAGAAAATTAAAACCAGTTCATTTGAGAAAACAATTTTTTTAAACATACAAGGACATTACAAATAATTAAATATTTTATAATGAATATGTTTTATATATATATAGAAATGATAAAAAATATTATAATGTTAGTTATTACTATTCATATAAGAAATTTTAACATATTTGTTATTATTATATTGTTTAATCAGTTATAACAGTAAAATGATGTTTTGTAGAATCATCTGTGTTGCGTATAATATACACAAAGTCTATATTGCATGTAACAAAGACCAAGTCGATGTTTTATTTATCATTTGTACAGTTGGTGCTATGTATTGTTCACTAATTCAGTTCCATGTAAAAGGAATTTTTATCATTGTGATTTGAAATACATAAATGGAGAAATAATTTATTCTGAACAAAAAGCCCCTAAAAACTCAGGGTGTTACATTATACAACCCATAAATGAATTTCTACCTACAAATTAATCCCATATGAAAAAATAAGTATTCCTATACATCATAATATATTCAACTTCTTAGGTAGCTTCCTCAAAATGGTGATTTCTCCACAAAACATTGACGAGGTGAGTATTCTTGTTTCGTAGAACATTCACTGATCATCGTAGAATTTCAAATTGTTATTCATTATATGTTTTATCATTATTCTGGGGTATGACCTCTATGTTTTGTAAATGTGAAATGTCAATTATGTACTTCCTCATTAATGATACATGGATCACATCATAGAATTTAGTGAGATCTTGTGATTGGTTATCATCTTGATGCAATCAAGAATCTCAAAGGGACCGATATACCTAGGTATTATCTTCCCATTTCCCTGAACCTCGTTACTTTCTTCTTGAGTGATATTATTAAAAAAAATCACCAAAATTAAAATTATTAGTCATGTCATCAGTTATCAACATAACGTTTCATCTAACTTTGTGATTCCTTGAAATGTGGCAAAATGGTTCTAAAAGTCTTAATCATTTCTTCTGCAATCTAAAATTCCAATTACTTTATTTCTCAAACATCATCCTAACACATTGGTTCTCTATATTTATTCCCATAGTGGGCTTCATATGGTGCCATATGAACTCTTGATTAATATCTATTGTCTTATGATAAATCAAATAGAGGAAGGTGTTGATCCCAGACACCTTTCAAATCTAGAGAACAATATCTCTACAAATCCTCTGGGGTTTTAATATTTCTTTCAGACAAAAAATCCATCTGAGAATGATAAAAAATGATGAAACTAAATTTTTTATTATGTTCTTTATGAAGACTTCACCAGAACATTGTGTTAAACATCAGATCCTGATATGATTCAATTGAATGTGGCACTCCCTGAAACTTCACCATTTCCTTAATTTATATCTTGTAAAGATGATCCAAAGATAAGTATTCTCTTATAGTGATTAAGTGTGCTGAAAAAGTAATGAAATTGGATACCTCCCATAAATAATTAAACCCTTTAGCATTTTTGGGTTTTCTAAAAACAAAACCCATATTGATGTTAGCCTATTTACATTCTAGTATGGGTAATGGATGCAACATCCCTTAATAATTTTTCCTTTCATATTTAACTTGTTGGAATACTAAGCACCGAGATACAAACTCAGAAATATATCTTTTCCTGAAACCTCACCATAATTATTATTTCAAGTCCTTATACTTCTTCATACTACCAGAATAAATAAATTATGAAAAATATTATCTTCCTCAAACAGATCCTTCTTTAAAATTGGTACAAAAACAACACATACATAGTTCATGAACCATATCATTCCATACTGATCAATGTTAAAGATAAGAAGATTTTGGACTTCACTTTTTAGATCTTCATCTTTATTTTGTACCTCCTTAATCACCACTAGGATAGAGGGTTGAATATTCCTTTGAGAATGTAAATATTTTCACCTTATTTCTGGAATTTTAAATCTATCTTTTTCAAATCCATAAATATTCGATCTTTTGGGATCTCAATCATAGATAACCTGGAATGATCTATCTAACTCAAAGCATGAGCCACCATGTTTGCACTCCTAGGGTGGTAATCTATTTAGCACTCAAAATACTTTATCAACTCTAACCATTTTATTTTGTAGATGTTGAACTCCTTTATTAAAATATATCTAATAATTAGATGATCAGTTTATATATCACACATTCCTCCATAAATGCAATTCCTCCATATATTTAATAAATAAATTACCAATTATATATCCAAATCACTAGTTTCGAAGTTTTTATCATGAATATTAAATTTCCAAAATGCAAAAGCAATAACCATGTTATTCTGCATAAGAAAGCATCCAAATAGCTTCTTGAATGCATCGATAAAGACTAAAAATCTATATCCACAACAAAGGTAATGTAATCATAGGTGCACAGACTTACCTTCTGTTTAGTTCCTTGTAATTTTCCTCATATTCATTTGTATAGAGTATCTTGAAACCCTTTTAAGTAAATATGGTCAGAGGATTTAGTAGTCATGATTTTTTTCACAAACAATTAATAATATTTAGCTAAACCAAGAAATCTACAGATATCGATCACTATGGTTGGTCAAGTAAATCATTCAATAGGCTTAGTCTTTGATAGATATATTACTATGCCATCTCTTTTGATTATGTGACACAAAAATGAAACCTTTATTGAGCCAAAATTTGAACTTTGTAAAATTTTCTTATAACATATCAATCATTATGTTCATTATTATATTTCTCAATTTGTCTTCAAGCTCATCCATTAATTTTTAATATATAAGAACATCATCTATAAAGAAAAATATAGATATATGTAGTTGCTGAAGACTCTATTCTTCAATTCCTTAAAGAAAATAAAATAATTAATATGACCTAAAGGAAGAACTATATATTCATAGTGTCTAAAAGATGTAAAGAATAAATTATTTGGTATATCCACTTTCCTGACCCCTAATTGATCATATCCAAAATAAAGGTAAATCTTGGAAAATATTTGAGCTCCACACAGTTGATCAAACAAGTCTTGAAGATGGGGGAGTGGATACTTACTATTTATCGTGATCTTATTTAACTCCCAATAATTATTGAATAGTTTCATTGATCCATATTTATTTTACACAATAAGAATGGGTGAACCCCAAGGTGACACACTTGGTTGAATAAATCCCTTATCAATTTTTTCCTGGAGTTTCTTCTTCAATTACAGAAACTCCATTAGAGCCATTCTATAAGTAGAATTTTTTATTGGTGTGGAAATATGTATAATTTCTATTGAGAACTCAAAATCATGATTTGTAGGGAGACAAAAAAAATATTCAAAAATACTTCCAAAAATAATGGAATAATAATAATATCATCAATTTCAATTTTCTCCCCAACCAATTGAGATTGAAAACAATTTTGAATGGAAATTAATACCCACACACTGGATGTAATCTCCGCATGAAGTTCATTTCTATTGTTACATTGATGTATAATCATATGCGGGATTGAAATATAAAATATAACTTCCCAACATTCAAAATTGATTTTGGATTTATGTAGAGATAGCCAATACATTCCTAAGATAATATCAAATTCAACCAAAGGAAGAATGAAATGATTTTTAGGATTCACACTCCTAAAAACATCAACCCAAGAGGAATCATATACTTGAGATGATTGCATCGTGTCACTAGGAATTTCCATTAATAATTAAACCTCTAATTATTTGTGTGGAATCTTAACACCCTTAGAAAATAATTTAGATATTAATTTATGGGTAGATCCAAAACCAAATATGAATTTAGGAGTTCTGTAGTGGATGATAAATATTCTTTTCGTCAATCATTATCGAGCCCCTCAACATAAATTGATATTTCATGAGATTTAACATTTTACATCATATTAAGAGGTTTATGATGTAAATAATAATCACCATCCTTGGGTTTGGGGTGAAGTTATCTTAGTTACCATTATCATTACAGTTTTAGCACTTAATCTTTAGTGGTTAATTGTTTGCTGCTTTCTCTCTATTAGAATTTAAGTTATCTTCTTCCCATCATTTACACAATAAATTTTATAGTGACCTTAATTTATACACTAAAAACATTTACTAGATCCATTAATATATATTTCTCTTTTCTTCATCCCTCATTTATAGCATAAAAATCATTACCTTTACTCTATATATTTTAGAGTTTCTTTTGAACTGCATATTCCTTTTTCTGTCAAAACCATGTGGTTGATACGTGTCTCTAAGCTCCATTTCAACCTTCATTATAGAACACACAATCTCTTCATAGCTAATAATGTCTATTTTGGATATATCACTTCTGATACTTGGATTTATGCCACTAAATAACCAGTTAATTTTAATTTTGAGTTGGATGATAATTCTCGATGTGTAGCTCACATGTATCTTACAAATTATCCTCATAGTTATCCACAAAATCATCTGTGATTTGATTCGACTGAAAGAACCTGTTCTTTCTTTTGGTAAGAAAAATATGAGGTAAGTAGTTATTAAAAAGAATGTTATTGACTTATCCCAATCCATTGGATCAATATTATCTAACTACCTCATATTCTTAATTAGAGTCAAACACTGGATTGCTTCACCTTCTAAATGATAGACAACCACAATACCTTTCTCAAGCACTGAAAACATGAGAACAGAGAATATCTTTTGAATTGTACTGATCCATTTTTCATTAATAAGTAGATAAAAATACCCTTTGAAAGAATGTGAGAATTTCCTCATGGAAGACTCAAATAACATTGTTATCTCTTTTTCACATTGGATGTCCACCATGATTCAAGTGTTGATAAAGACGTGTAAGCAAATCAATGAGGTTTTTAATTCCATCTCCCATATTATTTAGTTTCTCAAAAAGACAATTCTTGCATTATTTTTTACTATCACAATTAACATGGTTCCTTCAGGTTTTGTCCATGACTAAAACCAAAAATCATAGTGTGAAAAACAATTATCATATCAAGGAAACACATAATCATGAAAATTTACTTATAGGATTTATAAATTTTGACACCATCCATAATTTATAACACATTATTTTTATACAAGGTTATTCCTAACAAACTAATTTATAAATTATTTATTATTTTTAGTGAATATTTTGTGAATTTCAAAAGCATATCCCTTGGGAGTGACAAACTGGGTCGGTTTCAAGGCCCATTAGTGTGTACCAGATTACCATTATCCAGGCCTGAAACAGCTTTTCTGAGTTGTTACTCCTAGGTACATGTGTTCCATTTCCACATACCATTGTAGTATCTAGACAAGTATTTATTTCTTGTAAATCACTCACTTTATCCTTTACAAAATATCCAAGACTTTTTCCAATACTTTTCCTTATCCTTATACTTATCCACATGCATGTCCTTTGGGTTCTCACACTGGTTTTCACATCCTAGCTTCCAATTTTTAACTAAAACATTGGTATAATACCAACTATAGGGGCCCTCACATTTCATACATTAATATTACATAACATTTATAGAATACATATAATATTACAAAAATTGATGGCCAAAGATCATACTAGTCTAGTGTCTTTGGAAACATGAAATTATAAACACTAATACATAATTGAGTGACATCATATCCCACTAGGTTTTTATTGACTAGAACACTTCATAGACACATTAAACACAACACATATATTCCTAACCTGGGTGAAAGGAAACATAAAATGTGTGATCTTTGATTCTCAATAAGGGTAAACTAGGGGGAAATGTAAGCCTAATAATGAGCATACAGGTATGTGAATATTATCATGAAAATTGAATATCATACCCTATATATCAAAGATTATATACGTAAATAATAACATAAAGCATGGAAGTTCATAAGTCATGAATCATATGGAAATAAAGAACAAAATCCATGAAACCATAACATTGGAATAAAATAAGGAATTGCATATGACACAAACACACATATAATTTTTTTATAGTATTAAAAAAATTACTACCTAGACTATATTAGTGAAAAAAGTCCTTTGCTGAATCTATTTCACACCCTATTATTGACCTATATTTTTGTACTGAGTTCACTCGCCATTCAATATGTGCAATACATAATTGATTTCATTTCCCATTCTATTATATAATAATGAACTATGTTTATTTCTCATTCCATACCTGTATATCTCATGAAATATATATCATTACCAAATACCTTTGAGAGAGATATAGGTCCCACCCATATCAGACTGAAATCATAAATAAATGTGATATATGATCATAAATAACCATATCATATCCCAAAAAATGAAATAGATGTTATAAAAATTTAATCATATCATAAAATATGGAATGATATAGGTTTCATAATAATTTAATCAAAGAATAAGCACTGAAAAGAAGCGGGTTTGAAAAGCATATAACCTATAAAAGAAAAATTAATTTCATAAATGTAATACCATCAAAACATAATCCATTCAAAGAAAAATTATGAATGGAAGTATTGAATAATTTACATATAAATTTATGAGTAACACCAAATGAGGTTATCTTATATGGGAAATAATTTTGAAATATATTTTAAAAACATTTCTTGATGAAAATATCTTTTATATATTAAAAACTCATTTTAAAACATAACACCTTTTTAAAAATAATTTTATTTGAAAATATATTTGAAAACATATGGAGGAATAATTTAAAACCATAAAACCATATTAAATACCTTTTTACATGAACTAGGATTCACATATCTTTAGTTGAAATTTTTGAAGACCTATTTGTTGATTATAATAGATTTCTGACTGAAGAGAGAGACATTAAAATTTTTCTTAAAAACATTATTGTATGTTACAAAGAGTGTTAAATTGGTAATAATACATGATGATATCCTGAATAACAATATAAGAAGAAAATTTATCATTGTTCCAGAGATATGGATCATAAGAATTCATCAAAGAACCATAATCATTAACAATATAGAAATGCGATGAGATTGTGTCAATATTCCTTTACCACCTAGTTACATGGGATAATACTCTACATTTTAACAATTATATTACATGAATAACAATATTTAATTGAAATAAATATATTCAAGATATAACATGTCAAATTTAAGTATTGAAACGTCAAAAATAATATAGTTTAATAACATAATACGATTCACAAAGAAGGAAAATTGGGACAAAATTTTTTTACCGATTTGTTTGCTTTTGAAATGTAAAACCCATGAATGAAATATCATAAAATAATTATGTGAATTCAAATAAATAAATTATTAGAGAAAAATAAAAAATTCATGGTAAGTACATAAACCATAGAAAAGGAATGGGTGGTGAATAAAGAATGTATCTCACAAAAATAAAAAGTGTGATGAAATCCCTTTACCTTGTTCCTTGGATCTCATTGTACTTATTCAGTCCACCTGTATAATAAATATAATATTATTATACATATTATAAAGATAAATATTATTATATATAATATCATATATATTTTTATTATGACATTATATTACCCACTTGTTAACAATCATTAGTTACGGTTTCACTTTGTGTAATATTCTCTTTGTTCTTCGCATGTACCCTAATTTGTTATATGTTTTATAATTATAATTATATCATTACATAATTTCAAAAATTATATAAATTTAATTTTATTAGGTATAGATTTATTATTATAATCTATATAATATATAGTTTCGAAAAGAAATACACCATTCATGGAGACAGTAATCCGTACGTACAAATGAACATTATTTCTGTTTTTATTATCTTATTGATAGAAAGAAAGAAAATGAACTATATGTATATAATATAATTAAATTATCATTATAATGATATATATATATTGCAATTTCTCTAAATCCACACTTAATACATTTTATTTAGTGTATGAATGAATCACATCGCTTTGAGGAGGTAGTAGTCAACACGTCCTCAAAAGAAATTTTACTATTTACACCAAATAGAAAGAAAATTGATATGTAATTTACAAAATAATAAATAAGATTAAATAAATAATAATTATAATATGTGATGTTAATAAATATCTTTTCCATCATAATTTACACCTTGATATGTGATAAATAAAAAATGAACAATAATTATTTAGTGATGCGATAGTTTGTCGTTCACGTAAACATTATGTTCAATACCCATTAGATGAAGATGTGGATAAGTTTAGGTTGAATCTTTATCATAATCAAATCCTCATATATTGAGCATAATGGTATTTTAAAAAAAAAGTAATAAATAGAGTGTATTTATAAATAATGAAGATAAAATAAAATATTTTGAGAGAAGGCATACCTCTTAATCAGGTAACTCTTATTAGTTTGTGCCAAAAGTCATCCTTGGAAGACCTTACACAAAAATAGAGGATTAAAGGGGGAGTGGGGGTATTTTTGGAAATTTATTTAGTAGATATTGGCCTATCCTAATTCGTTTTATAGGTGATAAAAATAGGTATTGATGGTGTCCTTTTATAGGGAAAGAGGACGATCAATCTTCTTAATATTTGAAGAGGCAATTCCACCCATGATTTATAGGTTTCATGTGGATGAAATAATGATCCAATGAAAATAAAAGGTAGGAAAGGGTCTAAATATGTTCTTATATTGGAATTTTTATGAGTTTATAGGTGTTTTTGGCCTTAAGATTGTGGTTTAGTCCCTTATTAATATAAATTTAACCTTAATTGATACAATAAATGTTAATCAATTTCACTAATCATTTTTTTAAAAATAAATTTAATTTATTAGAAATTATAAATTATTCTGATTAAAAATATGGAATCAATTTTTACATATTATAATTACTAAAGTGGTATAAATTAATTTAAAATTAATCCCATAGTGAGGTTGGAAATGAAAGTTTTTAACGAAAAAATGATCAAATGTTTGTTATGTTTTTATTTTCAATTTCAATGTGAAGTATGTTTTAATTACCCAAATTGAGAAATATTATTAAAATATTATAAAATTAATATTTTGAACCAAATTAAAATAACATGTAACCTTATAATTAAATCAGATGAAAAAATAGTTTTGAATTAAAATCCATTATTTTTCACTATTTATTCAAAAATTAATTTTATCAAAAATTTCTTAAAAATTATACATAAAATAATTTTGAAATTATAAATTAAAAAACAAGTTTATTTTAGAAAATAATATTTCTATATGGGTCTAATTTTTTTTCACAAATTTACATTAAAATTAGTTAATTCAGGAAAATAATATTTTTAATCATATAAGGTCTATAAAAGAAGATAATATCTTTCATTGTCGATTTGTTTTATTGATATAATAAATTATAAACCATCATTTAAAAGTTGTTATTACTATTCATATAACAAAGGATAACATCTATTTTATAATTACATCATATAAATAAATATAAAAAAAATTATGTTTCGTAGAAGCATTGGTGTTGCACATAACAAACACAACATCATTGTTGTGTGTAATATACACAAAGTAGATGTTCCCTATATCATACACAGAGTAGGTGTCTGTTCGTACCCTGATTCAATATGTCATTTTCACCCTTACACCATTTTATTAAGCCGAATTCATTTTATAAATTACAATAATAATAAAAAATTGAATTCCATGTTTGAATAATTTATTTTGGGTTTATCTCTAGTAAAAATTCCAATGTTACTTGTCTTGAAAATTTCATTGAAGGTGATGTTGATTTCGAGGGCCCATGATGATGTCCAAAAAATGGGTCAAACTACGTAGGATCCAAGTACACTAGTGGATTAATATGCACACTAATACTATATCGTGCATCCAATTGGGATAAAATTTTGTGTTCTGGTCCACAATTCATTGGGATATATTTCATATGATGAAACCCAAGACTCATTAGGCCATCAGATGACCTTTCCCACCTGATCTGTCCAGCACACCAAATCTTCCCGATGTCAAAAGTGTGTGTTGTGATCTATCCATATCTTGGGCTATAGGAGTCCAAATTGTGAAAAACATTCGGTTGAGACATCCAAAAGGTGGGGAAACAACTCTTTTTATGTTCTCCAAATCGAGATAATTATGTCTGCAGGTTCAAACACCTATGATAAGTGGGTTTAATAATTCAGTGCACTCAAACCACCTTCCCATATTTCTATAAAATGGAACCTTGGGCTCTTCATTTTCAAGTTCGACCAGGAAGAAAAGGTCTAGTATTTTGGAGACCTAAATGAGTTCTATCCCCATACTTGATGTTATAGAGGCCCTTCTCATCATAGGGGGATCATCAATGAATAACGAGTTCTATCTGATCCTTCTACACCTCTCGATGGTGAGCTAAACGGTGGATGATCATTTCGAGGGAGATACACATACTTGGGAGGGAGTTACAGAACATGATACTCTACTTGTTTTTTGTAATTTATATGTGGATTATTTTAATTATTTTTTATCTAATCATCCTTCTCCTCTTAATTTATTTCTTCGGTTTAATTTAGTGAAATTCTTTTCATTTCAACACCCATTGAGTTGAAATTTCAAGTGGGAAACGTGAGTTGTTCCAATTGGGAAACACAAGGATACTCTTTCTCTCAAACATAAAAAATATTATAGTATGATTTGGTATCCTTTAATCTATTATTGAGGTCCAAACCTTTACAACATGATTGTTCTATTAAGGGTCGGTACTTTGCGCAACATTTAGAGAGGCAAGAGGCGAATCAAGATCTTGACAACCCTCAACCAAAGAATTAAACAAAACTATGTGAAATATTCATAAAAATGAACTATAAAATATGTGTAGTGAACATGTAGTGATCTCTTTTTCCAATAATTCTTAATCTCTACCTTATTATATCAACTATTAAACTCTTTATGTTATGTTATTTTTTTTAAAATGTTTTCAAAATCACCCCCTCTTTTAGTAATATTTATTAAAAATAAAAACTATAAGAACCAATGCTCCTTGGGAGGTGACCTAGGGTCTACCCTAGACTACAAATAAATCATTATATAATAATCAATTTGACATGTCACGACAGCGCGATCAAATTTTGGTGCCGTTTCTGGGGAGTTTTTTGATTTTTAGTGCATGTTTTTGAATTTGTTTTTGTAAATTTTGTGAATATTTATCTATTTAATACCACTACCTATATTTTTGAATTCTAATCTATTTGTTGTGTAGGTTTAGTTAATTATGTGTTCTACTCCTTCATACTTAAAACCTTTTGACCCCGAACCGGAGAGGACCATACATCAACGACACCGAGATACACAAGACAACACTTTGATGGAGGGCACACCAAATATTTAAACTCGTCTTCACCCTTCGTCTCCTTCTAGAACAAACATCAAAGCTGAAATTAAAGTGAATAAAATTGATGAAAACAATCAAACACTAAATGAAATAACCTCACTTGATGTTGATATACAGCCCACATACATTCAATTATAGGGCGGGGCACCAAATTTTAAACTTATATATGGTTTAATTCATCTATTACTAAGATTCCATGGAATTCCTAAAGATGATCCACACAAGAACCTAATAGAATTTCATACTGTTTTTTCAACATTAAAACATGCTAATGTAGATGATGAACAATTAAATCTTAAAGAATTCCCATTTTCTTTGGAAGACACTGTGAATGATTGGTTATGTTATGTTTTGTTAATTTCCCAATAAGTGGCTGGGCGGACATGAAACGCCTTTTCCTTGAAAAGTTTTTCCCAGCCTCTCGAACTGAAACAATAAGGAACAAAATTTTGTGGTATAAGACAATTTCTAGGAGAAACACTTCATGAATATTAAGAACGCTTTAAAAGATTATGATCAAGTTTCCCACACCACCAAATAAGTGACTAACTTTTTATACAATATTTTTATAATGCTTTAATCCCTATTGATAGAAATATGATTGATGAGGCACTAGGTGGTGCACTGGTAGATAAGACTCCAATTGCTATGAAGACCTTAATCACGAAAATGGCACAAAACAGTCAATAATTTGGTACAAGGTCTAGCATACCCATTCGAGAAGATCAAGAGGTATAAAATACTAAATTTGTTAAGAAGGCGGACATAATGTTCGAAGAGGTAAGTAACCTTCTTCAACAAGTTTCTATTTCCCAAGAAAAATCCCAATATCCTCCTCCCATCCATTGTGGTATATGTTCTATTGACACCCACTACTCTGACCAATGTCCTCTATTGAGGGAAACATCTGAGAGTTGTGAGGAAATATTTCCAGGCCGCCCCTATAACCAACCCTATAGGAAATAACCATACATCCATCCAACACTGGGTGGAAGGCGAACCAAGCCTATAGGTTAGGGGTTATTCAAACCAACCTCAATAACAATGTAACCAAACCGGGTAGAGTAGTCATCCACGAACACCACCCAGAAATCCTTAACCACCTAGATGACTTTCCAACAAACCCCTCCAAAACCCGAGCCTATCCTAGAAGATATGATGGAAAAAATGGCTGCAAAAATTATTAAATTCCAAAAAACAACTCATGTAGCCATACAAGAGATAATAATTCAATTAGGCCAACTAGCTAACACAGTTGGTGAAATTCAAAGTCATAGATTAGGTAAACATCCCTCTCAACAAATAGTTAACCCTAGGGATAAAGGAAATGTTAATTCCATCACCCTTTGGAGTGGAAAACAACTGTAAAGTAAGATGAATCCTTCATTAGAGTCATTCCCTCCTAAGGAAACCTCCACACCCACCATGAAAAATGTTCCAAATGTTGAAGAACCTTGTCTTGAGAGAAGCCCTTCCAAAGGAAAGATTGTGTACATTGATGAGTCACATATCCCAAACATTCCTCTTCCATTTCCTCAAAGGTCCACCCAACCAAAAAACCCTATGGAAACTAATCTTGATAAGGAAATATTGGATATTTTCAAGAAAGTGCACGTTAACATCCCATTGGTTGATGTTGTGAAGAAAATTATGTGGTACGTTATGTTTCTAAAGGAGATGTGTACACACCGAAGGTGAATTCATGGAGATGAGAAGGCGAGTTTGGGGAGGAATGTTTCAGCATTGATAGAGCCATCACTTCCCACCAAGTTCAATGATCCTGGAACATTCTCAATTCCATGCACCAAAGGGGAGTATTATTTTTCTAATACTATTCTTGATTTAGGTTCCTCCATTAATGTGATGCCTCACTCTATTTACTCTATATTGCAGGTTGGGGAACTGAAGACCACTAGAATTATTGTTCAACTGGATAACCAGAGTACTGCATTGCCCTCTGGTGTGTTAGAGGATCTTCATATGAGGGTCCAAAATTTGATTTCTCCTTCTAAATCTTATGTTCTTAAAATGGAGGACGATAGGATGAATGGACATTCCCCGATTATATTGGAGAGACCTTTCTTGAAAAACGCCAAAACCAAAATTAATGTCCACAATGGTACATTATCTATGGAATTTGGTGGTGACATATTCCATTTCACCATACTTGATGCCATGAATCACCCCTAAAAAGAACATTCCCCTTTCTCTCTGTTAATTCTATAGATGTACTCCCTTCCCCTAAAAAAACATTTATTTCCCCTAATCCTCTTTTTGAGTTTTCTTCACTAATAGAATGGCTAGGAAATTATTCATGCATTGATTATTGTAGTGGTCTAGAAAAGTGTCATGAATGTTCGTTGATTGATGATTTCTTGAACCCTGATGATCTACTGACAATCTATAATACTGCTATGCTTGTAAAAGCTCATTCCTCATCCGAGGTTGATACCATTAAGCAGTTAAATGAGATCAGTGACCTATCACACACACTCCCACCAATCCAAAATCCCCCTTAATTGGAACTAAAAAACTACCTCAAGATTTTAGATATTCATATCTTGTGAATGGAAACAAGTTTCCCGTCATCATTGTAAGTTCACTCAATCATGATCATGAATTGCGATTGCTTGTACTTTTGAGGAAGTATAAACAATCTTTGGGGTGGACACTTGCTGACATTCCTAGTATTAGACCATAAATTTGTACACATCATATTTTGTTAAATGATGAGGCTAAACCAGTGAGGCAGCCACAACATCGACTGAACCCAAACCTCCTAGAAGTTGTGAAAAAATGAGGAAACAAAATTACTAGCTACTGGAATCATTTTCCCCATCTCTGATAGCCAATGGGTTAGTCCTGTTCAAGTGGTTCCAAAAAATACATGCCTTATAGTAATTAAAAATCAACCCAATAAATTAGTTCCAACTCCAGTGCAGAATAGTTTTCATGTCAATATATACTTTCGCTGACAAAACCAACACATGGGGAAGGACCATTTACCTTTCCCATTCAGTGACCAAATGCTAGAGAGGCTATCGAGTAAGTCTCACTATTGTTTCTTTAATTGGTATTCTGGATAGTTTCAGATCCCTATTGACCCTGAGGATCAAGAAAAGTCGATATTCACTTTCCCCTTTGGCACATTTTCCAATACAAGGATTTTATTTGTTCTATGCAATGCTTCAGGTACTTTTCAATGATGCATGGTTAGTATTTTTTTCAGATTACCTATAGAATTGCATGGAAGTATTCATGGATGATTTCACTATTTATGGCTCTTCTTTGGATGAATGTTTGAATAGTCTTCATTCAGTTCTATGTCACATTATTGAAAAAAATCATGTATTAAATTATGAGAAATGCCATTTCATGGTGGGGCAAGGTATTGTTTTGGGGCATGTCATGTCTAGGGATGGAATACAAGTAGATAAATTAAAATTATATGTCATTTCTTCCTTACCATTCCACAAAAATATACAGGATGGGCAATCTTTCCTAGGTCATACTGGATTTTACCATCATGTAAATCGTGACCTTTGTAAAATTGCTCTCCCCCTCTCCCGATTACTCCAAAAAAAGAATTTTTTTTGGATAAAGAATTTGAGGATGATTCTAATAAGTTAAAACGGAGTCTGACCTCACCCTCAGTAATCCAACCACCTCGGTGGGATTTACCATTTGAGCTCATGTGTGAAGCCTCTAACAATGCAGTTGGTGTAGTTTTGTCACAATGAGTTGACCGAGCTCCACATGTCATAGCCTATGCCCCATGTACTTTGGACCCTGCCCAAGAAAACTACACCACAATAGAAAAATAATTACTTGCCATTGTGATTTCCTAGGACAAATTCAGGTGATATCTTTTGAGGTCTAAAGTAATTGTGTTCTCAGACCATGCATCCCTTCGGTACCTCCTGATGAAACCTGAATATAAAGCACGTCTCATTCGTTGAATTATCCTCCTTCAAGAATTCAATCCAGAAATTAGAGATAAAAAAGGAGCAGAGAATGTGGTGGCTAACCATATCAATAGGATTCATCCATCTTCAAACATTAACTCATACCCCTGTATTCCAATAAATTAAATGTTTCCTTATGAGAAACTCTACCGAGTGCAAGATGCTATTCCATGGTATGCTGAAATTGTTAATTATTTGGTTGCATCTAGAATTCCTACTAATTTCAACAAAAACCAATCTGTTCATCTAAAACATGAGTCTCATTGATATATTTAGGATGACCCCTATCTTTGGTGCACCTGTATTGATCAATTACTTAGGCATTGTGTTCCCGATAGTGAGTTTTAGTCCATCCTTAGATTCTGCCACACTCTTGCTTATGGGGGCCACTTTGGTCCCCAATGGATTGCTCACAAGGTCCTTGATTCTGGTCTCTTTTGGCCAACACTTTTTTGGGATGCCCTTGATTTTTGAAAATCTTGTACTCGTTGTCATAGAATGGGGAATGTTTCTAAAATAAATGAAATTCCACAACTACCGTTGCTATTTCATGACATTTTGATGTTTGGGGTATTGACTTTATGGGGCCATTTCCCAATTCCTATATAAACTTGTACATTCTTCTGGAAGTTGATTATGTTTCAAAATGAGTAGAGGCACGAGCTACAAGGACTAATGATTCTATGGTAGTTGTAGAATTTTTGAGAACCCAAATCTTTAGTAGGTTTGGCTTACCTCGGTTCACCATTAGTGACCAGGGTTCTCATTTCTCCAACAGAACAATAAAATCACTTTGGTATAGGTATGGGTTCAATCATTAAGTTTGTACTAAATATCATTCATAGACTAATGGTCAAGTCGAGGTGTTAAATAGAGATGTAAAACAAATTTTTGAAAAATGGTTCAACCCAATAGAAAATATTGGAGTCTTCGACTTGATGATTCATGATGGGCCTACCATACTAATTCCAAAACTCACATTGTAATGTCACCCTATCATCTTGTGTTTTGAAAGAGTTGTCACCTCCCTCTTCAGATTGAGCACCAGGCCTACTCGGCCATCAAACAATTCAATTCTAGTCTTTCTGGTTCAAGTGCTCAAAGGAAGATGCCAATTCAGGATCTAGAAGAAATGAGAAGAGATGCATATGAAAACTCCAAGATTTATAAGGAGGGAAGCAAGGCTTCCCACGACCATCTTATCCTTAATCGTTAATTCCATATTAGGAAGAAGGTCCTCCTTTACAATTCAAGGCTAAAGTGGCTTCCGGGTACGCTTCGTTCCCACTGGTTTGGACCATACACTGTTACTAACGTCTCTCCATTTAGTGTTGTCTAGGTTTAAAATGAAGAAACCAAGAAAACATTCACTATCAATGGGATGTGGCTGAAGCAATTCAATGAATCCATTTCTGAGTCCCCGAGGTAGTAACTCCTTGTTCAAGAAGCAATATTTGATTGAAACTCACCAGGTTTTATCTTCCTTTCCACATCCTATTTTCTTACCATGAAGAAACTGCACATTCTAGGTGTGGGGGGATGGGTACATTATTGGGTTAGATATGAATTTTTAGAATTTTATTTCTTTCTTTCTTCTATTTTTCACCTTCATTATGGTATTTTCACTTTTCCCTATCTTGTTGAGTTCATTAGGTTTTCAATTGTCTTTATTCATTCTTCTCCTTTTCGCATTCTTTATGGTATTTTCATTTTTTCCCCATAAAAAATTTCAATGTTCTATGATTCGGCGACCATAAAATGGGAAAGTAAAAATACCATAAAGAATGGTGAAAAAGTGTATTTTTATGAATTTAACATCAGTGAGTGATTTTTAGTGATTTGGTTTTCTGTAAATGATATAAATAGTTGTACCACTGTGAAACATTTGAGATGATTGATGCCCCTTGTGTGAGTAGTTTTGGGAAAACATCATCACTAACATCTTGCACCAAACAACTATGTATGAATATTTCATACATAATATAAGGTAAATATATGTTATGTTAGTATTTTTCATCATTAAATGATATTTTCATGCATTCGTTCCTTATCTGATCTATTTTATTACTATATCAGATTGACCTATGTGTGTGTACCTAATGTCCGACTGTTGTACACCCCCAAAAAAATCGTGTCTTGGGCAGGTCAAAAACCACTCCTCTTCAACTTTTGATCTTGTTATAACTATTGCAATAAGTGTCGTAAGGATATCAAACAAGGGTTGAGAGATGGGTGTGATATTTCTTCCAAATGCAACTACAAAAAAAATATAATATAATGAATGATGGGAGTGATTAAATGTGCAACATATGGGGATATCTAGGATAGAAGCATATGGTTTGGCTTCTGGGAATGCTTAAGTCAGTGGGTCTTGAAATATGATTGCAAAGGATGTAGGATGAGTTTGGTGAAAAATCCTTTAAAGCTGAATAATGTTAAAATAACTGATATTTATTTGATAGAAAGTGGAATGAATATCATGGAATGGTTTTTACAGACACACATGGAGAGTTAGTGGAATGTTTGACTTTTCAATTCCTTTCTCATGTTGGTGTCATGAATCTCTTTGAATTTTATTGTAATATGATTTATGAGACATCTTTTTCCATTTTCACTAGGAAGAACTCCTTGGTGTGGTTTGGGCATTGATCACAATACATTAAGGAATTATAATTTCATTAAATGTTAAATCTTCATGATGTTGGGAATATATATATATATATATATGCATCATATTATTTGGATATGTGACTTTTCCCAGGAGTGCAAGAAGGTGTGGGGGTGTGATCGTACCATGATTCAGTGTGTCATTTTCACCCTTACACCATTGTATTAAACTAAATTTGTATTATAAATTAAAAAAATAACAACAAATTGAATTCAATTTCTGAATCATTTATTTTGTGTTTTTCTCCATTAAAAATTTCAATGTTACATGTCTTGAAAATTTCATTGAAGGTGAAGGTGAATTCGAGAGCCCGTGATGATGTCCTAAAAAATGGGTCAAACAGCGTAGGATCCAGGCACACCAGAGGATTAATCTGAACACTTTTACTAGATCGTGCATCCAATTTGGATTAACGTTTGTGAGATGTTCCAAAATTCATTTCTAAACATTTCATATGAAGAAACACAAGACTCATTCGTCCATCTGATGGCCTTTCCGACCTGATCTGTCTAGCACACCAAATCTACCCGAAGTCAAAAGTGGTGTGCTGTGATCTGTCAATATATCGGGCTATATTTGTTCAAATTGTGCCAAACAGTCAGTGGATACATCCATGATGTGGGGATACAACTTTGGTATTTTATCCAAATCGAGATAATTCTGTCTAGAGGTCAAAACACCTATGACAAGTGGTTTTAATAATTCTGCGTGCTCAAACCACCTTCCCATTTTCCTATAAAATGGAACCCTGGGATCCTCATGTGCAAGTTAGACCAAGAGGAAAATATATGGTATTTTGGATACCCAAAGGAGTTCTCTCTTCATACTTGATGTTCTATAGGCCCCTATCATCATAGGGGTATCATCAATGAATATGGAGTTCCACCTGAGCCTTCTCCTCCTCTCAATGTTGAGCTAAACGGTGGACGATCATTTCGTGGGAGTTACAAATACATGGGAGGGAGTTTCAGCACATGATACCCTACGGGTTTTGTGTAATTTGTGTGTGTATTGTTTTTCTTATGGTGTATCTAATCATTATTATCTTCAATGTTCATTTCTTGGGGTTAATTTAGTGAACCACTTTTCATTTCAACACTGATTGGGTTGATATTTCAAGTTAGAAACTTGAGTTGTTCAAATTGGGAATCAGAAGGATATTCCTTCTCACACATATAAAAAACATATTAGTATGCTTTGGTAGCCTTTAATCTTTTCTTTAAGTCCAAAACATTACAAAATGATTTTTGTGTTAAGGGTTGGTACTTTGCGCAACATTAAGATAGGTAAGGGGGAATCAAAATCATGACAACCCTAAACCAAAGAATTAAACAAAACCTTGTGAAATTTTATGAACAATGAACTATCCAAGATGTGTAGTGAACTTTAAATTATCTAATTATCTCATAATTATTTATCCCTTACCTTATTCTATCAACTATTAGACCCTTTAAGTTACATTATTTTCGTTAAACTGTTTTCAAAATCACCCCCCTCTTTTAGTAAACTTTATTAAAAATACACATAATAAATCACCTATGCTCCTTGAGAGACAACCTAGGGTCTTCCCTATACTATAAATCAATCAATAAATCATAATCAATTTGACATGTCATGACTGCGTGGTCAGTGTCATGTAATGTACTCTAAGTTAGTTTCGTGTGAAGGGAATTTTTGCCTTATTTCACTAAAAAACCAAATTGAAAATTAAATTTATTAAAAAAAATATCCATTAAAATATGAGTTTTTTATTGAAACAATTAAAAATGGCCACTCTTTAAATATTTGAACCCATAATATAATTTTCATTTTAATTCTTTATTTTTCAATATTCATGGAAAACTCAATATTTTCAAAAACATCATGGATATTCACCCTAATATATATTGATATACTGATTTCAAAACTAATTTTATTTTTAATATTAAAATTTATACAGTTTCCATAAATTTTTAATAAATTTTTATTAAAAATGAAATAGATTATGTTGTGAAGAATATGTATTTATAAATAATAATATAACTTTACAAAAAATTTATTGATTATTTGACAATAAATTTTAAATAAATTATAATAAGTAGAACATATATATATTGCATAGAGTAGTTAATAATATTTCAAACTACCAATTTAACAGAGAGGTTAGAACAATCACATTTAATAATAAAATATTAATAGTATTTTAAAATTTTATCAAACTCAATTAAATATAAAATTTTAGTTATTAATGAAATAAAAATTATTAAATAGATGTCTTTTCTAAAATATATGGGTGTTACCCACTGTGTTTATCATACATGATGGATCTTTTATGTATGTACTTAGTGAACATTTTTGGAACACATCATGAACTTGAGAGATGTTCGGTGGAAGCACCAAAAAATACTATACTATACCTAATCCATCAAGAATCAAGAAGAGTACAATATACCTAGGGCTCAAAATTTAGTACATAAAAAATATAATATGCTTATTTAATATATAAATTTTTAATATTTTCTTCCCATAACATTTAATTCCATATCTCATCAAGGATTATTAGAATTAAATTTCAATATATTATGAATAGCCTTAATGTGTTGTTGAATATATCTAATTTTATCTTATATTTCCCTTGTTAGAATAGTTCCTATTTCATTTCATTATCTAACTCCATACTAAAATGTTATTTTTATATATTTTATTTCATGTAATTTTACACAAGGATCCATTTTAATGCTCAAATGAAAGATTTTATTGAATGAAAACTCAACAATATTAAGTGATGATGTCCACCACCTTTAAAATCAATAATTTATAACTCAATATAACCCCTCACGATTCAATGTTGGAATTGACTCATTATATATTTGATGATGATAATAATTAATTAAACTCAACTCTATATCTAGATATAACTAAATACTTTTCCCTAACATCATGGTTATCCTCAGAAACATAGTACATACAATAAAATTTGGTTCCCGTTAAAACATTAACAATTTAAGAATATATATTTTAGAATGATGATGCAGAGAGAATGTTTCTATAAGAGAAATGCAGTGTGATGGGTATATAAGGAGATAAACCATAATTCATGTAGCATTATAGACTTTAGTTGTTTTGGGATTCTTATGAAAAATTACATTGTGATGTTTATTCATTTCAATTTTTGTTTATTTAGTGGTTATAACATCCCAATAGGCTTATATCCCTTATCATAACCATGTTGGAGAACCATGAACTATGTTACGTACTCTTAAATATATACTTTTTCATTGTCCCCAAATAAATAAATATTCAGACCTCTATATATCCCCATACTTGAGAGACGGATAGCGAATTATGAAATTTTAAATTTACAAAACATCTCATTATTCAATTATGTTATGTAAAAAACATACATGGTTCTTGGAAATTATCATTAAATAATAATAAATGTTTATCCCATTAAAATTCGATACATTGTTTTTTATTCCACACCATCCTTTTATTCCGCTTTATTCTTCATATGGATAGATGGTTGAACACTTATTTTCAAAATAAATCATCTATCACATTCCCTCATGATTTCTATATCCTTCCATTTAGGATCTATAAATATTTTATATTTTGTGATCCCGATTATATATAATCTATCTTTATCCTTTATACTTGATGCTTCGACAACATTGTTAATTTTCCAGGGATGGAAATGTAATGAGAAGTCAAAATCATTAATCGACTCCAAGATTATTATCTAGAACATATTCAACTTTTTAGTTGTGAATATTTATGTTTAATTTGTTACCTTCTTTTATTTCACACCATTATCAATAATTATTATGTCTATATATCTTTAATTAAAATAAAACCATCACTAAAACAAAATTTAGAGTTAGATCCTTTTCTAGTGAACCATAAATTATCATCTGGCATCAGCTATCCACAAATCATTCGACATAAAGACACATCTCCTTCACTTCATCAATGATTTACCCTATATCCCAAAAATATCTCCACTATATGGTAATAAATGAACATATTTACAGAATAAACTTCTCTTTTATTTTCCTTATCATTTTCATCACATTCATCTTTATCAAAGAACCTACCACCTTGTAGAGGTTTAATGTTGAGGGGGTTAAATATTTGTGAGAAATTATCTACAAAGAGTTGATAATATCATTATAATAATTGAATACTAAAAATCACATTTATTTTGTTTGTTATTGGGAAAGGCTCAATAAATTATCCATTTTATGGATCAAAAAATACACCATCGCCTGAAAATATTTGGCCCAAGAATGAATATTTGCGTGTCTAAAATGAAAACCTTGTAATTATATATACACTTTCTCTAACCATAGTTGCCTAAATACAGATCTCAAGTGATCTTAAATATATTCCTTGATGTTTGAAGATATATGAATATTTTATATATACAATACCATAAATTGATGAAGGTAATATATAAAGACTCTATTATTGAAATCTATAAAGAAATTTAAAAAATTTGTGAGACCAAATAGAATCACTATAAAATAATTGAGTTCATACCTTGTATGTAATGATTTATTGGAGATATCATCCTTATTAAAACTAAATTTTTGATATCCAGAATGAAGTTCAACATTGGAAATTTTTTTTACTCTCGTTAGTTGATCATAAAAGTCATCAGCACAGGGTATATGATAGTTTTTTTATTGTGATCTAATTATTATCCTGAAAATTAATTAATTCTTCATTGAACTATCATTCCTCATAAAATAAAAAGGTTCACCCCACAATGATAGACATTACTAAATTAATCGCATGTAAATATTCTCTCAGAGATTGTACTTTAATTCATAATACCCAATTAGGGTTAATATATCTAGATGTCTTGAAATATTTTTTTTCCTAAGGTAAGAGTTATTTTGAAAAATGACATTCAAATTTATTTAATTACTAATAAATTATTTTATTAAAACAATTTAATAATCCTGTAAAATATGCATGTCGTAAAGAATGTGCTTCTATATAACAGTATGGTTTAAAATACCATTTTAATATGAAGAAATACCCATTCAATGGATGTAATTTACATAAGAAGTTAACGTTTATCATCCCACTAATAGATGATCGTAATTTGTCTCATTATATCAAACATGAGTAACCATCATTAACAATTAATGTGTGATTTAAGTAAAAAATGATAATCCATTCCTAATAAAACATCTAATTGAACTAGAGTAGAATAACATGATTTTTAGGTTGAAAATTCCAACAAACATTAATATGGTATGAATGTTAAACTTGAGTTCATTAAATCATAAAATTAAGAGTCTTCTATAATAATTCATCATATATTCATATTGAATATGAATTAAAATTACTTGAGGCATTTCCTCATATGTAGAAATTAATATAACTAAGAGAATATATGGTACATTAATAGTTTAGCATTCACATTAATACCTCAACTTCATTATTCTATCATCAATATCATACTTTAACTAATATATTTTCTATTACCACCAACCATAATTAATCAAATTGATCTATCTATATTCCATAAAATAATTTATAGTATGTCTAAATCATTACACAATATATTATGTATATGAAAACAAATCTTTCACATAAGTCACCTATGGTGATTATTTATTAAAATACATTAAATTTAATCATAAATAAAATTTGAATTAAAAAATTAATGTCCCAAGGTAATTAATAGATGGTATGTAGTAATGTAAAACTAACCATACACCAAAATTATCATAGTTATATACTCAACCAACTCTTTTTTGGGTTTTTACCCCAAGATGCATCAGTTGAAAAACAATGTCGAATTGTAGTATATAGAAAGTCTAATTTTTTCATGGGAAACCACATTCCTTTAGTTTAAAAATCATTGGTTGTTATCTTATGGATAGGTTTTTCCTATGGTTCTCACTAATGTTTTTATATCCCAATTTCCAAAGGTAAAAAAACATACTTCGATACCAACTAAAGTGACCCATAAATTTCATGCATTGATAATACATTTTAATTAATCAACATTAAATACACAATGTAATGATCCAAACTATTATCACATCAGTTTATTATAATTGGAAACATAAAAACATAAAAAAATTATTCATAATAGATATACATCATCTTCTAGTATGTTCATCACTACTTTCACCCTTCTTCACTATATCATACTGAAATCAATTATACATAGCTTGGGGAAATTAATTATAAGGAAGGGATAACATTATGGCCAGTAATGTTAAACAAGATTTATATCAATAATCACATAAAAATAATATGATAATAATGGTTTAGGGGAATTATTTTAGTATTTTTAATCCATAAAATAAATTTCGATGATATTGATATCTCGTCAATGAATAATTATTAGTTATTTATATGACATAAATCTAGAAGGACTCAAGAATCATGATTAATGATAGAATAATTTTTTAATATGAAATATTTTTCACGAATACACACAAATAGGAGACATCATTTTTTTATTCATTACTATTGTCTAAGACTATCATAGTTTATTGGTTTATCTCTTTATTCGGTCATATACATAGCGAATGTTCACAACCATTACTATCAGGAAAGATAGTGTTCCTCAGTGAACTATGCTCACTCCTCATTTCAATTCTAATTATCTCTTGGGATATCCCTATTTAACAAATTTATTAGAGGGATATATAATTACAGGTCTACCTATCATATAGTTTTAATCAAACATATGTGTTCTATGAGAACATAAAACCTTCATCATATCATAAACCCTGAAAAATAAATCACTTTAATAATGATTTCATAATTTTATCATAGCATTGATAATTAAAAATAAACAATTTTAATTAAAAAATATAATATATTAACAATATATAATCCTGAATTTTTTATTCTTTTCAGTGTATCAAATCCTAGTAAATATTCTTTAACATAAAAATATATCATCTAATATGAATAATTATATTTAAATATAACTAGAATTTTTATTCAAGGAAATATGCATTGAATTTTTAAATAACATATTGAAATGTAATAATATTACAAATATTAAGAAAAAAAATTATTTTAAATGATACTTTTATCCATAGAAAGAATATTTATTAAATTAAGCGGGTATGATTGAAGAAAATTCTATTCATATCATTTACGTAAAAACAAATATTACTTTTTCAATTTTGGTAAAAAGTCAAAAGTACCTTGTTTGGAAAAAGATAATAAAGTTCATATAAACCCAGTTTTATAAAAATAAAATCATGGGTAAATATGTATTTAAATAATCATATCATAATATTAATAAATTTTTGACAACAATTTAATAAAAGCATAGTATGAAAGAAAAAGTAATTTAGACCGAAGAGAGAAATAAAATTATAGTCATCAAAAAAATTACATTGTTATCATGTGTAATTAAAGATATTAAAAATAAATAAAAGTATATAATATTAATAATTTCCAAGGTTAAAATAAAATCTATGGGATTCATGTAAGATAATTCATAAAACTATATCATTGAAAATGTAATCATAAACAATCCTGATAACTTTGATATGGTAACATAAATCTCTAAAGTCAAGTTCCAATTTCTATAAAATCTCATTATACTCATTTAAAAATAAATAAAATATATATTAAGATGTACCAAAATAACTTAAAATTTATAAAATTATATATTATCCATTTATAATGTTTGAAAAAAAATCATATTATTTTTTCATGAATATTATAATTTTTTGTGTTATGTTTCATTTTTCAGGGGACATTTTGTTTGGTATGTATGGTAATTTTATATCAATCATGGTTACATAATATCTATATTTATAATAATAAAATTTATTTAATATATAAAAATTATTTATATATTTCAAATCATTCATTTAAAATTGTGATACAAAAATGAATTACAACATTGATGTAGATGATAAGTCGTCAGTACACATGAACACTATTTTCACTTTTCAACTGATGGAGAAAAAGAAAGTAAAATGATAACTAAACATTAAAAAATAAATATTATTTTAAAATTTTCATATATTTTAATTAAATCAATACTTTTTTATATTCCATTTATATAGAATATGAATAAAAAAACGTATCACATTGTGGATTTTGTACTATACACATACGTACGAGCAACACTATTTTATTCAACGGATATGGAGAAAATAAGGTTTATATAAAACTATAATTCTAAAATAATAATAATTTCCCCAATATCATATATAATATTCCAACCCATAATAATCACTATCTATGAAAAAACACCATGATAAATTATTTGTATCACTATATGGTGGTGGTAGTTCACACGTTGGCACGAGCTATACTATAATTTCCAATTCGACTAAAAGTGGTTGGATAATAGTGTCATGATCATAATAGTATTAAATATTATTTGTAATAGCTAATATATTATTTTATGATGTATACTACTAATTTATAGGAGATTAAGGTAGAAATAAATTGAATGAGGTCAGATAAGATGATTACCTATTCTTCAAGAGACCTCCTTTAGATTATTTCCTAAGGACCATCGGAATTGAAGTTTATTAAATCAAGAAAATTTTAATTTCCAATAATGTATTTATTAATTTATTTGGATAGGGTTTTTTTAGAATTATGGCTCAATGATTATTAAAGAAAAGGGCATTGGGTTTTATTTCATAAAGGATGGAAATGAAACACTTTGAATAACAAATAATCATAAAAATTAATGGTGTTATTATCATTATAAATTATATCAAATGGGAAGGGGATATAATAAAAAGTGTAAATGGGTAAAATATATTCATATAATGAAATTTATTTAGATTATAGTTTCATTTTAAAACTTATCATTTGGTTTAACCTTGTGGTTAAAATTTTCTAATCTTAAATGTAATAATAGCTTTTTTAATATTACATGGTTATATATTTTAATTTAATTTATAAAAATTCTCATAAATTTATAAGAAATGATATTTTAGACATTTTATCACCATTATTGTCTTATTTAGATATTATAATTTTTTCAAATCTAATTTTTAAATAAATATTATGTACCATAAAATATATTTAATGCCACTTTGAAAAATATTTATTATATTTTACATCAACGAAATCATGAATACCATGTAATTAGAATATAAAAAACGAAATCATTCATAATTTTTATAATTATATATTTTTTTCTAAAACAATATTTCATCCAAATAATATTAATTTTTTGAATTTTAAAATCTTTTATTTCATACGAATATTCAAAAAAAAAGATAGTGTGTCAGTGTTGTGTAAGAATTTATAGTAATTATTGAATCAATAATAATTATTAATAAATTAAAATGATAAAATATATTAGGTATTTTTTAATGTTAAAATTTATATCTTCACTTATATATTTTTTATATTTATAACAAATATTTATAGTTATTAAATTTAATAGAGGTGCATTGGGTATTAATTATTTTATTAAATTAATATTAAAATAATTATCAATCAAAAATGGAACGAAGTGGAATTATATATGATAAAATGAACAAAAATGAAGAGAACCACATATCCCATATGAGAATGGAATGTGTTTTAGAAAATATAAATCATTACCCCAAACATATAACCTTATTTTAACCTTTATTCCACAACCATGGTTTCATAAATTTATCAAGGCAACTATACATAATGCCCATAATTAAAAGGCACCATTTATGAAAACATACACAAGATAATTCTATATAGTGAATTAAATATTCATGATTCAAATTAAATATTTGTTATATGTTCGTCATAAATTAATTTTGTTAAACAAAACAAAACCCTTCTTTGAAAAATTCTTATTTCAACAAAAACATTAATTTATTATTACTTCATGCCTAGTAAAACCCATTAGATGAATATTAAATGATAATTAGGAATATTTTATATCTAAATTTAAATTAAGGGAATTAAGAAAAATATATTAATCTAATTTATTTAAATAAAAATCAATTTGAATATAAACACAGTTTTTTTTTCATAAAATCATCTAATTTACATTATAATTATATTTATTTTAATTTTTAATAAGTTGGTAATATATGGATTCATTTATACTTATTTAATACCTAAATATATAATATATTTTAGTTCTATTCATAAACTATAATAAAATTTCTAGGAAATTATTGTCAAATTAAATAATTTTATTCCAATATTGGATTAGTGTTTATCTAAACATGATTTTACATATTAAAAAGGATACCATTGGAGTAAAAATTGTTTTATAGATAAATGTAAAACCACATTTTATTAAAAAAACCCTGACAAATCTATTATAATCATCCATAAAAATTCTTTTAAGGATTTGTTATTCTTAAGAGACCATCCCATTTCTCTTTAAAAAGATATCCAAATGGGGTTTCTCATAGTGGTAATAATTTACAATGAATCTTTCTATATCTATTTCTCGTTCAACTTCATAAAAATATTAATTTACCATATTAACATAGTGAAATTAGCAAAATAAGTTTTACTATTAACTTTTTAATAGAATTAAAATGATAAATTAATGATTCATTATAGTGAATAATGAAAACATTATCGTTCTTAAATACATACCACTGTGTCCCCGACTAATATATTCTATTTTACATCAGAGCCTCATATAAATTTTTTTATATAAATATTTAAAAATTGTATATGAATATAATTACACTTATATTATTCTATAAATATATAATATTATAAACCTTATTTCAAATTGATTTGATGGAGGATGATAACTTCACTCGTTCATATATGTGGACTACCACCACTATGAATTGATATGATTCATTTCTCATTTTTAATTTATAAATATGGTTATAAAGACGAATTTAATAAATAAAAAAATATATTAGATATAAATATGAATTTAATGTGTTTAATAATTATTTAACAATATTTTTTCATATCCATTGAATGGTGAAAATATCATATGTGCATACATGTAGAATACGACATGCATAAAGTGATGTAAATCATTTTTTATAACTACCATATATTAATGGTTATGAATGATTATATAATGAATAAATGTGATTCATATTTCATGATTATGATTAATGAGATAATGAAACAATAATTCCTTTACCTGATCAACGTGGTTTGAAACAATGAATAATAATACCTTATGCACGCCTCCCCATATGTAATAGGTTGCATACTAGTAGTTATAGGTAAAGTGAATCTTTGGGGAGAATATACCATTGGATGGTTTAAAAAACAATATAAATAGATATATAAAATAAAAATAAGAAACTCAACAGTAATTACATGTGTCATGATGTAATAGTAAAAATCACACCCATGTCATATATTTAGTAAACATGACTCCCACTGTGGAATGCTAAATTAGAGTATTGAAGGAATAAACAGATGAATAATGAAAACATCATGGAAATCCATTAGATTTTATTTGGATTCCACTACCTTCTATATGATCAATATCTCAACTATCTTTCATGGGCCCATTTCCCTTTCATAGATCCCAAATCATTATGTCTATTCGTGCATCATGATTCTATTGCATGGTGTGAGTAATGAGGCCTAGTAGGACACAACCAATACATCATTAACATGTGATCCCATGTATAATTTTCTAATTCCATGATATTAAAAAATGAATAAGAATCATATACAATCATATATGGAGTACTTGATTTTCATCAAATCCACCACAATCTCTATCAATAAATACCTCAGAATAATATCAGAATGGTAATCATAATGTTGTTGGTAATAACTAAGATCTAGACACAAGTCAAGTGAACATATCTGTAAACATACATTGATCATTATTATGGATCAGGGCACAAGATTATCTTTTCCTACATCCATAATAGGATGGGACTCATGATCATGTTATCATGTCTATTCCTTTGGTTAGGTCAAAAGTTCATTGTATCCCCAATGTCATTTCCATGGGTTTAACCTCCAGTTTTTCATTAATATACCCTATTATGGTCCATCATCAACCTCAAAAAATGTCATGTAAACATTACCTCTATGTAATTTTTATATAATGATTATCTACCAATTATGAATAATAATAAAAAACCTTATTTGATTTTAAATTTAACGTAATGGGTATAAATTTTAGGAAAAACATAACATATCTTCATGAGAATAATTAAAACATTAAAATACATATGAAAAAAATTACTAATTGTTTATAATGTTATACTAGAATTATGAAGGAATATATTTACTTATATGGGTCACATGTGATTCTCACAAAAATATGAGATCACTATATAACACGTTCATATTATCTATGCTAATAAAAAATAATGTCATTAAAATAAGAGTACCCAAGGGCCCTAAATGTTTATAAAATTCGAACCTACATCTTAATGATCACTCAAAAAAATATTCTTTAAGGTATTTATGCATGAATCTTGTTGTTCACTAATAAAAAATCTTGCTTTAACATTGAGGATTTATATATCTAGTTCTAATTAAATAAATAAGAATTATATAAAAGATACATGATGGTATTTCATTTGATGAATTTTACCTCATGAATCACCAAAATCATAGATTACATCAATGAAAATAGTTCAAAGTCTAATAGAAGAACAGTATTCCAATTCACCATGTTTATTTCCCACTAAATAATGGGATTTTAATTCATATCAAATATAGAATAATGACTATGGTGTAGTAATTGAATATATATTCTCCATCAAAAATTCATCTTAAAATATATCTTAGATGATAGCTAAGAATAATAAGGTCCCATGGTGATAAAACTATGACTAATTACCTAGAAATATCATCTGTTAATTATATATATAACTATGGTTGAATAAAGGAGAATTTTGGTCCCTCCTGGATAATGAAAAAAGAAAATATCTGAGGCTCATATGAGTCTAAATCAACGAGAACATGATACATCCTCCATGGTTTGATCTTCTAGAAATCTCACCTAGGGTGGGTCAATAAGAAAAAATATTTTCATGGATTTAAGTCAAGAAAATGTTTTTTCCCCAATTTCATTAAAGGAATTCATAATATAAATTTGGATCAAAGGAATAAACATTTAAACACTAGAGGGGG
The DNA here is from genome assembly GCA_963277665.1 of Viscum album. Lineage (NCBI taxonomy): Eukaryota > Viridiplantae > Streptophyta > Magnoliopsida > Santalales > Viscaceae > Viscum > Viscum album. Next base: position 1,171,279,535 of record OY728164.1, read on the forward strand.
TGGATTTATTAGTGTTTTAAATGAAACTATAAAAAATTTTTTTACCCAAACTTTTATCCACATGAATTTCCCCTATGATTTGGCCAAGATATAGGTTGATATCTGGCGGTTTTGGATAATTCGAACTCATCATGACCGTCCACATTTCATACACCATGTCATACACATGTTAATAGCGTTCTTGAACAATAGCTAGAAATGGATTTAAGCATGAAATGTTTCCCAATAAATTTTTTTGTTTCGCTCGCCATTTATTATACTACAATTTGAAAATACCTTTTCCCTTTCCTATTTTACAAAGGAGCACACCAAATCCAAAAAATTCACTTATGTGTGGTGTAGTATATTTTGGATCGAAAATAACTAAATATTAGTTTTAGATTCAAAAATACAATTAATTCCCACTAACCATCATTAATCTGTTTCTAAACCGAGATGACATTATTTATTGGATGGAGACCATGTATTTATAATCATTATATAATAACAACATGATTTACAGTCTCTTGATATAGGAATTCTCGTTATCAATAAGTGCCTATAGATATCATAATCGAACATTTATATCTACTAAGCTCGAATGTCTATATCTGGATCCCAATCATGCTCAAATAAAAACTCATTATACCTAAAATCAACTGCCACTAATCAGTTATCATGAACATCTATCCATTTATATATGTAAATGAAAACATTCAACAAAAAAGGACATGGGATTGATAACATATTAAGAATTAAATTAGAAGAATTAAATTTATGTTCTTAATCTCATGAATCATGAATTAATATAGATTTCAATAAATTTAAATGACTACCTGATAAATATGGGATCACTAAAGTTAGTCATATTTTCTCTGAATAGTTTATCAGGGGAAGTTAACTCAATGGAAAACATGATCAAAAATTCATGCCTAGTGAGATATTAAATATATATAAATTAATTGGAATAAATATTATTAGAAAAATGTTAGAGATTATTAATGAAACAAATATAATACCTTGAATAATAGACAGTCCCTCACCACCCTCTTCCAGAGGATGATCCTTTGTATATACTTTTCTAGAAGTAGCTCTAAAAACCAATACATGATTTACATGAATGATTAGATTTATCATCAATTGAACCTACTAAAGAGGACCCTGGATAGATCCTAATTCCATAGAAAACATTTTAAATAATCCTATATGGAATCCTAGCCTCAAATATCTAGATTAGGACTACGAGGGACTCCCCATCAGGACACATTCTTGAAAACATCTATGAGGTTATGGGAATAACCTATAGTAATGTATGAACATCCCAAATGAGAATATCTATGTAAATCATGATATGGTGGTTGAATAACACATACCGTTACCTACCTGTTCACTGGTACCATTATACATTTCATATGTCTTCCTCTTCCTTTTTCTAGTGGAAGTACATAGTGATACTACAATGGAAATTTCATCCAATATACTGAATGATTGTAAAAGTCTATTATTACAGTCATCCTCCAAACCAATATTCCTAGTAGTATCCATATTCAAACCTTATAATATGTTTCTTGACCATATACCAAGGCTACTAAACTCATATTTAGAGAATGGGGAATATTGAGCATTCTATATGTTTATGTCTCATTATAAGCTATAGGGGGGTAGAGTGGCTTCCTAAAATGTGAATTTTAAGTTAAAAATTTCATGAAAGTATATTATTTATCATTAAAATATTATTAATAGCATATATTCAAAAAGTTTGTAATCAATACACAAAATAATAGTACTTTTATTGACTACTATGTGATATACTAACTTCAACCGCCTTTTCACATCTATGTTGGGATCTATATTCTACAACACTAAGTTCCATGAAAGGATGGTGGATATAAGAGCTAGTATTCTGGGGAATAATTACCCTTGGACTTCAGGCCCACTCTTTCATAGGTAGGAACATGTGTAAAGAATCATGGTAGAGTTGAGACCATTTTCTATACCAACAATGCTGGTGCTAGTACATCATATTCATCACCCTCTCACATAGTGGGGTATGGAATAGGAATCAACTTCTCTAGAGGGATATTTCTATCAAAAGTTGGACGGTTATCCCATCAGTCACCATTAAGGTAGAATCATATAAAAAATGAAGAAATATGTATAAAATATATTATAATATAAAATATATGAAAAACGAATCTAATTAGAATAAATATTTAATTTCATAATAAGGAATTAATCCCAAGAGGATACCTGTATACCATAGTATAACTAAACATGCCCTACCATGGATGAATCATAGTTATCCATCCCCATAAAACAGATAGAATAATATGTAGGATAAAAAATAATCATTATATATTTAAATTAAATGTATTTTCAATATATAGATAATCATAATATCATGAATATGTAACAAAAATAATGATACAAATATACCACTAATTCAAATATCCTTGCATTAACTATTAAAACTACATTTATTGAAAACATATATTAATTTATGTATTATATAAAACCTTGTATATCGAGTCATGATGCTTGGACACACATAATTACAACAAAACAATAACAATAATCACATCCTGTGTAACTCATATTTCTATTACACATGAGCTATCAAAGATCATGGATATTCCCATACCAGAGTTTTACATAGGATATATGCATTCTATTTTATCCCAGAGTAACAAATAATAAATTAAAGGAATCTTGTTATTTAATTTTGTTTTTGTAACACCCAAACCCAAACAACCAGATTTGATCTTCAGAGCCTCATAATTTCATGCATTCTTCCTTATACACAAGAGATAGCTTAATAGAATAGAGGGCTCGGACACAGTCCATGTAGTTACAATAACATAAGTAATTATTTAAAAACACCATAAATATAAATAAATTATTAATGTTATAATACCAATTCCATTTCTGTAATGAGAAAATGTTTTCTTAATTGGAAACCCATTCTTATAATTATTACTTTTATTATAATTAAATTAATTGCACAATGAAATATCATCATACTAAGAACTATGTGATCATTAGACATAATGTTTTCCACATCTATGTTTTGAATTTCAAAATTATGACATACATAATTGAGATCAGTAAGATTTTTGGAGTCTAATAGAAAAAACATATTTTTTAATGAATATTAACATACCCTTATGAATAGTAATGTTACCCTCATGAATAGTAATATACCATTATGAATAATAACCTCACCCATGATAGTATATATGTGTGATTTAACTGAAATGATGATGTACCTATGCTTTTGAATAAGTAAACAAATGTATTAAAAACTGTATTTTTCAAGTAAATTATGATTTTAAATAAAATTCAATTATTCATTTTTATAAAATTATTTTTGAAAATTTAACATCATTTTTTGATTCTACATGTCAAAAAATGATTATGGTGAATTTTTGGGATTTTTCTAAGACACATAAATTTTTTGTTAATAGTAAAATACATTAATTTTCTGTATAAATACATTATAAGTAAAACCATCTATTACTGAAATCACAAGTTATATAAGCACCCAAATCTATAACATTCAAGAAAAAATTACTATTCATGGTCATGCAGTCATCAGTATTTTTATCTTGGTTGAACTCAATAATCTAATGATTAAAATATTAAGAAAACACATCTCCCCTCAATATAAATACCACCCTTCACACCATCATTTCCCCCACACCTCTCAAGATTCAATCCTTGTCGAAAATCTAACCAAGAATATTCCCTAGTCACTCTACCATGACCAAGAGCTTCTGGTTTAATCAAAAGACCAATCCTATGTTCCTTTAGGAGGATATTAGGAGGAGGATTCAAGAGGTAATTTCCACATCCCTCTTTTCCTTTAATTTCCTTTCAATTTCATGTTATTTTCATAATCTCTCTCCACCAACACTCATCCACATGGTATGGTTACTCTAGTATCTCACATATACTAGAATATTTTGATAGTAAAGTGAAAATATATCATCCCACCGCCTTCCCCTCTTCTTTTTATCTTAGAAAAGAAAATGTTTTTTTGAGGAGTTAATTTATCATCCTCAAGAATGACATGTTTTCTTTTTTTCATTTAATACCTTAATATCAGGTCATGAAACCATTTTTATTGTATAAACAGATTATATTATATGTTTTATATCCTATTTAATTTTTTTAAATAGCATATGTACATATTACTAAATGATTAAACAAACATGTTAATTGTGGTCGAAAAACCACCCAAATTAACCCAAACAATAATCATTTAATTCTTATCTAATGATCCATCCATGTGGTATATAATATAAATAATTTTTATATCACATAAACTTATGGAATGTCATTAATAATATGAAATATCAGTTATGGATATTTATCCACGTTCTACACAAACTTTAATTTATGAATACAAGTGAACCGATCAAGAAAACCATAAAATGAACATTCCTGAACAATGTTTTTAAACAATATAACTCATACCAAGGCCCCTAAAATAAATTAATGAAACAATAATAAACCATTATCATGTAAAAAATGTTTATAAATTGTAAATTAATGAATATAACGTGGTTATACAGGACATTAAAGAGGATAAAGCATTCAGATACAAGGTAAGGGAAAATTCTCGTACCCAACTTTCTTTCTTTGGGTTATCCCTATTTCCCTCCATGTTCTGTATGGGTACTCCATAAAAACGTTTTATTAATAATTATAATACATTTCCTGTTATATACATGTTCCCTATTTTATTTTATGAAGAATCCAATTGTTTTCCAAAAGAACTCTTCTTTCAAACAAACACACCCTTTTCACTTCTTGAATATTGTTTCACTCTACACGCATGGTCAATGGTTTTATGTCAAGAATGATATTTCTCCATTATTTTGGGAAAAAAATGTTAATGAAAGTATGATTTATTATGTAAAACTAATTTCTTTAAATGGATTATGTTATATTCATGTTTTACATATTTTTAATGTGGCATGCATGATAATCTAAATATTATGATGTGATGGGTGCACTCAGAATTATATAGTGCAAAATGAATGTAAAAAAGTGATGGGAGCACCTATAATTATTCAAAGATCAAATGCATTGGTTAATGTGATTAATATCATGAGTAAGAGGGAAATGATGCATGAAAATGATGATATCATTTTTCACAACTATGTTTGGTAGTTGACCACTAGACTAGATGTTTTATTTTATAAATGTACACACTTCAAGTATTTTATCAATGATTCTTCTTATGTTCATGATCCCTCGATATGTTATACTTATGATTACCCCATTCAATATTTTTCATATCTATACTCTTATTGGGATTTTAGCTCAACCCTTTTTGATGTATATACTCAGGTGATTATGTGTAGTAAAGTATTTTTAGGGGCAATAAGAAGATAGATAAGATAGAATTAAATAAATGTTCATGCTTGCTATTGTAAATAATATGTTTGACTTAATTCTCCAGAGACACTAAACCTTTGTATACACAATGTGTAATATAATTATGTTTTTTATATTTATAATGATGTAATAGCAACGTATTAAAAGGTAGGGTAGCTATAATTACCAAGTATCATAATGTAATATAAAAAATGGAACCCATGTCATACATTTAAAAACACTAGATCCCAGGTTTCCTCATAGATATATACTTGATTCATATATATTTTTGATGATTTATATTATCAATATTCTATGTTATTTCTTACACATGTGATCTATACAAAACTATATCTTCTGATATAAAGAATCTAGTTATATCTCTACATTCTCTTCCTTGATCATGTTCAAAATTTCAGTCATGACTCCAACGATGAGTAACACGATTCAAATAAATTATACCATATAAGTGAGAAGGAAAATCAACATGTTTCACAACTATTATAATATACATTGTTATATTGAATGGTACAACACATCGTGATTCCATATTCCCAATATTTATCAAACATTAGTGGCTTAAGTGATCAGTCAATATAAATGAAACATGGTTAACTATTGTATACCCCAAATTACTCCTCTTATGGTCAAAATATGATCTTATCTTTCTTTTATAACATTCTTTAATACCATGAACCAAAAAACTCGTTATTATCCAAAGTTCTACAGGACCACTTATAACCCTTCCCCAATATAAGGGAATACTGATATGGAGTGAGGGCTTGAAAATAGTTTGTGGTGAGACTATACCCCTTATAATCATAGCCTTAAATCCTAAATATGAATAAAATTTTACAGTCATGATATCAAGTGAAAGAACATGTGTCATAATATAACAATAAAAATGAAATAAAGGTAATAAAACCATCTACAAATGCGGAAGCCTAAACTACTGAATGCAAGGAAAATTGAATGAGTAATAAATACTCTATACAAAATACAGATTCTATCCTTGTAATATTACTAGCTCCATGCTCTATAGGTAATCTATCATCCAGAGGACCCTTTCCCTTATGTATATCCTAAATCATGAAATCTATATGTTAATTGATATATATTTCATGGTGTGATAAAAAACTATTTGGACACAAAAAATAATTCCATAATATATATTATGATGTATAATAGGTGTATTCAATGACATAAATCAATTAAAATGAATGAATTTACAATATAATGTTAGGAACACATCTTGTAACCAATATGCTATGAGCCACGACCATACCTACCACAACTCTATGAAAGGAGGATAGCCATATGGATAACATTAGTAATAAAGATGGACCCAAATGTTAGGTGAAAATATCATATGGTAGTCTGAATGAATTGATTTAAATCAGACAATAATGCATCCATCTCCCAACTGCATCACAAGTGGTGCCTTAAGGTCATCGTTTCTTGTGTATACGATGGTCATTCCATAATGCTCTAATTCCCCCAATGCGCCATCAAAAAGTAATACCCAAATGTTCTAATTAACCTAACCATTTTTAGATTAGAATGTATTAGGGCTCAAAAAATAATTATATTGTTTTGGGATATAAAAATTTTCACCAATGACCGATGTGACTACATTATTGTTTTGTGAAGAACAACCACAATAAAGTCCATATTTTCATTCTGTGATTAATTTTTAGCTCACAATATAATTCAAAATTACCTAATTTGAAATGAATTTTATCTACATCCACTAATAACTGGTGATCATTGATCAATGTAACCAAATTTAAAACTCTCTTGATCAACCAAATGATGTTTAAAAGTCTACAAGAGGGTTGATCGTCCAATTCCATGTTCAAGTGTAGAAATCAAATGAACCCATTTCTATTTCAATTATCAGCACTATATCATTCCATCAATTTGTGAGGATAAACAATGATTGAGAATGTAGAATGAGATCTTGTCTTTTTAGGATGCGAGAATGTTGTGAAAGATGATCTCTTTGATTATGTACTGAATATTGAATCACAAAGGATCATTCATTCCTTATATTTTAAAATACATATAATACCATAAAATGGTTCCCTAACATGAAAATATATATTTCCTATAATATAAACGAGAAAATACAAGATCTTACCAATGGTCTTGGGAATAACCATCATTTCAACTTTTTATCAAAATTATGTAATATACTAAATATATTACATGATAAAAGAATCCATTAACTAAACTATTTATTCCCAAAAATATTATATCATCCATGACAATAGAAATAATATTTATTTGAATAATATTTTTCCTTGTAATTACATAAACACCATTAATATAAAATTCAATTTAAATTATACTATACTAGATAAACATTAGTATTTTTATTTCATGGTCATCATACATTCATAGACATATTGCAGACCCCATGGTGGGGACCACCACATCCTAAACTCAAATTTGACTGATTAGGAAGGATCTTATAATACACTTATTTTTTCACCCTTTAGTCCCTTTTCCTAATTGTAGAAAATATAGTTCATATACTTGGATTAGAGTCTAGAAACCATCATTTACCACTTAAGAGATAAGGAGGACTCATAACAATGAATTCCATTCTATGAAAAATACTATCTAATATAATCCATTTGTCTCAAGTTATCTTGACATTCTAGATGCACATTTTTTGTCATAATCCTTTGGTTATTATTTATTTATTAACCTTAATGGAAAAACTCACCTTCTTCTACCCTGTCAATGGATTTTATAATAGTTCTATCATCCTAATAAACTAGACCCAAGGAATTATAACCCAATAAAAGTGATGGGTTCTATCTTGATTATATAATCAAAGTTATACAATCCATGACACCATAATGGAATCAATCTTTCTACAATGACAATGTCATATTTTTCACATTATATAAATGTTTTCATTAAAATAATATAAAATGACAAAAAATTAAAGTTAGGGGACAAATATACATGTCCAAAGGTAGGGAAAACCATTAACACCAAACACATATGGTGTTCTTATGGGTGAGTTAGTCATCATGATCCCATATAATCGATTTTATGAAGTTTAAAATATATAATAACATGACTTAATTCATATTGGATCATATAAATAGATAGTCTGATATCATCCAAGTCTATTCAGTAATATGTATATAGAGCGCATAAAATATATTTTAGATTATATTAATTGGATTTCTATGTTATCATTATATTATAACAATTATGATAAAATTTTGATAAGAAAAATAATCTATGGAAATTACCATATAAATACAGGATGATGATATATCCAGATTGTTATGATTAGTGGGAAACATGCATAATTCCCTGTAAAAATGATATTTTAATAAACAATTAATGATTAACTGGGACTAGGTAGCCCACTGCTACAATGCGAAAACATGCACTAGATCGTACATACTAATGAAATTTGTTATCCCTCCCATGAAAATTTAATGCATCTATTTTGTTATGGATATAGTTGTTGGGTATGACATGAATCTATTGTATGGAAAATTGACTATATTTAACCTCGCATCCTTAAATAATACTTATTAAAAAATTAAATCCCGGGGTAAATTCTTTTTTTCACTATCAAATCATGATATATAAGTTAGTACTAGTAGCATAATTATCATAATGAAAAACATTACTTACTAGGTGAAACTCCATAAACTAGAAAAAATAATTTCATTTTCCCTAATTATTTTGCTATATCAAAAGCCACAACAGACATAGTATATGATGATATATATATAAATTTACTCAATTATATTATTTTTCTCATTATAGTAGCCTAACTATGAAATTATATCATATCTATATAATGTAATACTATATTATGTTCCCTCAGAACTGGTTTTTTCCTCTCCACCTAACAGGTACATATCATATTCACTATGTCATTTAAAATTAGATATTTCTTTGAGAATTTAATATAGTTCTCATATATAAAAATTATATTTACCTATTATATTTTATATATTAGAAACAATGCATTTACTACATATCATGAAGTATGTGATTAATCCAATGCATAAGTTTCTGGAATAAATCATACGACACTAATCATTTCGTATATCCCATACATGCATTCTTAGAGTGATTTATTTATTATTTCATTAGAAATAATTCTATGTGGATTTTTACAAATTTTATTTTTAAAAACCTTTCCATTATATTTACTTTATCTATTTATAGGCAAATAGTCTGATCAAACTAATTTTATTTGATTCACTTTAATGTAGTTTACTACATTTTTTCAATCTATAGGGAGTTATTTTTTAATTAATTAATAACCTATTAGAATAATGATTGTTTTAAAAATGTTATCAACCATATTATACATGGAAAATAATGATTCATCCACTATAATCTTGTAGAAACATAGAGAGAATTCATTCCAAATGAATATTCAATGATTTAATTTTTTTTACTTAAATTCAAAATTATAATTTAGTAACATTCAACATATATTGGTATTTAATGGTTTCACCACCCATTTTCTAATTAATCAAGTGGATTCATTCCAGGATTGGTTGTCTTGATGTGTAATAATAAATTTAAGGATCATTAAAAGTAGTTATATCAAGTAACATTCTATAAGATTTATTCACAACAACATTATAATTCCTATAGAGACTAATTGATACCATAGTTTTTAAACCCATGTAAAATTTCTATTGAATACTCAATATAGGATTCAAAATAATAATCCCCTATATATTTATATATATAATTTTTTATTAAATTATAAATGATCTGTTCAACATTATATTCTTTCTATTTTCTATGTTTTATTATGATTCAATAATATCTATAAATATTTCATTGGAATCTACCAAGATTGTAAAATCATTATAACTGTTTTATCTTTCACACATAATTCTGTTTCATTGGAACATTTTTATTCTACATGATCTTGTGGAACATGTTCCAATGCCAACTATATCAAAAATTAATATTTACTAAATCCATGTAAATTTTTCTCCCACATTTTAGAAAAATTTTATCAGACTTTTTATATAAATTTTGACTTTTTAATGAATGTATCTATTTCATAATTGTTATTTATAAAATATATTTAAAGTCCATTTTGATAACAACTCAAGATTAATATTTTATTTTCTCAATGCATGTTTCTTTGTATCCTTAATAGAAACATTGCATCTAATACACATATACATATGTCCTAATGGATTGATATATTACAATAAATTTTATAATATGTATTATAAATTATAGTTATAATATGGTTATGGGATAACACCACAATTTGAGAAGCATGAAACTAAAAATTAATGGAAGTTTCTATAATCTGAATTCGACTCAACATTAATAGTCCTTATATGTACATCATGACTCTAATGTGAAGACGAAAATATGTGTATAGAAATTAAACAAAATGAAATAGTAATGATCAATGTTTTCATAAAAGTTTCATAAAAAAACTTCCATAATAAAATCATAACATTGATGATTATAAAGAAATGTTCCTTTTTTGATTTATTCCATTCATCATTTTGATGATCGATGAATGATTGTTAAATGTCTTCTTTAGAACATTGGCATGAAGAAACTCATATAATATATCAATGAATTTTTCATACTTCAATTTTACAATCCGTAAATATTTAATAGAATAAGATGATGTATAAATGGTTGGATCAAGATTCTATTTGGAATAGTTCTTCAACTCTTTGTTGAAAAAATATTGAAACCATTTTGGAATTCCATTTTATCTAAGGGTTTTTATGTTTAAAAATAAATAATTGTGTCAATAATATATAAGTTCATCACTCAAAAGAGTCTAAATATGATAGTATTAATATCCTTGAAAAATATTTAATGTTTCCTGAAAATTAATTTGTTTCCTATAACTATGTACTACTCACCAATAACTTAGGTATCATACATTCACATTAGAGTAGATAATTAATCATTCTTATTATATTTCAATACACATATAGGATAGGAATATTTTATTCAATAAAAAATTTGTATAATAGAAACATTTTATACATTTGGTGAATATACATGTAGAAGAAGTGACTTGTCAGTTTTTCAAATTAGTACATTGTATTTAAATTTATAATGACATATTTCATGACATAAAAATAAAATGACCTATTATATTTCAATCAGCAAGTATTTTATGAAGGAAGTTGTGATAGTTCCTATGGAATCACACTATCCATTTGAATTTTGGATTATCTTTGAACTTGATTATATTTAGAAAAAAAATTTAAACTATCAATTATGTTCTTATTTATTTGATGATCCTTATCAAAAAAATTAATGAATAGTTTTTCCATATTACACATTTTTCAATATTAAATGAAATAAAATTAACCAGGTGTTAAATGTTTAATGATGTGATTTATTTCATTATCATGGTCCATTTTTTAATTTACATATATCTAGTCTAACCACCATCCCACATATATCTTAGGTCACATTGTCCTTTCATGTTTTTCAGAGATTAGACAACATGTGAAATCATCCATGTACTAATTTTGTATCCAAAACTCACATTAGAAATTGATTATTTCATTTTGAGGCATACAAGAAATGAAACTTACATGAGCCTCATATAATCCTATATTACACCCTTTTTTCTTGAGTTATCTATGTAATATATAGTTTTTTAAATATAGAGAGTGTGTTCATTTGCGTAGAAGATACACAACATCAAGTCTAAACAAAAAATAATAATATATGACCCCCATCACCTGGTTGTATAATTTTAGAGTATGAATAAGGTTAATCAAAATTTTAAATATATATATAATGTTCTTGTTAAATTAAAATTTATTGATTAATTTTTATTTTTTAATCACTAAATATTTTGTAAATTCATTTTAATTTTCAGAAAAATGTTTCAATAAAAGATTAATTTATTTTATTTTTGGATAATGTATTATATTTTAATTCTATAAATTTTATAAAATGTATTTGATAACATGAATTTCATTATTAAAATAAGAATAATTAAATTTTCTTACAGTGAAATTTTGATAATTTTTTGAAATGATTCATTTATTAATTAATATAGAAAATACTTATTTTTATTGAAAATTTTATTATATTTTAAATTATTTAAAATTTAATTTTATACTTTGGGATTATAATATATATCAAATTATACTTTATTTTATAAAACAATCCAATTGAGGTTTTTAAATTAATTTTAATATTTATTTTTTGAAAAATAAAGTTTATTCTTAAATATGTAATTTTTCAAAAAAATCAATATTTATATACATTAGAATTAATAATTTGAAATAAATTTATAATACATTAGGGTTTTGAAATATTAAAAATTGAATCCATAATATGAATTAAAATGTAATAATTTATAAATAGGTCCCATTATTTTCTAAATATGAAGAGTATGACTTGTAATTTTTTACCATAGTAAATGATACATTGACTAATTAATGATATAAAATTATGATAATTACATGAAAATGTCCCTAAAATTACCTTTTTTTATTCTATTTTAGTCATATTCATCCATTTTTCAGTTATAAAATATTAATACATGTAAATAAATGATATAAATTTGACACTATAGTTTTTAATGCATATAATATTTTTAAAATTGTTATAAATGGGTATTATGTTATGTAATAAATAGTAAATTAAAATATAAATGATTTATTTTCATATTGGTAATTGTTAATTTTTTATTAAAAAATTATTAACTTAAATGATTACACAATGTTGAAGTAGTAATTATTCAACAAAAATAAAAATTGAAATAATTGATTTTAAAAATATTAAAAATAATATAATTAAATAATTAATGAAGAACATGTATTTTATTGATAAATATATCTTCTTAGATATGTATAAAATGATTTTATTATGATTTATTTTGTTGTTTTGTTGTAATTAGAGTCAATGTAAATGAAAATTTGTAACATTGACATTATTGGTATTTTATTAAACTAATATTTAATTAAATGATATAAAATTACTAGAAAACCTATATTTGGTACATTTATTGATATATAATTTTGTATATAAACCATGTTCTAGTTGTTGAATGTTTTTCTATTTATTTTAAATATATTTATATCTCAAGAGTAAAAATCATTGATATCAACATAATTGTCAAAAGGTTTAAAGATGGGTTCAAACAAAAAGATAATGGTAAAAATGTTGATCCAAAAAAAGAAAAATTTATTTGGAAGATAAGTATTACAACACATAGTCATATTATCTTCTAATAATATCAATTAATTTACATTTATAAAAGAGTATTAATTTATATTAAATGTATTTTTTTAAGAAATTCCAATAGGGTCTCATCCCACACTTACAAAAAGACACCACATTTTCTAATTTATTCATAACTCATGAACCATTTGTATATAACAATACATTTATAAATAAATTACTGACATCCCTCTGAGTAATAAATATGTAATATTTTGGGCTTAATTCCAACTTTAGAGGGCTTAAGGTGTAATGGAATGGATGTTGTTCGAAGAAGATGTACTCTTACTAAACAATCATTTTAATTTTATATCTTATTCCACACACTTAACATAATATCCAAACATGATAATGTAACAAAATACATATCTTTCATATATTTTTATTTCACTAATTTTGTGTAATAACCTATATCTATATCCAACCTCCATAAAGTGGAAAATAAATTCATCATTTGGGTGTGTGGAAAACAACCGTCTCACTAACCAATGTGATTGGCATTCAGTCACTACCCCTAGGAATGGTTATAATTTGGGATTTCATGTTTAAAAATGATTTTAATAAAATATTTATCATTATTAATATATATAATATCAATTATTTTCTAACATTTTCATTACCTGAAATATGATAACACCATTCATGCGTACGTGTTGACTACCACCTCTATGAAGAAATGTCATTATTTTTACATCACCCCATGATATAATAGATAAATAAATATTTATTAAAATCAATGATATTATAGTTAAAATATTGTTATATTCTTGGAATATAATATATTATTGATCATTCTTACAAAATTATTGTTGAAAAATGGAAATGATACTCATACGTACGTAGGACCTACCATGTCCATGATCATATCAAATTTCAATTCTCACAAATATATTTAATGGTATAACTAAAAATTAAAAATGATCTATACAATTGTTAATTATTTCATTATTATTATTCAATAGATGATAGAATATGCACCTCTTTGACCATAGTCAACATAAAAATGTGATTTTAAACTTATGAAATAAATATCCTTAAAGCACACAATAGAAGCTGAAATAATTTGGTAATTGTATATAACATTGTTGTAAAGGGAAAAATTAAAATGTAATTAGTTCATAAAAATGTAAATAAATTTAATTAATTTTTTAATTCCAAATTATAAAGAATATACATTCTGAGGAAGGATCATGGTATGTGGATTTATTATGAAAATCATCTTCCAAATTATCCCTTACAACACTTTTCCTTCCATGTCTATGTTTTTGAAACCATATTATTAATAATTTTATGGAAATAAATGAAATTTATTACTATTTTTGTTAAAATTTTAATTTAATTAAGTGTTTTATTTATGGAATTATTTTAATAATTTCTTTTAATCACTTTACAAAAGACAAAATATATGGTCTATTTTAAAAAATACAATATTAAATGACTTTCTCTACATAATAACCATTATTTCATGTTTTGGTTACTTTACAATAATACTTGTTTTATTCAATTCATACCCACATTAAAATTTTATAGGAATTTTATTATTTAGAATGTATATTTAATAGAAAAGTTTATTTTGGTATCCAAATGTTTTTTTCCATACAAGTTTAAAAGAGTTTTTCAGATGTTAAAAAATGAAAATGTGTCAGCATAAAATATCATATTAAAGATATGTTACTTATGAATTAAAGCTCATTGGGGTTATTTAAATATATTATTTTTTTAGTTAGACCCATTATATCAATCTGATTTTTTGGTAAATTTTTAGAAGTTTACCATGAGAGTTATTCCATGTGTAACTATGATGGCCAATACAAGTGTAACTATGATGGTTATTCCTCATGTATCCTTAAAGGATACCTAATGTAAAGAAAATATGGTAACTCATGATTTTACAATGACAATTAATACTATTATAACATCCATGGTTACTTTATGTATAATAATATTGGTTATTCTTTTTAGAACTATGTGGGTTACTCCATTTATAATCTTGATGGTTGTTTTATATGTATCAGTGAAATTTATAACTTTTTCAAAAAAATTATTGTGTATTTTATTGATTTTAATTAAACCATGAAGAGTTATATTACGAGTTTATGATTTTTAATGAAAATTCATATTAAAATTATTGGGATTAGAATATGATATTTTGGGTAATAAATCATTTATTTTGAAATAAATATTTTTTTATGAAAAAAGAAAATTATTATAAGTATTCATAGACTGAATGTACGTTTCATAATACTTATATGCATTACTAATATTTTTGTTCCCATAACTTGATTTCAAAATAATATTCACATCATTTATGTTTATTAATTTGAATGTAATAAGTAATTTTGAAAGTTGTGGTTATTTTGGATGAAAATAAATAAATCATTATAGTAAAAAAAATTATATCATAGAAAAATGGATATAGAATTTAACATTGAAATTTATTAAATTGGGTTTTGAAATGTATATATAGTGACCAAATTATATAATATACTAATCTCAATATATCCCCAAGAATAATAGTATGTTAATTATAGTATAAGGACAATATTATATGCAATGATTAAGGCTATGAAATTACATTTGGTATCAGAGGGGGGTTAATATAACATTGATTGTTAGGATTTAAATTTATTTTAAGTTAAATTTATTCTATAACCATGATAGATATTATTCCATAAATAATTATGGATATTTGGATAAATAGAAATAGTTAAATATAACATGGTTAATGATATATTATTATTTATCCAATTATTATGATGGTTTATTACGATTTAATTGAAATGGTCCTACTATCCTTTTAGTTTTAGTAAATTGGTGTATCTAATGGGAACCAATATAATAATGTATGTGAATGAAAATGTTGTGGGTTTATAAAATATAAAACAAATTAAATTGGAGCTATAGGTAAAACTAATGTGGACAATTTTAACCATATATGAGAAGTTATGATTTAGAACATAAAACATGGTGATTTACCCAATTCATCAAATACGAGGTAAATGGATATCCTTGTAATATTAGGTGATAATGGTCATATTGGTAAAAATATACTATTAATTAGGAGTTGATAATATGGGAAGAAGAACCTACGAAAATTTCATTAAATAATCATGATATTTTGAATGCGTTAATATAGGGAATAATGAAATAAAATTCTAAGAAAAAGGAACAATTAAATTTAAATCAAGAAGAGGAATAATGTTCTTACCCTAAATTTAAATAAATGATTTATATATTGGTATTATGAAAATGATAAAAATTGATGACCTATGAGGAATCTTCAAAATGAGATCCATCATACAGTAAAGCTAAATGTTTGTTCATTACTAATGACATTATAGTTGAATATAATGAAACTAAAAATGAAATATGATATATTTGGATTTCATATTTGATTAATTTTTTATATTGTTTATTATTAGGAAAAAAATCCATATTTTTTTGTAGGAAAGAAATAATATACAATATGAATGAAAAATACTCCTTAAAAAGAGTATTGAATAATTTTTGTTTCAACCAATAGTAATTGTAGAGTTATGATGTAGTGGTATGTTAAAGTTTGATCATAAGTTCAAATTCATATAATCTTATTCCAAAGTTATAGTTACTGGAAATACATTGATAGACATTTAATCTATTTTTTTGGATTATTGAGTTATATGTTATCCTTTTATTAAAATGTGAATAAGTTATTTAAGAATGTATACTCGTTTTATTTTGTGCATGTATGAATAATGGAATTGTTAAATATGTGTCTTTATATTATCATTTATGATTATGGTTATTTTTTAAAATGGTAATCATATTTTTTTATGGATTTTTTTCAGAATTATATAGATATTTTATTAAAAGTAGGAAAACCCAAAATTCTAGTTATGATGTATGGAATTTGACATGGTCATAAGGATTACACACACAACTGAAGTTTGTAAATGGTGAAGAACCAAACCTAGGCCTCTATGATGTCCTATTTAGTTTGAAAATATTTTATTATTTAAAGTGTTTGTCATATAACGATTGTATAGATTTATGAACATATTATTTATCTTCTACATGACTATTGAATAGATAAGTGATTTGGTGATTATGTTATTAATGTTATATTGGATTAAGTTCAATATTTTTGTAAACTTATATAAATTAGTTAAAAAGAAAAATATGGGATTTTATTTGAGGAATATTGAATTATTTATCATATAGAATCATTTATGATTAAAATGTGGATTTATGGTGATCAATTTCATTTATTGAAATAATTATCATGTCAATGAAGTTATATTATTAGTAAACATACATTTTTGTATGAGATATTAATATTTCTATTTCTTATTTAGAGACAAATTATTAATTAGTTCTGAACGATCATGTGATCAAAAACTTCGGATTTATTCATTTCAATATTGGTGATGATTATTAATAGGAATTTTGAGGTTAGTTTTAAATATCCAATGACCTATGGTGAACATTTTGTGTTATTATTGAGGCTTTAAAGAGTGATATAGTATTTGTTTATATGAATATAAATTATTTTTATGAATTATTTTATCTTGTAATAAGTATTTTTGGTTTTTATTAATATCAAAGTATAGTGGGAATATATTTTTTCTTTTTACAGATTATGTGATCCATTATAAGAAAATTTTATTAATTCCAGTATAAAAAAACATTTTAAATAATCATAATTTGGCGAAAAAATTTGATATTGATGTTAAAATTTTATAAAGGACATAATTATACATGTAATATTTGAATATATACATATTATTTTAGTCTATATTTCAAAGGTATTCTTCAACTATTGAAAAATAGATTATGAAACAAAATTTTTCTAATGTTACCTTTATCCAGAATGAATTAATGGTATCTTCACCCCATATAAATTTATGATTTTATGATTTTTGACATTCTAAAAATACTTTTCAATACTATTAAATATCAGTTATTGGGTGTTATATTTAACTTTATTTTCTATATCATCTATTTCAACTAATGTTCTACTAATATTATAAATATTTATTTGTTATTTCAAATAAATGTAATACTTCCCATTCCCTATTATGCAGAGGATGATTTATTAATCCTTATATTGATGATATATTAAAATAATTATATTATTAAAATTTAATTATTATATTATCATCGTAAAGATAAAATTATGAGGATGATATTTATTTAAGGGGTGTTATATCATATATAATTATTTTAAAATAGCTACTATTATTAATAAATTATTGGATATACAACATCGAGTTATAACAATTAAAAAAATATCATATATACCTATTATAACATAGCAACAAAAATTATTGGTATGAATAGGATTAATTAAAATTATAAGTATATATATAGTTCATATTCATTAAAAATAAATTGAATAATTATTTAGAAATAATTATTAAATTATTCTTAATAGAAATTTATTTATCAAAAATATGTTTTTATAAAAAATGATATTAATTATTTTTATGAAACAAATGTCATAACTGATTTATGGGAGTTTTATAATATTTATTTTGGAACATGTGTATAATTTTTGAAATAAAATTATCAAGAATTTGTTTAAGTCAAATTTAGAAAAATTTATGAAAAATATTTTTTTATCCATAAAAAGTGAAAATACTGAATTTTATTTAAAATTATATAATACTTTTGATTATATATAACATAAAATTATAATTTTTTAATATATTTATAATATTATTAGTTCATATTTATTTTAAATAATATTATTATGTTTTTTTGAAAAGATATTTTTTCTTTAATTTTGTATAATAACATTTTTTTACTTAAAAATCAATTTTTATTAATAGCCAATTTTCATCATATTTATTAAGATAAAGTTTAATTTAAATTATTTTAATTTCAAGAACTAATTATCCAATATGGTATAATATATTTTGAATAATAATGTCCAAAATTTGTAAATAATAAATTTTTTTTTGGAAAACATCAATAGTAACAAAAGTAATTTTGTTACAATAGTATAGATTAAATCCACTAATTAATGTAATCAACAATATAATAAGGATAAAAATATGGCCCTAAAAATTTCATCAATATTTTTTGAGAATTAAATTCGTACATAGTCATTATCAATTTAGTTATGTGGTATTTTTATTTAATTTTTATGTTAACTTGATCTTTATAATAATTTATGAAAAAAACATAAAAATTACCACAATCATGTTTTTAATAATTATATTTATTTAAAAATTGGGAAAATGGAGGATAAATTAGTTTAAACATATTAATTTGAAATATAAAATATTTATCATCATAATTGATTTTTTAATATTTACTAAAGAAATAATTGCCTTAAATTTTTACACAATTCAAACAATTTAATTATTCAGTTAATAGAGAAATTTATAATTATATTATAAATTTTAAAATTAATATAATGTGAAATATTTAACGTGGTCGATGATTTTTTAAAAAAATATTACATGGTAGGTGTATTAAATTAATTTATTTTAATTTCTTTTTCAAATTATATTATTGAATTCAAACTAAATGACAAGTTCACAAAATGAAATTGATGATATTTTATGAAAATAATATTTTAATAATTGATTTAGAATTCATAAAACCAATATCATCAACAAAGTGATTAGGATGTGTTTTAAAATAAAATCCATGGTCTATTTATGGGTCTTTTTTTATATTTATAATAAATATATATTAAACCCTAAAGATTATTAAACATTGGTATCACTATAATGATAAAAAATGTAAATAAAGGTGCTGAATAAAAGGTTATAGGTAAAAAAATTTATCCAAACATGTCAAAATTTTATATGAAAACATGATTTCATCTAATAGTCATATTACCTCCTAATATTATAAATTTTAATCCACTTGGACAAATAATATTTATATTAATTTAATATGTTAATAAATTCCATTAATTCCCCCACCCTATCTTATAAAAGGGATTATCTCCTTCTGATTTTTTAGAACTCATGAACTGTTTTTTTATTCTGAGACATTTCCAATTAAATTCCTAACATCTATAACAACATTCATTATTTCATATTTTGGGTGCAATTCCAACAATAGAGGTCATAGGTTTTAAATATAAAAAGGTTTTATTAATAAGTGGTATAGTACATAACTAAGTGGTTTCATATTATTTATTCTTCCACCTCATTAAATTATTGTCCAACCATAATGGGGTAACATAATAAGTATATTAAATATACTAATATGTTAATATTTTAGTATCATAACCTATATCCATCTCTATCATCAATCAAATGGGAATTGAATTCATCATTCATTTGTATATCATACTAATTCTCAAAGACCGATGTGATTTTTTCCATCAATAGTTCAAATGATTTGATATAATTTCTAGGGATAATGACCTCACGTCCCATTAATTTTTTATTTTTAGGAGGTAAGAGGTGTTCGGGGGTGGTCAGTTTAGTTATAGGGGATTTGGATGTCTATCAAAACTACCACAGTGTGTTTACATAGTAAATAAGTGATTTTTGGGTTAAGATGGTAGATTAAGGTTTTTTGGTCACAAGGTTTATGGCTTGTTTTTGGAGAGTTGATATGCATGAATTAGATTTACACATAATTTTTTTTACTCTATATTTTAATTCCACCATAAGGCACCATGTTTTTCTACAAAAAATATTTTGTAGCCTAAGAGTTGGTTTTACAGTGGAGGGAATGTGAATTAATGGATTTTACTCCATAAGATTGTTGTTTTTGTCGTAAGATGTTTGGATTCTTGGTTTTAATTTTTTTTCATATTTTCCAGCCATTTTGTTGTTTCAACTTCCTATAAATTATGGGGGAACCCTAGGTCATATTTTAGGATCTTCCATTCCACCATCTCCATCATTGATACATCTGTTCGGGTGGACCCCATTGGTGATTCATAAAGAGTTATCATATTTTCCTCATGGTTTTCCATACTTCATAACTGATAGATATTGTACAATGGTGTTGTTTGTTTTCTTAGGTGTGTGAGGGATACATTTTAATGAAGCTTTGGAGTAGTGTTGGTTGACATGTGGCTTCAACATTTGTTATTTTGGCTTGTAGACATTTCTTCCTCACCCTATTGTGCATAGAGTGTTGTGATATCTTTATTAATGTATGGTATCCTTAATTTCCCATTTAGATTCATCATTAATAAGGGGACATACTTTTTGATTATGGGAATATGGTTTGTCGTGGAAAAATAAGGAAAACAAATTGGCCAAAATGAAATTCAATGGGATGGTTTTTTTAAACACATTTTTCTATATATTTTGACTTATTGACATTTTTAATTATACTAGAATGATTCCACACTATATTATTGGTCATTGGGGGATTTATATTCACTAGTTTGATATGTGTTGTAAGTCCTTTTTGTGGTTTTTGTGATATGACCCTATAATGTAAATTTGTTAACCACATGTATTTGGATAATAAAATTGATCCTCTATATTTATGGATAGTTTGAGAATAAACAAATTAATGATGTGAAATCAATAAAATTTCATTCGTATAATGTATAAAATGTTTTGGGACGTGTTTCCATTTTTTTGTGCTATAGGTATGTGAGATTGTTTGTAGGATGTGGGTCAAATGTGTTTTTGAGGCCATGGTGCAGGGTGGAATTGGGGTTGGATTTTGAGGTCATGTTTGGAGTTATATAAGTGAGGGTTTTTTGAGTCTGTTTTTTTGGGAAAAAGATATGATAAGATTTTGAGGTCATACTAGGGGATGACTATATGATTATCTTGTGAGGTTGTGATGTGGGGAAAAATGTTTTTTTTATGATGTGTTATGGTGATTCATGGTTTAGTTGTGTAGAATATGAGATAATAATGGTTGTGTTGTGCTAGTTTCCAGGGTAGTATTGGAATTATATGAGTTGATCAAATTCAAATGTATTTAACTATTTTGAAAAAAGTGATGGAAATGGTTAATAAAAAAATTTGAAATGGGATGTGTCATTAAACGTGGGGTATTATAAAAAATTAAATTAATGATATGTTTTTATGAAATTTGGTTATCATATCATAAAAACTGTGAAGTGGATTCTTTCTTGTGAATGTTTTATGGGTTTCAACACATATAGGTTACAACGAATGATAAGAAGTTCTGTTTTGGTGAGTCCTTATTCGGAAACCCTATATTTTTCTTATTTGTGTGGACATATATATACCTTGTATGTTATTTTTGATTTATATATTCACCTACCAGCTCCAAGAACTACGTTTTGACACACATACATTTATATGAAGATTGTTTTTCCAAAACATCTCAGTTATTATGATGGGTGAATAGATACCCAAACATTCATAATATCTGTTTTAATAGACTGTATATGCATAATCCATTATGGATAGTGGTTTGATGGTGTACTAGGGTAAAGATAACATTTATTTGAGTGAGTTATGATGTGACCGTGATATGGGGTAGAACCCCGGGGGTCTTTGGGAGAGATATGATGGGATTGTGTGGTGGGACGTCTTGTGTTGGGGGTTAGATATGGTAGGAGGTGGCAGGAGGTTTATATAATTCATTTTTTTGAAGACACACTAATTTGGGAATATTTATTATTAGTTCAACCAAGTTTCTTCAGGCGATCATCGATTCTACTATGTAGTGGGATGATGAACCAAGTGTCTTAAGTGAGATGTGATGTGGCCATGTTGTGGGGAAGTGATGTATGTTGAAAGGAAGATATGGAATCATCATTATTTATGATGTTCGGGTTTCATAGTAAATTGTATGTGGAAAAGTTGTGTGTGGTAACCATCAGTGATAATATTCATATCATGTTATTATAAATGTCATTCATTAGCTGGTCAGTATGCCTTGGTGAGGATGGGGATTTGTTAGTAGTCTTTTTTATGTTTTATTTGGTTCTGCAGTTTTTTCATCAATTAATTAATATTATTTTTTCACATGTTCATGAGAGAATTTTGTTATAAAAATGAGTATACGATTTTTCTTACTCTGTATTTAAATGAATTTTCTTGTTCCCATGAAGATTACAAGGGCCACGATAGACATTACTAGCTCAGGGAATTGGACAATTCTAGTGTCATTCCATTAGGATTTCTTTTGGGTATTTACTTTTTGAGACATATATCTATATTGTTTTTATTATACATGCGTGGAGGGATATGTTTTTTCATTATTTGTATGTTATGTTAGGGATTTTCATATGGTTAGTTAATATTAACTCTCAATCATAGTTTATTATAAATTGAAATGAATCCTATTTATGATGATTTTATAACCTAGGTGATAGTCTATTTCCCTAGGCCTTTGAGAGATGAGACACTATTTGGCGGGAGGGGGTCTGAACAGTGTGGTATCAGAGATTATGGTTGAGGGATATAATGATGTTCAGAGTCAATCATAGTGATTATTCTATGGTTTGGTAGGGAAAAGGGGATATTTAACCGTGGTATGTGACATAGGCTAAGGAGACCATCTTTGAAATATGATTTTGGAGCCTCCTATGATCTATTTTTTGGGTTCTAAACACATTTTAATGACCATGTGATGTGTAAACTCTTGTAGGGTGGATATCTAGGATAGATACATGCTTATTTATGGGTTCGGTTCTTGTTTGAATTGGGTGTTTTTAGTTATCAGAAGGATAAAATGTTTTAATATGAATTAAATGAATCATTTATAAAATTATGAACTTCCTAGGAGTAAGAAATCATGGTTTCCTCTTTCAACTATGGATCCTGGTCATTTTCTGCAATTTCATTAGGAAGTGAAGGATCATCATGCAAATTTTCGAGATCATTGTAGGGTTGATCTGATAGAGGAGGAAGAATCTAGTTAGTGGATGTTAATAAAATTTTAGTGTAATAATTTTGGGATGTAAGGGTGAAATTTATAGGATATATAGTTAGTTAGATAGATAGAAAAGCTTGAGATCACCATCAGTTTGATGTCAGTCCTATTGGAGTACTAGTTCTTTTTTTAATCTAGTTATATATGGGGAGTTTTGCATCATAGTTGGATGTTTTATTTGGGTTAGTGGAAGGATATAGATGTATAAGGGGTCAATATTCAGAAATAGTTCTTGGAAGAGTTTATTTATTCTTCCACGAAGGAATTGAATTTTCAATGACATATTTATCTTCAAGTGGGTAGTATTTTAGTGTGTGATAAGTGTATCATGATCATGAAACTTCTGGGTTTTCCCATATATTCTTCCAGATTATGTGTCTCATGAAAGATTTATTGAGGTAGAATTAGAGCCTTCAATAATGTATACATCTACTCCATTTAGAATCTGATGTATAGGAACATTAAGAATAAGGCTTAGGTTATTGTGTGGCTATAATTACAAGGAGGATAACCATGAGATGTGTTCCTGTAGGGTTATTTGAGGAGTATAGTCACTGGTGTTAGGTCTCAAGAACCCAAACTCTATGAAGTTTTGACCAATAGAGAATGGACAGTAGTTGTTTCCATTCTATCCTTCTAGGGAATGTTATTTGTTCATATAGACATCATTCACTTTTTTATTTGGGATTTCTTTACATCACAATAAACAATGACTAGTTTCTCTAAGAGATAAATTTTTTAGATTTAGATATGTTTAGTTCCTACCTCTTTAGTAGTTTATATTGTTTTTACTTTATTAGTAGGAGAAAACAGCTCATGATACACAATAGAGGGATTGATTAGGTATTGACAGCCATAAGAGGTTTATCAAGTCTAGTGGAAATCACATGAGTAAGGCCTTAGAGGTGGTTTTGAGATGAGTGGAAGGGGACCTGGGCATGGTCAGTTATAGGTAGTGGTGGAAGCAACGCCAGGGGTTCCAAAGATTTTTGGAAGTACATTTAGTTAGTCTTGTACCCTTTTGGTTACATTTTTAATTCGATATATTTTCATACCTTTTTTCATCTATTCAAGTATATGTTCTAGAACAATATACCATTCCCATATTGTGGCCACTCCAGTCAGTAGCTTGACTAGATTTTTTGATGTTTTCATTGGGTGTATGCTGATGATGGCGCCACACAAGTCATTTAGAGATATATATATTTCATCCTATATAACCATTAAATGTTATCCTTAAAATACATTAGTTTTATTTTTTGAAATATTTTGTCAAATACTTTGAGGGGAGATTTTTTTATCAGATGTTCGTGGGTAGCATGTTGTTTTCATTGGTGAAAATATTAATTAGGTGAGAAGTAGTTGGGTGGATCCCCTAAATCATATAATCATTGTGTTTCCTTTCGAATTAGTGGAAGATGATATGTGTCACGACCCGTCCCAGAGGGGCCCGAACTGCAAATCCCCAAGCCCGCCTCCCATAGGCCAGGGGCTGGTGACTAGCACCGAGTAGGCATGCTACTGACATGGGAGGCATTTCTTATAAACTTGTACACATGCACACACATCTCCAAGCCCACAAAGCTGAAAAGTAAAAACTACTAAAAGGAAAATATGCATGCATATGCTAAAAACCATCCAACAGATTACGACAGGAATGTAAAGAACAAGATAGTAAAACGTTGGGCCAAAAGTACAAGCCCACCAAAGGAGAGTCTGTAACAATGTCCAACCTTTAAAGAAAGGTGTTGGGACTGCAGTCGGTAGCCGTAGAAACAAACCTCTGCCTTTCTGATCTCAATAAGTACCGTCCGATCCTGATTCACCTAGAATCCTGTCAAAGGCTCACTCGTCTTCACAAGAAATGACACGTGTGGGAAAATCCCGTGCAGGGGTGATTATAACAATACCCAGTAAGACACCCCAAAACCACAAAGGAAACCCAACAAGGTAAAATACCACAAAGGAAAGATATAGTAATCACTACACAGTATATGTCTATCGAACATATAACATGAATATCCAGATATACTCATGCATGATCGACTATCACAAATACGACCACTAAGATCGAGCTCGAAGTTTCCACTAAGCATGCAACTAGGAGACCACACTCTTAGGTCTGAAGAAAGAGATACGAAGTACTCGTTTCGAGAGGAAACACTCCAATGTACTTTGAGAAGATGATTCTTAGATGAGGATCACAACCAAGTCATGGGGTGATTCTGAAAACTCAGTCTGAGCTAATCCGCTAAGCAGAGGATCATATCCCGGGTAATGTTGGTCACGTCGATACCAAGAACACTACCTAGGGTTCTAGGAATGAATAGAGGATCCAGATCTATCTCACTGAGGGTATTCCAACAACTCTATTCAGGAAGTCTTGCTGAAGGGATCATACTCCTGTATATAGGAAATGATACTGAAAAACTTCAGGAGAAAGACTAAGGGGACGAACCGTAGAAAAAACTAGCTCAATCCACATAAGGAAACCAGATGAAGCCTTGTATGATTAGTTACACGGGGTGTAGTATGGTTACATGCCATGTTCCTTGTCCCTGGTTACTGCCCATGTAAATGGCCCATGTCGTCTGTTCAAGCTGTGTAAAACTCAACTACACGACATGTAGAAAAAATCACACACCGTTTTACTTGAATCTGGTTACTGCCCGTGTAAATGAACCATGTCATTCGGCTAGTTGTATAGAAAGTAACAAGACGACGTTTTGAATAATCACATGTTGTGTCCGAGAACCTGGGGCTCACTTCGTGTACACTTTTCAGGTGCCAGTACACGGTCTCCGTCCATGTTGCCTGCCCGTGTACCAGTACACGGGGAATCCCGTGTATCTAGCCGGGTCTGTCCGGGGAGGGTATACACGCCGTGTCCTTGGCCGTGTACCCAAACCTTGTCTGTGTACTCCTGGAGTACACACCAGGTAGTCTGCTGATGTACACACACTGTGTAGTCAGGATTATTCAAGAAACGTCGTCTTCCTCCTCACGCTTCGGCCGATCTTCCAGATCCGCGATCTCTCGTCCGTTCATCCCGAAACTCCAGGGGTTGGTTCAATTCATCATACAAACACCTTAACGGGTGTTTTTTGTCCTTAAATCAGATCATAAACATAGAACGATCCATCTGAAGAGAAATTACTAAAAACATGTATCTCTTGACCCGCTCCGAATCGTCCGCCGAAACCGTTGTCGCACCTCTGTGACATAGCTCTGGGGTTGGATCTACAATTTGGGATCGTTGCATCGCAGAACGAATACGCAACAGTCCATTGTTCATCGCCCCATGAAGAATGCGAAGAAGGTGAAGAAGAGAAAGGGGAGAAATCCAATGAACCAAATTTGAGGAGCGATCCTCTGTCTTCATTCGTCACGGCGTTGATCTGCTCCCATAATAGGATTAAATGGAGCAAAATAATCAACAACAAAAGATAAACAAGGATTCAATCTCCGAAAATCCCCAAAAAAACCCCATCCTGCAAGAACGATCAATCTGCATACTAATTTGTTTGTGGATTAGCCCAGGTTCATTGTAGAAATCATGAACGGGGAAGAAATCACAATTTAAAAATCCTACCTGGATCCACGGTGTTCGTTGGAGAAGATCCGGTCGTCGCGTTGTCGTCGCCGGCAAAAATCGTCAACAACGTCGTCTCCACGTTTTGAGGTTTTTTTGAGAGCCTCCAGAGATGCCAAGGTTTTAAGGGTTATGAGGTTTGTAACCCTGGAACCCAACGCTAGCCTCTATTTAAAAAGGATAGAAGATATTCGCTACAATAGATTCCATAAAATATTTTAAATAAATAAATTTATTACGGTTACGTCCAAAAACCAGATTTCGCCACCGGCCTGTGCCAATCGATGTTAGGTCACTTCAAGGGTAAACCCGCTGCTCTGATGGCAATGGCACCGTCAGATTTCTGATCCGAGCACCCATTTAGTAGTTAATTTACTTTTTTAGGAAAACCTCATGCACGTGTTATTTAATTATTTAATTAAATCCAAACATTTGTTCCGGGATCATCAGGCCTCAGAACTGCACACCGTCTCGAAGACTAGTCTCGAAAGAATTCCAACATATTATTAAAAAATGTATGGAAAATCTGAGACATTACATCACAACCACCTTAGGGATTTTACGTCCCCGAAAAGCCAAAACAAGGGCTAGTAAAAAAGATGAGGGTACTGCACACGTATATGATCCTCCCGCTCCCACGTGCTCTCCTACAGGTTCATGTGCTATCACCGGACACACACAAAGGGAATAGCTCGCCCACGAAGGATCTTCTCCTGCCGATCCTCGATTTCCACTGGGTACTTAGCAAAGGTCTCTCTATCATTGATGTCCATCTCTCCCCAGTCGATGACGTGTGATGGATCATGCACGTACCTCCATAGCTGCGACACATGCAAGATGTTGTGTACCCGATTCATCTGAAGAGGTAGAGACATACGATATGCCACCTCACCAACTCTACTCAAAATCTAAAAATGGCCAACGAACCACAGAGATAGCTTGCCACCTCGGACAAATCTCTGCCTCCCCTGTCGAGGTGAGACCTGAAGGAACACATGGTCTCCCTCCTCGTACTCCAATGGCCTCCACCTCATGTCGGCATTAGAATTTTTCTGACTCTGTGCACTCTTTATCCAATCTTGGATGACCTGAACCTTCTCTGTAGAATCTCTCACAATCTATGGGCCCATGAGTGCTGACTCTCCTGGGTCAGTCCATCAAAGTGGTGACCTGCATGGTCGCCCGTACTGAGCCTCGCATGGTGGCATACCAATAGTGGAATGATATCTATTTTTGTAAGAAAACTCTACCAGTTGTAGGTTATCCTCCCAGCCATGACCAAAGACAAGTATGCAAGTTCAAAGCATATCCTCCAGAACCTGGATGGTCCGCTCTGTCTGACCATCAGTCTGAGGATGGAACTTTGTGCTCAAGTGTAACTGAGTCCCAATAGCTTCCTGCAATGCCTTCCACAATCGGGATTTGAAACGAGCATAACAATCTGAGATGATCTTGGATGACACTCCAAGAGGTTGAACTGTCTCCTTCACATAGAGGCATCCCAAGCACTCTACTGAACTCTGCTCTAGTATGTCTAGGAAGTGGTCCGACTTGGTGAGTCGATCCAGGGCATCGTGTCCTCTGGATGTATGTGGAAAACCTATCATGAATTCCATGGATATCCC
The DNA here is from genome assembly GCA_963277665.1 of Viscum album. NCBI lineage: Eukaryota > Viridiplantae > Streptophyta > Magnoliopsida > Santalales > Viscaceae > Viscum > Viscum album. The sequence goes on from OY728164.1 coordinate 1,171,309,172, forward strand.
ATCCCACTTCCACTATGAAACCTCAAGGGGATGAGTCAAACCTGCTGGAACCTGGTGCTCAGCCTTTACTTGCTGGAATGTAAGGCACCAAGAAACAAACTCTACCACACACTTCTTCATTCCTGGCCACCAAAACTAACGTCGAAGGTCCTTGTACATCATTTCCACGCCTGGATGCACCGCCAAAGGAGTTGTATGGAAATCTCTCATATCCTCCTCCTGCAATAGCACCAGTACTACTATACGCCCTATGAAAAGAGCAACGTGCTCCCCACCTTATGAATATCCATCAGCAGCATCACCTATGGATATCTGAGAACGTAGAGTCTCATAGCTAGCATCCTCAAGTTGTGATTCCCTGACTCGCTGTAAGAGTGGAGGGGTAAAAACCATAAACTGAAGGTAAGATAACTCATCTCTATTGATGAAGGATAACTGTAATGAGGCCAACTGCCTTATCGCCTCATCCAGCAACTGCAAACTGGATTTCCTAGCAAGAGCATCTGCCACAACATTTCCCTTTCCAGATGTGTAAACAATCTCAAATTCGTAATCCTGGAGAAACTAAAACCATAATCATTGTCTCAAATTCAGATCCTTATAAGAAAAGACATATCTGAGACTCTTGTGATCAGAGTTGATGGTAAACTGCTCGCCCATCTGGTAGTGCTGCCACATCTTCAATACGAAGACTACCGCTGCCAACTCAAGATCATGGGTCACGTAGTTCTTCTCATGTGGCCTCAACTGACGTGAGCCATAGGCAATCACCACATCCCTCTCCATCAGAACACAAACAAGCTCAGTTCCTTATGTGTCACAGAACACTACATACATGACACCCTCCTCCGGTAATCTCAAGATCAGGCCGCTCATCAGACTCTATCTCAACTGCTGGAAAGCCTGCTCGCATTTATCGGTCCATAAGAAAGGCTGCCTTTTCACGTCAAAGCTGTCATGGGTGATGGAATCCTGTATAAATCAAGAATTAATCTCTAACAGTAGCCTACCAACACAAGGAAACTCCACACATTCGTCACTCTCCAGGGTGGCTTTCATGCTAACACTACCTCTACCTTGGCTAGGTCCACTACTACACCATCTGTTGAGATAACGTGTCCTTGAAAGTGGACCTCCTGTATCCAGAACTGACTCTTTGAGAGTTTCCCGTACAATTGGTTCTCTTGGAGTGTGTCCAAAACCATCCTTAATTGTTTCACGTCCTCCTCATCGGATGTAGAGTACACTAGGATATCATCGATAAAGACTACTATGAACGGATCTAGATAGGGATGAATGATCCGGTTCATGAGTCCCAGGAATACTGTCGAGGCGTTCGTCACGCCGAAGGGCATCTCTAACATCCCAGGTAAATAAATAATATTTCATTATATTTATTATCAATATTTTCAAATAAAATGTTACTATTACTTTAATGGTAATGCTATGCTCGATGGCATACCCAATATGCAACAACGAGTTTCTTTGAAATATTACGTTCCACACTAATAATATAATAATATAATAATAGTTAACTTATAGCCGTTGTAATGGCGAGAATGAACATGAATAACTACAAAATTATTACATATTTTTGTTAAATATTTTTACATTTATCCAATAAATGATAGTGGCTTAAAATCAAAAAGAATCCAATTTTATGAATAAATACTCTAATTTTTTGTAAAGGATTGTTTTACTACCTTTTGATGGAGAACTTTTTTTAAATATTACTTTTGAAAATATTATAATCTCTATTTTTCATAATAAACTTAATCTTTATGATTGGGAAATTGAAATTTACTTTGGTTAAATTTTTGGTATTTTTCTGACAATGTTCTTTTTTTAAAGAATAGTGAAAAATACTGCATTTTACATCAAAACCGCTTTTTCATCTAATTTAAATATATGGTTATATTATATTTTTAATTGGTTCTAAAGTGTAATTAGAATATATTTTTACAATTTAGTTCAATGGTGATCATTATAATTAATTTCACTTTTAAAATGGACATAAACAATTGCCAAATATTTTATAGATATTGCTTCTAAGAAACCCACTATTTGGTTTGACAACGAGAATTATTTTTTATAATTAATTATTGTATTTTTGGTGGTTTGCATTTGGTAAAATGGATTCCATATTTGAAAACAGAATGTCCAAATTATGTAATTAATACTCTTTTGTTTTTTGACATTATGAATAGTAATGATGGTAATTATCTTTAATTATCATGATTAATTAGTAATTGTGTAGTTAAGGATAATAAAATAATATCATAATAATAACAAATGACCCAAAAATGTGTCCTAATTCTACTAGTTGTGCCATGGACTACCATGGGATACCTTTTTCCATGCTTTGGGACCCCATGGAATAACTTTTTGGAGAAAGTGACACTTTATCATTTTATTTTTAAAGAAAGAAGAATATCACTAAAGAATGTACCACCCTAGTAAAACATTTTTAGTTTTGTCTGTGTAAATTATATCTTAGATTATAAATATTATTTGGAAAGCTAAAATAACTTCCTACATCATATTTTTTTTTTAAATTTTTAGATATTAAATAAATTAATTTATTTGTCACACCATGATGATGCAACGATTACCTCATTAATGAACGATTTAAATAAAATGAAAAGATAATGTAAAATATAAGACATACACTTGGAAAAAACCTATTGGGTGAGTATATTTAGAACCCTTATCACCTTATCCTTTAAATATATTAATTTGGGACCTTTAAAATCCGAAACACATTTTAAAATAAAGTAACATTTCTTTACATTCCAAGAGTGCCCCTCCTCCCTCTTATAAAAGGCCCCCACCTCTACCTCCTTACCCACACCTCTCAAGCCATTGGCTCGGCAAAACCCTCACCGTTTCCTCTCTTCACATCCCTATATTCATCATTGAATCCTCACCTTAGGTTTAATGCTCTTCAAGACACTCTTTTGGTTCAAACCAAAGGGAGTTACCTGATTTAAAGGTAATATCTTCTCTTATGTTTTTTGTTTTATTTTGCTTCTCCAACCACTTAAAATATTTTTATTCCTTTATTTTGTAATAATACCAGTATATTAAATATACTAGGATGTTTTTATAAAAATTATTTGAGCTACACTTAAACACATATCTTTCAAATGGTTAAAGAACATACTATTTCTGTGGATGGCGAATTACTGCCTCACGAAACGATGATTGTTCAATATTATTTTAACACAAATAAACAGTCCATTATGATGTCACTGTATTTTATATATGATATATATTTTATTTATGCTTTATATATGCTTCTATATTTTATATTTAAAACATACCTTTATTTTTTCAATGTTGTGCAAATGAGATAATTTCATATGAGGATGTGTGGACTACCGCCCCCTCAAGTGATGTGACTCGTTCATGCAATACATGGAATGTATAAAGAAAGTAATTATTGAACTTATGTGGCCTATATAACATATATATTATACTGTAATTATAATATATATCTCTCTCAATTATTTTTAATTCCATTAATATGACAAAGAAATGAAAGTAGTGTTCTTGCGCACGTACGACCTACCGTCTCCATGAATGGTGAAATTCAATTCTTATTATCCCCAAAGGTTATGGAATAGTGTCAAATTAATATGTACTAGATATATATGATATTTAAATCATTAATACTATTCTGGAGATGATTTACTTATAACTACATGGACAATTCTTTTCAAACAAGTTCATTTTTGACTCATGTACCAAACATCGACAAAAACATCTGTTATGAACTAACATAATTAACTAATTATTATAACATTATAATATCTGATATGAATTGAATTATAAACATTAAATGATTTCCTTAAGAAATTAAAAATTTATAAAAATTTATTATTCAGGAATATAATGAAATGAACAAGACAAGTTAGACTTGAGGTAAGGGATCCAACCTCTCTCTTTCTTTTTAAGTACTCTCTTTTATGTCACTTCTTTTAAGCTCCTCTTTATTATGTTGGGGGGATGTTATTCTACATTCCTCTTATAGTAATTTTTATGTTCATATGATGAGAAACCCTAATTGATATCTACAATCACTTTTTGAAAGTTTCAAGTGGCGCCATTAGGCTGCCAAATTTTCATAAGGGGATATGATATCTCACTTGTTATTTCCGTGAGATTCATGCTATATTTGTCAATATCTCCATTGAGTAGTGTATTTACATCCAATTATTCTACTCTTTGTGTAATATAAATTATTTTATGGGTATTTACATCAATGTTTTATGGTCCTTCTTTCATGGGGTGAACGTTTCGAATGTTACCCAAATCGGAAAGGGAACCTTTCACCCTCCTTTTTTTAAAAGACTTATTTTGTTATGTCTTTTAATTTACATCATTTTATGTTGTGATATGTACTTATATATACTAATTGATGTAAATTTTATGTCCAAGTGATGAGATACCGTTTTCTCAATCATCAACTATTTTTATGAATTTTTATGTGAGGACGTTAGGCTGTCGAATTTTACCAAGGGAACTTCTTAACCAAATTTCGATTTCTTTGGGTTCAACATGTAATTATTGAATATGTTATTATATGAATATGTGTGAATGAACTTTGATTGATTTACACTTAATATCCACTTATATTGGGTGTATTTATATTTTTCACACATAATTATGAGATTTATTTATCCTTAATTTAGGGATACCATTTTTATAAGGGATTTCATCTCATTTTACATTTCCATTGAGACTTAATTGCTGTTACGAACCAATTCAATCTTATATGGTGTATATAATGTCCTTTGGAATATTATATCATGAATCACTTTATTCTCATGATATTATAAATTTCTGATTAAGTTTTATTCCTCAATTATTGTATTCAAGTGTCTCTCATTTTGTTTAAAACCCTTTAACTAAAATATCATATTAAATGTTTTAATGATTTATTCTTATAAATATTTATCATTAATATCCATGTTTTCAAAATGGATTTAAGGATTTATTTATGTGGATATTAATGGTTTATAATGTTAAAATCTTCAAAGTGGTATGGGACTCGTTGATTCAAAAATCACATTATTAAATGTTTTAAATGGTTTTGAAAATGGTTTCAGAGCTGATTCATTATTTTAATATCATAAAATCTTATATTGTTATTGTAATGGGGGAATGTTATCTTTCCTTTGTGCTTAAGTTTTGTCCTGTGATTATTTTATGATTCTTGTGGATTGTTTATGAAGATGGGTGGTTCTGTGATAAACTAAGGGCGAGTGAGCCCGATATAGCTCTCCAATGCATTGGGATAACACGAAGGGGTTAAACGTTATGGTTTCTCTGAAGAGATTTAGGGAATATACTATGATGGGTATTCCAAATGTAACCATGAGGGTTACTCCTTACGTAAAAATTTTATGAATTCCTCAAGTTACCTTTATGTCTTATGATTTCTATTATTTATTCATGATTTGATGAGGTATGTTAAAATGATTATGTTCGATGAGTATTGTATTATTTCCTATATGGACTAATGTTTTCATTTTGAACTTTTATATTCCATACTGAGCTTTTTATACTCATCCCATGTTTTTGAAATGTTTTTCTCAGGTCAAGGGAAAGGTACATGATGTGATGATATTGTCAAGGAAGTTTCAAGAAAGAATCCATGTTTTATATTAAATATGTTTCCATTAATGGGAAAAATGAGTACTATCTTTTATGTTTCCACTTTGTTTAAATATGGAATTTAATGCATGATTTATGATATAATTCTCTAAAACTCTAAACCTAAAAATATCCTCAATGTGTATTCTTGAAATGACTAAAGATTATGTAATGTTTAAGGCTGGGGCCTTATATTTGGTATCAGAGGTCGGTTTAGATAACTTTAGAGATTAGAGTGTTGTTTATGTGACAAGTTGTGTATAACCACAATGATTAGTATATTAGATGGATTCATTTTTTTTGAAAGATAGAATGATTTTGAGATAACTTGGAGAAGTATATCTTGGTTTTTATCTTCCTCATTATTTTATGATGATTTTACTCATATACTCACACCGGCCTTTTTGGTTTTAGTAAATGGCTGGATCTAGCAGGCACCAAAGTAAAAGTGTATTCGAAGAAAACTGTGACGGTTTTATGAAAGAACAACTGAATGATATGGGAGCTGCAATGAGAACTCTTATGGTTATCCTCAATCAACTATCTGGAGTCATGATTGACCACCTAAACCTTATTGATTTATATAAGTCATCGTGTATATGAGAAACAAATCCCTACGGAATTTCAGTGAATAATCATAATGGTAAGTATATTAAAAACCTACGTGTCACCGATGTGGAAAGAAACACATAGAAAAATGTTTCAAAGGGACAGAAAGATGCTATAGGTGTTGAAATGATGGTCATAAAGCACGAACCTACAAGCGAACAAAGAAGCATCTAATTGACTCTAGTAAAGGGAAAGAAGTTCATTCTAAAGGATCAATTGAATGTTTCAAATGTGGTGTGCATGGTCATTATGAAAACACATTTCCTATTATGATGTTTCGGTAATGGGGTCACCAAGATCGTAAAAATATTTGTTTACCAATACCTAATGCCATTCCTATTGAGGACAAAGAAACTGAAAATGACCAATGAAAGTTATGGATTATTTCCTAACATATGTTTTCCTATTATTGGAATCGTAGGATATGATTCATGATTTTTTTTGTAGGAAAGAATTATTTCAGAATAAGTTGGAAATGAATGGTTAATGGATCATGAAGAATGTTGAAGGAGTAAGAAGTCAACATATAAGGGATTCAAGAGTTATGGTAGATTTTAGGATGGTGAAACACTTAAATGTATTAAGTCTCTTTTGATGATGGGGTTAAATTAGAAGTATTTTTATAGTATATGTAACCCTGATGTTTGATATATGAAAATTTTATTCACGAAATAATTATCCTTTCTTTTGTGGATATAGTTATAAATAACCATTTGGGTTTATATGAACCTTGAATTTGAGGAAATTACTGGTTAATACATTTTCGGTTGCAAAATGAATGTTATTAGATAACCTTTGTGGTTAAAATATGTTATGGTTATTTTTGAAGATTTTATCCCTTTTTGGGGAATGTTTTATTAATTATATAGTTTTGGATAAAGGACAACATGTAGACCGTGTGACAACCCATCGCGAAGCTGCGGGAATCGAACCCACAACCAAAGTGAAACTGGTATTTATCACATACCACTGGACTACGTGAAGTCCCTTGTTAGTTTGACCGATTATTTTTAGTTAGATGATTTTATGAATCAATAGTAAGTTTATTTTGGGTTATCTATGTAAATGATTAGCCTATCATGGAGTATTTTTGATTAGTTTAATTACTTTTCAGTATGAGACTTTAAGAGTAACTGATGTTATTTTTGAGAAATTTTTAAGATTTATCTTATGAGAGTATGTGATCAAATCATTCAAATATTTGGGTTTCAATCTTAGTTTGGTTTAATTTGATGAATATTGTGGATATATTTTTATTGAATGGTCTTTGTTGTACTTTAGGTTTTGTTTGAAAAAATTTGGAGATTAGGAGTAGTTTTTATTTTTGTAAAACAATTATCCTTTTTGGGTATTATCTAATATCGTACTAACCTTTCTAGTTTGGTTTTGGTTAAGGTCTAAACACATGGGAAATATATAGTTCTATTTGTGTTTTAGGAGATTATGAAGTAGATGATTATAGTACTCTTAATGCAAACAAGTCTTCCTGAATACTCGTCTTTTGGAAAAAAATCTGAGTTTGAGTAAGGAATCTAATTAAAGATGAAAGTCTACATGACAAGTAATTATGTGTCCTTATGATTTAGTTAAGCTAAAAAATAACTTCCTCAATGAAAAGTTACTTAAAACAAAAATTTTGTCTGTTAACTTTTCCTACTGGGGAATCGAATACTGTTTAACCAAACACATGTTTGTGATTTTCTTGTTTTTAACTTTCTCCTAGACATCTTTACTATCACTCTCCATCAGAACATGACCCTTTGTTTTCTCTTCCATATGAATATTTTCTTACTTTTAATACTACAAATGGTCAACTCTGGTGCCCTTTTTTACTTCTCTCCCTTTCTTTTAAAGAGATAGTTTTACTGACTCTTGTTCCGATGTGGGGCTTTCAATGAAGTTTCCGAGCCCAAATTTGAAATTGAGAGGACACAATTCCAAAAACGGGGGAATGATGTAACATCCCAGGTAAATAAATAATATTAAATTTTAATGCTTATAAATATTTGTGAATAAAATGTTCATATTACTTTAAATGGAATGCTATGCTCGATGGCGTACCCAATACGCAACAACATGTTTCTTTGAAATCGTACGTTTCACACTAATAATATAATAATATTATAATAGTTAACGCCTAGCCATTGTAATGGAAGTAATGAACAGAAATAACTTAAAAATGATTACATATGTTTGTTCAATATTTTTACATTTATCTAATAAATTTTAGAGGCTTAAAATCCAAATGAATCCAATTTTAAGAATAAATAATTTAATATTTTATAAAAGATTGTTTTACCGCCTTTTGATGGAGAAATTTTTTTAAATAAAACTTTTGACAATTTTATAAGCTCTATTTGTCAAAATAAACTAATTCTTCATGATTGGGACATTGAAATTTACTTTGGTTAAATTTTTGGTATTTTTCTGACAATGTTCTTTTTTAAATGAATAGTGAAAAATACTGCATTTTACATCAAAACTGTTTTTTCATATAATTTAAATATATGGTTAGATTAACTTTTTAATTGGTTTTAAAGTTTAATTAGAATATATTTTTACCATTTAATTCAATGGTGGTCATTAGAATTAATTTCACTTTGAAGATGGACATAAACAAGTGCCAAACTTAATATAGATATTGCTTCAAAAAAACCTGCTATTTGTTTTGATAACGAGAATTATTTTTTAAAATTAATTATTTCAATTTCTGTGGTTGGAATTTGGTAAAATGAATTCCATATTTGTAATCATAAGTGCCAAATTATGTAATTAAGACTCTTTTATTTTTGTACATTATGAATAGTAACAACAGTAATTCTCTTTAATTATCATGATTAATTAGTAATCGGGTAGTTAAGGATAATAAAATAATATCATAATAATAAAAAATGACCCCAAAATGTGTCCTAATTCTATTATTTGTGTCATGTAGGGCCATGGTATGCCTTTTCCAATCTTTGGGACCCCATGTAATCACTTTTGGGTTAAAGTGACACTTTATCATTTAATTTTTAAAGAAAGGAGAATATCACTAAAGAATGTATCACCCTAGTAAAACATTTTTATTTTTGTCTGTGTAAATGATCTCTTAGACTATAAATATTAATTGTAAATCTAAATGTATCTAAAACATAATAATATTTTTTTTATAATTTTTAGACATTATATAAATTAATTTATTTATGACACCATGATGATGCAGCGATTACCTTATTGATGAATGATTTAAATCAAATGAAAAGATAATATAAACTCTAAGATGTAAACTTGGAAAAACCTATTGGATGAGTATATTTAGAACCCTTATCACCATATCCTAGAAATATATCAATGTGGGACCGTTAAAATCTGAAACTCATTTTAAAATAAAGTAACATTTCTTGACTTTCCGAGAGTGTCCCTCCTCCCTCTTATAAAAGGCCCCCACCTGTACCTCCTTACCCACACCTCTCAAGCCATTGGCTCGGCCGAAACCTGACCATTTCATCTCTAAAAATCCATATCTTCATCATTTAATCTTCACCTTAGGCAGAAATCTCTTCAAAAAACACTTTTTGGTTCAAACCAAAGGGAGTTACTCGATTTAAAGGTAATATCTTCTCTTATGTTCTTTTGTTTTATTTTGCTTATCCAACCGACTAAATTTTTTTTATTCCTTTATTTTGTAACAAAAAAAGTATATTAAATATACTATGATGTTTTTATAAGAAGTATTCGAGCTACACTTACACACACATCCATCTAATGGTTAAAGAACATAATGTTTCTGTGGATGGCGAATTACTGCCTCACGAAACAATGATTGTTCAATATTCTTTTAACACCTTTAAAGGTGTCCATTATGATGTAACTGTATTTTTTATATTATATATATAGTATTTATGTTTTCTATATGATTATTTATTTTATATTTAAAACATACGGTTATTCTTTTCATGTTCTGCAAATGCGATAATTTCATATGAGGAAGTGTGAACTACAGCCCCCTTAAGTGATGTGAATCGTTCATGCAATACATGGAATGTATAAATAATGAAATTAATGAAATTATGTGACCTATAAAACATATATAATATACTAAAATTAATATTTATATATCTTTCAATTATTTTTAATTCGATTAATATGACAAAGAAATTGAAGTAGTGTTCATGCGTAGATACGGCCTACCGTCTCCATGAACGGTGCATTTCATTTTTTTTATCTCTAAATGTTATGGAATAGTATAAAATGAATATTTACTGGATATATATGATATTTAAATCATTAATACTTTTCTGGAGATGATGTACTTATAACTACATGGACAATTCTTTTCAAACAAGTTCATTTTTTGACTCATGTACCAAACATCGACAAAAACATCTTATATGAACTCACATAATTAACTAAATGTTATAACATTATCATATGTGATATTAATTTAATAATAAACATTAAAGTATTTCCTTAATAAATTATGAATTGAAAAAATTTTATTATTCAGGAATATAATTAAACGAACAAGACAAGTCGGACTTGAGGTAAGGGATCCAACCTCTCTTTATTTATAAGTACTCTCTTTTATGTCACCTCTTTTAATCTCATCTTTATTATGTTGGGGGTCCTTATTCTACATTCCTATTTCTGTAATTTTTATGTTCATATGATGAGAGAACCTAATTTATATCTTCAATCCATTTTTGGATGTTTTATGTGGCGTTGTTAGGCTGCCGAATTTTCGTAAGGGGATATATTATCTCACTTGTTACTTCTGTGAGATTCATGCTATATTTGTAAATATATCTGTTGAGGGGTGTATGTACATCCCATTATTATAATATTTGTGTAATATACATTCTTTTATGGGTATTTACATCAACGTTGTACGGTCCTTCTTTCATGGGGTGAACGTTTCGAAAGTTACCCAAATCGGTAAGGGAACCTTTCACCCTCCTCCTTTTAAAAGACTTATTTTGTTATGTCTTTTAATTTACATCTTTTTATGTTGTGATATGTTATTCTATATCCTTATTTATGTAAATTTTATGTCCAAGTGATGAGATACTTTTTTCTCTCTCAAAAACTAATTTTATGAATTTTAAAGTGACACCGTTAGGCTGTCGAATTTTACCAAAGGAACTTCTTAACCCAATTTTGATTTTTTGGGTTCAACATGTAGTTATTGAATATGTCATTCTTTGAATATGTGTGAATGAACTTTGATTTTATTACACTTAATATCCACTTATAATGGGTGTATTTATATTTTTCACACATAACTATGAGATTGATTTATCCTTAATTTAATGATACCTTATTTATAAGGGATTTCATCTAATTTTACATTTCTATTGAGACATCATTGTTGTTATGCACCAATTCACTCTTATTTGGTGTATATACTATCCTTTGGAATATTAATGGTTTAAATATTTCTCATTAATATCCATGTTTTCAAAATGGTTTTAAGGATCAATTTATATGGATATTAATGGTTTAAAATGTTAAAAGCTTCAATGTGGTATGATACTATTTGATTCAAAAATATCCTTATTAAATGTTTTAAATGGTTTTGAAAATGGTTTTAGAATGGATTCATTATTTAAATATCGTAAAATGTAATATTTCTATTTCAATGTGGTAATGTTATCTTTACGTTATGCTTATGTTATGTTCTATGATTATGTTATGGTTCTTGGGAATTGTTTATGATGACGGGTGGTTCCTTGACAAACTAAGAGCGAGTGAGCCTGATATAGCTCTCCAATGCATTGGGTAACACGAAGGGGTTAAACATTAAGGTTTCTCGGAAGAGATTTAGGGAATATACTGTGATGGGTATTCCAAACGTAACCATGAGGGTTACTCCCTATGTAAGAATGTTATGAATGCCTCAAGTTACCTTTATGTGTTATGACTTCATTGATTTATTATTATTTGATGAGGTACGTTAAAATTCTTTTGTTCTATGAGTAATGTATGATTTCATACATGGACTAATGTTTTTATTTTGTACTTTTATATTCCTTACAAAGAATTTTATGCTCATCCCATGTATTTGAAATGTTTTTCTCAGGTCAAGGGAAAGGTACATGATGTGATGATAGTGTCAAGGAAGTGTCAAGAAAGAATCCATGCTTTATTTTAAATATGTTTACATTAATAGAAAATATGAGTACTATCTTTTATGTAACCACTATGTTTAAATGTGGAATGTAATGCATGATTTAGGATCTAATTCCATAAAACTATAATCCTGAAAAGATCCTCAATGTGTATTCTTAAAATAACTGAAGATTAAGTAATGTTTAAGGGTGGGGCCTTATAGAATCCCTATGTACTCATAGTGACCGTAGAGTAATATGAAAGCTGTCTTTGGTATATCCTCATCTCGTACTCGCAACTGGTGAGAGCCTGATCATAGATAAATATTCAAGAACCATTGTTCCCCTCTTTACTGGTCGAAAAGGTCATAGATCCTCGATTGTGGATACCGGTTCTTCACGGTCACCTGATTCAAGTGCCGGTAATCCACACATAGCCTCAAGCTCCTATCTGCCATCTTGAAAAACAGCACTGGAGCCGCCCAGGGTGAAAAGCTAGGTCTCACAAATCCCTTCTCATGCAAGTCTTCCAGCTGCACCGTTAGCTTATGAAGCTCTGCAGGAGCCATCTGATTCACTGATGATGATATCGGTGTTGTCCCGGGTTGCAACTCAATGCATAAATATATCTCCCGACGAGGTGTTAGTCTAGGGACATCCTCCAAAAAGATGTCCTTGTACTCAGCCACTACTGCAGGAAATTGGAAACTCGTAACATCTGATGCGCCAAGGTCTAGGATTGCCAACTGATGTGAAATCAGTTGTGTCTTCCTATGAATGAGTCCATCATGTTCTGCCTAGGTCTCTCCTTCAACGAAAAAGGAGAACCTCATTACATCACTGTGGACACATCACACCCTTCGCCTAAAACAGCTGATCTTGGCATGAACTGTGGATAGTCAATCCATACCAAGAATGACATTGTAAGGCCTCGACGCTACCACCAAGAGGTTACAACCGAAACTCTCACCACCAAGGGTCAGGTCACATTGTCTACTGAGGTGTGTGATCTCTGAATCTTCTCCAGTCGGTTTTTCTAATCATTTTGGTCGAGTCAACGGCTCAACTGGAAACTCAAGGTCTTGAACAAAATAAGCAGCTAGAAAGGAATTACTAGCACATGTGTCTATCAGTATGGAAGCCAAAGTGGAGAAGAAAAATATTGTACCTTTAATCATTCCGAGAGTACCTGGGACATAAGAATCTACTGCCTGTAGCTGTCCCTGCCTCTGTCCATCGGCTCCCTGAACCTAGGGTGGACCTCCTGGGGGTGGTGGTGGTAAAAGGTCAAAACACCGACCACCTCCAGCTACTCTCCCAACTCTTCTACCGTGTACTACACCCCATGGATCTGTCTGATCCACACATATCATCTTCCTTGGTGGTCGGTCAACTGCTCCCATGTCTGTAGTAAGACGGGTTGGACAATCTCGAGTGAGATTTCCCCTGCCATCACATGAGTAGCATCACCTCTTTCGAGGATGGCTGGATGCACCCTGTGAACCCTGTATGGTAGATTCCCTGTCCTGGGATCTCCTCTAAAAATGTCTCCCAGTCCTGGGTCCCTTGCATCGGATCCCTACTGCTGAGGTCTCTGCTCCAGCTCGCCCACTACTGACAACTACCGGTTTTCCATGCTCTGCCAAGAAGCTCTTGACCACCAATGACTACTCTAGCACCCCATCATAAGTAGGAATTCTCATAGGGATGATGCTAGCTCGGATATCTATGTGCAATACCTTCTCAAAAGTCTGAGTTATGAAGTACTGATCTCTAACCATATCCATTATGTACAGTGAGAGGTCGGTAAACCTCGATGAATAGTCATCCATCGTCATAGTTCCCTACTAGAGCTGAAGAAGCTCATGTATACGTAGTTATCTCAGGGTAACCAGTGAAAACTCCTCTCTGTAAAGACACTCAAACTCCGAAAATGCATGAGTCACCTCATCGTGAGTCTAGATAACCATACTCCACCATCTTTCTACCGAGCCCTACAGAAGGCTCACTGCCAAGATCACCATATGGTCTGCTGGTGTCCTGACCAAAGAGAAGTCTCTGGCCACTGCCTCAAGCTATTCCTCTACTGCCTGAGGGTCAGGCTCACCTCAAAACCTGATGGGTATCTGTCTCTGAAACTAATAGCGTGCGGTCAGCCTGTGCTCCTCCTCCACTGGTACAACATGCATTAAACACTGCTCCACTGGTGGTGGAATAACTAGCACACCACCCGATGGTAAAAATGGGGGATCTGGTCCCTGTATCAAATCTTCACCACTAAAGGGGTCATCCTTATTATTGAGCTGCTAGATCTTAGCGGGTGCACGTCATGGATGCATCCTGTAAAGAAACAAGATGTATCTTAGTCGGTGAGTATATATTGAGAGCAGACCCAAGAAGGAAATGGAAACCACAACCCATTCTTATATGATGAACATACCATTTTTCCCCTGAAACTAGTGTTCTCATGTTCCGAGTTGAAAAGAAAGTTATTAGAGTCCTGGTGTATGGATATGTCGGCCGCCTGCACCAACACTGGGGTCCCTGGAATAAATGCCAAACTCGAAACACTTAGCACTGTATCCCATAACCAACTCACAGACTCTCGGTCCTAAGGTAGAACCAACCACTTTTGATACCACTATGTCACGACCCATCCCAGTGGGGCCCGAGCCGCAACTCCCCAAGCCCACCTCCAATAGTCCATGGGCTAGTGACGAGCATCGAGTAGGCATGCTACTAACATGGAAGGCATTTCCTATAAACCTATACACACGCACACACATCTCCAAGCCCTCAAAGCTGAAAAGTAAAAAATACTAAAAGGAAAAGATGCATGCATATGATAAAACCCAACCAACAGAGTACGATAGGAATGTAAAGTAGAAGAAATTAAAACCCTTGGCCAAAAGTACAATCCCACCAAAAGAGAGTCCGTAACAAAGTCCAACCTATAAAGAAAGGCGATGTGACTGTAGTCTGTAATCGTAGGAACAATCCTCAGCGTGTCTAATCTCACTGATTATCGTTCGGTCCTGGTCTACCTAGAATCATGTCAAAGGCTCGCTCGTCTGCACAAGACATGACACATGCGGGTAAAGCCCGTGCAAGGTTGAGTATAACAATACCCATTAGGACACCCCGAAACCACAATGGAAACCCAACAAGGGAAAATAACATAAAGGAATGATATAGTCAGCTCTACACAGTATATTTCTAGTGAACATATAACAACAATATCCAGATATAGTCATGCACGATCGACTATCGCGAATACCACCACTAAGATCCATCTCGAAGATTCCACTAAGCATGCAACCGAGAGAACACAGTCCTAGGACTGAAGAGAGAAATACGAAGTACTCATTTGGGGAGAATACACTCCTAAGTACTTTGAGAACATGATTCTTAGATGAGGATCACAACCAAGTCATTGGGTGATTTCGATAACTTAGTCTAAGTTAATCCTCTAAGCAGGGGATCGGTGCCCGACTAAAGTTGTTCACGTCGATACCAATAACTCTACCTACAGTTCCAGGAATGAATAGAGGATCTAGATCTAGTCTCATAATGGGGATTCCAACAACTCTATTCAGGAAGTATTTCTGAAGGGATCATACTCTTGTATGTAGTAAATGATACAAAAAACCGTCAAGAGAAAGACTAAGGGGACGAACCCTAAGGAAACTATCCCATGTCACAGAAGTCAACTGGTTCAAGCCATGTAAGATTGGTTACACGACATGTAGAATGGTTACACATTGTGTTCCTTGACCCCAGGTACTACCCATGTAAATGGCCTATGTCGTATGTTCAAGTTGTGTAAAACTCAACAACACGGCGTGTAGAAAAAATCACACACTGTGTTTCTTGACTCCGGGTATTGCCCGTGTAAACGGCTCGTGTCATTCGGCTTATCAGATAGAAAGTAACTAAATTATGTGTTGAAGAATCACACACCATCTCCGAGCACCTAGGGCTCGCTCTGTGTACACTATCAATGTTCCCATACATGGTCTACGTTCGTGTCCCCTTCCCGTGTACCAGTACATGTGGTATCACGTGTATCTGGCCAGGTCTGGCTGTGGAGGGTATACACGTGATGTCCTTGGCCGTGTACCCAACCCATGTCTGTGTACACCTGGAGTACATGCCAGGTAGTCCGTCGACGAACACACACCGTGTAGCCCATACTACACACCGTGTAGTCCGTATTTTTTCAGAAACGTCGTCTTCCCCCTCGCGCTTCAGCCGATCTTATAGATCCGTGATCTCTCGTCCACTCGTCCCAATACTCCAGCTGTTTGTTCGTTTCATCATACAAAAACTGTAACATGTGTTTTCTATCCTTAAATCGGGTCATAAACTTCGAACGATCCATCCGATGAAAAACGCCTAAAAACTCGTGTCTCTCGATCAGCTCCAAATCGTCCGCCGAAACCGTCGTTGCACCTCTGTGACATCCCTCCGGGGTTGGATCTACAATTTTGGATTGTTGCGTCATATAACAGATGCGCAATGATCTGTTGTTCATCACCCCGTGAAGAACGCGACGAAGGGGAAGATGAGAAAGGGGAGAAATCTAGTGAAACAAATTTGAGGAACGAACCTCCACCGTTGTTCATCACAACATTGATCCGCTCCCGTTAATGGGATTAAATTGAGAAGAAAAATAAACAAAAAAAGAACAACATGGATTTAATCTCCCAAAATCCCCACAAAATCCCATCCCACAAAAACGATCAGTCCATGGACTAATCTGTTCTTGGATTAGCCTGCGTTCATCGTAGAAATCAAGAACGGGGAATAAATGACAATTTAAACATCCTACCTGGATCTGTGGTGTTCGTTGTTGATGATCTGGTCGCCACATCGTCATCGCCAATGAAAATCGTCAAGAACGTCGTCGCCGCATTGGGAGGTTATCTCCAGAGCCTCTAGAGCCACCAAGGGTTTCATGGTTATGAGTTTTGTAACCCTATACCCCTTCGCTAGCCTTTATTTAAAAAGGATAGAAGATATCCACTGCAATAGATTCCATAAAATATTTTAAATAAAATATTTTAATACAGTTACGTCCAAAAACCTGATTTCACCACCGGCCTGCGCCAGTTGATGTTAGGTCTTTTCTAGGGTAAAATTGCTGCTCTGAACACAACTGAGCCCTAGTATTTCTACTCCGAGCACCCTTTTAGGAGTTATTCCACATTTTCTGGAAAACCTCATGCATGTGTTAGTTAAATATTTAATTAAATCCAAACATTTGTTCCGGGCGCACTGGGCCTCAGAATTGCACGCCGTCTCGAAGACTGGTCTCAAAAGAATTCCCACATATTATTAAAAAAAAGTATGGAAAATCTGAGACATTACAAGATGATTGGGTTTCTCGATGTCCTAGATGAGTTTTTTTGATGTTTTCAATAGAGAGGTTATGACATTACCACTCAAAATGGTGTTGAGTTTGAGATATAATTGTTTCTATTGATTCTATGATTTGGAAGAATTGTTATTGGATGGAAACTATTGTGTTTTTGGAGTAAAATATTCATATAGCTGACCTAATGTAGAATGGTTTCATATGACCTAGAGTTTCAATATGGGGAACTCTAGTGTTGTTCACTAAGAAGGAGGATGGTTGTATAAATAGAATAACATAGGTTAAATCAGGTGACATTTAAGTATAGTTACCTTATTATAAGGACATATGATCTTTTAAACCAGTTGAGAGGGGGTATTTTTTTATAATTGATCCACGGATTGGATATTTTTTGTTGAGGGTGAAGGAGTATTATATCAAAAAAGCTTAGATTAGAAATGGTATGGAAAAATTGATTTATTATTCAAGCTAGTCAGTGTCACGACAAAACAAACTGTTTTTTTAGTGTCCTGAACATAATGTATTCTAAATTGTTGACCAATTAAAAATTCATTTTCATCAAATACATATTAGTTTACTTGAATTCCTAGTTGGATCATTCCAATCATCCTAAAACTATCTTGAATGTTCTAAAACTACACCCACATTATATAATTTTTCACAAGTATATGTTTTGAAAAAGAGGGGATAGTTTCTTTGGGAATGTGGTTTATCATCAGGGTGTGAAATATAACCCATCAATCGTTGAGGAATTCATTTCCTTCGCTAAAAATAACAACATTGAATAGTTTTATAGTTTCCATAGTATTGTGAGTTATTATCATAGGATTGTGCCTGATTTATATTGATTTTTAACAATGTTGACAATGTTGACCTTGAAGGAACATGGTTTGTTGTGTAATGCTTATTTCTCAGAATCATTCCGCTACCTTAATGGGAATGTAGTCACTCATCCTGTGATCTAGTATCCAATGTAAGGGGTGATGTTTTAGGTGTTATGTCATAGTTACTATATAGTGTTGGGAATTTGTTTAATATATAATAGGATAATTGTCTCTTTTGGTCCATGGAATTTACATCTCAATGAGTCTAAATATTCAACCAATTATATGAGGTTATGTGTTTTTATGTTAATAAATAAATTACGATTAGATTACATTATTGGGGAGTGATTTAATGATATGAAGGTACACCATTCCATAGTGCGACCTAAATCTATATCAGTGGAGGTGGATGTAGTTTCATCATGGTTAGAATTTATAGATATCTTACACCTTAGGAAATGGGGTAGTTTTTTCCAAATCATTTTTTAAGAAGATGGTAATTGATGTTGTTTAGGAGTCTCAAAATTCTAGGAGAGTGATGGTTGATATAGAAATCCTACACATAGGTGAAATGGGTGTTGTGGATAGAGGATATTTTTTAGATAATAGTGAATCCTCATCTGATGTATAAGTAGGAGGATTATTAGTGCAGAGACTCAGAGGCAATGATGATATTCAATCATGATGGACATGGTGTTTCTCTCTAGGGATGATCAGATGATGGATGTGGTTATACTTTTTGGGGGGATTATTATTTATTTTTGTTATTCTTAGTGGAGTCCTTCATAATTTTCATAGAACTTCATTCACAATACACTCAATATTATCCATGATTTACCATGTATTATTAATATAATTTTGGTGTGCTCGGATGATATATGTGGTCAAAGAGTTTGTGGATACTTTTTTTCCATGATAGTGGATAAATGATAAAATAATGTCCCTCATAGATTTTCAAAGCCTTCTAATATTACCAAGTCAAAATGGGAGGTAATATTAATGTATTTTGTAATTGGTTTGCCGTGAGCTTATGGAGTTTTTGATTCTATATGGGTAATCATGGATTTTTCAATAAAATCATCTGAGTTATTTGTGACCAGGGAGTTGGTTTTTATGGTTAATGTATCTAAGATATAGTTGGATAATGTGTTGCTGTTTTTTGGGGTTTGGAAGAACATTTATTTTTAATAAGGAACATTTTTTATATATTGAGTATATAGGATATTGAAAAATGTTTTTTGTACTCTGTTAAGCCTCAAAACATCTCCCCATAGTTAGATATATAGGAAGATGAAAAAGGCTATCCGGAGACTAGAGGAAATGGTATGAGAATTCATGTGAGACTTCAGAAGATAGTAATAAAAAACATATCATTTGGTTAAGTTTTCATATAATAACAACTGTAACTCTTCCATTATCATCTCATGTTTGAGGCATACATGGGTTGTTATGTAACTATTCAATGTGTTGGATGTTGTTAGGTGGGTTTTCGTTCTATGACATGATGTTACACAAATCATGGTAGAAAGGATTCAGTGTATCCGTGATCTGATTAAAGCTTCATATGAGTAGAATTAGTCTTATGTTAATCAATATGGTACACCCATGGAGTTTGTCATTTGAGGCCATATTTTCATGAAATTATCCCTTGAATGTCAGAAATAAGGGATTGAGAGGGGAAGTAATGATTCCCCTAGGAATGTTTGGACCATTGAGGTGTTGGGTATAGTTGGATAGGTGGTGTATATATTTTAATTTTTAGTGTGGGTTTACTATATCCAAATCTTCATCCAAATATATTAGCTTCGTATCTATCTTCATTACATCTCCTATGTCATTTAATAGTGTGAATGTATATCAATAATGATATGATGCTTGTGTAATCTCAAGAAGAGATCCATGATAATTGGATGAAATATATTTTTGGGTGAAATATTCAATTAGTTCATGTGTTTTGGAGAAAATTTGTCTTATATGTGAGTACAAAGGAGATTGATATGCAAATACATATCCATTACATAAAGTTTGTTGTGTGTGTTTTTCTATTTTTTTTCTTGATTTTGTATCTAATTTTTTGAATTTTTTAATTAGATGAACAATTTTACATATTGTGTTATGCGTGATAATGGTTTTGATATATGAAAATTGGTGAAGAATAATCCTAATTAAGGTTTGTTAAACTTTGATGTGATTAAAACTGTGTGGTTGAGATAGTGCTTCCCGACATAGGTAATACATTGAAATTGATGGTGGGATCCCCTAATATAGGTTCTTGGATATTTTATTGTCCCATGTTGGTTGTAGAATCTTTGGATTATTCTATTTGATAGATAGATGGTTTTTGGTTGTGTGGTTGTAAAAAATATAGTGGTTTCTGATTAGTAACAGATGTTTTGTATTTTTTCATGTGAGATGTGGTTGTTCAGTGGTTGCATGGGGTATTTGTGGGTCTTTGGGTTTGTTTGTATAGATAATGGAAGAATTTGGGGAGTGATGAGATCATTGAGATGTATCTCTCATGGATGTTGTATGGACACCTTTCTTCATCTTCAGTTTGGGATTCTATTATTGAGAATGATAACAATTTGAGGAGTATCTGATGTAACATATCATTCCATCCTAATCCATTACATCACTAGTTTGATGCTATTATAGGTGTTTAGAGGATAGTAGATTTGGTTTGGTATGAGATTCAATTTAATTGTATTAGTCTTTCTTACACCATAAAATTATGATTTTTGGTATAGAATGGTGTTTTTTTTATTTTTTTATAGTTGGGTTAGATCACGTGTTTGGCGACGGAATGGGCATGAATGTTGCTCACAATTAATGAAATTTTTTTATGTTTTATGTTAATTCAATATCAAAGGGACATGTTTTTAACATCCATCCTATCTACATTGGCTTGTGATGGTGGGGATCAATTCTTGGGCTTGAGAGATATCTCCAAGATGCTGAAGGAGGGAAATAAATGATGATGGGATTAAATAAATATCGGGGATTATTTTTCATTTAATGATAAAAATATAACCTAAAAATATATAACAAAATAAATCACTATATGATTAATGATAACAATGAAAGACCGCTCAACATTTCAACTATAATTCTCATAATAAAACCATGTACCATAGAGGAAGAATACAATACCAACATGATTCAAAGACCACTACGAATCCAAGGATCAATTAAGATCTTTCATCTAAATCCACTAAAAAAAACAAGTATCATGAAGTACTACTAATGATTTGTGATAATTTACCATTTCCCATGTCTTGATAAAAATATTTGAAAAATCACAAATGTTCAAAATAAGGGTTGAGTAATGAAACATTGTATATTTTCATTAAAGAAATCCCTACTCACAGCACTAGTATAAAACTAGTAATACAAATTTATATTAAAATGGTTCATATAAAAAACATATAAACCTATTTATATTAAAATATAATCATGTTCAAATGAAACAATTTACTCAAAACAACATCAAGTTAAAAAGAAGTAAACCGAAAAATTCTCTTAAATCATTTTTAAAATTCTCTTTCTGGAAGAACCATTCCATGTCTCTTATCCACATATACAGCAATGCATGAAAACACAGACCTCCCTATATTCATGAGTGGTGAGTCATCCATTCACTAAGTCATCAACTCATGGACCATTTTGGTAATGAAGATCCCTGCCACTTACCCATCCCACTAATTATGTGGGATCTTCCTTACCCTTATTCATCTGGAATGCACATGAGCACACACAACCAATATGAAAAACCAATTTGAAAACAATTATTTCAATCATTTCAAAAAAACAATTATCTTATAGAAAACCTTCATCCATTCCAATACAATTCAGTAAAAACCAAAATTTTATTGAATTTTTTTTGATTAATCCATTTACCTTAATTCCATAAAACCCATATTTTAAAATAAACCTTTTAAAATAATGAACAAAATCAAGTTCTACAAAAACACACAATTTCTATATATCTATAAACCATCACTCAAGAGGGTTTTCAAAAATAATTACATAGAAATTTCACAATATATATCAGACAAAAAAGTTCAATTTGAAATAAAGTCTTCATATTTTAAATATAGAAGTCATGAGTTAATCAACCTACCTCAGGTTTTATGATGAAAATGAAGAACAAAACTTGTAACACCCCTCCCTTTTTAATTGTCTTGAAAAGGTTTAGGAACATTAATTAGCCTTAAGTGACATCCACATGATGCAAATGGATGTAAATAAATTCTTAAGGGCTTCAATACATGTGGGGTTGATTTTCCCTTTATGAATAAAACAACAAACCAAACATTCCATAAAGTAACTAACCACAATATGTTTCAATATAATAGTGAAATAAAACAAAACATTTCATTTATGAAAATAAAACTAAAACCAAGTACTATAGTGGAAGACTACAATATAGAATAAAAAATAATAATACAAAAAACCAAACGAATAAAAAACAACTACAACTTCATGGCTCCATCAATATCTAATATCTATGTCCAACAAATACACAATGTATCAAAATGTATTTCTAGAAATGTGTGATACTTTACCTTTACACATGTCTCGATAACACGAATATGTAAAAGCACCAAAGTGCGAAATAATGGGTGAGTAATGAAACATAGTATACATTTGCCAATGAGTTCCCAACTCCTAGAAAAACAATTTTGGGAAACATTTATATAAAAACAGTTTATATAAAAAAATTCTACAAAATTTATATCAAAATTTTAACAAGTGACAATGAACCCATTTTCTCATAACAACATTAACTTCCAAGGAAGGAAACCAAAAAATGGTACAAAATTATTTTACAAATTCTATTTTGGTATAACTGTTCCATTTCACTTATCTACATATCCATCCAAGCATGATAACATAAAGATCCTGATACTCGTGAGTGGTGACCCATCCTACAACTAAGTCATCTCATAGTGAAACATTTTGATGGGTGAAAGCCATGACCTGTATCCATCCAACTAATGATGGCATACTCTTTACCGCTATCTATCCAATACATACATGAACACATACAACCATTATGGAAAAACAATGACCAAAAAATCATTTCATTATTAAAAGAACAATTCATTTATTTAAAACTATCAACAATTTCAATTCATTTTAATTAAATTATCCCTTTTATTGATTTTTATTGATTTTTTACATTTATCAAAATTCCAAACAATAGATATTTTAAAATCGTGAACAAAATCACTTTATGAAAACCAAAAAAAATCTATGTTCTAACAAACCATCACTCAAGATATTTTTTAACAAACATTACACAACATTTTCACAACAAAAATCACACAAAAAGATCAATTTTCAATAAATACATCATATATTAAGTAGAGGAGTAGATAGTGAAGGCAACTACATCGGTTTTTATGAAAAAACTTAAGAATGAAACTCAAACATTAATGAAATGATGTTAAATATTGAGGAACCTACCTTAGATCTCTTCCAGATTAATGGGATAATCATAATTGATGTTTGGGAAGAGATAATATTGAGTTCGGGCCACATAAGACGAAAAAGAAGGGAGTTAGAGACCAAAACATGTGAGATCCATAATTTTAGGACATCACATTAAATCTGTAAAATGTTAGTTGCATGTTGATGTGAAATATGTTCTAACTATGTTCAAGCTACAAACTTGAGGGTTGAACCTCAAATGATTAGATAACACAGTTTCCAAACCATTCCATATCCCGACCAAATCTCAACATCCAACAAAGAACAGTTTCTCCTATGTTTCTCTACTATTTGGAAAAACAATTTATAGCCCATGAACCTTCCCTTTAGCAATTTTTTCATTTTTTATGATTTACTCTAGGTTTTTCATTATTTTACCAAACCATTCACCAAACGTAAAACAATATAAAATACCCATAAATGGTAGAAGAGATCTACAAACTCTTATAAATGTCATCCATAACATATACATTAATAAAAATCATAAATAATTGTTTACATAATAAAAAATGGGGGTGCTAGATTCTACCTATTGTTGGCCATTACATCCCCAGAATGAAGAAAACCATTTATTATATTAATGAGTTCCGAAGACTACTCATTCATTTTGTTCTCATGTTTCGAAGTCTCTTCTAGAATCTCAGCATGTTTCAACAAAATCCTTACTAGTATGATTCTTTTTCCATGATAGAAATTCTTTTTAATATCCAAAATCTACATTGGGATATGATCTAATAAATCATCCAACTCTAGTTTAACATAATCACATCGAATCATATGGCTAAGATAAAGATTATATATTTTCAACTAAGATACATTGAACACATTATGCACCACACCAAACCACAGTGCTAATGAAAACAGATAAGGTACCACACCAACTCATTAAAGTATCACAAAAGATACAATGTACCAAATATATAACTTTCCCTATATACCATCAAATATATGTACAAGCCTTGGAGAAATCTTTAAGGGATCATGATCACTCATTGTGAATTAAAAGGTTAATTGGCTATGATAGACAAAATAATTCAGATGACTCTAAGACATATCCATCCATATCTTTGTTAACTGAATATTCTCCATTGATTCATAAAAAAGGATCATCCCAACAAGTGAAGTATCACATGTTTCCACCCAACAATCTGGAGAAATAAAAGGACACACATAAAAAGAATCAAATAGATCCATTTGTTTCAAGTCTTGATAACCCTTGTTATATGAGAACTCCACAAATGCTATGGTATCCTCCCCCGAGACAAAAAAATCTATTACAAAAGCCTACAACATGTTTTTAAAAATTTTACCATCCTTTTATATTTTCCATCAATATGAGGAGGATACATTGTACTAATTATCAAATGAGTCCCACGAGATTTAGAAACTATATCTAGAAACAAGATGTAAACCTCAGACCTCTATCTGATACGATTGAAACTGATATTTATTACATCATTGACACATCTTAGATACATATTTTTGAAAGATACTCCACTAAATTAGATTCATAAATAACAAATAAATTATCTGACCATGTGAGCCAATCCACTATCACTCATATGGCATCATGTTTTTTAACCATTCTTGGGTGACCTGTTATAAAATAAATATATTTATCCTCTCAAATTAAAATAAAAATAGGTAAAGACTAAAACATACACATTTCATTAGGATGTTCTTATTTAAGTTGTGGAATATTTAGGAATCTCAAAAAAATCATCCACTCTCCATTTCACACCACTCCACCAAAATTGAGCATTCAATTCTGTACACATCTTCTATATTACTAAATGAACTTCCCATGTAGAAGGGAGGAAATAATGATGATGTTTTTTCAAATAAGACATATGTATGAAAACATGATTTGGGAACTACAACACTGAACACTAATCCATCTTACATCACTCAATGATCACCCAACAATTGACTTTTATGCTCATTTTAAGTCATTATTAATCCAAAGATTGTGCCTCTGTAACCATATTGAAAAAATCAGGAACCACTATAAATTTGAGGAAAACCAAAACATCACCTTTGTATTCAAATTACAATTGCATGTTGTCAAGGATCGACATCAACTACCACTCATCTAATGCATCTTTTTTAAAATGATAATATGAAATTATATTTAATGCAATTTCCACTTAATTTATTTAAAATTGTATAAATCATTTCAAATTCAAACATTTTTTATTATTGAATTTCCAAGGATCGAATGTCAACTGAGAAGGTGGGTTGGATCAGTTGATATCTTTTTATATGATTCAAAACATTATGAAACTTAACCCTTGAAACCTGTTAAGATTTACATCCTTATCAACCTTTAGCAAGTAACCCAAGCATGCAAGAAAGGAAAAGCAAGAAAAGCACACCAGAATTACAAGGTTCGGCCTCAATAAAAGAACCTACATCCTTGCCATAGCCACTCTTGTGGGTCTATGGAAATCCACTATAATGAAGATGTGAATACAACTTGTGTCATATCCCGTTGGACACCTTCTATCTCCCGATAGGTTCGATTATACTGACTCCCATCAGTTTAAAATGTTTCCTTAAAGAACAATTGAGCCAAACATAAGAAAAAGGTTTTGTCAAGATGCTCCACAAAATGCTTACTCCAAATCATCAATCTAATTTCTTGGATCCGATTTTATGAAACCGAACTTCTCAGCAAGAAAACTATGACTCTGCAAAATCTCACTCCGAATCTTCAATCTGTGTTTCATGAATCTGGTTATCTGAAATTGGTCTTCTCAGCAAGGAAACTATGAATCCGCAGAAATACCCACTCCGAATACTCAATCCTAATTCCTCGAATCTGATATTCTGAATCCAAATTTCTTAGCAAGATAATAATGATTTTGCATAAATTCTCACTTCGAAAACTCAGTACGGATTTCATGAATCTGGTTCTCTCAGTAAAGAAAAGATGACTCAGCACAAAAGCTCACTCTGAATTCTCCAGCACTCTGTCTTTTCCGCATGTGTAAAAATATGTTAATCAGAGAATGATATGAGCACATATCTATAGGCAACTCATAAAACAAAGGCTGGAAACTCGAAAAACATTCCTGCTTCCTCAAATCTCAAAAACTCTTCAAATCTATCGCATTTAATCATCAATCATTGACTTATTCAAATATCCATAAATTTCTCCAAGATTTATGAAAAGATTAAGTACGTGTTTTATTGAACTCTTCATATCTTCCTAAAAATGATAATGCTAGATCTTGGTTCTGATTTTAGGTTCAGGAAAACTGGTTCAGGAAAACTGGTTTAGGAAAACTGGTTCAGGAAAATTGGTTTAGGAAAACTGGTTCAGGTAAACTGGTTCATGAAAACATGTAAACTGGTTCAGGAAAACTGGTTCAGGAAAACTCGTTTAGGAAAATTGATTCACGAAAACTGGTTCAGAAAAAACTGGTTCAGGAAAACTGGTTCAGGAAAATTGTTTAAAGAAAAATGGTTCAGGAAAACTAATTCAGAATTGTCATTCCGAATTTCTGGCTCAGGATTGTCATTCCAAATTTCTAGCTCATGATTTTCATTCAGAATTTCTGGTTCAGGAAGTCCACCCAGAATTTTTTTGTTCAGGTAGTCCACTCCAAATTTTGGTTTAGGAAATACACTCTGAACATCTAGCTCAGGAAGTAGACTCCGAATTCTGGATCATCAAGAAGAATCCAAAAATCTGATTCAGCAAGTAGACTCCAAAAACCTGGTTTAGGAAATAGACTCCAAATATCTACATTGGGTAGACTCTGATTTTATGGCTTATATAGTCTCCGAAAAACAGGTTCAGAAGAACAAGTTCCGGAAAATAGGTATTGAAAAACAGGTTCCAAATTACCTCAGAATTTTCCTTAGTGAAATAAAAACTCAATGATCTTCACCATTTCTTCAACAGTTTTTATCATGAATATTTTCATGATGTGTGAGAACTATAAGATCAAAAAGGCATCGTCTGATTTGTTTAAGAAAGTTTGAGACACTTTCTTATCTTCTGACTTCTCATTCTTCAAGAAAATCTTCTTCAAGAAAATCTTCAGCAACTAGAAACTTCAACTTTCTGTAAATCAAAAACATTATTTAACAAAAAGATTAGTTTTCATCAAATAAAAAAAAATGTTAAACAAAACACCACAAAGGTTCTTCGATCTCCCCCTTTGGATTTTTTGGAAACCCTGGTTAACAAGTTTTCAACTCACAAGACTTTCATCTCTCAAAAATAAATTTTACCAAAACATTGCCTTTCTCAAAAGAGAGTGTCCTGAAACCACACTACTGGAAAAAGTAATGTTTTTTAAGGATTTCCATCCCTCAGTGACAAGAAAATGTTGTGGCCATGTAAGGGTAAACTTCACCTTACTCAAACTCCCCCTCAACATTTATTTTTCTCATTATCAATTTTTTTTTACTCTCTCATTTTTCTTTTTCACTCCCCCATTATATGATAACCACTGCATTAGATTCATAAAGAAAACTTACTCCCACCCATTGTCAACATAATCCAAAGTACGGTGGGGAATACTTCCTTATGAGATTTTAGGAAGTTATGGGAGGAGGCTGAATATTGAGTTACAGCCTCAGCTCACCAAACCTCTCCTTTGACATTGCTTTTTTGAAAATATCAGCAATCTGATACTTTATTGAAATAAATTCTACAAAGATTCCTCCAGTAGCAGATTTCACTTTTAAGAAATGATACTTTATATCAATGTGTTTTGATCTTAAATGTTGAACATGGTTATTGGAATGATCAATGGCACATTGATTATCACATATTATCTTCAATAGTTTAGAAACATTCACTTTCAAATCTTCCAGCTGAACATTCATCCACATCATTTGAGTACAAGACATAGTAACTGCAACATATTTGGATTTATCTGTACTTAATGTTACTGAACTCTGTTTCTTTTTGTTCTAACTCACGCAACATTCCCCTAAGAAAAATGCTCTTCCTGATGTTGATTTTCTATCATTAGAATCACCAGCCCAATCCACATCAGTATAACCATGAAACTTCATCTCATTGTTTCTCTTGTATAACAACCCATGTGAATTTTTTCCTTTAACATATCTCAAAATCCTCTTCAATGCCAACATGTGTGATTCTTTTGGATTACTTTGATATAGGGAATAGAGACTCACATCATCAGCAATATTAGGCCTTGAAGCTGTAAGATAAAGAAGACTTCCTATCAACTTTCGAAAGACTTTCTGATTCACAATATTCCCTAACTCAATGTTGCTCAACATTGTACTCATTGATATAGGATTTGAAACTTCCTTTGATTCTCCCGTCCCAAACTTCTTTAACAATTTCTTGGCATACTTTTCTTGGGACAAGAAAATGTAGTTTTATTGTTGATGAACATGTAATCCAAGGAAGAATGTTAATTATCCAAAAATTTACATTTCACAATTTTCCTTCATTTCTTCAGCAAACTGTTTACAGACCTTTTCTTCATCGCCATTAAACATTATATCATCCACGTAAACAATTACAATCAATGTTCCAAAGTTGACATATTTAATATACAAGTTGCTATCAACCTTTCCTTTAGAAAAATTCATCATTCTCAAAAAAATTCATGCATTGAATACTATGCTCGTGGAGCTTCTTTCATCCCATATAAGGCTTTCTTCAATTTGAAAACTTTGTTTTCATCCTCATCATGCAAAAACCCACAAGTTTGTTCAATGTAAACTTCTTCCTCAATCTCACCATTTAGGAAATCTTACTTTACATCCATCTGATAAACCTTGTAATTCTGATGAGCAGCCACTGCAAGAAACATGGGAATAGTTTCCAACCTTGAAATAGGGGCAAAGGTTTCATCAAAATCCGCACCTTCCACCTGGGCATATCCTTTACACACAAGCCTCGCTTTGTTTCTTGTAACTTCTCCATGCTCATTCAATTTATTTCTATAAACCCACTTGGTTCCGATAACATTCTATTTTCTGGACTTGGAACAAGTTTCCATGTTTCATTTTTCTCAATCTGATTCAATTCTTCATTCATATCATCCAACCATTCTTTATGTTGAATAGCATCTGAAACTGATTCTTGTTCAACTTTTGAGATAGGGGAAGTCTGATCTTCAAATCTCAACTTTCTTCTTATCTAAACTCGAGCCTTCTGATTCCCAAAAATATTTTGGGATTCAACATGTGTTTGTAAGGTATGGAAACTCACAACTTCCTTCCCAACATCACTTTCTTCCCCATGTTTCTCATCTGAGTCACTTTCACTCTCGTGGGAATTCAATGATTTATCTTCCTCAATATTATCAACAAATTTTGTGAAGGAACTTGGATTTTCAATTACCTTCACATCATATGAGTCCACCAACTTCTGTAAATATTTGTTCCAGTATATGTAACTTATTCTATTTGGTGAATAACCCAAAAATATTCCTTATTCAGCTTTCTCATCAAACTTTCCTAAGTCATTATTTTTGTTTTTGAGCAAGCATGGACTTCCAAAAACATTGAAGTAATTAAAAGATGGCTTTTTGTAATACCACATCTCATAAGGAGTCATGTTGGTTTCCGGTCTCAAAAAGAATCTATTTTGAAAATGTGCAGCAGTGATAATAGCTTCTCTCCAGAAGAATTTTGAAAGATTGTATTCTGATAACATTCTTCTTCCCCTTTCCACCAAGCTTCTATTTTTCCTTTCTGTTACTCCATTTTTTGTGGAGTATAGGGAGCACTATACTGATGTTTGATACCATGCTTCCTTAGATAAGTTTCAAAAGCATTTCTTGTTAATTCGGTATTGTTTTCTATTCTCAACATCGTTATGGAAACTCCCAATTCTTTCTCAACATCTCTCCTGAAGAATGTTAGCATTTCAATAGCCTCTGACTTATGATTCATGAACATGACGTCTGTCATCCGAGTGAAATCATAAATAATAGTGATAAAGTATAAATATCCTTTTTTTATTGATGTTTTATTGGCCTACACAGAGAGGAATGAATAAGATCAAGTGGTTTGTAAGATTGAATCTCAACTCTTTTATGACTTTTGTTAGTCATCTTTGCTTTCTGGCAAGTAACACAAACATATTCATCTCTTCTTTTTAGTTCAGGAAAATTTCAAACAACATCAACTTTAGAATTCTTACTCATGTTCTTCTGCCCCAAGTGGCCATGTCTTCGGTGCCATAACTTGTTTTCATCTTCAACACTCAAATAACACGAGTTATTGGATTCTCCAATTTGAAAGACATTTCCACTGGTTCTTTCTCTTTTTGTAATCACTTTTCAATCTTTCATACTTTTTATTACACAAGAATATTCTCATAAAATAACTTATTTTCCATCATCACAAAGTTGACTTACACTATGTAAGTTCTATTTTAGCCCATCAACAAGAAAGACTCCCTTATATTTCAGTTTCTCTGGTTCAATAACCGTCATTTCGATTCCCATAATTTTTAAAGAACTATCATTTGCAAAAGTAACTGCTCCTCCATCATGACTTTCATCATGCTCCATGATTTTTATATCACCTATCATGTGTGAAGAACAACCACTATTAAGAATCCATGGGTTGTTTCTCTTACTTCCTTTGAAAGCTGTCTCAATAATAAAAGCTCTCTCATCAACCTTCTTATCTTCAGCTTTCTTTTCATTCATATCATAAGAAACTTGTTCTGGATGCAGTGTCATAAATCATTCGACATGATGACCAGACGGATCACATATTCCACAAAATTATTCTATACATTCAAATTGATTTTTTGTTGACATGTTTCTGACATCTTGAGAATTCGCCTTTTCAACTTTCTTTGAATACGGATGGTTAATCATTCTTCTTCTGTTATTTCTTCCACTTTGCTCAAGCCTTCTTCCAGGTAGAGATAAATTGTGCCAGCAATTATATGCTCTATGCCCATATATTCCACAACTCCAGCAATAGCCCTGAAATGTTCATTTTCTATTAAAGAAAGATCTTTGTTTATAGAAAATTTGTTGCAGTTGATAACTTCTTTAAGCTCTAGGAAACTCAGGATGTAGGCCATCTCTTCTATTGAGTGAGATTCCAATTTCGTATGATTGAAAGGTTTCTCACATCCTTTCTCCACCCAAGTTTTACTGATACTTTTTCCATAACCTGAAATTTTAGAAGAATTAGATAAAACGTTATTTTTGATAGGAGAAGATTTCACCTGATTCTCATAATAAGCTTTTCCAGCAGTCTTGGAAGTCACAACTTTTACATCAGTGGCTTTGTGGAAGTTTTCATTCATCTTCCTTAGGGAATTTTCGAACTCAATAACTTTTGATTGTAGCTTGTTGACCTCTTCTTCTTTAATTTCCAACATCTTGCTAAGATCTTCTATCATCTTTCCTTGTTCAGAAATTTTAAGTTTGTGACATAAAATTTCATGAATCTATTCATCTTCCTTCTTGGTAATATCTTTACTTCCATCATGAACTTCATCATCATTTTTCCTCACCACATGAATTTCTTTCTGGAGGGATTTGTTTTGCTCCAGACATGAAAGATTTTCACATCTTAGCTGATATTCTCTGTAAGATTCTTCACCACCTTCTTCACTTTCGGAGGAAGCATTAGTTTTCTCATCTTTTTCAATGAAGGTTCTGAATCATTCTCTACTTTCATCTTCTGAGGAATCATTGTTAGATGATTCGGGCTCAACCTTCTTGTTTAACATACTTCTTTTCATTCCAAAAACTTCTTCTTGAGTTCTTTAGAAGTCTTCTATTCCTTTTCATTCTTGTTATACTTCTTCCATAGATTATTCTCATTAGTAACATCTTGATATTCTCTAACTTTTTTCTTTGGGCAATTCATAGAAATGTGCCTGATTCCACCGCACTCAAAACATTTGAGAGGATTTTTCCCTCCATATTTTCCTCTTCCTCTTTGATAGTTCTTGGATATGAGAGACAAGATTTTTTCATTCAACTCTTCATCTTCCTTATAAAAAGACTCATAAGGATTATCTTCATCATCATCTTGGATTTTCATCTTTCTCATAGCTTCAAAAGCCATTTCATCTTTCAACATAATCTTAAAGATATGAGATTTACTCATTTCATAAGTAACAAGAATGTAATGCAGTTCATCAAGAGATAAATCATCATTATATTCTAAAGCTGAAATTTTAAAATCAAACCTATCTGGAATGATTCTCATAAGTTTCTTCACAATTGTAGAATCTTCCAAGTCTTCTCCAAATCCCCTGTTGTTGCAAACAATTTCATTAACTCTGGTGAACTATTCATCAATTGTTTTTTCATCTCTCATCCCGATGTCTTCAAACATACTACGCCAGATTTGTATCTTGGATTCCTTGACTTTGGTGTTTCCTTCAAAAACACTTTCCAGCTTGTCCCACAAGCCATTTGATGTTGTGAGACCCATCACCTTCTGATAAAGATTTTTTGATAAGGACATGAGAATAGCATTCCGAGCCTTTCCATCAACTTCTATGTTCCTCTTGACAGAAAATGTCATAGGAGCATTTTTCTCAATATGTGGAAAGCCAATAGTGGTAGCATCAACCACTTCAAGTCTAAGAGATAAGAGAAAAGGAATCATACTATTTTTTCATGGATAATAATTCTTTCCATCGAATGTTGTAATTCCTTTATTGAGGACAGAATTGATATTCTAGATGATAAAGAAAAAATAACAAGGGAACCTCCACCATCTGATACCACTTGAAGTTCCAAGGATCGAATGTCATCTGAGAAGGGGGGTTGAATCAGTTGATATACTTTTATAAGATTTAGAACATTATGAAAAAAACCCTTGCAACCTGTTATGATTTACTTCTTTATCAACCTTTAGAAAGTAACCCAATCAAGCAAGAAAGGTAAAGCAAGAAAAGAACACAAGAATTACAAGGTTCAGCTTCAATAAGAGAACCAACATCCTTTCCATAACCACTCACTTGGGTCTATGGAAATCGACTATAATGAAGAAGTGAATACAACATGTGCCAAATCCCATTGGACACCTTCTATCTCCCGATAGGAACGATTATATGGACTCCTATCAGTTTAAAAAGTTTTCTTAAAGAACAATTGAGCCAAAAATAGGAAAAATAATTTGTCAAGCTGCTCCACAAAATACTCACTCCGAATCTTCAATCCAATTTCTTGGATCCTATTTTCTGAAACTGAACTTCTTAGAAAGAAAACTATGACTCTGCAAAAGCTCAATCTGAATCTTCAATCTGGATTTCTTGAATCTGGTTATCTGAAACCGGTCTTCTCAGCAAGGAAACTGGGACTCCGCAGAAATACCCAATCTGAATACTCAATCCAAATTTCTTGAATTTGATCTTCTGAATCTAAATTTCTCAGCAAGATAATAACGATTCTGCAGAAATTATCACTTCAAAAACACAGTATGGATTTATCGAATCTGGTTCTCTCAGCAAAGAAAAGATAACTTAGCACAAAGGCTCACTCTGATTTCTCCAGTGCTCCTCCTTTTCCGTGTGTGTAAAAATCCGTTACTGAGCGAATGATCTGATCACATATTTATAGGTAACCCAGAAAACAAAGGAAGGTATCTTGAAAAACTTTCCCACTTCCTCAAATCTCAAAAACTCTGCAAATCTCTCGCATTTAATCTTCAATCTTGGACTTATTCAAATCTCTTTAAATTTCTCTGAGATTTACGAAAATTTGAAGGGTTTTCATGAAGTCTTCAAATATTCCTAAAAATGATAAGGCTAGATCATGGATCTGATTTTTGGTTTTAGAAAACTGGTTCAGGAAAACAGGTTGAGGAAACCAGGTTCAGGAAAACTGGTTCAGGAAAACTGGTTCAGGAAAACTGGTTCAGGAAAACTGGTCAGGAAAACTGGTTCAGGAAAACTGGTTAAAAAAAACTGGTTCTAGAAAACTGGTTCAAGAATACTGGTTCAGAAAATCTGGTTTAGGAAAACTGGTTCCAGAAAACTGGTTCAGGAAAACTGGTTCAAAATTATCATTCCGAATTTCTGTCATAGGATTGTTATTTCGAATTTCTGGATCATGATGGTCATTCCAAATTTTTGGTTTAGGAAGTCCACTCTGAATTATTGGTTCAGGAATTCCACTCTGATTTTTGGTTCAGGAAATACACTTCGATCTTCTAGCTCAAAAAGTATACTCTGAATTCTGGATCAACAAGTAGACTCCAAATATCTAATTCAGCAAGTAGACTCTGAAAATTTGGTTCAGGAAATAGACTCCAAACTTCTTCCTTGGGTAGACTCCGATTTTCTGCCAAAAATAGACTCCGAATAATAGGATTAGAAGAACTAGTTGAAGAAATCAGGTTCTGAAAATGGGGTTCTGAATTTCCTCAGAATTTTCCTTAGTGAAAAAAACTCAACCCTCTTCACCATTTATTCAACAGATTTTTTCATGAAACTTTTCATGATGTGTGAGAACTATAATATCAGAAAAGCATCGTCTGATTTTTTTAAGAATGTTTTCAGACACTTTCTTAACTTCTGACTTCTCATTCTTCACCAAAATATTCTTTATGAAAATATTCAGCAACCAGCAACTTCAACTTTCTGTAACTCAAAAAAATTAATCAACAAAAATATTAGTTGTCAAAAAATACAAAAAAATGTCAAACAAAACACCTCAAAGGTTCTTCAATTATTCAATCAATATTTTTTATCTCAAATTCAAACACCAATTTGAGAAAATATGTTTCAATCCCTTATTATATGTGAACTCAATAAATTTCTCACCAAAGAGATAATGACACCATGTCCTCAAAGCATGTACTATGAGAGATAAATCTGAATTTTTTGTTGAGTAAATATTCTCATTCAATAATAAATACATTGATCAATAAGAAACAATATGGTCTCCATGGTTGAAATCATATCCAATCCCAGATCTTGAAGCATCACAAAACACTATGTACCCTTGTCTAGATTCAGGAAATATCAATATTGGTGTTTATGTAAGACAAATCATAATCTCTTGAAAAGTTTTACCGAATTTTTTCATTACATAAAAATGTAACATTATTCTTTTTCAATGATTTCATGGGTGAGTCTAGTCATGAATAATAATGAACAAGTCATCAGAAATAACAAGCTAGACCAAGAAGAATTTGAATTTCAAAGACATTTTTTGGTGGTTTCTAAGAGATTATGACCTCTATCTACTCCAAATACACAAAAACACATCTTTTAGAAAGTAAATGGAATAGAGAGAATACCCATTATATCCCAAAATAGTACTTTGATAATTTGAAAAAAATAACAATCCTATATGATTCCCTAAACAATCTCCTTGTGTTTCACATGCTCAACATTTTTCTTGAATACCCCAATATGTCACTCACAAACAACACAACCAAAAGATAGAGATAACTTGAAAATTATCTAGTTCATGAATTCCATAAAATACTATAGTGAATTTTTAAGAATAAAAGGCATTAACACCTATTCATAATGTCCATATATACATCTAAATGTTTTCATTCGAATATCACTTTCATAAATCACAATTGGTGTTACTATGATAAAAATTAAATTTTAGAGAGCCACTGAGCTATCCTTTATAGATCTAATAGATCCTTAATTCCTAGAAGTGCATAGTAATTCATTATCGTTACTTGGTTATGTTTAATATAATCATCACAATTATTAAGAGTTCCATCATCCTTCTTCACAAAAAAACTATTGTTGTCCCTGAAGATGAGCTTGACCAAATGAATCCTTTTCATTATAGATCTTCCAACATCACATTCAATTACTTTAATTTAGATGAATCCATCCCATAATATGGATGCTAAATTATACTGATATATAAAAGGAGATCAGTCTTAAACTCCACATTCTTTATATGTTGTAACCATGAGATGTTCTATTAAAAAACATTAGAAAAATGATCAGACACTATTGGAAAACTATTTCTCTTAATCATTACCATCAATACTAAAGACAAACATTCTAAATGGTATGATATTTTTCTATCTTCTGGTGTTATCAAGCCTATTACACCCACATTTACACTCTAGTATTCTCAAAATAGATGTTCGATTCCATCCTCATTTATAAATAAGACGTTTCCTGTATATTAATCTTTGTGATCCTTTAATGTTTTCAACCAATCCATACCTATTTTTATATCAATTAAATTTATCTCAATAAATGATAAGAACCATTTTAGGTCATCTCCGTCAATAGTTATAGAAAATGTTTTATACGAAAAGGCTCATCATTCACTTTTTCTATGAAGAGTTTAATTTTTTATCATTGAAGAAGTAATCTAAACTTTTTAACATAGAAATCCATAGCATGAGAAAAAATAATTGAATGAGATTCCCCCATATAAAAAACACATTAATAATGTTATAATTCAAAATAGTCATTCCTTTCACCATAGATGGTCTTGGTTGATCATCCATAACAACGTCTTCAGCTACATATAATTTTTTTATCACTAAATTTTTATCTTTGTTTCTATGTTGAGATTGAACTACCATAGAACACATGATATTCCTAGAATCATCATGGAAACCTATATTTTTTTGATGAGATTTATTCTTATAACCTTACCCCATTGAATCATATGATACCGGTGATACCAGAGAAGTGTCCCGATCACCAGACCCCAGAGCACTTTGATAATAGAGTTGAATATTCCCTATATGAATGCAGTTGTGGAATGATCTAGGTGTTTACATACATTGTATCTTAATGTGGTTGAAGGAACCAAATTAAAAAAAACTAATATGGTTCTTTGGTTTTGGGGGAATATTCAATGGTCCAGCTGTTTGATTTTGATTAATAGTCCCACAATGGAAATAGGTGTCTCTCTTATGCCTGCCCAGAATTAGAGTTCCCATAGTTTCTCATTAGCATCAACATGCTTCCTCCTCCCATAAATATTGAGATATTCATTTCAATAACAATAAATCTATTGACTATCTCTTTATAGTTTATAATACATATAACTTAATTCTTATAGTGAATCTCATTTCATGTCCCTAATTCAATGATGTATTCATTCAAGGATGCACTAGCAGCAACATTAGGTGTGTAGCACATTAAATTCAGAATCTGGTCGCATACTCCATGATATAGGTATTTTCTCTCTTTAGGTAGAAAATTTCTGTTGTTATATGAAATTTTAATGTGTGAGAAAAGCATTTTATGTTAAAATATTCTTCAAAATCCACCCATCCAAGTCATCGATCCACATTAGACTACATAGATTGATCCCACCCTCGGTGTGCAAGATCATCCAGAATATACATTACACATTTGACTATCAACTCTATCGGTGTGCTGATGTAATTAATGATACTGAAATCATATTCATCCACACCATTATTATCTCCAGTTTAGAATCACTCCAAAATATGGGTGTATTATATCTCTGTAATTAGATAGAATAAAACACTTCTCTTGTTATCATCACTTCTGTTCGAATTTTCCACCATAAGAAATGCATGTACAATAATTTGAACCAGTTGTTGGTTCAACTATGTCTCAGGTGAAACCACATTCTCTAGATCTTAATCTATTTGGTTTCTATAATGACAACCAAGTTCCATTTTCTATAAACACAACAATGCGCCATAATTCTTAGTCTCTATTAATTGAAGTCTTAACATTGCAAATTCAATCACATCAACTATCACAACATTGCTTTCCAAAATAAAAATGTTCCACATTAAAAAACTTTTTAAAAATATATCAATATTTTGAAACAGAAACCATTTTCAAAAATTCTACCACTATTCCATTTTTTAAAATATATCATTTTAAAACAACTTAACACTTTTTTCAAATCAACATATTGCACCAAATCATATGTCATTACTCAAAATATAATATAAAATCCTTGTGGGAAGTAATTTTTCAAATACATTATATTCTCATATAATTGAATAACCCATGAAAATGAGATTACAAATATTAAAAATGTCTCTAAAACACATACATACCCAAATCATTAGTAACATTAATTTAAAAATAAAAAGGTTAGCAATGTCTTTTTATGCTCTAAATTCTATTTTCAAAAATATGAACCCTTTATAAGGTCCAAAATCAAGGAATAAACTGGAATTAAGTTCAACACCATGACCGAAAATTGATACCATGTCAAAGACCAACTAAGACATAGACCACTTATTCCACAAATAAATGACCAAGTGGATAAAACATGTCACAAAAGGATTTTTATTACCAAAGAAATGACGCCAAATATAACATACTCACCTGATACATTATATTTATAGGGTGAAGGAACATTACTTGAGCTTAAGATACTTCCCCAAAACTCCAATGGTTGGAAATAAATGTTGAAGGGCTTCAATACTTATGGGGGATGATTTTCCATTTAATAATAAATAATATAACCAAAAAATCCAAAACTAAATAGACCACTGCATGATTCATGATAAAAATTAAATAAAAATTAAAATTTAATTCATCAAAATCACACAAAAATAAAGTAACACACTAGAATACTACAATATCAATTTAAATAACAGAACAATACAAAACCAACAAGACTCAAGGATAACTAAAACCCCAATGTTGTATCCAGCACCATGATTCAAATCCCCCAAGCAACAAAAGAATCATGAATTACTACTAAAGTTGTGTGATACTTTACCTTTTCACATATATCGATATTTAAAATATTGAAAAAATTGAATATGACAAAAGAATGGCTGAGTAAAGGAAGTTTGTGAATTTTCTCTATTGACTAACCTTATCATGGCACTAGGATAAAACATCTTAAAAATATTTATATAAAAACAATTTATAATTAAAATTAAAAAAATTATTCATTTGAAAATATATACAAATTTCAATGAAAACGTTTTCTCAAAACAACATCAAGATACACTAAAAGAATCAAAACAATGAATGAAAATAATTTTGCAAATTTTATTTTTTGGTGACCATTTTGATTCACTTATACACAAATCTAGCCATGAATGAATACATGGACCTCCATCTACACATGATTTGTGATTTATACTTTCACTACACTATCACATAGTGAACCATTTTGATAGGGGAGAGCCCTGATCTTTATCCATACCACTAATTATTGGGGAGACTTGTTACACTGATCCTTTGTAAATATACTACAACACTCACAACCATTATACAAAACCAAGGATAAAACAATCATTTCAGTAAAACCATTCTTTTATTTAAATCCATCAAAAAATAAAAAACATTTTAACAAATCTATCACTTACATTTATTTTTAAAATACATTATCCAAAATTCTAGAAAATAGACATTGAAAAAAAAATTAAAATGACCACAAAAACACATTCTAAAAAAACTCCCAAATTTCATGTTTCCACAAACCATCATTCAAGAGTGTTTTTAACAATAATTCAATATAAAATTCTTACTAAATTTTATAAAATTATTAATTTTAAATCAAGATGTATTTTTTTAAAAAGATGAGTCAAGAGAGAAGCCACCTAACTCGCCTTTTATGATGAAAATGATGAACAACACTCAAACATTGATTAAATCATGTAAATCTATATAAACCCTCATTATATTATTTACCTATAAAAACCATGTAAAAAATAAACATATTTGGAATGAAGTATCATAGATCTAACAATATCAGATGTAGATCTATGAAACTGATAAAGATAGAGAAGTTGATCTAAGAAAAATCACAAAGAACAACCAAGAATGATAACTTAGTGAGATAATAATTCTTAAAAATAGTATGAAAATTCATAAAATCACCCTTGGATCTATTATAGAATCTTCCATGTCCTTTGGGGGAGTTAATATTGGGTATGGGATGCAGAGAAGAAAAAACGAGGGAGTTAGAGATCAAAACATGGGATATCTACTATATTTGGATCTCACATTGAACCCGTGCATGGTTAGTCACATGGTTAGGAAAACCATGTGCTATCCACACACAAGTTACTAACTCAAGTGGTGATCCTCTCATGTTTTTCTCAAATGGATTCCAAAACTATGTGGCAACCATGCAAGCACCCATTGTCCAACAAAGAATGTTTTCTACTAGGCTTCCACACAGTTTGGAAAAACCAAGAATAGCCCATCAACCGTATCTTTATCCCCACATTCATTGTGCATGATTTCTTGTAGGTGTTTATCTATATTCCATTACAGTGAACCAACCGTTCACCTAAAGAAAAGCCCGAAAACCTTTTAAAATTTCTCAAAACACTATAAAACAAAACCCATTACCATTTCATATATATTAATCATAAAGAAAGGATTAATTACATGAAGTTGGGGGTGCTGAAACTTTTTTATATGGAAAATTTATTTATATCATAAGTTTTGGGTTTACATTTTGTGTTATTTGTACTCATGGATTTTACATTTAAATGAGTTTTTACACTATATATTGGAAGATTGTTTGGTATTAAATATGTTTTATATGTTCAATTCCCCACCCATTAAGGCATTATATATACCACTTCTTTATGGGGGAACCCTAGGTCATTATGGAGGATCTTCCATCCCTAATTATCCTAAAATTATCCTTGGGGTCCAATGGATCTCTATTATTGATTCTTGGTTATTTCTCTATTATTTCATATAGTTTTACTTCTACTATTATTCAGATATCCACTAAAATCATTCATTTTATGGTTTTTAGTATGCATGTGATGTGTTTTAAAGATCAATAGGCATGATGTATGTTGTACATGGTTTCCACATGTAAATTTTTGGTTTTATAAAATTTAATCCTTACCTTATAGTGTGCTATGAGTAGGAAAATATTCCTTAAGGAATAAGATCCTTCCATTATCATTTATTTATGTCATTTGGATGGTAATATTTTTATGTTAAACAATGTAAAGATTGTTTTAAATGGATAATTAAAGATACTAAATAATTTTTCAGTGTTTTTTAATCTCATCCATTTGGATCTCATTATTTATTTACATTTTTAATTACATAGGATTTATATCTAGGTAAAAACTTGGGTTGTTAGGGTCATTGTTTTCACTAGTGTCATATGTATTTTGTAGCCCTTATTTTGTGGGTTTTATGATGAAAAACTAAAATAGATATTGGATAAGCAGATATATCTAAATAAAAATCGTTTCATATGGATTTATGGTCTCTATGATAACTCCATAATAAATTTAGTGAAATTGATAAAAGTCCCCTTGAAAAATTTCAAAACATTTTTTCATGTGTTGTGATGTGTTTCCATGCTACTGGGAGGCAATGTGTGGTGGTGTATTATGGGCCTAATGAGTTTGTGATTTTATTCTATGGTATTGTGATGTGATGGGTTGGTGTGGTTGTGTTATGTAGTAGCGTTGTGATGGATTCGTTAGGTCGTGATGTGGGGTGATGATGTGATGTGTTAGTTAGGTTGTTCTATGGGAAAGAAAGCTGTAGTTGTGATGAGGTAAGATGATGTGTGATTAAATTATGTGGTAGATGATACAATAATGGTTGTGTTGTTCTAGTTATCTTGGAATTATTTTAAATTATCAAAATGTTATAGTTGAAATGTCTTGGGTTGGATTGGATAATGGGATAGAAATTGTTAACGAAAAAAATTAAAATAGAAGGTGTTGTAAAATATTATTTATGATAAATAATAGAATGTGTGAGATGTTGAAATGAAAGTTTTTTTGGCATGTAAAAAGTAGTGGGTATTAATTTGTGGATAGTGGTTTTTGGGTGACATTCTATATTTAGAGGTGGCAATAAAGGGGATATTTTTTGAGTTGGTGAGTTCATAATGTGGAGAAATATGTTTGGTTTGTATGTGTTTACATATATAACTTTTATGTTTTTTATTATTTCTATAGATACACAACCTATGACTATAAATATGTACTGACACTGATACATTTATATTGGTATGTTTCTTCAAACATCTTGATGATATGAATTGGTAGATATATGCATGATCATTCCCACTCTCTCTTTAAGTTGAGTTGATATTCTCATTATTTGATGGAATGTCTTCTAATAGTGCACTAGCTGATGTCCTAGGTGTATATGGGTGAGATGATATGTGATTGTGTTATGTGGAAGTGGTTGGACTATCTTTCTGTGAGATGTGATGAGACTATACTACGTGGAGGCTTATAGTGAGGGCTAAAAATTGTCGAAGGCTGGAATAAGGTTGATGTCTTTAATGATCATGATACCACACCATTATAATTATGGTAGTGGTTTATTTCTCTAGGTTTCTTCGGGGATGATGTGATGTGACTCTACTATGGGGTGGTTACCCACGTGTTATCTAGTGATATGTTGTGTGACTATGCTATGGGGAGTTGATGGATAAGGGATGACCAAAAAAGATGGGGTGTGAGAGAATAATTTTAGTATGAAAGTATTTCAAGATAACCTTCATCAATAAGATTCATATAATGTTACTATACATTGAATTATATATTTGGTGACTGTGCCTTTTTTAGGATGAGGAATAGTAGGATGACCTATTTAGGTGTTGTTTGGTTCTGTGGTATGTTCACCGGTAAATAACTATGCTTCATCCACATATTCGGGGGACACTTTAGTTATCATAGTTATTATACATTAATTCTAACCAAACATATATAAACTAATTTTCAGGTTTCAAAGACAATTATGCAGACAATTATTCACACTACAATCTCTAAAATTTAAATAGTTAATGTTCCATTGATTTTGATTTTATTTGGGGTTTTTACATTGGTATACTTTTATATATATCATTTATTTCATACATGCTTTGTTGGATAGTTTTTATCTATTTTATGATATTTCATGGAGTTTCCCATAGTTTATTCCTTTTATATCTTGTTCTTATTTTATTATAGTAACTAATACCTCCTTTTATGATTTTCATGTACCGATGTGGTAGTCCCAAACTTGACGAATTGATTTTTTTATTAACAAAAAAATAAATAAAAAACATTCGATTTAATCCTAATTGATTATGTAATTGTATATGAAAATTTAATTACGAGAATTGTAATCTTATAAAAATATCTTAAAGAAGTAAATAAATTAATACATGTTTTTATTCTAGGTGAATAAGAACATATGTGATGAGTCAAACTCAAGATAATAAACTTTATTTAGAAAATAAAATTTTAACATATTTTAGAAAACTGTTTTTTATATGTGTATATGTATGTAAAATATTTATATTAATGTTTTTATATGAACATAAATGAATTCTAATGTAAATATGCAGTTTCATTTAACATTCATTTAATTGTTTTTGAAAGGAATATTTTTAT
Organism: Viscum album; assembly: GCA_963277665.1. Lineage (NCBI taxonomy): Eukaryota > Viridiplantae > Streptophyta > Magnoliopsida > Santalales > Viscaceae > Viscum > Viscum album. Next base: position 1,171,353,475 of record OY728164.1, read on the forward strand.
AGAATGCAGAGAGTCTCTTTAAATAAGATAAAAAATAGTGTTTGATTTTAATGTATTCAATGTCAATTAATATTCCAATTTCCATGACCATTAGTTGACATATTTTAATTCATTAGAATATTTTATTATTCATTGAAAACCCATCTTTCCCATTTTAATGATATTTTTGTATAAAAGATGGGTTCTTTAAAAATAGAATATTTTGATATGTAAAAGTTATTTAAATATTGGATTAAAATATGACATAAAATTATTTATGATAAAATGGTTCAAGAAATAAATGATTTATTCATGTTATATTACTAGAGAATTATAGCTCATATGTGATTTAGATACATCTTACATGTTAGGTGAGCACCATTATAACTATCTAATGCAATTTGTAATTTTTATTATTTACCACAAATATTATTCCACGTGTATCTAGTATGGTTAATCCATTTTTTACGATGATCATTATTCATTATATAACCATGATTGTTACATCTTGTGTATCCAGTACTGTAACTCTAAATTTAATTATTGTTGTTAATAAAAGTGAAACTATATTGGTCACTCTATTTATTAATGTGATGATTATTCTCTATTTAACAATGAGGGTTATTCTGTTTATAACTATAATGGATATTCTATATGTAACAGGGAACTATATGACTTTGTGATAAAACATCATGTTTATAATTGATTTCAAACAAACCATTATAAGATTTATTTTTTCATTTGGAGTTAGGATCAAATATTTATTGAAATTTATTTAGTAGAGAAGATGATTTATTTTCTAAGAATACAATTATTTAAAACCTAATTTTTTTTGTGTAGGATTTGAATTATTAAAATTATTCAGGAACTTGTGGTTTCATTCATTCTTTTTTAATGCCCCTTACTAATATTTGTTTTCTTATCACGTGTTTCACAAAAAAATCATTGGGATTAAAGAAAGGGGAGGAAAATAAATATGTATAGTTTAAAGACATGAATATTTGTCATGAAAACCAATCAATTTTTATTTTAATGTTTTATAATGTTGGAAAAATTGATACTAAATTGATGTATCCAATTTATAAAGTAGGTTTTGATATGTTTGTATGAGTTCTTTCTCTAAAAATATAAACTATTAAAATCATTATTTATAAAAGAAATTAAATTAAATTATAATGAAATTTTATTATTTAATGATTATGGTGGGGTCCTTAGATGATCAATATGTTTTGGGGAGTCTGTCACCATGAATTTGTTATATAATAGTACATTATTAAATGACTTGTACTAATATTGGGAACTCATATCAGTGTGGAAATTTAAATTTAACAAAATAAATTATAGTGGGTGGTATTCCAAGCCATATTCTACAAAAAAATCATATTAGTAATCTTGTCTTTATTACAAATTAAACATCCTAAAATAATTAAATAATTTAATGTCTCCCACTATCTAACCTCATTTTCCCTCATAAATGGATTCAGAATACTCTGTATTTATAGTATTCTAGTTGAATGTATCCTTGAAATATCTCCTTATATTCCAATACATGGATACAACATAGCTCATAGAGTATCAAGGATGGTTTAAAACTATCCAACCATATTAACACAGAATTCCTTGAATAGTTGAATGAATTACAAGCATGTATAAATCATAACCATGTTTTTCTCAATGCTTTCTCTATAAATACATAACAAGATAGCTATCGATGATTCCTTTCCTTCATATTTATTAATTACAACCCATCACATTAATAATAATTCACCTATAGTTTATTGTGTATATATCTAAGGCAGATGATAACCTCATACAATGTTTTTTTTAAATTTGAATAAAAAAATACCTAATGAATAAACATATCATTAATGTGTTTGTATTATTTCGTAAAAAATATAATTATTTTTCATTTCGTATACACATTCTATGTGATAAAACTCATATCTAACTATGCATTTATATTAAAAAATTTGTCACATCATAACATGAATAAATCTATACATTTTGTTATTATTATTTTAGGGGTTTTAAAAAACTAATATATTCACATAAATAATAATTGATACATAAATAATATAAACACAATGACTAATCATTAGAATATTTTTTTTGCTTCAGTTATGCTTAGTCGATTAACAATGACATTATAGGTATAGTATTTGAGTTTTGTTTGACTCGTATCACTGCTTGCACACTGATCCAATGTATCAAAATCGTATCTAGAATATCCCCTCATCGTGGAATGGTATATATATTTTTCCATATTAATCATAATATATAAATAATCACATTTATGTAATGTGATCCCTATATTTTCTTAATATAGATAAATACCTTTTATTTGGGTGTGCATTCCTGAATACATATAACAATTAATAAAAATGATTTGAAGGTCTTGTTTTCATTAATTAATAATTCTAAATTGAATTAAATAATTTATTAATAAATGATACCTTGACATAAATTATTCTTTCACCACTTTTTTCAGTATATAAAAAAATATTAATGCTAATTTATAATAAAATTATTAATAATATTTTACGGAAATATGTGAAACAAAAAAATTCCAAACATACTAATTCTAATACTAATAATAATTGCACGACCCCACTTGGTTCGACATTTTTATTTTTATTTTTAATTATATAGATAATATTTTTAATATATATATATTGGTGTGAATATATACATACTCGGTTATTCTTGATCTTTGGGAATCTTAATAAAGGTTTCATGCATAATTATGAAACAAAATGGGCCAGAATGGTCAGGTTGGCCCCCACCTTCCTAGGAATGGGTCATGAAAACCCACCATTGTCATGTGCCAGTGTACATGTGGTTATTAGAGGGGATCTATCAAGAGGGAATGTAGTAGTGTGTCACCCATTTGATGTATGAAAAGGGTTTTGACCAACACGAGGAGGCCCTCAACAAGGGATGATCATAAGGATTGGTGGAAGAGATAGGTGGTTCTAACCATGAAAACATTAGTAATAATGTCATTCAGGGTATCAAGTAATAGGAGATGTGATTAATGGTAGGAAAGGCTGCATGGGATTGGCCACCCAAGGAATGGAAAGAGGGTTCTTAAATGGATACTTCAAAATAAAGTGGCCTAAGAAAAAGGAGTGGTTGACCATGAATATTGTGGACATGGATGGGTAGACCAAAGGGGTAGGCTGAAAATATGACAATAGAAGAGGTATGTGGTAGCTCTAAAGGGTTCCCAAGAAGTAGGGAGGGTGACCCATTAATTTTTTTGTAATATTATTCTAGGGCATCACCACCCCCTACAATTTTTTATTTTATCCAAGAGAAGAACTAGATTAAAAACCACTAGTTTTATAATTAACACTTTCTCATAACCCCATATTCAATTCATGAAATTTATATTATATTTATGTTTCACAAAACCCACATTTTTAGTATTCTTATTTTTTTTAAATCCTTAAACTTTGAAAACTTACCAACAGACTAAAAGACAATATTCTGGTCACTATAATGTTATCCGGATGAAAAAATCACTACTCCCAGAAAAAACTAATTCATATGTATATATATATATATATATTATCCATTTTAAAAATAATAAAAATTGGTGAATATCTAAATTATGATATTCATATTTACATATCATGGCCATATGATATTATATTCGATCATCATTTGGGGTTTGGGACCATAGAAATTCCATATACATTAATTCATTACAAATTTAATTTCTCATGGATCAAAATTTCATTCACTCACTTTGATACCAATTGAAGGTACTATAGTACACAAATAATGTAGATGGGATATGGATTCAAAAAAATTTCATCAGTAATATACGTCACAACATCACAGATGGTAAAGATCAACCCTATTAAAGGCATTTGGATCTTCAAATAATTAATTTTTAGAAAAAATATATATAATTAATTGCCTTTTTTGATCTAAATCTGTTCCCAACATCAGCTCATCGCTAGAAACTTTTTCACAAATTAACTGAATTATATTTAATTTAGATAACCCAAAATAATATAAAAAACTTTTCAGGATATCAATCATCAAAATATGGGCAAAAGAGAAAAGATTTGAATTTTTTTTACTTCCTGATTATTACCACTATGTCATTATATAAATATGTTATGAATTAATATGATCCAGTCCTTGGATGGAGAGCTCCTCTCACTGGAAAGCGAGTTAAAAGATAGAGAGGTTCTCATAAATTCGGTGGTACATAGTGAATCTCATGGATCCTTTATTCCTAATATAGTAAAATGCATATATGAAATGTAATTGGCTCCTTGATCCTTGAATTTTTATTTCCAACTATATAATCCATAAATGAAGTGTTAATACCATCTTTCTGGCCAATAAATTTAATTTTTTTTATAACCTTATTTTATTATATTAAATATATTAAATGATAAATATTATCCATTAAATCAACTTGTAATAACAAAAAAATTAAAACTGTTACACTGAGTTATTTTATAAATTTTTTCAAAATTAATTAATTTCCATGATAACATTTTTTACACACTACCTCTTGTTTTAATGAATGAAAATATACTTTTCATATTATTATTTACACACTACCATTCTAACCTTGTTAATAAACTAATTATAATGAATTATAATAAAAATATTTTAAAATTTATTATTAATAGTTATATATGGAGAATAAATAATTATTTAGAAGTATTTAATTTTTCGTAATGTCATTATATTTTTGGAAAATTCTATTTTCTCCAAAAAGATTTCATTCATTTTTGTGAAACAATAATAAAATTAATCAATGGATCTTTTATTTAAAAATTTCAACATAATGATATTAATTTCAAAATTATATAAATCGAAATTATCTATGATTTAATTTTTGATAGTTTTTTGAATATTTTAAATTTTTTATTAATTGTCAAATCGTAATTATTTTTATTACAAGTTTTATTTTTTATTAAAGTATTTTATAGATATTTTTTATATTTTATGTTTTTAAAAGTTAAATTAGTTCAAATATATATTTATTAAGAATATTAATATCATATTAATGAATTTTAAAATTGATTTTGTTATTAAATCATTCCACAATGATGAATATTTTCTCCTCGGAAAACACCTTTTTCATAACATAAATATTTTTAATTTTAAATTATAATTTTATATAATATGAATTTTATATCCAAAAATAGAGTCCATATTTTGAATAATAATAATTAATATTATCTAATAAGGTAACTTAATTTCTTGGTTAGAATGAATATTAAAAACATTATAAAATAAATCTCATTGTTGTTGTTAAAACATGACCATCTGGGGTTAATTCAAAATGATAAGGAATAAAATGAGGTATTAGCTTTCCCAAATTCCGTTTTATTTTTATATATTTACTTTATCACGTATTAGGTTCATGAATGAGCCATTATTTGATCATTATAACCAATTTAAAAATTTTGAACAACTTTCTCAATTCTTAATTTACATGATTGTCTACTCCCTCAATTATAATAGGGAATCCCACTCCTCTCCTCTTCACTGTTTGAAAAACCATATTTTCAAGAATGAATTACCAAAATACATTAAAAAATAACTCCCCACGTTATATATGGATTATTATCATTAATAAAACTTCTTTTGAAAGCTATAGGTGTAAAATTAAAAGAGTATTTTGATGCATAATTATAGTACGTAACAATGCATTTTAGTTTTTTTTCATCCTGTAAATCCTTCGAATATTATTCAATATTGATGATATAATAATATCAAAATATTCCATATAATATTTTGTTATTTTTTATGCAATTTAAAATATGTATATCCTATTACATCATGTTATAATTGAAACCATTGATCATGTGTACGATATACTACAACATCATGAATCACTGTAATTTTTTAAAATCACCACATATCTTACCATTATATGTTAATGGAATTAAAATATGTATATAATACTTATGACATAATTATTCTTATAAATTATAATATCTCATATAACTTCTTAAGTACTACAGCAAGGGAATATGATAATGTTTCTCGTGTGTAAACTGGACTATTTCCTCACAAAGTAATGTAATTCATTCCTTACATACACATTTCATGGAACATTATAATTATCGGTTTTGTTAAATTATGATTTTTATATGAAGTAAAAATGTTTTTTGTAATGAAATATATTATATAGATTTATTTTTTTTTCATCATGTGAGAAAATTGAAACAGTTTTCATCCGTACATATGGCATACCATCTACATAAACGGTGTAATTCATTATCTATATATAAATTTAATGGGTTCATATAAATAAATTTATTATTAATATATATAATATTAATATCATGTTTAAAATTATTGGTACTATATAACCATGATAATTATAAAAGGAAAAAAATATCAATCCAAATCATTCAATAAAAATAAAGCAGTTATTACTTGAAATGTAATATTAATAAATAATTATTAATTAAAATATAATATAAGTTCATAAAAATATCATATATGGAATGATAAATATGATTATGGATCATATATATATTTATAATAAACATCCAATTATTATGAATTATATTTAAACGTGTATAAAAGTAGTTGAGATTTAGGTTTGATATTTCTATAATCTATTTTATTTCTACGAAAAATATTCCATATTGACCACTCATAACATTATTGTGTTGTATATACTATCCATGAATTTATTTTATAATCCTTATTATATATATTTATAGATATAAATATCTATAAAATAAACGTTATTCCATGGGGACTGAGATTGAATCATTACAATAGTTGTAAAACTTTTATATTACAATCTCAATGTCTATCGAGATTGTTTATGATTATGAATACGGCGATGAAATATTGTGATCTATTTGTCAAGAAAAATATTATTATTATTATTATAAAATTATTTTATTAAAATATTTATTTTACATTAATTTTAACCTCTTTATGTAATAATCATTAAGATGTTATGTTTTAAAGGAAAAATGACATTATTCCTCTATTTGGTCAAAAATAATTTTTCTTCAATGTCTATGTTTTCAAAAAAATAAAGTATATTTTAAATATTCTTTATATTTTTAATTTATTATCAACACATTTCATTCTTTTAAAAAAACATATTAATGAAATATTTTTTATTTTTTCAGAATAATATAATTTTGAATTTTACTAAAAATGTAACAACCCTAACCCCATTACCCCAAAGTAAGTGGTAATTTTATTAAAATACCATAAATAAAAGATATAAAATTAATAATAATTATCTAATTTATTATTCTTTAAGAACAATATAAATACTTTGTTCCATTATTAAACATGTAATTAAACAAAGAACACAAGAACAAAAAAAATCTTCTTCATTGACCATTATTAAAATATTTTATCTACATAACTTATAAGAAATAAAATAAAAGTGTGAACTAAAATGATCAGTAAAGGGTACATTCAATAGTAACATGAATCAATAATACATGAATAATAGTAAAAAAGGTATTATAAAAATTTCCAAATAAATTACTTGTAAACACCTGCCAGTATCAGTAAACTGAGAATGAAAATGAATCTATATATTTTTTCCTAGTGAAAATATCATGGATTTAATATGTAAATTCTGAATGAATAAACATATTAATTATTATATTTAAGGTATATGTAACATTAACCACTATTGTAATGAACATTCAAAATATGGTTTAAGTCTTTTTGTAGAAATATGTCCTATTCTTCTTGAATAAAATGTGAAGGGTTTGTCACGAACTATTATGTCTCATGAGACATGTCAATTCATCAAAGGGATATATAATTATAGGACCCACCCATTACTTAATATAAAAATAATTTATATATATATATATATAATTCATAAACAATATGACTTATTAATATATATTTATTGAGTAGTGGATTCAAATTTATCAACATTTCCCCAGTTAAAACACCATTCAGAGAAAACACACTATGTAAAAATTGTACATAGATGAAAAAATAATAATATCAATGAAAAAAGAAAGATATATATTTAAAAGAATATAATTTTCATTGTAAAATAATATCAATGGTGTATTATAAACACCACATAAAATTTATTACACGGACAATACAAAGTATGATATAATGAAATGAAAATTGAAATGAAGTCCCCTACCTTATGTACGAAAGTGTCATGTACTAGAATACAATATCTGGGATAATAAAATTACCTTAATTAATTTATTAATAAATAAACTATAATTTATATAATTAATAAATTAAAAATTAATTATGATCAATTATGGACATTCCGAGGAGTTATAGTGTTTAATTTTGTTGTTAAGGGCGCGTTTGTTTGTTGGTTTGGCGGTATGTTTCCTTGGGTATAATTACAGAAGTTCAGTTAAATTTGGAATAATTCTCCAGAAATGAAATTTGTAATTATTAATAAGCCTAATTACATTTAAATTTTATCAAATATCATTTTTATATAATATTATAATTATTTATTAGATAAAATATTAATGAAAAATGATTTGATTATTTTCTTAGTTTTTACAACCATCATGAAATAGTATAATTTTATTTAATATTATATTTATATAACTTTATAGAACATAAATAAGTTCCAATAAAAAATTTATAATATTTTTTAACCTTATATTGCTTTATTATTGGCCTTTAAGGTGGTAATGAATAAAAAAGTCATCATCCATGAATGGGGTGAATCAAAACCTTGGAGATGATGTTTTCATTTTCAGAATATAAATAAAAGTATAATATATTTTATTATGTATAATTAATTAAAAAATATCATTCTAGTATGTTTATGATATTCTAGATATCATGATACTTTATATGAGGGTAGGGCAGGAGATATTAAGAAAATCAAAATAAATTAAAAGATAAAAAAGAGGATTTCACCTCTCAAAAATAGTCTTCTGGAGATATTTTTTGATGCACATGGGAATGGTATTTTTTTTATATAATAGAAACTAGGATGTGGTGAAGAGGATTTAGGGTGTAAATATGGAGAATGTCAGCAAGTATTGGGGTTTTCAGTTGTGAGGAGAAGGGATGGTGAGGGGTTGTGTTTATAGTGGAGGAGATTTGTGTTTTTTATTATTTTATTAATTTCTCAATTATTTTAGATAAATAATATCAATAGTGCTGAATATTATTACTATGTAAAGTATCTAGAAAATTTATGTTGAAAATATTGGGGTATTACATCATCAATGATTAAAAATTCATATATTTGGCTTAAAATTTTAAATACCAAAAATCATAGTATTTAATTACTAGAAAAAGACAACTATTTCAGAAAAATAACAAAAATTTAAAATTAAACTTATATAATGCGAATATTTAATAAAACGATACCATTTTATGAAAAATAATTTTATAAATTTTAGAAAATTAGTTTTTTATTATAAAAATAATTTATTAGAAAAATAACAATTTAACTATTATAACTGATTTTATGACACAATGAGAAAAATAGTTATTATTTCATAAAATTATCTTATAATTATAAGTAAATAGAATATAAATTTATGAATATATTTTATGAAAACAATCTTTCATTTAAATCATGATATTGTTTATAAAATTTTAAATTAACATTTACATTTAACAAAAATACCAATACAGAATTTTTCATTTTTAAATCATTTATTAACATATTACATTATATAAATATATATATTCATTAATAATATACCTAAATTATATTTTTCATTCCTATTTGAGGTTACTATTATATTTTTCGGTTTACTTTCCCTACAAGACACATTTCTATTCTAACTATTATATTAAAATTTAATATTATATCATTGTTCTTTTAAGCCTATAAGCTATTGAATAATTCAAAATTATTTTAGTAGATACATAATGTTAAATCCGGGGGTGTTACATTTTCCCACCAATAAAAATTTCAACCATGACATTTTCCAGGAATACTTTCTTCTAAATTGATGAGTTTGTTTTTTCAATATAGAATCATTAGTTTCCCAGGTTGTTTCTTCAATTTTATGGGTTCTCTAAAGAAATTTTACCAGTCGAGTCAGTCGAGTTTCTAATAATTGCTCTCTAGTGCCAAGAATCTTGATATTATTTTCATAGTAAGATAAATAAGGTTCCAGTTGTATTTCATCATAGGTGAGTACATTTTATGGGTTGAGAATTTAATTCCTTAATAATGATATATGGAACACATCATGAACACTGGGGAGACTCGGGGGGGGGGGGGGTGATTTTAATCGATAAGCTATAGCTCCAATTATTTCCATAATTTCAAATGGTTTGATGTTCTAGGAGATTAGTTTCTCTTTCATATTGAATAATACAACACCCTTCAATGTAGATACTTGTTGAATGATATGATTCCCACTTATAATTCAAAATCATTTCTATGTTTTTCAACGTATCATTTTTTTCTTCTAAAATATGATTTAATCTAATCTTGAATAGTCTCTACATTTTCAATTTTTTCTCTAATACTTTTGTTTCCTATAAGTTTTTTCTCACTAACTTCATCCCAAAAAGTAGATGTACAACCTCTATTTTCATATAATGCTTCTTATTTATCCATTTAAATGCTATAATGAAATATATTATTGTTGGAATACTCTACCAAACATAATTATTGATCCCATATACCATTAAAGTCAAGTGAAAATGAATTAAACATGTATTCAAATGTTTTCATAGTACTTTTAGAATATCTATTGGTTTGAGGGAGATAAAATGTACTCAAATGAACATAAATATTAAAAAAATTTTGAAGAAAAATCCAGGATTAAGGTGTAAAATATGTTTTTTTATCATACACAATTGATATAGGTGAACCACGATGTCTTAAATCATAATTAATATAGATTCATTCAAGGTTCTGAAGTGGTAAATATTCTATTACAAAAAGAAAATGTGCTGATTCTATAAATACCTCATCAATAACCCATATTGCATCATTATATCTATATTTCCTTAGTAGTCCTATAAAAAATTTCATAGTAATTTCACAACAGTACCATATAGTAATATTTATGGGATGCATGAATCCTCAAGGGTGTTGTCTCTCATCCTTCACTTATTGACAGTTTGGACATCATGACACATAATCAGCACATTTTTTACATAATATTATCCTATTGCAAAGATTATTTTAAATCTCTATACATATTTGAACTACCAATGTGTATAAAAAAATTATTTCTATGATAATCATCCAATAGTTCCCTTTTTAGCATTGGTATTAATGAAATACGTAACATATATAGAAGTTTCTGAATTTAATCCTCACACACAATGTCTTTAAATTTTCCATCATTAAGGTATTTAATTTTTTATTGAAAATTTTCATCATCAGATTGAGATATTGTTTTCTTCTACATTAAAGAATTTTTAGAAATCAATTAAAAAATGGGTGATGTTTCCCATTTCTTTAGAGTTCACATATCTATCATTATTAAATCCATGAATATATGATCACTCTTATCCAAAATTTGGGTTAGAACTCCATGAAAATTATGTCTTAATGCATCTTTTACCTTTTTTTTCTTGGGTTGTAGTGAACTGAACAATCGTAATATTTTAGTATCCCGAGTGATTTTATTTTACTCATGTTGAGTATTTTCTTTTTATAGAAGGATTTTAAACTCTTCTGATATATATATATATATAAATATATATATATATCTCACATTTTCAACATGAAGATATCTTATTTATATCTTCAATGATAATATAACAACTTCTAACTCAAGATCATGATTTGTAAAAAAATCACAAAACATCAAATTACACGATGAATATGAAATAAATTTATCATTTTACATAAGGAAAGAACCTATTATTTTCATTGATGTTTCATTGTATATCATGAACCCATAATTTCCTAATGGTAGAGACAGAGACTGATAAATGAATAATATACCTTTCAATTAATCAAAAAATTATGCATAGTCTATTATAAAAAAACATAACCCCTTTAAATGTGATCATGGATAAAGGTTTAGCTAATTGGTTATAATTCATAATGAAATTCCATTAGTAACCAGATAATCCAATGGAACGATGAACCTCTATTATTTCCGTTGGAGTAGGCTATTCTTGGATTTCCTTTTTCATTACATGTTAATGTAAGAATCTATCCTTAGAGATGATATTACCACGAAATAAATTTAATGAACCCAATCATTTTTTTCGAATATAATTTATTATGAATTTTAGATTATTTAATAAAATATTATTTATTATAAAATAACATTAATATAATATTTATCATTATTCAATTGTTTTGATTTTAAATACATTAATACAATATGTTTTTTTTTCAAAATTTAATACTCTCCCACTTCCCTAGTATTTCATATACACCTAAATAATTATTTTATTACATTATCTCATTAATTCTATATAACTTTTTATATTTTTAAAAGAAGATATTTTATTTTTCAATTAATTCTATAAATATTGGATCCGTATTTCATAAGAGTGTAATGTTATTATGTAATCACTACAAAATATTAATTAAATTTTATAATTAAATTAAATTATTTATAATAAAATTTGAAATTTATAATCATTCATAACTTGGGGTTTTCACTATCAGGACAAATAAGTGTTATTTAAAACTAAGATGGTAACATTTTGTAAAATTATTTGCTTAAATAATATATCTATTATATTTGTGGTCATGATTTAATTAAATGAATCCATTTCAATCACAAGGATGTATTGTTAAAATAACATTCTTCAAATAATAGTTATGATTAATATTTATAGATTTATTAGTTATTTTTAGTATAGATTTACCCAATTTTTTCATTACTGAAGGGATGAATTTTAACATGGTTACAATTATTATTCACCACAAATCCAATAGTTCTATTTTACCAATTTGAAATTTCTAATACCAATTTTTAAATCCTTTTTATTATACTAATTTCATATAAGTGTAAAAAAATTAATTTTCTAAAAAAAGCATTCAAAAAGTAGCAAAACACAGTTTTTAATAAAATATATTTTTAAGTATAAACATGATTTATTCTAATCCTATGGTATAAAAATATTAGTTGACATATAAAATATTTGAATTAATATATATATATATATATATATATATATATATTCAAGGAAAATAATTCACCAATAGTCAATATTTTAATTTACTTTGATAAACATTCATTTTTTGTGAAAAAAAGGTTACTCAAAAATTGTTTTTTTTTTAGAAAAATGATTTTATACCAAGTTAAAGAAGTGTAAGCGGATTATTTAAAATATAACATAACTTCTTTTAATTTTAAATCAATTTTAAAAAATTATTATTTTAAATAATATTATATAAAATATAGTTTTCAACAATTATTTTCCACTATTTACAAAAAAAATTAAACTATATAGAAATATCTAAAAAATTCACCGAAAGAATGTTTTGAAATTTTTATTTCAAAGATGATATTATATTTATGAATATATATATATATATATAATTGAATTTTTTTATATTTTCTCAGAAAAATTAATGAAAATCATTTTTTGAATAGAACTTATTTCACGAGAATAAAATATTTTTACCAAAAATTGATTTCTTATTTCCTTTGATTTCATCAAAGTATATGTATTGAGTTGGTCATTTTTATATATTTCATTGATTGATTTATAAAATTATTATCCATTTATTCAATGGCTAGGTGATAACTATCATATTAAATACTAATAATTAAATGGTATATCATGGTTCTCTCCGACTTGGTGTTACATGTAGAAAAAATTGAAAAGAAATTGAATTTATTTTCAATGAAATATATAATAAAATTAAAGGGTGTCATATTTTACGCCTTAAATAAATTTCACCCTCGAAATGTGACTTTTTCTTCAATAATCAAGGGGTTACATTTGGATATTTCATTAGTTAAACCCTATATTTCTAAAAGGGTTAAAAAACATCATATCAATTGTAAAAAAGGGAAATATTATGGTAAAAAAATAATGGGTTTAAAAAAACAATAAAATACGAAGGATGTGAAAATATATACATGGAAGAGAGAATACCCACGAGGATTAATAGATCATAATAGAGAGTATGGTGATAGGAAATTTAAAATCCTAAAAACATTGAATCTGTGATGAGTAAATAGATAGTTGGATCTGTGAAAATTTAATTAAAACATTACAATTTTTATTTTAGGGTAATTTCCTTAAATTAATTAATTATGTCACTATATAGATAAATCACTTAAAAAATAAACTTAACTGATTTCATCCCTTCGAATAATAAAAATCTCATTCATTTGTCATACATCGATGAATTTTCAGTTCATCTTTTATGCCAGAATATAAGTATTTGAGACAAATATTTTATTGTTATTTTTGTATAAAATTTAATAAATGATTAGATACATAAGTCACTCTTATGTCTATATATTTTCCAAAACAAAAATGGCTCTCACATGTTATCTGATATAACTAATTAAACATTAACCATAAACAGTAGTATTCAATATTTAATTGAATTAATCCCATAAGATCATATCTTTATATCACCTCAAAAATATATCTAACAAAATTACCAATTCCATATATTTAAGAATAAGCTGAGAAAATTTCCAGATTCAACTTATCATAAATCCCCCTTAATGAACATTATAATGTTTCATGTAAATAAAATCATCACATATTATATTAATCCATAATAATAACATGAATAAATATAATATATTAATGGAAATATTCATTCTTCTAGTAATTAAATATCTTATTATTACTTAAATAAAATACCTGGTTATTAAATATCAATTATAAATCCAAAACATTTACTAAAATTCTCCATGAATTACTATTTCCTCAAATCACTACACACATTAATGTAAAAAATAATACTATATTTAGTAGGTCAATTCAATGTAACTCATCATTAAGAACACATTATTTTTAATCATTCAATTATTCATGTATTATACAAAACTATCATGGTACCACAAAATCACTTTTCATGGCTACCCCCACAATTCAAAATTCTCTCTAAAATCATTAATTAAAATACACGACATTATAATAATTATTAATTTTGGTGATTAATATAAAAATAATATCAGTGATAAAATAATTCAATAATATAATTCTTTAATTAATGTAAAAATTATCTTTAATCCTTAAACTTCAGTTTTAATAAAATAATTGGCCAGAACTTGTTCGGTTACCCTTTTCAGAGATTTTTTAAATTGACTCATATAGTAATAATATTCATAATTCCCAATGACATTATAGTTCAAAAAATTAATGAAAAATATTGGGTTCATTCTCAACCATACATTCATCAACCTAATTTTCTTTCTCTCTATTGAAGAAGAAAATTTCCATACCCCTTAAGAAAGTACAAATATGATTCCTTTCGTAATTGTCGTATTTTTTAAAATAATTCATTTGATTCTTCAGCTATTTTTATCATTTTTCATACAATGATTATATTGATTTCTTTTGATGGTATAACAGTTGGAAAATTTTATATTTTTCTCAACAGAACATGATATTTTATCCTCATATCATGATAATGATTGTAAAACAAGGTCCCTAAAAAGTATTTTTCATAACCCATAAATTAAAATGTATATAATAATATATGGATTATATTCATATTTTATAGAATTATTTTAAATATTTATAAACAATGATTGATACTTTGATATATTTTATTCATTATTTATTATTAGAATCATGAATTTTGTCTCTATATTCAATAATTATTCAAAAATAATTATTTTTTTAGGAAGAGTACCTTAAAATCATCCAACTCTATGTTTTGTATTTCCTGCACATTAGGGGTGTTCTGAATCAATTAACACTATTGATACAAATACCTTAAGAATTGGTAAACCTTAATGATGACCTTATCCCCTTCATTCATTCATACTGTGCAAAATATCTTATCTATGGAACATATACATTATTCAAATACAAATTGACTTGTAGTATAATTTAATGTTGGAGGTTTCATACAGATGAATAAGTCTAACATGGAACCAACACATTTTGGATAAGAAGGATGCACTATATGGTCATACTTATAAATTAAAAATGGATTCTTCTTCTGCAATATGGTTATTATTTGTCTAGCCCCAGCTGTATCTCCTGCTCCAGCTTTATAATCCTACTCATAAGGGAGATCCCTATATGGATTACACACATTTGAATATTTTCTATTACTTTATTTATGAACAATTTCTAATAAATATTATAAAATAGATTAAATCATATCATAATTTATGACCCTAAAACTTGTGAAATACATAACATAAATTTGAAAATTTATTAATATAAAATCACAGAATCATAATCATTATTTCCTTTCGAATTTTTTCAAATCAGAATTTTTTTAAAACAATAATAAAGGTTTTAATGAAAATGTGAATTAAACTAAGAATACCCCCCATGAGTTTCAAACTAGGTTTACAACGAGGACCATTTTGAAGCATCAGATCATTATTGAATAAAATCCCAACACACCATTTCAATGTTTTTACCCATAGTAAAATTATTCGAGTTTTTCATCCACCTATAGTATCTTAAAAGTGATGTATTTTTATTAAATCTAGACAATCTATTCATTACCAAATCATATTTATTTTCTCCCAAACTAACTTATCCTCAATTTTATTAAGGGATTAATATTATGAAATCATTTTCTTTCATAATATGGTTTCCATAGTTTTTATTAATCATTATTAGATACCAACAGTAAATACCAAAAAACTAGTATCATAGATTTGAAGGTTTCCCTATATAATTGTTACTAGATACAAGGAATAGAATATTAAAAGTCCTAATAACTAAGTGGTCTACGAAACCAAGATATATACTTGAATTTCACATATCATTTTAAAAGAAGATTTTTTTTCTTTTATGGATAACATTATTTTGTATATCTTAAAATTGAATATCAATGATAATTAACCATTTTAATAACAATGAAATGAAACATTAAATTTGTGAGATCAGATGTTCTTAAGGGTATGTGAATTGAAGAGGCTAAATATAAATTTATAAAATTGAATAAAATAAATTATAATCAAATAATTCCATATAAATATTAACATGAGATAAAAATAAATCCATGAATATAAAATCTACTATAAAACGCACCAGGACATCTATAATAGAAATCATAATGTTGGAATTAAAAATAGGGAACATTTAAAACATAACATTGGGGCCTTATTCCATGACATTTTATAGGGATGAGAACATGTGTGGATAAATTTATAAGATATTTTTTCTTATTAAAACTACTGATGCATCAATGAGATATATAATTATAGATCCCCATCAAATAATAATTCTAATGAATTATTTATATAAAAGTATTGAAATATAATAAATATAACCATTGTTTTTGGGAAAATTGAATATGAAATTTTAATTCTTTTCCTAATCAATAATAATAATCATTAACTACAATGTGTAATATAGAAAATAGTATCCAAATGATATATCATTAGTAAAATTGATCATATAGACTCTTGATAAAATATTTCGATGGTGTCATTAGAGTATATCATTATTATATGATTCAAAAAAACATTCATTCATAGAAATAAATACATTCAAAATATCACTGAAAATATTCTTGAGGAAAATACTAGTTTACATTGAAATATAAAATATATAACATTATTTATTGGAGAAAATTTTCTTTGAAAATAAATTATAAACATGTAATGGTACATTTAATGCATTGATCGATCATGAGGGTGGAATTTTTTTTAATGGAATATAAGTTATAAAATTCCATTCACACTTTCTTAAAATGATCAGAATGTTACCCATTCATGTAATGACAATATATATCCTTTTAAACCATTTTTTGAAAAATAAATTTGGAAAAAAATTAATTTTAAAACTTTTTGAACAATATTAAAAATAGTACTTTATTTTTTTGTGGAAAACATAGATATTTTTTATTTTTCAGAATAAAGATATAAATAAAGGTGATATTCCATAAACACATTATTTTGTATATCTAGTACATAAATTTAATAAATGAAAAGAAAATTAATAATATAAAATTATAACTATAGGAGAAAAATATCAAGTGGCTACATTATTGGAAGATCAAATAATACTCCCAATATATACTTAATCATAAATAATATTGAATAATGATGTTATTGTGAAATAAACGCTTAACACTTTGGAATCATTTGAATCATACCCACCATGAAATAAATATAATTTAATTTAATTTAATGTAAGATGAATATAAATTGATTTATTATATATTATATCAAAGGGTATATAAAAAATCACAAAAAAAGAATATGTGGTCAATATGACGTATGTCTCACGAAAGTAAAAGTGATGTAAGGATCCAATACCTAATGTCCAAATTCCATCATATGTGTAGAAAACTAATGTATAATAAATATCAATTTATTATAAATATATTATATAACCATAATATTATATATCATTCAATATTTGATGTACTTGAAATTTTTTATTTTTCAGAAATCATTCTTAAAATCACTATATTGTTTATTAACTACATTATTTTTATTTATTATTTTGTTTGTTTATTAAACCTTTTATCATTCATCATTGATACATAATAATAAATTTTTTAATAATGATATTAATATTATATATATTAATAAGTTTTGAATTTAGTTTAATCCATAAAATATATATATTGAAATATCAATTACACAGTTCATGGTATAAATAATTACCACAAATATACCATTAATTATGAGTTAAAAAAATTACTAAATTTTTTAATCTTATTTTTTTAATAAAAATTTAATCATTTAATAATATATTATTTAATATATAATACTATTAATGTAATTTTTAAGAGTATTCAATTAAACTGACATTATGTACATCAATAACAAGGCGTAATTAGAATATAATACTTCAAAATTAAAATAAAATTTAATATATTTCTTGAAATGAATTGTGAAACATAATCTCATTAAAATTATATTACTTCAAACAATTATAAAATCAATTATTTTAGTTATTATCTTATATAATAATTATTACTTCGTTGTTTCATAAAAATCAATTGAAAATAAAATTACTAAAAATTTGAAATAAAATTACCTAATTAAATTTTTTTAATTATAATAAAAATGTAAATTTGGATTATATCATTTTTTTTATTATGTCGAATCATAAGTGATATGTAATACATATGGAGTGATGTTTTGTAACTATCATTTTATAAAATATTATATGGCTCATTTTCCTAGGAAAGTCACCATTAAACTAATATATTTCAATAAAAAGGTGATAAGCTTCCATTCAACTTCAAAAAAAATTAATTAAGTTGAAAAATTATTCATCTGCCACTTATATTTAAAATAGACCATATTTACCCTTTACCGACGTAATAAATTTTACCACCATTAATTGTCATATTGATAATACGTATAAGGTTTGTATTTACCAAATATCAAAGATGTGACTCCAAAAATGGAATCAAATTTAACAAATTTAATACATACAAGTGGCATAAACTGATTTTAAAAATTATGAAGAAAAAACAATAAAAAAATTGTTTTGTTGAAAAATTCATTTTTAAGTATAAACAGTTATTTATATTTATCTCATGATTTCAAAAATATGAAATGAATGATTATTTTATATTTAATATTTAAATGTAATTAAAATCATCCACCCATACTGATTGATTTGTTTTATTAAGATAAAATTATATTTTGTGTATAATTAATGTTTATGAAAAACCCATTTTTTAAATATAATATTGTTTTTATAAAAATTAAATCATAAAATAGATTCTAAAAAACATAATTAAATTATTCCTAATAAATGTTAAATAAAATAACATCGATATAAGTTTTTTTAAAAATATAACCTTTTAAATCATGAGAAAACGTTTTAAATATATATATATATATATTTCATTATTCACAAAAAATTCAATTTTTTAAGAGAAATTTAAAAATTTAACCCTAAGTTAACATTGATGTAGTAATTTTAAAAAATAGTTTTTATAAAATAAAATTTATTGATATAATATAAATTTCTTTTAATATTTTATCACCAAAATCATTAAAACCATATTTTTATGAAAATGTTCTTCTGAATTGCCAAATAATTATACATAAAATTGAGTACTTATATAACAACACTGATATTTTTTAATATATATACATATATATCATATATTTTGTGTCACACACATCACTGAGATTACATTGAGATGAAAAATACATTATGTTTATATTATGTTACACACATCACTAATTTTAGATTGTGTTACATAAAATAATATATGTATCTTGTGTTACTCATAACATTGAGTTTAAATGAAATGTTCCATACTATTAAAATATTATTATTTAATATGATGTTTATCACATTGATATTTTAATAGAGGTAATAAAAATTATTAACTATGCTACAAAAATATAAGTTTTATACAAGTATTTAAAATGATTTCTTATATGTCCAATTAATTACGTATTTAAATAAAAATTATTTGAAAATAAAGAATTTTTTTTTAAAAAAATTATATTTTTATGAAAAATCATTTTAAAATAATAAATTAAAAAAACGAATTTTGGTGAATAATTTTATTAAAAATTACATATTATATATCGAATTAAAATTTAAACATTTATATTAATTTATTTCTTATAATGAGATAATAATAAATCTGATTTTATTCTCAAAATATGTTTGTTAAAAAATATTCGTGTTTCAATTTCAAAATATTCATTAATATTATAATTTTTTATTATTTTAAATGATTTATTTTAAAAAATAAAATTATTGTTTGAATTACTAAAATTAGAATTATCTTTGAGTGATTTTTTTTTGAAATTTTTGAACAGATATATTTTATTGAGGAATAATGAAATATACTAGTTTTTATTAAAGAATGTAATTTCAATTAATTAATTTTTAACATAGAAATTATATTAATAAAGTATTAAATAGATATTTATTCAACCACAAGTCATTTAATTCAATTTATTTTATATTAATAAATTTATTTTTGAATTTTCATATAAAATCATATTAATCATTAGAATTTTTTTTCTTTGGAAAATCGGTTCCTCCAAGTGAATATGGGATTATTTTAGAATTAAATTTTCACACTTATATGAATTTAATATTGAAAACAATATTCCATATTTAGAATAATAATAATAATATATATTATCAAATAACTTATATATGATTTTCATTATAATAAAGAGTAATCCTAGTAAAAAAAATTATTGGTTATAGGATAAATGATTTTACCCAGGTGTTAAGAAAAAATGATAAGTGAAAAATCACAAAAAAAATCTCAAAACCCATTTTATATTTATATATTGAAAATTTATCTTATAAAAAATATAATGGCCCAATTTAGAGGCATGTGGTATGTGGATAATTTGGGAAGACATTTTTTACTTTAAAAAATTACATTTGTGGCACTCACCTTACTTATAAAAGTCCATCCACTCTTCTCTACCATTCACAGTTGAAAACCCCTTTATATTGGACTAAAACTACCCAATTCTATAAATTAATTCCATCCTCCCATACTATAATCCATATTTTGGTCATAAATTCATCCATGGAATCTTTTTGTTGAAAAAAAAGAAATTGATCAAAAATGATTTAAAAACACTAACCATGTGTTTAATTTAATATTTTCATCTGGTTTTTTATATTCTTATTAATAAATGGTTGTATAATAACCTCAATATCTCTAATATACTTATATTTTATCATGATAAGGTAATTACAAACCTAAATCTCCAATTCTATCAAATAGATATGAATCATTATTCCCACGTATGGCAGAAAATCGCCTCCCAAACTGATGTTATTTTCATTCCCCAACCACATCTTATAGCTGGATATGAAGATGGGTCAAATAATTATATGTGATATTTATGAAAATATTATACATATTGAAATATTATATCACATATACCTTCAAACATTACATTATATAGAAATATGATAATGTTACTTGTTTGTAGGGTGGACTACCGCCATGTAAAACATAGTTATTCATTTAAAATTTACATGGTAAGTAATAATGATGATATTAATATTTTTGATATATTTTTTTAAAAAATATTATTTCGGAATGGTAATATACTATTTACATTCCTTTGAATCAATCCATTAAGAAAATGGATGTCATGATAGGTCCCCCAGGGCCTGTTCTATGACTACCCGAAGCCTAAATTTCATAAGCTAGGGGATGCTGACTAACACTGGAAAGGAGAATCTAAGAAATGGAAGGCATTTCCTTTAAACAAATACACACCTAGACATGACACCCTGCGCAGAAGTAAAACACAAGGAAAAGGGAAAGTACAATCACTTCTAATAACCACAACTAAGAGTGAAAGTATGTAATAAATGTAGAAGAGGCCTATATACAATCCCATCTTATAGAGTTGTACAAAAATGGACAAACACGCTCTATAGATAGTTTTCCAATTATCCTACCTGATGGGTAGGTACAACTCGTCACTGTGTCTCACCATGTCAATCGTTCACCACCATGTACCGTCTAGCCCTGAATCTCTAAAGGCTCAGTCAAGTTGAATGTCATCATCAAAAGACACAACGAGGTGTGGGTGAAGCCCATGTGGGATGAGTATAACAATACTCAGTAGGGACCCTAAGACCCCTGTATGTCTGTTAGAATTCCACAATGAAAACCACAAATCATGATCTCAAACACATGATGCAATGTAAAAAAGAAGGCTCACACTAGGTATATAACTTAGAGAATTAGAATAAAAATAATTATTCTTATTCTTGATCATTTTATAATGTTTACTGGCTCTTCTACTAATCCAAGATGTTTTTCTCTACCGCTAATCTAGAAAGGGTTACTCTTCCACTAATCCTCAACAGGTCGCTCTACAACCAGCCCATGTCTGGTCGTGCTACTACTGATCCATAGAGTATCACATTTATACCGATCAAAATAGGGTTACATTTCTTCCAATCCACATAGGGTTTCTATAATGTCGTTCCTCATAGGGTCTTGCCATTGCAGATCCATGGAGGGTCACACTACTGCCGATCCATAGAGATTCACTCTCACTTGAATATCAGCCATAAGATTCCAGCACTTGGTGAAAATGAGTTATATATATTATTTTCCTCATAAAATCAGTGGTACCTCAACCACTATGAGGTCCCACAAATAAGTATCCATAAGGACCATATTTTCATAATGGTTCCAAAGCGACTGACGACACATCAATCAGACACCTGATCTGTATGATATGGGAGTAAGGTAAATAGGGCATGGTTGGATTCGAGTCTGATCCAACCCTTCCACACACCAATGTCTTCCAAAACACATGTGGAGTATCCAAAAAGAACCAACTTTTCACAAGGATATCATGTCATATATGGCACTTCAATCGGACACACGGTCGGTAAGTTACGACAATTTTAGCTAAAGAGGGCCGGTCTGGTTTGGGTCTGAAGGGGGTCCAGTCCAGCCGACCTGCAAGGTGCCGGCAGTTTGAGCCGGACTAGATGTGAGGTGATTGGTTTCTATAGTTTTTGGTGCTAGAAAGTCATTGCCATATCTCTTGAAATAGACGACATGATCCGTCCATTGTGCATCCAGCCGAGCGGCCGGAGCGGGCCCCTCCACCCCCCACGCGGCACATCGGCACCCCGTTCTCCACCCTCCGGGGCTATCTGAATATTGAACATTCTGCCATAGTCCCTGTGGTGCCACCCTCTCCACAAAGCTAACACGTGCCGACCTCCGCTACACCGGCGACTCTTTCCATGGGCCACCAGAGATGCTCCGATGGTCTGTTTTTCATTCCTGTATGTGCCTACGGGCCTCTCGGGATGCCTCCTTCACTAAGAAGACCATAGAATTTCTCTTCCACCACGTTAATCTATCACCCCCCAAGAAAACTCAACATCCACGATCAACGGAGGGTTTCTTCCTTGTTCGTATTGCCCCATGACCTCCACATTAGCATTTTATCAAGGGGATGATAACAATCATCATATATAATATAAAACCCCAATTCAAGACCCCACAACAAACTCCTACAAGATCGAACGAGTCATGGATCAACCTCTTAGTCAGTTGATCCATTTTCATTGTGTTTTTCATGAATATAATAGAGTAATCATTAAAAACATAAATTCCTTACATAGATATGGTGGAATCCACAGAGGACAAAGGAAGGGATTTTGTGTTCATGGTAGTCTAATGTCCTTTACCACTTGTCGATCTCTCGATTGATTCCTCCAATGATCTTTGTTTTTTCACCATTCATCAATAGAGTGAAATGTAGTTGGTGTCACATCAGATGTTTCTCCCATAGTTTTGAATTTATTTTCCAACATAAAGAATAATAAAAAGAATTCGTCTTAGATTTTGTCTTCATTTATGTGGTTCTTTAATGAATCGTAATTAAGAACCATTAAAATAATGATAATTGTAGTTCATCAACAAATGAATATGTTCAGTAAATGACCCTCATTTTATACTTGTCTTTATGCTATAGTATAGCCAACCATCACTCAATGATTTAGGAAAAGAATAAAATAACTCAAAGAGTTATTTTATTATTATTCTGAAAATTCAAAAAATTAATTAAGATTTTCATTCGACCATTTCTGGTAGAAGTTAATATTTACCTAAGAGAAAAAAAGTGCAAAAAATAAATTTATTCCCACAGAGTTTCAATCCTAGAACTAGTTCAAAAGATAAAAAAGACCCCCTCGCACGTCTCCTGATCATGCCATAAAAAATGTTCAAAATAACGTTCCAGACTCTCCAGGCCTCAAAATCGTGTTCCGTCAAACCTTACAGTCTCATAAAAATTATATATAACTAAAACAATTATACAAAATTTACCAGTCATTATATTCTCCTCACCTTAGGTATTTATGTCCCCTAAATCCACAATAAAAGCAATGAAAAAAATGGGGGTACTGAGCACGAATCTGAGCCTCCTTCACCATTGTGCTCTAATGGAGGTTCTCGAGCTGCCACCAAACTCTCACCAGAGGGATCGGCCATCAAAGAAGGACCCACTACTATCAATCCACTATCTCTTCCATGAACTCTATAAAATTTTCCTCATTATCAATGTCTAGCTCTCCTCAGTCGAGGACATGTGAAGGTTCATGCACGTATCTCCTCACCTGCAACAGAAGGAAAAAATTATGTAGTTGAGCATATTTTGGGGATGATCTAGGAGATACACCACCTCACCAACTTGGATTAGGATATGGAAAAGTCTGATGAACCTTGGAGATAACTTTCAACGCCGACCAATTATCCATTATCCTTTTCGGGATGAGACTCGTAGAAAGACATGGTCAGCTTCCATGAACTCATATGGTCTCCATCACCTATTGGCATATAACTCCTGCCTACTCTGGATAGTGTTCATCTACTTTTGTATGATCTTCACCTTATCAGTGGTTGCTCGTACCAAATCTAGACCCATAACTGTTTTCTCCCCTAGGTCTATCCATCATAGAGGTGATCTAAATGGCCTCCCATATAAGGAATCAAATGGTTCCATTATGATGGTGTATTGATAATTTTTGATGTATGTGAAATCCAACCGTGGTAGGTGGACCTTCCAATTGAGGCCAAAATCAATGATGTAAGAAAAAATCATGTCCTTAGATTTTTATATGGTCCTCTCTATTAGACCATCTATCTGATGGTTTAAGAAGGTGCTCAAGAAAAATAGAACCCAGAATGCCTCCTTTAATCCCTTCCTCAACCGAGATGTAATTCAAGAATAATGATATGAAATAATTGTCTATGGTTCCTGGTGAAGTCATAATATCTCTTGGATGTATAGGTGTCTCATCCCCTCTATTGGTCCATGCTCTCAGTTGGATAGAAAATTGGAATACATGGTGAGTCAGTCAACGATCACCCAGATAGAGTCATAGCCCCTAGACATTCATGGTAACCTTGTCATAAAGTCGATGGAGATTCCATCTAACATATATTATGGTACCTCTAGTGGCTGTGCTAAGACTATTGGAATATGATGCTTGGCCTTCACTTTATGACAATTTAGGTATTGTGAAATGAACTCTACCACTACTTTGTTCATCCCCATCCACCAGTACGGACATTGGATTCCCTAGTACATCTTCGCCACTTCTGGATGTATTGTTAAAGGGGATTCATGGAAATACCACTAAACCTCTTGTAGAATCTTCATCGGTACCATGGTGCATCCTCTAAAAAGGTTGATCTTCTACCCACCAATCCAAAATCCATGAGGACAATGCACTAAGGATAATTTTGCACATCGAGCCTCACAGTCAACATCCCTAAGCTATACCTCACGAACTCATTGAACGAGTGGGGGAGTAATAGTCATAGACTGGAGGTATGATACTTCATCGCTATCCATAAATGATATCTTCCACACAACAATCTACTCTGTCACCTCACTCAGCTGTTGTAGACCCGACCTCCTGCTAAGTGTGTCTCCTACTACATCATCCTTCTAAGGATTGTAGACTATTTCAATGTCATGGTCCTGGAGGAACTCAATCCATCACCTCTATCTTAGGTTTATTTCCTTATGTGAGATGATATATCTGAAACTCTTGTGATCTAAGAAGACATTAAACTATTCACCCATAAAGTAGTGACACCACATCTTCAACGCAAAGACCACTACTTCTAACTCCATGTCATGTGTTGCGTAGTTTTTCTCATGTGAGTTGTTGGTGATCACCGATCACTCCAACATTAGGCACATCTCATTCTGGTCCCTAATGCTTTGCAGCATACTATATACTCAATGACCTCTTCTTGTAGCCTAATGATGGGGGCACTTGTTTGTCTCTACCCTATCTCCTAGAAAAACTTCTGGAATAACTCCATATATATGATGGGTTCTCCCTCCTTTATCAATGTTGACAAGGGTGCTTCTACTATGGAAAATTCAACCAAAAATCTCAAGCAATACCCATCAAAACAAAGGAAACTCCACACTTCAGTCACACACCAAGGTTCCTCCCAAGCAAGAACTACATATATTTTCACTAGATCAACTACATCTCTAGACTCTGATAAAATGTGTCCCAGAAAGTTACCATCTGGTATCATGAACCAGTACATTGAGAGATTTCCATAAATCTGGTGCTCTCAGACTGTATTAAGGACTATCTGCAGATGTGTGGTGTGATCCTCCTCTGATGCTGAGTACACGTAGATAACATCAATGAATACCACCACTAATAAATCAAGGTAAATCTATAAGATCTTGTTTAAGAACTCCATGAACACTGTTGGGGCACTGGTCACGCGCAAAGGCATCACCAAGAACTCATAGTGGCCATAACGACATCTGAAGGATGTCTTCTATTTGTTCTCATCCAACACTTGAATATGATAATACCCTTATCTAAGATTTATCATTAAAACCCACTTTTATCCCTTTAGCAGCTTCAACATATCATTAATCATTAGAAGAGGTTATTTTTTCTTCAGGGTCACCTGGTTCAAGATCCGATAGTCCACAAAAAGCCTCAAACTCCCATTTACCTTCATGCCAAAAAATTGGGGCTACCCATGGAGAAACACATGGCCTTACAAACCCCTTCCTCATGTCCCCCAACAATACCCTCCACTCAAGAATATCCTCAGGGTCCATATGATATGTTGTTGTAGATATCAGTGCCTCCTCAGGGTGTAAGATGATGTAGAAGTCTACCTATCTGTGAGGAGGATGTCTTGGAAAATCTTTAGAAAATACATCATTCTAAAGGTCCACCATTACATGATATATAGGGCTCATCTAGTCCACTACACCGAGGGTGAGTCTGACCATTTGTTGAGTTATTGACTTCAACCTCCATCTATAATTCCCATACATTGATGAAATGATCCCCTTCTCATAGATAATGGAGAACCTGATCCCATCCTCGTGAAAAAATCACACATTGTTCCAAAAATTTTCAATCTGAGGATATACCAGGGATAACCAGTCCATACACATGATGATGTCATAAGGCCTTGAAGCTACTAATAAGAGATCCCAGTAGATTTTCTCACCTCCTTGGGTATGTTCACAGTATTAGAAGCTCTGTGTAATCATTGAATACATTCTCGTAGGAGTACCTAATCATATGTATTTACCTAATGGCTCCACAGAAATCTCTAATCTCCGAACGAGAGTCATGAAAATGAAAGATTGACCAAATCATGTGACTATAAGAACTATAGATAAGGTGGAGTAGATCTAGATCATACCTCAAATAATATTTAGAGATCCATGGTCATAGGAATTTGCCTTCAAAAGCTGTACTCGTCCCTGTCCACCTACTCCCTGAGGTCGGGGTGGATCACCTAGTGGTGGTAATGGTAGTACCTCAAACCATCGCCCACCACCTGCTGTGAAACTTAATCCTCTGAAACATCTACAACTCTGTAGACATCCTCGTATGAACCTTAATTGTTATATCGGTGGTCTCTTGACCATCTGCTGATCATCAGTATGGCGGGTCAGGCGGCTGTGATCCATGTGACCTTTCCTACCGCACGAGTAGCATAGTATACTCATCTACTGACCTACTTTACCTTGTGAGCTCTGCACCTCCATCCCTACATTATGGGGCTATCCACAGATAAGTCTATATTTATTTGGTATCAGCATCTTCTGCCTACTTCCGGTTGCAGATTACTCAGTTTCATGTTGTCTGGTGGTAACTCTCACTATTGGTGCCTGCTTGGCAAGGAAACACTACACCATTAGTGCTCGGTCTAGCAATCCAGCTTATGTCATAATTTTGAGTGATATCATAGATGATCTAATCTCTAATCGGAGTCCCTACTCAAAGGTCTGGGCCCTAAAGATAGGGTCTTGTACCTTGTCCATGGAGTATCTAGAGAGGTTATTGAATCTAACCAAGTACTGGGACACTATCAGGCAGCCTTGGTGTAAGTGTTGTAGATCCTGAATACGCACAATTTGTAGAGTCACAGGTATGAACTACACCCTTATGTGGCTTTCAAAATCCATCCAGGAAAGAGTCATCTCCTCATGAGTCAGGGGCATCATGCTCTACCATCTTCCAGATGTTCCATGAAACATACTAGCATCTAGGATCACCATCTAGTTTTCTAGTGTGATGTCCAAGGGGAAAACTCATGCCGCAACCTCTTTACCATCTTCAGCTACTAGTGAACCAACCTCACATTGAAACCTCAAAGTCCTCTATCTCTAGAACTCATGAAATATTCTCAGTCATTGTGCTTCTTCTGCTAGTGGGGCTGGTGGAACTACTCTTTATGGGTGGTGGTGCTGCTGGTACACAACCACAAGGTGTTATCTCTATAAGAGGGCCATGCACCGACACCTCATATCTCAGTGGGATATCATTGCGATCTATCACTAGAATCCTGGATGGCTATCTACATGGAAGAATTCTATAATGAAACAGATGCACCATGGTCAATAAGTTATAGCTAGTGATCTGACTCAAAAGAGATCAAAAGAAAAACATTTCAAAGACACATGCAACAATTGTTTTTGTGTATCGAGTCAAAAAACAGAGATCATGGTCTTGTTTTATGGATATGTTCTCCACCGAACCAACACTTGACTCCATATATTGAAATCATAACTCAAGACACTTAATAATTTTTCTCCATTGAAAACAGAGATTGATAGTTCTTCTCGTAGAACGAACAGCCCTCTAATAACATTTTCCACGACCCATTCCTTGGGGCCCATGTTGTGACTACCCCAATCCCACCTTCTATAGTCCAGGGGATAGTGACTAGCATAATAAAGAAAATCTCAAAAAAGGAAAGGTATTTCCTATAAACTAGTACACGCACAAACATGGAACATTGCACAGAAGTAAAACACAACAGAAAGGGAAAGTAAAATTAATACTAAAAACCACCATTGAGAGTAAAAGTGTGTACAGAAATTAAAATAGGGAAGTGTAGAAGCCCAACTAAAAGATTATTACAACCAAAGGAAAAAAAGATCCTGAGATTTTCTGCCATGGATACTACCTGAAGGGTAGGTTCAAATCGTCACCGCAGCTCACCATATCAATAGGTCACCTCCATGTACCATCTATCCCTAGCTCTCCAAAGACTCAGTCAAGTTGTATATCATATGTATAAGACACAAAAATGTGTGGGTGAATCCCAAGAAGGGGTGAGTATAAAAATACTCAGTAGGGCCTCGAGATCCCCATACGTCTCTCGGAATTCCAAAAGAAAAACAACAATTCTTGATCTCAAGCACATGACACAAAGTAAATAAGACATCTCAAACCAGGTATACAACTATGATAACATGAATAAATAAGATTTTTCATAAGATGGACCATTTTATTATATTGTGTGGCTCAGCTATTGATTTATGAAATGTTGCTCTATTGTCGATCCACAAAGGTTCACTCTTCCACTAATCCTAGATATGATGCTCTATGAGCGGCCCAAGCTGGGCCATGCTACTACTGATCCATAGAGGGATTCGCTACTACCGATACAAATAGGGATTCACTACTATTTATCAATAGATGGTCACTCTCAGGTCAATCTATAGAGGTTCGGGCCATTGCAGATCCACATAGGGTTGCATTGCAGCTGATCCACAGAGAGTTTCTCTCACTTGACAGTCAGCCACAGGATTCCCGCACATGGAGTGCTTGATTTTCATATATTCTTCTACTCGTAACATCTGTCATACCTCAAATACCATGAATCCAAATGAATAAAAAAAAAGTTCCTAATTTTTTTAAGGGTTCCAATGCGACAGAAGACACGTCAATCAGACCACTAGTCTATAAGATATAGGCTAAATGTAAATATAGAACAATAGGATTCAAGTATGATCCAACCTAGAATCAAATCAACCTATGCCCAAACTCAAGTGGATTTTCTCAGAAGGAATGCCTCATCACATGTGTCCTCACACTGTAGACGACATGTCAATCAGACGCCCAGTCTGCAAGTGACAAAAGTTTTACCAAAATAGGGATGGTCGGATACGGGTCTGGTAGGGGTCCATCCCAGTGGACCCATTGGGTAAATTGCTCCAGAACATCTGGAATTTATACCCTGGTGAGTGCATCTGGCTAGATGAGCGGGTCTGGCCCGGCTCACTGGTCCAGATCTCCTAGAGAACCTGACCATTGTAGTATGGGTCGGTTGAGCTGTACTGCACATGAGGCGTTTTGTTTCTCAAGCTAGAGTTGCCAACGGGGCAACACCCCATCCATAGAAAAGGTCGGTGGGAGCTGGCCATTGTGCATCTAGTAGATTAGGCCGAGCACACCACTTCTTCACCCATGTGGTGCATTGTCGCTGCATTCTACCCCCACTGCGGTCATCCGGCCATAGCTCTTTCCACCGCAGCACCTGCAGGCACCGCCCTCTCCACATGGCTGGCACATGCCATCCCCCGCCACTGGTCTATTAGTCTATTGTGCTAGTGGTGCAGCACTAGTGATACTGCACCAGCAGCTCCTTTTAAGGGGCACGATAGATACTCTTGTTGTGAATTTTCTTTCCCGTATGCACCTATGGGCCTCTCGGGTCACCGTCATCACAGAGAATCCAATAGATGCACCTTTAAGGATCATTTCATGGTCTCCCATGAAAAACACTCAACGTCTTAGATCATCGGAAGGTCTGTGCCTCTATCGGATTGTCCCAAGCCCTCTGAGTTAGAGTTTTATACAGGGATCAATAACAATCATCATATAGAATAAGAAAACCTCAATTCAAGACCCCGCAACAACCTCCCTCCAGAACGAACGAGTCACAGATCAACCCGTTATTTGGTTGATTCGTGTTCGTTTTATTTTTAATGAACAGAAAAAGGAAATCATTAAACACATAAATACCCTTCCTAGTTTCACTGTAATTCATAGTGGACAAAGGAATGGATTCCACGTTCATTGTCGTTCGAAGTTCTTCACTGCTTGTTTATCTCAAGATTGGTTTCTCAAAAGAATTTAATTTGTTCGCCATTATTTGATGGTGGGGAAATTATTCAGTGTCACATCAGTGGTTTCTCCCATGGTTGTGAATTCGTTTTCCAATAGAAAGAATAATAAAAAGAATTTTTCTGTGACATTGTGTTCATTAATGTGGTTTTTTAATGAACCATAATTAAGAACCATTATAAAAATGAGTGGTTTAGTTTCATAATAAAATAAACAAGTAATTAAATGACCCTCATTTAATTATCATCGTGATGCAACAGGTTTTCCAACCATCACTCAACGGTTGAATAAATGAATAGAATAACTCAATGTGTTATTTCAATATTTTTTCAAAAATTCCAAAAATAATCTTTTTCATCTGACTCGTTCATGTTGATGTCATGATTCACATAAGTGAATCATGGTGCTACTAATTGAACGATGCCCTCATATTTTCAATCTGAGCCCAGACTCAAAAGATAGAAAAACCCGGCTTGCACGCCTAATGAACATACCCTAAAAGAAGTTAAAAAATAAGTTTTGAACACTCCAGGCCTCGGAATCACATGTTGGTGAATTTCACAATCTCTTAATAATTCCATATAATTAAAAAATATTTTTATATTGAATTTACAAGTCCTTACAATGGAAGCAAAATTCATTTGTATGTACGATGTATCGTCTCAATGAAAGGTGTATTTCATTTTTAATATCTGACTCTAATCGATTTTTAATATAATATATATATATATAGTATATATGATATTTATATCATGGTTAATTGTATAGATATGATTAATAAAGATAAATTTAATATGAATGTTTCTGACGCTTTCGCTAGGGCGCGCACATTCTTCTGTGGAGGACGTGCACCTGTTGCCCCGCATTCCCACTTTACAAAGGCGGGTGGAATTCGTTACATCTTCAGGTATGTTTGCTCCTTGATCGAAACGGGATGATGGGATGTCGGTTCTTCCTTCCGTGGATTCCTCCTCAGAACTCATCACTTAGTCCGAGTCTCCCTCGTAGATTTAATATGTTGTTCATGAATCTCATTCCTGGTGCCATATCTTCATGGATGCGGGTTAATTACACTACTTCTGTCAAGACGTTCCATAGGTTCTTGACATGGTAGCGACCTTCAGTCAGAGTAGACGGCAACATCAGGTATGTCAGGGCATCTCTGGATGCATGGACATTGGGGAAACTGTATTCTTCCTCATGAGAGGGCATCTCAAGGGTTCATAACCTGATGCATCCTGCGTCGAGTGTGGGGAATCATATGCCACATGCATGTACCTGAGGTTTTCCTCAGCTTCTCATGTCTAACACAGGGTATGAAACATGTTTAATTCCTTGCGAAGACGGTTACTCCAAAGGCATTCCATCCGAGGTTTTCCTCAGGCATCTCATGTTTATCACGAGGTAGGCTGTGAGTTTAACATCTTACGGAGACGGTTACGCCAAAGGCGTGTCATCTGAGGTTTTCCTCAGGCATCTCATGTAAATCTCGAGGTAGGCCATGAGTTTAACATCTTACGGAGACAGAATGTGGGTGATCATAAAGTCCCATAGAGACGGATCAGATTGGTATAGCCCTAGGAGGGAACACCTGGAAGGTTTACCAAGGGGATGGATCAGAACCCCCAATGAGGACGGATCTGAGGTGGTGTTCCCCATGGATGGGAGATGTCACACCGTAATGGCTGATCTCAACACCACTGGGGACAGATCAGGGTAAGTGCACCCTAGGATGGATAACACCATGGATTACCATTGGTTGGGATTTAACCTCTTGGAGGTTTCCAACGTACCCTATGTAGAGGATAGGGATCAAAACCCACGTAGTTCGAAGGGGTGTTGAATCGGGGTGTACACAGAGGACAATGACCCGGAGGTATGCTAGGTCTTACACGTGGAAAGCGGCCCATGCGCCACTAGGAGCAGCAAGGAGGTGCATGGCATGATCATACCTGGATGTGGCGGCCTAGGTGAAAATCAGGATGGGTAATGGATGGATGAATGATGTGGAGAGGGAATGAAATGGGACCATCGTAGGGGTGATGGTGAAGTTGGGCTTGATCCTCGAAGATACCACCTACATATCCCCATGGAAGGGATTCAAAGTCTACGTAGATCAGGATGGTGCCGGTAGACCGATGTGAAGGTGGACCTTGGCCCGATGGATGTCGTCAGCAAACCGACGTGAAGGTGGACCTTGGTCCGATGAGCATTGTCAGCGAACCGATGTGAAGGTGTACCTTGATCCGATGAGCATCGTCAGCAAACCGACATGAAGGTGGAACTTGACCCAATGGTGGTGGGATTGAACCTCCGAGAGGCTTCCTACGTACCATGCCATGACACGGATCAAAGACCTCGTAGTTCTGATTGGACACCGGAAGGCCGAGGTGAAAAAGGAGGACCAGGAGGGTCCTAGTGGTGGTGGGCTTGGATCTCATAGAGGCTTCCTACGTACCATGCCATGACATGGATCAAAGACCACGTAGTTCAGAGGGGCTTCATCGGCGTACCGACGTGAAGGTGGACCTTGGTCCGATGGGTGGTGGGATTGAACCTCTGGAAGGCTTCCTATGTACCATGCCTTGACATGGATCAATGACCTCATAGTTCAAATGATGGAATTCGTCAGTGAATAGACGTGAAAGTGGACCTTGGTCCGATGAGAGATGGGCTTGAACCTCAGGGAGGCTTCCTACGTACCATGCCTTGACATGGATCAAAGACTTCGTAGTTCAAAGGGTTTCATTGGTCAACTGACGTGAAAGTAGACCTAGGGGTCCACTAGTGGTGGGCTTGAACATCATGAAGGCTTCCTACGTACCATGCCTTGACATGGATCGAAGTCCTCGTAGTTCAGATTGGTCACAACGGCTTGCCGTCAGACTGGAATACAGTTTAATGTCATGCTGAACGAGAGTGAATCCTGACGTGAATAAACGATGGGTGGTGGGATTGAACCTCATGGAGGCTTCCTACGTACCATGCCTTGACAAGG
This sequence comes from Viscum album, assembly GCA_963277665.1. Taxonomy (NCBI): domain Eukaryota; kingdom Viridiplantae; phylum Streptophyta; class Magnoliopsida; order Santalales; family Viscaceae; genus Viscum; species Viscum album. The sequence continues at coordinate 1,171,388,396 of OY728164.1, forward strand.
ATCAAAGTTCCCGTAGTTCGGGATGGCGGTGGGTGTCGGTGAACCAACGTAAATGAGGGACCTTGGTCCGATGGGAGATTGGCTTGAGCCTCTCGAAGGCTTCCTACATACCATGCCAGGACATGGATCAAAGTCTTTGTAGTTCAAAGTGTGGTCACAACGACTTGTTGTCGGACTGGAATACAGTTTAACGTCATTCTGGATGAGAGTGAACCCTAACGTGAATAAATGATGGGCGGTGGGCTTGAACCTCATAGAGGCTTCCTATGTACCATGCCTTGATATAGATCAAAGTCCCCGTAGTTCGGTATGGCAGTGGGTGTCCATGAACCGACGTAAATGAGGGACCTTAGCCCGATGGGATATGGGCTTGAACCTCTGGGAGGCTTCCTATGTACCATGCCTTGACATGGATCAAAGTCCCTGTAGTTCGGGATGGTCACAACGGCTTGCTGTCGGACTGGAATGCAGTTTAACGTCATGCTGGATGAAGGTAGAACTCGACGTGAATTGGATGACGGGTGGGCTTGAACCTTGTGGAGGCTTCCTATGTACCATGCCTTGACATATATCAAAGACCTCATAGTTCAAATGGGTGTGCAGTTTAATGTCATGAGGGATAAGGGCATACAGTTTAACGTCATGCTGGATGATGGCATGCAGTTTAACGTCATGATGGACGAGGGCATGCAGTTTAACATCATGCTGGACGAGGGCATGCATTTTAACGTCATTTTGGACGAGGTATTGTCATGGAAAATGCCAACTCTAAGCCCACGTGAGTCATGATCGGTGTGAGAAACAAGAGACAACAAGGACCCGATGATCACGCCGTGAAGGGTGTGTCCGTGTGAAGTGAAGAGGGGCTTATACGTTAGGCGGCCCATGGTGCGGGGACTTACTCTAGGATGGAGGACCGAAGAAAAGAATGTCGATGATTTCAGGCTTGACCCTTGAAGAGGCTTCCTACATATCCCTGTGGCAGGGAATAAAATTTCACGTCGTACTTCTGATGACGGCTTACCGCCGATTGGGGGTTTCAACGGCTTACCGCTGGATTGGGTGTGAACGGCTTACCGCTGGATAAGGATGTGAAAGGCTTACCGCTAAATGGGGTCACAACGGCTTACCGCTAGATGGGGTCACAACGGCTTACCACTATAAAAGGATGTCAATGGTTTACCACTGCATTGGATCACAATGGCTTACCGCTGATTGGGATCACAACAGTGGACGAGGCTTATGTAAGGATGCTTCCCAGGTGCTGCTATGGAGCAGCAATGGTGGATGGGGCTTACGCAGGGAAAATGCCTAGGTTCCACTAAGGAGTGACAATGGTGAATGGGGATTACGCTAGGAAGTTGCTTGTGTGCCGCTATGGAGAGGCAATGGTAAATGGGGCTTACGCAAGAAAGATTCTCGGGTGCCTCTAAGGAGTGGCAATGGTAAATGGGGCTTGCGCTAGGAAGCTGCCCAGGTGCCACTAAGGGGCGGCACTGGTGAATGGGGCTTACGCTAGGAAGCTGCCCGGGTGCCTCTATGGAGCGGCAATGGTGAATGGGGATTAGGCAAGGATGCCGCCCGGATGCCGGTATGGAGCGGCAATGGTGAATGGGGCTTACGCAAGGATAGTGCTCGGATGCCGGTATGGAGCGGCAAAGGTGAATGGGGCTTACACAAGGATGCTTCCCGTAATGTCTTCCTTATGTCTGGCCATGAGGGCATCCCAACTCACTGATGAATTTAGGCCTTCACCTATGCACTTTTGCACAAGAAGGATAATGCCAAGGGGCGTTGGAATCATTCCACTGTAGTCATGGCATTGAGCATCTTACACTTGGAGCATAAGGCATCTCCTGTTTGGAACAAGAGGCATCCAACATTAGGAACATAGGGCGTACTACAGTTTATAGTCTTGTAGGTAGGACTATTAGCATCTCATGCTAGGAGCATAAGGCATCTCTTATTTTGAGCAAGAAGCATCCTATGTTTGGAACACAGGGAGAATACTACAGTTTATAGTCTTGTAGGTAGGACTGTTGGCATCTCATGCTAGGAGCATATGGAATCTATTGCTTGGAGCAAGGGGAATCCTATCATTTGTTAGATAGGGAGAATACTATAGTTTAAAGACATGTAGGTAGGACTATTGGCATCTCATGCTAGGAGAATAAGGCATCTCTCGTATGTGGCAAGAGGCATCCTATCATTTGTTAGATAGGGTGTACTACAGTTTATATTCATGTAGATTGGACTATTAGGCATCTTACACTTGGAGCATAAGGCATCTCTCGTATAGGGAAAGAGGCATCCTATCATTTTTTAGATAGGGAGAATAATACAGCTTAGAGTCATGTAGGTAGGACTATTGGCATCTCATGCTAGGAGCATAAGGCATCTCTCGTATAGGGCAAGAGGCATCCGATCATTTGTTAGATAGGGTGTACTACAGTTTATAGTCATGTAGATAGGACTATTAGCATCTCATGCTTGGAGCATAAGGCATCTCTCGTATAGGGAAAGAGGCATCCTATGTTTGGCACATAAGGATTACTACAGTTTAGAGTCATGTGGGTAGGACTATTAGGCAGAAGATGCTTAGAAATGGTTGGTGTTGGGACTTATGCATGGGTGGCCCTTTCTGGTTCAACTTGGCATAGGAGCCAAGTGATTGGGATTGGAGGAGTTTCTTGAGGAATGGTTCGACTCAAGGTACTCGTGGAATTGATGATGAGAACCCCAACTCACGACATAGGAAACAGACCAAGAGGAATACATCAACTCAAGGTGTTTCATGGTGTGTGGAGGAGTGTCTCAAATCATGGTGATCCATAGGTGGAAGGTGGGAGTGCATAAGGGCGCAATGGAAAATCCCGGCATCCCGGACCGAAAAGTTCGCGGTGTGACTCTCCATTTTCCATGGGGGTCTGTGATGGTAGCGAAGGGGTCTCACGGAGCAAAGGGCTCTCGCGAATCTTGGTCTCACGGAGCAAAGGGATCTCATGGAGCAAAGGGCTCTCGTGAAGCTTGGTCTCACGGAGCAGCATCGCAGAGCATGGGCCTCTTGCAGAACATGGGCCTCATGCAGAGCAAGGGAGGCTCGCGGAGCGCTCGCGGAGCAGCAACGCGAAGGAAACTGCTCGTGGAGCATGGCCCTGTGGAGCCGCAAAGCGGAGCTCCGTTGACCGGGAGGTCGACCACCCAAGGGGAAAAGTGGACGTGGTTGTCCGTCGAGAGGGGGGTGAGCTGGGTATTTATAGGAAAGGGATTCCGCAAAGCCGAACTCTCGCGCCGCCTCAGGTGCTTTGCGGAGGGCTCGCGAACGTCACATTCGTTCGCAGAGAGGTACCTCCTCCGGAGCTTCGCGGCGGGATCACGAACGTCAAATTCGTTCGCGGAGAGTTACCACCTCTGGAGCTTTGCGGCGGTCTCACGAACGTCAAATTCGTTCGCAGAGCATCCCGCCTCCTATGCTTCGTAGCGGTGCTCCACATTCGCAGAGGCGACTTCACAAATGGGCTTTGCGAACTAGTTTTCCAGCCAAACTTCAAATATCCATAACTCCAAATCCATAACTCTGTTAGGGCCCTACGACCTACCAAATCGAAGCTTGAAAATTGGACTACGATCTTGGATCATGTATGGAAGAATTTGAAAAATTTTGGGGACCCATTTTCTGGGGTCTACAAAAGCCACCCCTAAGAACGGGGTTCAACGTGGACGAGGATGGCGAGGCGGACCGCGTTCTGAGGAAACGACTATGGAAAACACATTCATTGGGGTACATTGTATCTCGATCGTATTGAGGAGACAATCAACTAAATATATAAGCCTTATTGAGCCATGGTCAGTATGGGAAACAAGAGATAATAGGGGCTCTTGTATGAGAGTGTAAAACAACGGATGGTGTGAGGGGATCGACATGGGACATCAATCACCATTTGGAAGAATCCTAATAGAGAGGGGTCACGGCTGGAGAGCATGGCTCTCTGAATAGCCGACCTTCTTTTCCCACCCTGCTTTAGTGCACGAGCGGGGTAACGCCATGGGAATTTGAATCATCCCAAACAGAGGGAAGTGGGAAGTGTGAATCACAATACCCAAAATCCGGAACACTATGGAGACGACATGACAATAAAGGACAACTGTTAACCTTGGTGGAGAAATGGTATCCTTACTTCATTAGCCTGAAATGGGGACAAAAAATGAGGGTCGACCATTGACCATGTTCGAAACATGAGACCATGTCACAAATGTTGTTGATCAATCCTTCAGGAAGTTGGCCTAGGACAGTTGGCGGACCCTAGTTCAAGCATCCATACTATTAGGGGGTCCTTCCAAACATGACCAGTCTTCCAGGACATTGGCCCAGGACGGTAGGTGAGCCAATGCGGCATGAGACCAGGCCGTTAGGGGGTCCCTTCAGACATGAAATATAATGACCCATACTTTACATAAATTGTTAATACATCAAAATTGAAGCACACTTATTACAACATATGAAAAAAACACAAAGGACCGTATAGGTATAGTGTCTTTAGAAACTGGGAAACATAAACAACTGGTTCATAAATCTTCTACAGTGTCTCCCATTTATTTCATCATATCTAGGGTCCCATTTAGAATATTCTACTTAATATCCATCTTCCTGACCTGGGGAAAAGAAAACATAAAAGGGTGAGCTCAAATGCTCAGCATGGGAAAATAAAGGAAATAAAAATCATATCATATCTTTTTAAAAATCATAACCAGCAAAAGAGATCATAATATCTTAACATGGAATAAATCATAGAAGTGAAAATGAGATCCCCATAATCATAACATGAAACTTGAAACTTTGTGGCATGCACACATAATCATGGAAAATCATTTCTTGTTAGTCATGACTCATTTCCAAGACTATCTTAATGGACAAAGTCCCTTTCTGAACCGAGTCACCCTCGTTCCAGTCCTGTTTCACTGAACCGGTATAACCTACCGTTCCATCCATGTCTATCACATGAGATATAAATCTTTACCCAATGCATTGGATGGAGTTATAGGTCCCACCCATCTTATAATGAATCCTTTCTTATGTGTTCCACATAATCATAAATCATTCATCATCGCATAACACATGTAACAAAAATGTGATTCTTGAAACATCATGACATCATAAAACAAATCATATAAGGTAAATGACTTTATTAAAATAATTCCCTCAAAACATAATCAAATCAATGTAATAATAGTGATAAAATCAGAACCCTATATTATCTTAGATGGAAAATAATTTTGATAAAACATTTGAACTCCATTCTTGAGGAAAATATCCTTTCTACTTCAAAAACACTTTTTTTTCTTAACATGTCATACAATTATAAACTAAACGAAGTTGATTAAAAATAAACTTGAAAACCTTTTAAATTAAGCTTCTTGGAAATAATGTTTTAAAAATCCATTTCTTGCCGTATAAGTTAAAAATAACATTCTTCGTACTTTTGTCGGAAAAGTCAAAAGGTACCTCGTACAAAAAAAACGACAAAATATTACTTTAATATTCTTTACTAAAAACTCACAGAAGGGTAAAATTGGATTTAAACTATTGTAAGTGGATGGAAACAATATTACATATTGAGGGAAGATGGATGTGGATGATAAAATACACCCCAGTAAATACTTATGAATAAACAATCTCGGATAAAAATGAGATTGTGATATTTCCCTTACCTTAGTTCCGATTTGCTTTGTACGTGTCCGAAGCTCCTGTATAATGGTTTAAATAATGTTATTGACTTATTCCAGAATCATACATATTGATATGATATCATATATGGTCATATTATTAGCTTCTTGTTAGTAATATTTCATTGTTACTTGTTACTCGGGTCTTTATTGCCTTTTGTTCTTATGCGTGTTTTGCCGAATAAATTCTTATTATTCTTTTAAGGTTATAGATACCTTATATCCAGAATGGTATTAGTGTAACATATATCATATTTATTCATTCAATTCATTTATATAATTACTATGTAATGTTGATCATGTAGAATGAGTCGCATCACATCGTGGAGACGGTATTCCGTACGTACGCACGAGTGATGATATCGTTCCTATGATCGTGGAATTGTATTGGAGTATATATATATTATTTCAGTATCAATATTAATTTATAATAATCATAAATATTTACTCATTACACCATTATACCCATCCTTTTAAGGTGATGGTGGAAAATAGATTACACCACAGCGTGGAGACGGTATTCCGTACGTACGCACGCGCGGTGATTTCATTTTTCCGTAGGATGGATAGAAGGTGAATTAGGGTTTTTTCATATTTATAATAACATATCAGCATGTAAGTAATATTGATGTTATTAATTTATAATGGAACAACTAAAGAATAAGATGTTGAAGAAGAAAGAAATTGAAAAGATCGGTAATGGATATTACCTCTTCTTTGGAACGCTTCTTTGAATCCTCCACTTAGGAAACTAAGATTGGTCTTTGAAGAATACCAGGACCTCTAGGATTATTCTAGGGAAGTGGAGAGGAGAAAATTTCAGGGGTTGGACGAGCTTGAGTGCTCAAATTGGTGTGAGGAGGAGGGGGAGGAGGTGCCCTTTTATAAGGGAGGAGAGGGGCACCTTAGGAATATCTCAAAATATTATTTTATATTAAAGTCAAAATCGGTATATAATGGTTCCAAAGGGTCTTATTTCGAAGATAAAGTGGGGATGGGTCAAAATCCTATCATACAATAGTATTTACACAAGTTTAGGGTATTATTTAAACCTTATCAATTAGATTTAACTCTAAGTTAAATAATTTAACTTTTACCGTGTCTTTTTGTTTTCTTTCACTATATGGTTAATACACTTACTATAATATATCAAACGAACCCCAAATTATTTATTATTAATATATATATCCTTATCTAAGTCATTTTTCCGAACATTAGATTTTTAGGAATAAAATAACAATTAATAATATAATATTTGATTTAAAAACTATTTTGTGTCAATTTTGGCACTATTTGATATATGATTTTTGTGAAAGTCATAAAAGAATTATATGTTCGAAAAAAGTTGATTAAATCAACACTAATATATCTTATTAACCTAGAAAATTAGTGGAAATCATAAAAAGTCTCAAAATACATTTATTTTGGTGTTTATAACATCAATTATGTCAATATTTCATAAATAAGATAATTACTGCATCATCATTGTGTCATAAATAAATTAAATTATATAATATTTAAAAATTATAAATAAAATATCATTATGTAGGAAACCTTTTTAGCTTTCTAATAAATATTTATAGTCGAATTTATCTTATGTACAACCCCATATTAAAAATGATTTACTTGTTAAACTTTGATTTTAACTATTTTAACCCATCTTTAAAGAAATTACTAATAAATGTCCTAATCTAACCCAAGTGGGCCTAAATGGTCATATTTTATTTCTAGGTTTGTTTTTGGTCGAATTAAACTTATCCAATAGAATTAGGACATGTGTTAGGGTAATAGTAATATCATATTTACCCCTATTTACTATTAACTGCTGTAAAAAAAGTAAAAAGTTACTATTCACCAAAAAATTATTTTTATCTCACTGAACCACATTTTACTTACTGATATCAACCGTGTCTGTCGGATTTTTGAAATTTCATTCACAGAAGCAGTAGAATTATGTTTTATGCAAAATTCAGTTTTTAACCTACCACTTAGTGGTTTCACTATTCATCAAAATTTGAATGTTTTCAGAAAAATACCAAAATTTCACCCTAGGCTAATTTCGGTATTCCGAATCCAAAAATGAAGTCCATTTTGAAAAATAAAATTTATAAAATTTCAAAAAGTGGTTATTACTATTCATAACTGCTACTTTTAATAATATTTTAATAGCATAACGTGGTTTAGTGAAACTCGGTATTGCGTACGACGCAAGCTATCGAGGAAGGTCGTGATTGTGTGTAAAGTAAGTCAAGCTAGTATGTAGTGAAAGATTCCTTTGATGATATATAAAAACAAAATATTACTCATAAAAATCTCGGGTGTTACATTCTACCCCCCTTAAAAAGAATTTCGCCCTCGAAATTTGTCACTTTGTAACAAACAGATGAGGATACTTCTCCCTCATCATATCCTCAAGCTCCCATGTAGCTTCTTCTAATTGGTGGTTCCTCCATAAAACTTTCACCAATCGAGTGGTCTTGTTTCGTAGGACTTTTTCGCTACGATCCAGAATCTCTATCGGTTTTTCTACATAAGAAAGATCTTGCTCCAGCGGTACAACTTCTGAGCTGAGTACATGTGAAGGATCAGGTATGTACTTTCTCAGGAGAGATACATGGAACACATCGTGAACTTGAGAGAGATTCGATGGATGCACCAATCGGTAATCTACCTTTCCAACACGATCCAGTATTTCGAAAGGACCGATATATCTAGGGCTCAACTTCCCCTTCTTTACAAATCTCATAACCCTCTTCCATGGAGATATTCGTAAGAACACTTTATCACCCACTTCAAACTCTAGGTCTTTTCTTTGGTTGTCGGCATAACTTTTCTGTCGACTCTGAGCTGCTCTTATGTGTTGTTGAATAGATCTAACCTTTTCTGCCATTTCATCAACGAGATCAGGTCCTAATAGCTTTCTTCCCCCAACTTCATCCCAGCAAGTTGGAGTCCTGCATTTCATTCCATAGAGAGCTTCATAAGGAGCAATCTGAATACTGGAGTGAAAGCTATTATTATAAGAAAATTCCACCAAAGGTAGGTATTGATCCCAATCTCCTTTGAAATCCACAGAGCAAGCTCTCAACATATCTTCTAGGGTTTGAATTGTTCTCTCAGACTGACCGTCTGTCTGGGGATGATAAGCAGTGCTGAAACTCAACTCTGTATCCAGGGTATGCTGAAGACTTTTCCAGAACTTCGAGGTAAATCTCGGATCCCGATCAGATATAATAGAAAGTGGTACTCCATGCAATCTTACCACTTCCTTTACATATATCCTGGCACGATGATCTAGAGAGAAATCCTCTCTAATAGCAATGATGTGTGGAGACTTTGTAAGACGATCAACTATGACCCAGATAGCATTATTGCCTTTGGATGTTTTAGGAAGTCTTGTGACAAAGTCCATAGTGATGTTTTCCCATTTCCATTTGGGTATGGGTAATGGTTGTAACATCCCCTTAGACTTTTGTCTCTCAGCTTTAACTTGTTGACAAACCAAGCATCGAGAGACATATTCAGCAACATCTCTTTTCATGCCATCCCCCATAAGTACTCTTTCAGGTCCCTATACATCTTCGTGCTTCCAGGATGAATAGCGAATGAAGAACTATGAGCCTCATCCAGAAGCTCCTTCTTTAATTCAGGGATTAGAGGAACACAAACCCGATTCCGGAACTTTATTATCCCATCACAATCAAGGTTGAATTCAGGAACATTTCTCACCTTCTTTTGTAACTCGACATCTTCTTTCTGTGCCTCTTTAATCTTCACATGTATATATGGTTGAACATTCATTTGAGAAAGATAATAATTTTCCCCTTCCATTATAATTCCAAGATCCATCCTTTGTAAATCCATAAATATTGGATCTTTTGTGATCCTCATCATGGATAAACAAGCATGTTCTTGTCGACTTAATGCATCTGCCACCTTGTTTGCTTTCCCAGGGTGGTAATGGATTGAGCAGTCATAATCCTTAATCAGCTCCAACCATCTTCTTTGACGCATATTCAACTCCTTTTGTGTGAAAATATACTTTAAACTTTTATGATCAGTATAAATATCACACCTTTCACCATAAAGGTAATGCCTCCAAATCTTTAATGCAAAGATTACCGCAACCAACTCCAACTCATGTGTTGGGTAATTTTGCTCATGGATTTTCAACTGTCGTGAGGCATAAGCTATCACCATATCATTTTTCATAAGAACACACCCCAATCCATTCTTGGATTCATCACTATAGATCACAAACCATTCTCCACTACAAGGCAGTGTGAGCACAGGTGCACTGGATAACCTTCATTTCAACTCCTTTAAATTCTCTTCACATTCCTCTGTCCAAACAAACATAACTCCTTTCCAAGTCAACTTGGTGAGTAGATTAGATAATCGTGAAGAATATTTTACAAAATGTCGATAATATCCAGCCAAACCAAGAAAACTTCGGATCTCAGTTACTGTTGTTGGTCTTGACCATCTTTCGATAACCTCTGTTTTTGCTGGATCCACAGATATCCCATCTTTTGAGATTATGTGACCCAAAAATGCAACTTTTTGTAGCCAAAATTCACACTTGGTAAATTTGGCATAAAGCTTCTCCTTTCTCAGGGTCTTCAATATAATTCTCAAGTGATCTTCATGCTCTTCCTTTATCTTTGAATAGACAAGAATATCATCTATAAAGACTACCACAAATTGATCAAGATAGTCTCTAAAGACTCTATTCATTAGATCCATGAAGATAGTAGGGGCATTAGTAAGACCAAATGACATCACTATAAATTCATAGTGTCCATACCTTGTACGGAAATCCGTCTTTGGTATATCCTCCCTTTTGACCCTTAATTGATGATACCCTGAACGAAGATCAATCTTGGAAAAGTATTGAGCTCTTCGTAGTTGGTCAAATAAGTCATCAATGCGTGGGAGAGGATATTTGTTCTTGTTAGTGATCTTGTTATGTTCTCGATAATCAATGCAGAGTCTCATTGATCCATCTTTCTTCTTAACAAATAGAACAGGTGCTCCCCAAGGTGACGCACTAGGGCGTATGAATCCCTTATCAAGATTCTCTTGGAGTTGCTTCTTCAATTCCTGCAACTCAATTGGGGCCATTCTATAAGGTGTCTTTGAAATAGGCAAAGCACCCGGTATGAGTTATATTGAAAACTCAACTTCACGATTTGGTGGAAGACCTGGTAATTCCTCCGGAAAGACATCATCAAACTCTCGTACGATGGGCATATTCTTAATCGTAATTTTCTCACCAACCATTTGAGATAAATAACCTTTATTTAGTGGAATCAAGACCCATAAGATGGAAGGAATTTCCACTGGAAGGTTATATTCATCCTTGCATCGATAGACGATCGTAGATTGATCTGGAATATGAAATGTCACTTCACTTCTTTGGCAATTGATATGAGCTCTATGTAGAGAAATCCAATCCATGCCAAGAATCACATCAAATTCCACTAAAGGAAGGATCACAAGATTTGCAGGAAGCACATTCCCACAAACTTCGTTCGGAGAAGAATTATAAACTTTTGATGCGATTGTTGTGCCATTAGGTGTTGTCACAGCTAACACAACATCTAATTGTTGAGGTAATACGGTGATACCCTTAGAAAATTCATTATAAATAAAAGAGTGGGTGGATCAAGAATCAAATAAAACCTTTGCTACTTTAGAGTGGATGGTTAGTGTACCTTTCACCACGTTGTTAACGTACTCCACATCGCTGATAGAAATTGCATGTGACTTTCCTTTGCCTTTAGCCTTAAGATTTTGTTGACGTCGACCATCATCATCAACCCTTGGATTTGGGCATTGATTGGCATAATGCCCCATCTCCTTGCACTTGAAACATCGAAGTGTAGTAAGTTCATTCTGTGTATCCCTTCCTTTGTTTGCATCATTAGACATCTTCTTCCCATTATCACGACATTCAAATGCCCGATGACCTTCCTTTCCACATTTGAAACATTTACTTGTCCCATTAAGACAACTCCCTCCATGTTTCTTTCCACACTTTGAGCATAAGTGAAAGCTCATCTTCTTTTCAGTGTGCTCTTTAGATTTTCCTTTGAATTCCATCTTCCTCTTCTTATCAAACCCATGTGACTGATGGGTTACTCCAATCTCCATCTCAACTTTGAGAGCACATCGAACGATTTCCTCGTATCTATTGAAGTCCCTTATGGATAACGCCCTTCGAAGACTTGGTTTTAAGACACTAAATAATTGATCGATCTTACTCTCAGGTTGGATAATAATACCAGAAGCATACCTTGCAAGTCTTGTAAAATTTTCTTCATAGGTACCAACAGATTCATCATCCCTTTGCGTCAGTTCAAGAAACTCTTTCTCCATCTTTGTTCGGAGAATACGAGGGAAGTACTTATTGGAAAATAAGTTCTTGAACTCTTCCCATTCCATAGACTCAATTTCATCCCTTTGCCTTGTATTCATAATAAGATTCCACCATTGATCAGCATCTCCTTCCAAACGATACACTGCTAGGATGACATTATCATGTTCAGAACATTGAAGAACTGAAGATATCTTTTCAGTAGTACTAATGCATTGTTCAGAAACTAATGGATCAGTAGACCCGCTGAAAGAAGGTGGACGCTGCCTCATGAAGGATTCAACAGAATGGTGCTCCTTCCTTTGCTCGTTTGGAAGTCCTGCATGATTCATATCTTGAGAAAGTTGTGTGAGCATGGCTACAAGATTTTGCATTCCAGCTCCCATATCGTTTGGTTGCTCAGTGGGACAATCATTGCATTGCCCATCGCATTCCGCATTAACACGGTTCCTTCGGGTTCCAGCCATTGACTAAAACCAAGAAGAATAGTGTGAGCAACTCTAATTATAATAGGAAAATCGCATAATCAAGGATAAAATTTCACACATAAGGTCTTATCCTAGGGTATTCATGGCCATTTCTAAAACACTAATATTGTGTTCTATGCTTAGACTTATCCTTAGGGTTCTTACTAAGACTTTCACATCCTAGTTTCCAAAGGTTGACTATACCTTTCCTCTGATACCAACTATAACGACCCATACTTTACATAAATTGTTAATACATCAAAATTGAAGCACACTTATTACAACATATGAAAAAACACAAAGGACCATATAGGTATAGTGTCTTTAGAAACTGGGAAACATAAACAGCTGGTTCATAAATCTTTTACAGTGTCTCCGATTTATTTCATCATATCTAGGGTCCCTTTTAGCATATTCTATTTAATATTCATCTTCCTGACCTGGGGAAAAGAAAACATAAAAGGGTGAGCTCAAATTCTCAGCAAGGGAAAATAAAGGAAATAAAAATCATATCATATCTTTTTGAAAATCATAACCTGCAAAAGAGATCATAATATCTTAACATGGAATAAATCTTTGAAGTGAAAATGAGATCCCCATAGTCATAAAATGAAACTTGAAACTTTTTGGCATGCACACATAATCATGGAAAATCATTTCTTGTTAGTCATGACTCATTTCCATGACTATCTTAGTGGACAAAGTCCCTTTCTAAACCGAGTCACCCTCGTTCCAGTCCTGTTTCACTGAACGGGTATAACCTACTGTTCCAGCCATGTCTATATCATGAGATATTAATCTTTACCCAATGCATTAGAGGGAGATATAGGTCCCACCCATCTTATAATGAATCCTTTCTTATGTGTGCCACATAATCATAAATCATACATCATCTCATAACACAAGTAACAAAAATGTGATTCTTGAAACATCATGACATCATAAAACTAATCATATAAGGTAAATGACTTCATAAAAATAATTCCCTCAAAACATAATCAAATCAATGTAATAATAGGGATAAAATCAGAACCCTATATTATCTCAGATGGAAAATAATTTTGATAAAACATTTGAACTCCATTTTTGAGGAAAATATCCCTTCTACTTCAAAAACACTTTTCTTTTCTTAACATGTCATACAATTATAAACTAAAAGAAGTTGATTAAAAATAAACATGAAAACCTTGTAATGGAAGCTTCTTGGAAATAATGTTTTAAAAATCCTTTTCTTGCCGTATAAGTTAAAAAAACATTCTTCTTACTTTTGTCGGAAAAGTCAAAAGGTACCTCGTACGAAAACAACGACAAAAGATTCATTTCATATTCTTTACTAAAAACTCACCGAAGGGTACAATTGGATTTAAACTATTGTAAGTGGATGGAAACAATATTACATATTGAGGGAAGATGTATGTGGATGATAAAATACACCCCAGTAAACACTTACGAATAAACAATCTCGGTTAAAAATGAGATTGTGACATTTCCCTTACCTTAGGACCGATTTGCTTTGTATGTGTCCGAAGCTCCTGTATAATAGTTTAAATAATGTTATTGACTTATTAAATAATCATACATATTGATATGATATAATATATAGTCATATTCTTAGCTTCTTGTTAGTAATATTTCATTGTTACTTGTTACTCGGGTCTTTATTGCCTTTTGTTCTTATGCGTGTTTTGCTGAATAAATTATTCTTCTTATTTTAAGGTTATAGATACCTTATATCCAGAATGGTATTAGTGTAACATATATCATATTTATTCATTCAATTAATTTATATAATTACTATGTAATGATGATCATGTAGAACGAGTCGCATCACATCGTGGAGACGATATTCTGTACGTACGCACGAGTGATGATATCGTTCCTATGATCGTGGAATTGTATTGAAGTATATATATATTATTTCAGTATCAATATTACTTTATAATAGTCATAAATAGTTACTCATTACACCATTATACCCATCCTTGTAAGGTGATTGTGGAAAATAGATTACACCACAGCGTGGAGACGGTATTCCGTACGTACGCACGCGCGATGATTTCATTTTTCCGTAGGACGGATAGACGGTGAATTAGGGTTGTTTAATATTTATAATAACATATCAGTATGTATTTAATACTGATGTTATTACATTATCATGAAACAACTAAAGAATAATACGTTGAAGAAGAAAGAAATTGAAAAGATCATTAATGGATATTACCTCTTCTTTGGAACGCTTATTTGAATCCTCCACTTAGGGAACTAATATTGGTCTTTGAAGAAGACCAGGACCTCTAGGATTATTTTAGGGAAGTGGAGAGGAGAAAATGGCAGGGGTTGGCCAAGCTTGAGTGCTCAAATTGGTGTGAGGAGGAGGAGGAGGAGGTGCCCTTTTATAAGGGAGGAGAGGGGCACCTTAGGAATATCTCAAAATATTATT
This sequence comes from Viscum album, assembly GCA_963277665.1. Taxonomy (NCBI): domain Eukaryota; kingdom Viridiplantae; phylum Streptophyta; class Magnoliopsida; order Santalales; family Viscaceae; genus Viscum; species Viscum album. Next base: position 1,171,403,406 of record OY728164.1, read on the forward strand.
TTATATTAAAGTCAAAATCGTTATATAATGGTTCCAAAGGGTCTTATTTCGAAGCTAAAGTGGGGATGGGTCAAAATCCTATCAACCAAAAGGAATTAGATAAGTTTAGGGTATTATTTTAACCTTATCAATTAGATTTAACTCTAAGTTAAATAATTTAACTTTTACCATGTCTTTTTGTTTTCTTTCACTATATGGTTAATACACTTACTATAAAATGCCAAAAGAACCCCAAATTATTTATTATTAATATATATATCCTTATCTAAGTCATTTGGCCGATCCTTAGATTTTTAGGAATAAAATAACAATTAATAATATAATATTTGATTTAAAAACTATTTTGTGTCAATTTTGACACTATTTGATATATGATTTTTGTGAAAGTCATAACAGAATTATATGTTCAAAAAAAGTTGATTAAATCAACACTAATATATCATAGTAACCTAGAATATTAGTGGAATTAATAAAGAGTCTCAAATTACATTTATTTTGCTGTTTATAACATCAATTATGTCAATATTTCATAAATAAGATAATTACTGCATCATCATTGTGTCATAAATAAATTAAATTATTTAATATTTAAAAATTATAAATAAAATACCATTATGTAGGAAATATTTTTAGATTTCTAATGAATATTTATAGTCGAATTTATCTTATGTATATCCCCATATTAAAAATGATTTACTTATTAAACTTTGATTTTAACTATTTTAACCCTTCTTTAAATAAATTAATAATAAATGTCCTAATCTAACCCAAGTGGGCCTAAATGGTCATATTTTATTCCTATGTTTGTTTTCTGGTCGAATTAAACTTATCCAATAGAATTAGGACATGTGTTAGGGTAATAGTAATATCATATTTACCCCTATTTACTATTAACCGCGGTAAAAAAAGTAAAAAGTTACTATTCACCAAAAATTGTTTTTATCTCATTGAACCAAATTTTACTTACTGATATCAACCGTGTCTGTCAGATTTTCGAAATTCCATTCACAGAAGCGGTAAAATCAGGTTTTATGCAAAATTCTGTTTTTAACATACCACTTAGTGGTTTCACTATTCATCAAAAATTGGAAGTTTTTAGAAAAATACCAATATTTCACCCTAGGCTAATTTCGGTATTCCGAATCCAAAAATGAAGTCCATTTTGAAAAATAAAATTTATAAAATTTCAAAAAGTGGTTTGTACTATTCATAACGGCTAGTTTTAATAATATTTTAATAGCATAACGTTGTTTAGTGAAACTCGGTATTGCGTATGACGCAAGCTATCAAGGAAGGTCGCGATTGCGTGTAAAGTAAGCCAAGCTAGTATGTAGTGAAATATTCCTTTGATGATATATAAAAAAAATATTACTCATAAAAATCTCGGGTGTTACATGAAATGGGACGAGGGTCCGAATAAGGGGCATGCAAAGCGTGGAATATGGAGTGATGGTTTGTCTGAACAGAATCCAACACTCATGTAACTACACCGCCGTGGTGGGAGTACGCCATATGGGCGCATTGGTTTGATCATGGATCATTCCTTCTTTAGAACAGGGCATCTCTCACGATGGGGTCTGTCGCTTCCCAATGGGATCTTGGGGCATCCTAAACTTGTTCAAGGAAAAATTTCAGCTACATAGTTCCCCCCGATGGGTCAGTCCAGAGGGATGAAAATGGGGAGGAATAGGGTTTTGCAATTCCTGGGGCTGGACCCTAGGTGAAATACATGGGTGTCTCTACGTATCCCATGAAGATGGGAATCAAGCCGTACGTAGTTCTGGAAGCACAATGTAGTCATAGACCAACACTGACAGGTGAAATACTCTCTGGTAGAGGCTCTGGTGCATCCCATGATTAACATGGGGCATCCTGAACTTGTTCAGGGTAGAACCGCAGTTTAGTGTCATGCATTGAGGAAATATGGACTCCTGTAGTTTAACGTCATACGATAGGAAGTGGAATAAAAGGGGAGATCCCAGGGAGCGTGTGTGTGGTAGATATGAAATCGACGTGAATGAGGACTTGGAGTCCAAATCACACCACGTACCCCCGGAGGAAACTCTTCAGGTCGAGGGACCAAGAGTGAGGATTAGGCTGGGCCCGAAGCAGAGTGGTCGGGCATTCCTACATACCCCATGAAGATGGGAATGAATCCATACGTAGTTCTAAAAGTGCAGTTTAATTTCATGTGGGATGATGAGAAGTCTGGCCGTGTTGGTACACATCCCGCCAAAACTACTAAGCCCACGTGAGTAGTGATCGGTGTGGGAAACAAGAAGTAGTGGTGGTAATTTCCCGACACAGAAAGGGGCATATTAGGGCAATGGGATGCTCGGTGAATACCATTCCAATGACACTAACATGATCATTTAGCACACCTAGATGCGCAAAGAGAAAGAGCCGAGTATGATGGAATTCTACATGAACATGAGGAAGTGGAAATGTATAAATCATGGCGCTCAAGATTCAGATAACGATGATGGCTGCGTGAAGACGAAGGTTAACTATTGACCGTGGTTGAAACCCAACATCCATATCGCTTTAGCCTAGAATGGGGACAGACAAATGAGGGTCGACCGTTGACCATGTTCGAAACACAGGACCATGTCACAAATGTTGTCAGAGATCCGTAGGGACATTGGCCCAAAACGATTGGAGGGCCCTTAGGTCCAGCATTCATGGATAGCCCTTAATCCTAGTATCCAGGTCATGTGAGGGTCCTTTTGGATGGGGAAGATGGTGAGGATCCAAATAGCGAGCTCACGAATCTTGGTCATGGGACGAGGGGAATGTCCGTATGAAAATCCCACACTTTGGGCTCTTTGTCGAAACACATCTGAATACAAAAATGAGATGTACTAGATTGGGGGAGAAGATTCCTTTCCCATAGGGATATCTTAGTTTAGGGTCATAAATATTCGGACCATGGATGAGAGGAAACATTAGAGGCACATTTTGGAGTAACTCAATCATCTGGCGTGAATGGGGATAAGGGGTGTGTATGGTGTGGTGATCAACCCGACGTGAATGAGGACATAATCCCATATCACACTGCATGACCCCCTTGGGAGAGGTGTTGGGTCAAGGGACCAAAAGTGAAAGTTAGGTTGTGCCCATGGGGAAGTGCTCGGGCGCTCTTACGTATCTCATGAGGATGAGAATCGAGTCGTACATAGTTCTTGAAAGCGTCTTAGTTTAAGGTCTTAGATCTTAGACCATGAATGGGTAAGGGGAGAAAGGGACACATGGTAAGGCGGTTAGAAAACCCGACGTGAATTAGGACCTAAGCCCTACTTACCATGTGTTCTATGTGGAAATGCTCGAGTCGAGGGACCGAACATGAAAGTTGGGATGGGCCTGCGGGGAAGTGACCGGGAGATCCTACGTATCTCATAAGGATTAGAATCAAGCATCACATAGTTCTTGAAAGCGTCTTAGTTTAAGGTCGTAAAGCATGGTCCATGGGAGCCCCTAAGGGTGCCGTATTACAGCTTTGTCCCCCTGACATGCAAAGGTGCACTGAGGGATAGCACCAAAAGTGTCGAGATTCTACCTGGACATAACGGGGTGGAAAATGATGTGAATCATGAAACCAACATTTGAGGACTGAAGGGGATGATGTGATGACAGAGGATTACTACTGACCATATTCGCCACACAGCATTCTATCGCGTTAGCCTGAAATGGGGACAAAAAAATTAGCATCGACCACTGACTGTATTCACAACGCGGGATTTTATCCAATTTTTCTTCAAAACCCTCGGGGGCGTTGGCCCGTGACTGTAGGAGAGCCCTTGGGCGTAGTATCCGGGCCGTTTTTGGGGGTCCCTCCAGGTGTGGAAGGTAATGGAAGCCTGAATAGAGGGGAACATGAAGCATGACAAGTGGAAGGAACTTGATCAAGTTAAATCTGACACTCTTGGTCCTATACCAGAGTACTGTTAACACATGGGTGAACCACTGTAAGGGGTCAAGAGACTCAACTTTAGGGTAACCAAGAGATGGCGGTTTCCCGGGAGAAGGGGGCATGGTTCCAAAAACCCTGTATCATACCTACATATCCCCGTCTTGGAGAGGGATAGGCCAAGTGGCCTAGGTGACTGGGAGATCAGGAGATCTATAAGAGGTGAGGCTGGGCCCGAAGTCTGGACATTCTAGTGGTCCTACGTATCCAATGAGGATGGGAATCAAGCCACATGTAGTTCTGAGGGTGCCTTTTAATGTCGTGCAGGACAAGGAATAGGAGCGATAACTCTTAGAATGGGGGTGCGTGTGGTGCAGCTATTGCAAACCCGACGTGAATGAGGATATAATCTTGCACTACACCACGTAGTCCCGTAGTCGGGGTCCCAATGGTAGGACCAGAGAGGCGAATTATCTGAACTCATGTTGTACCGAAAGACATGGGGTCTGGGAATTCCTACGTATCCCATTAGGATGGGAATCAAGATGAATGTAGTTCTAAGAGGATTTTAGTTTATGGTCTTAGAGCTTGGACCATGGGTGGTGACAACTTCCTGAGCAAGCGCAGATGTTAACCCGATCCCTAAGACCACGTGAGTTAAACTCGGTGTGGGAAACAAGGGGGGAATCCTTATCTCAATATTTGGGGCATCCATCAAAGGGGAGTCGGCAGAGAGCCCCGAAGGACACCTTTCACGTGGCTTGTTCTCCCAATGCGCAGACGTGCACAGAGGAATAATACCAAGAGTTTCGAGACTCTACTTGGACATGATGCGAATGGAGAAGGATGTGAATCGTGTAACTGACATTTTGGGCTTAATGGGGTTGGCGTGGAGATAGAGGGAAAACTGTTAACCGTGGCGGAAAAAACAGTCTCCATATTGCATTAGCCTGAGGAGGGAACAACAAACGAGCATCGACCACTGACCATATTCGCAACGCCAGATTTTGTCAATTTGTTGTCCGAAACCCTCAGGGGCGTTGGCCTGTAACGGTAGGAGATCCCTTGGGCGTAGTATCCAAACCGTTTTTGGGGGTCCCTCCGGGTGTGAAAGATGATGGAAGCCCTAATGCAGGGATACACAAAGCATGGAATGCAGGTGCAGACATGTCTGAGTAAAGTTTGTCCTTCTAGGTAATAGACCAGAGTCCCCTTGGGCACATTTGTGAACCACCGAAAAGGGGTCAACAAAACAGCTCAAGAGGGAGAGGTACATGGTGTGGTCATTACGAAACCGACGTGAATGAGGACATAATCCCACACCACACCATATAATCCTCTCATGGAGGAAGGGTAGACTAAGGGGCCAAGGTGGGACGAAGATTCCCGAGAGATGGTGCTGGACCCGAATCATAGACATTCAGGTGGTCCTACATATCCCATGGGGATGGGAATCAAGCCACATGTAGTTCTGTAGATGTGGTTTAACGTCATACGGGACGAGGGGGGTAGTAATATACCCCCAAACAAGGGAGGTGTATGGTACGACGAAGAAACCAACGTGAATGGGTAAATAATCACACACCACACCATACACTCCTATAAGAGAGGACCTGGGCCGGGGCCCGAAAAGGCCAAGGGTCCTGATGGTTAGGCATTGGTCAGGAAGGCCTGACCGGCTTGTAGTTTAACGTCTTACAGTGAGGACTAGGGCCGGGGACCCGAGGAGGCCAAGGGACCTGAGGCTGGGCCACGTAAGGGAAGGCGTGCGACATGGTACATGATCCCGACATGAATGAGGACATAGTACCACACCACACCGTACACCCCGGGTAAGAGGTTGGGCAGAGGGACCCGAGAAGTCCAAGGGTCCTAAGGTCAGGCATCATGCAGTTTAACATCTTACACGAGGACGGGGGCTGGGGGCCCGAGGAGGGCAAGGGGCCTGAGACTGAGCCTTGGTCAGGAAGGCCTGACTAGCTTGCGGTTTAACGTCTTACAGTAAGGACAGGGGAGAGATCTTAGTTTAAGGTCATAGAGCTCGGACCATTTTGCAGTTTATCGTCTTTCAGGATGAACATGCAGTTTAAGGTCATGGAGGAACCTAATGTGCAGTTTATGGTCGTGCGGGATGATAATGATCAGTTTTACGTCATGACGGATGAAGATGAACAGTTTTACGTCATGCAGGATGATTGTGCAGTTTAATGTCATGCAGGACGATAATGATCAGTTTAACGTCATGACGGACGAAGATGAACTGTTTAACGTCATGCAGGATGATGGTGTAGTTTAATGTCATGCAGGACGAATGTAGTTTAATGTCTTGCAGGACGATAATGAGCAGTTTTATGTCATGACGGACGAAGATGAACAGTTTAACGTCATGCAGGATGACGGTTCAGTTTAATGTCATGCAGGACGAATGCATTTTAATGTCGTGCAGGACGATAATGAGCATTTTTACGTCATGACGGACGAAGATGAACAGTTTAACGTCATGCAGGATGATGGTGCAGTTTAATGTCACGGAGGACGAATGCAGTTTAATGTCATGCAGGACGATAATGAGCAGTTTGATGTCATGACGGACGAAGATGAACAGATTAACGTCATGCAGGATGATGATGCAGTTTAATGTCATGCATGACGAATGCAGTTTAATGTCGTGCAGGACGATAATGAGCAGTTTTACGTCATGACGGACAATGATGAACAGATTAACGCCATGCAGGATAATGATGCAATTTAATGTCATGCAGGACTATAATGATCAGTTTAACGTCATGATGGATGAAGATTGTTATGCAGTTTAACGTCATGCAACAAGGATGTGGTTGTTGCGCAGTTTAACATCATGCAACTGGGACGTTAAACCACACGAATTTTGTGAGTAGCGGAATGGTCATCTCTAACCAATTCTAGTGGTTTGGGATGAGTGGGGGATCTATATGAGGGGAATTCCCTAAAATCCTCTGATCATGATGATCCTTCCACGATCTGGTTTCAAGGCCACAGGGAGGACATCTGTGGTTGATGCAACGTGGTGATTGGGATGACACATAGTGTCACGAGGGTAGTAGTGATGACTACATTACCTCGATCTAGAGGGGCTAAGAAGCTAGAAATGTTTTCATGACGGGGCGATGGAGCCCGAAATGCATCAAAAACTAGAACGTCCATATGACGGGGGCGACGGGGCCCCGGAGGCGTGAAATCCTGGAGAGTCGATACGACGGGGCGACGGTTCTCATAAGGTGTGGAAGCCATGACGTCAGTACGATTGGGCGAAGGAGCCTGGAAGGTGTGGAAGCCTGGAGAGTCGATACGACGAGGCGACGGAGACCGAAATGCGTGGAAGCCTGAGAGTCTATACGACGGGGCGACGGAGCCTAGAAGGCATGGAAGCCTGGAGAGTCGATACGACGGGGCGACGGATCCCAGAAGGCGTGGAAGCCTCTACGTTGGTACGATGGGGCGAACGAGCCCGAAAGTTGTGGAAGCCTGGAGAGTCGATACGACGGGGCAACGATGCCCGGATTGCGTGGAATCCTGGGGAGTCGATACGACGGGGTGACAGAGCCTGGAAGGCGTGGAAGCCTGGAGGGTCGATATGACGGGGCGTCGGTGCCCGGAATGAGTGGAAGCCTGGAGAGTCGATACGACGGGGCGACGGAGCCCAGAAGGTGTGGAAGCCTAGAGAGTTGATACGACGGGGCGATAGTGCTCGGAAGGCGTGGAAGCCTCGACGTCCGTATGATGAGGGTGACGGGGCCCGGAAGGCGTGGATGCCTGGAACATTGGCACGCTAGGGTGAAGGATCCCGGCAGTTAGGGAAGACTCCGTGCCGAACGGTGGCGGTATGAGGATCACCTCCATAGTTTCCGGTGAAAATGGGGTAGGGTTTACAATGCGCCAATAGAGATGGGGAAGAATTTACACTGCGCGACCTCTTAAGGCGGCGGAGTCGGCGATGAGCCAATGAAGTCTGGTGGCGGAGCCACCTGCGCAGCCTCTTGAGGCGGCGGGAGTTAGTGAGGAGCCGAAGGAGTCGGGTGGCAGAGCCACCTGCCCGGCCTGTTGAGGGGGCGGAGTCGACGAGGAGCTGAAGGACTCGGGTGGCGGAGCCACCTGCACGGCCTCTTGAGGGGGCGGAGTCAGCGAGGAGCCGATGGAGTCGGTTGGCGGAGCCATCGGCGCGGCCTCTTGAGGCGGCGGAGTCGGCGAGGAGCCGATGGAGTCGGGTGGCGGAGCCACCTCCACGGCCTCTTGAGGCGGCGGAGTCGGCGAGGAGCTGATGGAGTCGGGTGGCGGAGCCACCTGCACGGCCTCTTGAGGCGGCGGAGTCCGCGAGGAGCCGATGGAGTCCGGTGGCGGAGCCACCTGCGCGGCCTCTTGAGGCGGCGGAGTCGGCAAGGAGCCGATGGAGTCGGGTGGCGGAGCCACCTCCACGGCCTTTTGAGGCGGCGGAGTCGGCGAGGAGCAGATGGAGTCTGGTGGTAGAGCCACCTGCGTGGACTCTTGTGGCTGCGGAGTCGGCGAGGAGCCGATGGGGTCGGGTGGCGGAGCCACCTGCGCGGCATCTTGAGGCGGCGGAGTCGGAGAGGAGTCGATGGCATTGGGTGGCGGAGCCACCTGCGCGGCCTCTTGAGGCGGTGGAGTCGGCAAGGAGCCGATGGAGTTGGGTGGCGGAGCCACCTGCGCGACCTCTTGAGGCGGCGGAGTCTGCGAGGAGCCGAAGGAGTCCGGTGGCGGAGCCATCGGCAGGGCCTCTTGAGGCGGCGGAGTCGGCGAGGAGCCGAGGGAGTTGGGTGGCGGAGCCACCTCCGCGGCATCTTGAGGCGGCGGAGTCGGCGAGGAGCCGATGGGGTCGGGTGGTGGAGCCACCTGGGCGGCCTCTTGAGGCGGCGAAGTCGGCGAGGAGCCCATGGAGTCGGGTGGCGGAGCCACCTGCGCGGCCTCTTGAGGCGGCGGAGTCGGCGAGGAGCCGTTGGAGTCGGGTGGCGGAGCCACCTGCGCGGCCTCTTGAGCCGGCGGAGTCGGCGAGGAGCCGGTAGAGTCGGCGAGGAGCCGATGGTGTCGGGTGGCGGAGCCACCTGCACGGCTTCTTGAGGCGGCAGAGTCAGTGAGGAGCTGATGGAGTTCAGTGGCGGAGCCACCTGCGCGGCCTCTTGAGGCGGCGGAGTCGGCGCAGAGCCGAAGGAGTCGGGTGGCGGAGCCACCTGCGTAGCCTCTTGAGGCTGCAGAGTCAGCGAGGAGCCGATGGGGTCTGGTGGCAGAGCCACTTGCGCGGCCTCTTGAGGCGGCGGAGTCTGCAAGGAACCGATGGAGTCGGGCGGCAAAGCCACCTGCACAGCCTCTTGAGGCGGCGGAGTCAGCGAGGAGACGATGGAGATAGGTGGTGGATTCCACCCTTCCGGCCTCTTGAGGTGGTAGAGACGACGAGGAGTGGATGGAGTCGGGTGGCGGAGCCACCTGTGCGGCCTCTTGAGCTGGCGGAGCCGGCGAGGAGCCGATGGAGTCAGGTGGCAGAGCCACCTGCGCGGCCTCTTGAGGCGGCGGAGTCGGCGAGGAGCCGATGGAGTCGGAAGGCGGATCCACCTGTGCGACCTCTTGAGGTGGCGGAGTCGGTGAGGAACCGATGGAGTTGGCGAGGAGCCAATGGTGTCAGGAGTCGGAGCCACCTGCACGGCCTCTTGAGGTGGCGGAGTCGGTGAGGATCCGATGGAGTTGGGAGGCGGAGCCACCTGCACGTCCTATTGAGGCGGCAGAGTCGGCGAGGAGCCGATGGAGTGGGGTTGCGGAGCCAGCTGCGAGGCCTCTTGGGGAGGCATAGTCGGCGAAGAGCTAATGTAGTCGGGTGGTGGAGCCACCTGCGCGGCCTCTTGAGGCGGCGGAGTCGGCGAGGAGCCGATGGAGTCGGGTGGCGGAGCCACCTGCACGGCCTCTTGAGGCGGCGGAGTCGGCGAGGAGCCGATGGAGTCTGGTGGCTAAGCCACCTGCGCGGCCTCTTGAGGCGGCGGAGTCGGTGCGGAGCCGAAGGAGTCGGGTGGCGGAGCCACCTGCGCGGCCTCTTGAGGCGGCGGAGTCGGCTAGGAGCAGATGGAGTCGGGTGGCGGAGCCACCTGCGCGGCCTCTTGAGGTGGCGGAGTCGGTGAGGAGCCGAAGGACCATAGTCTTCCAAACACCGAATGTTACTCATCCACTCACAAATAATGGAGAGGGGATTCACATGGGTGATGTCTCATGTTTCCCGACACATTTGGAAATTGATAAGTTAAAAGGGGGGAGGTTGTAATGAACCTTATTTTCAATACAAGGTATAATTCCATGGGAAATTGAAATTTTGGCATTTAGTAGATTGACCATTCTTTTAACTGAGCTTCAAAACATAATATGTTGTTATATTAATATTTATATAGTTATATTAATATAGTTATATATATATATATAGTTATATTCATATATATATATAGTTATATTAATATATATATTTATAGTGATATTAATATATATATTTATAGTTATATCAATATATATATGTATTTATATTAATATATATATAGTTAGATTAATATATTGGTATATAAATATTTATATATTGGTATTTTAAATAAAATGGATATTAGTTATTATATAGATAAAGATAATATATTCTATGTGTAAATATGTTTAATTATTTATTTCAAAAATGAATATTTTATGTCTGAATATATAAAAATAATATTTATAAATTGATATATATTAGATTATAAATAGAAGTTAATTATAAAAAACGATAAAATTTAAAAATATTAATATCAATATGAATGGAATACCTTTGAATAAATTCATTCCCCACCAAAAAAGGCAATAATACCCCCTTAAATGAGGCTGAAAATCCACAAAATGTTAAAAAATTGGGGTATCCCGACTAAAAAATTAGTTTTAGAGGCCTTCTGGGCCTTTTATGGGTTTGAAAAAACATTTACCGGGGTTCTTCCTAACCACAAGAGAGTAGAGCTCGTCGTAGGCTTCGATTTGATATGTGGTAGATCTCAAACGGGCATCCGGATCAAAAGTTATGGCAGTTTGAAGTTCGAGTTTCATTTTCAACATATTTTGGGTATTTTTTTAATATTTTTAATTTTTGGGTATTCAAATTTTTATGAAATGACTATTCCTCCAAAATAATTATAAAATTAATAAATAAAAATATTTTATTAATTTTTTATAATCCATTTTCACTAAATATCTTATATATTAAGTATATTAAGTGTAAATATATATTTATACTTATCTGAAATATATTTAAAAATTATATATTATATTTATATTAATATAACTATATTTATATATTAATATATTAATATATTATTTTTAATTTTTTTTAAGTCGACCGTTTATCAGTGCTTTTATAAAAGCGCTGATAAAGGCCCCCCTTTATCAGCTCTACTAATAAAAGCGCTGATAAAGAGGGTCACTTTATCTGTGCTAAAAAAAGCACTGATAAAGGGGGTACATTTATTAGCGCTACGAAAAAGTTTTGATAAAAGGGTACATTTATAAGAACTTTTTTAGTGATAATAAAGGTACCCCCCCTTTATAAGCGCTTTTTCGTTAGATGTGATAAAGGTTGGCGTTGTGAAAACAGTTTTTGTTGTAGTGTAATCAGTGGGAATCTAATAGAATAGCTATTGATGAGAATAGGAATGTATCTCAAATTACTATTGATGAGATTTTTGGTACTCTTCATCAATATGAGAGAATAATAGAAAGAGATGTTTATATGAATAAGAATAATAATGGCATTGGAAGTGTAGTTTTGTCTACTACTAAATCCAATTCCTCTGAAAGAGTTACATGATCCAAGTATATGAAACTCACTATTTTATCTAATTATAGTGAATGTGAACATTCTGAGAATGAGATAGCTAATCATTCTTGAAGTATTAACATGATAGTTGGAATGAAATACAATATGTATAGATATAAGAAGAAATAAATAAAAGGAAAGAATGAATTAGAAGTCACATGATATAAATGCAAAAGAGTAGGGAAAATAAGGCTGGATTGTCCTATGCTTAAGAAAAATGATAGAAAGAAAAATCATTTTGAGAGGAATAGAAAAAAGCATTAATAGGATAATGATAAGAATGCTTTGAAGGCCAATGACACTGAGAGAGCCAGTAGTAGAGACTTTTATGATGAATCCCCAGAGTATGAATCTTCTGTTCAGAAGAATTTTGGTTTACTAACCCGACTACCCATTGAAAAACATTTTCTAATGGACAAGGTACACAATGATGAACCTATCATATATGTTTCCATGAATATAAATAATACTGATGATAAATTATATATGTATTCAGATAAATAATCTTCATTTGATAAAGACAATATATTACCTACTTATGAAGATTTATCTAGGTGTGAAAAAAATATTGAGAATAAAATTCTAAACTCAAGAAAAATCTTGTTAAGGAAAATTACATAATTTCTATTTTAACTAAAGAAATATAAAATCTTTCTAAAGATCTTAATAATGAAAATATTTTATTTGGAATGTATTACATATAACCTTGATGAAGTTAATTCTAATAAGGATAAACAATCTCAGGATTTGAAAATGTAATTTCTAAGAAAAATATTTTAGAAACTAGCACTAGTCCTAAAACTAATGTTTTTTGAGGATAAGAACATGGTTGTTAGACTAATGTCATAAATATTTTCCTTGAGGAAGTGTTTGTAAAAATTTTCCTCTGGTAAGGAAAACATTGATAATATGTATTCCCAAATTCAACCTCTAATGAATAGTTTTGTATTTGGTTATACTCATTCAATACTCGTTTTTATTAATAAATATTTTGTTCCTCAAAGCGCTTCCTTTGTTACTAAATATCAGTGTGGTGGAAATTTGTATAAAAAAATTTCTTTAAACAAAACCCATTATTTAGGTTTTCGTAAAGTTTATTTTTCTAAGAAGATGTGGATACCAAAAATCTTACATTCTGAAAATCCAGGATCCTTGAAAATTTGTATTCTGAAAGTCTAACACTCTTATTTTCAAGAAAATAGAGAATGTACCAAGATCACTACATGGAACATGGATAGTTCATGATCCTGAAATTTGACTCCAAACAGAAACATATTTGAAAATATTATCATGTCAAATGGATGAAAATAATCTTTCGGAGCTAATGCTCTGGGAGAAATTATTGGTATATGTAACATTTTTCTTCTTGGAAAAACCAATGATTTCAAAAAAAAATTGTTATTGTTCATAAGAACAAACTCATTATCATAAGTTAACTATGGGATGAAGGATGCCTTGTAAATTTTAGGAATGAAAAATGATTAGTACACAATTACAAGGAAGTGTTCATTCTTTCTTCCCATAGGCAAGAGAATGTATGCACACTAAACATACAAGACCATAGAAGCCAATATATACCTTTTCTTAGTGAAATGGATGATAAATCATGATAATGGAATAGAATATTATGACATTGTAACCATAGGAACCTATGTAAAATCCCTAGGAAAATACATGTTAAGGATCTTCTGGAGAATAGATATGATTCTTCAAAAGTTTGTTATCCTTTTCAATATGGAAAGAAGCATAAATAACGTTTTAAATCATCCAGTTAAGTCTCAACTACTGATGCATTATAGCTGGTGTATATGCATCTTTTTAGTCTAACACAAACTGGAAGCATTAGAGGAAAGTATTTTGTATTTGTCTTAGTTAATGATTACACTTGATATATGTGGGCCTATTTTCTAGTAAAAAAATCTAATGAATTTTCTTATTTTGAAATCATTAGAGCCCAATTTAAATATCAGAAAAATATTTCATTGATAACTATCCATAGTTATCATTGATGATAATTACAAAATTCTGATTTTGAAACTTTTTGTAGTAAAAAATTCCAATACACATAATTTCATTACACCGAGAAGTCCTCAAAAAATGGTGTTGTTGAAAGAAGAAATATAATTATCTAAGAGATATCTAAAACCATGTTGAGTGAATATTAGAAATCTAAACACTTATTGGATAATATTGTATGTACTACTTGTTATACTATAAACCGAGTTTTTATTAGACCATTTCTTAATAAACCCCCTTACGAATTGTGGAATGGTAGAAATCCTAGAATATTCTATTTCAAAGTATTTGGTGGCGAAGTATTAATTTTTATACTAATCATAATTTATATAAATTATCACCCAAATCCGATGAAAGAATTTTCTTACGCTACTCAACAACTTCTAAGGCTTATAATTTTTTTTATACAAATACGTGTACTATTGAAGTGACAGTACATGTTAAATTTGATGAAACTAATCGTTTTATTTTTAGAAAACATCAACCTACATCTTCAGATGTTTTTTTAAAAATAGATTATCAACCCTTAACAGAGGATCCATATGATAATGAAAATGATCAATAAAATGTTTCGGATACATTTAGCCTAGATGATTTCCTCCCATATATTGATGAACACATTTTACAAAACCCAAATTAGTTGTCTCATAATAATCATCACATTGATAGTATCATTGGAGATGTAAATCAATCTGCATGTACTATAAGTTCCATAAAAATGAAGTAGAACATCTAGCATTCCGTTCCCAATTACAACAAAAAATAATTAATTAAGTATTAGGTGATGATGAATGGATTAAATCCAAACACGATGAGCTAAATTAATTTGAAAGGAATAAATTCTGGACCTGGGTTGAATGTCCTAATGAAACATTGGTTATTAGAGTAAAACGGGTCTTCATAAATTAGTGTGATGAAAATGGAATCATAGTAAGAAATAAATATATATTATCTACTAAAGGATATAATAAACAAGACGGAATTGACTATGAAAAAAGCTATGCTCTAGTAGATAGACATGAATCTATTTGTATTCTGCTGCCTTTGCAGCATTCTTAAACCTAAAACGTTTTCATATGGGTGATAAAAGTGCTTAACATAATGGATATGTTCGAGTGGACATTTTTGTTGAAAAAAAAACACCTAGTTTTTAATATATAAATTATCATGAGCACGTTTTCAAACAAACCAAATCATTATAGGAATTAAAACAAGCCTCAAGAGTCTGGTATGACAGAATTAAATGATTTTTATTAAAACATAATTATGTTATGGGAAATGCCGATCCACACCTATTTATAATGAATGATAAGAAAAATGTTTTAATTGTAAAAATATATGTTAATGATAATATATTTGGTTCGACTCAGTAATCATTAACTGATTCGTTATAAATATAATAAAATCTGAGTTCGAAATGAGTATTGTGGGTGAGTTATCATTTTTCCTAGGTTTTCTAATTTCTCAAAAAACAAGAATGAACATATAAATCTAAACAAAAGTATATTAAAGATCATATTAAAAATTAATAATATGAAAACACTAATAGAATAAGTACTCCCATTGGTTCCTCAAATTTTCATGATCATGATGAAGCTGGGAAACCAATAGATCAAGCATCATTTAGAGGTATGATAGAAAGTCTATTATACATAACATCTACTCATCCAGACATAATGTTTTTTGTATTCTTATGTGCAATATATCAATCCAGTCCCATGGAATCTCATTTAAAGGCATTATAATAAATTTTTAGTATTTAAAGGGATCCATGGATTTATAACTATTTTATACTTTTGGAAATGTTTTGGTTTTAATTTTTTTTAGGATAATGATTTTGGTGGATGCTGAATGAATAATAATAGTACATCTATAACATGTCATTTCATAGTAGGTTCATTAGTTTTTTGGTCATTAATAAAGCAACAATCATTAGTACTTTCCATTACTAAAGCTAAATATGTAGGCGCTATATGTATTTATACTCATGTATTGTGGATTCAACACACTCTCATAGACTATGGGATGGGTTTTACCTAAACAAAAATATTGTATGATAATACTATTTCCATTTCCTAAAGTAAAAACCCTGCACATCACTCACGTTCAAAACACATATATATTGGAAATCACATTCTTAGGAATCACATTCTAAAAGGAGGTATCATTCTCCAATTTATCAGAATGCATGATCAACATGCTGATATATTCACAAAATTATTACCCTTTTATAGATTTGAATACATTAAATAGATTTTGGGAGTGATAACCGCAAGGAATTATTCCATAATAACTTCTTATTGAAACCAATATCCTTATTGTAAGATTAATCTTTTTCATAGGGTGAGTACATTTGCATGGTAATAAAAATTTTCATTATCAATTTTTTCGTAATCAAACATTTCGTAATTAAAATTTTCATAATTAAAATTTTCTTAATCAAATGTTTCATAATAAACATTATTGTAATTAAAATTTTTGTAATAAAAATTTTCTTAATAAAAATTTTCTTAATAAAATATTCATAATCCAAATATTTGTAATAAATTTGTTTCCATTAATTTTATTTTAAAATTTTCAAGGTATAAAGTTATTCAAGATGAATTTTCCTCATTATTAATAAATTTTCCAGCAATCATTAAGGTATGTTTTCTTTCAAAATTTTCATAATCATCATTTCACATGTTGGTATTTTTATTTTGTTTATTTTTTTGGAATAACTTTTCCTTAAATCTGAATTTTTTCCTTAAAACCCTCAAAATATTTGAACTTACCCAATTCATTATTCATCTATCATCTCAATTTTTTTATCTGGCCAATAGTTTTTCAACTATTGGACCAATCAAATAAGTTAAACCGTCACCTCAAACACCTATATATGGACCCCTGATATTTGACCCACTTTGATTCTCTATGATTTGGCTTGCTGAATCCCTACTTCCCTACTTATGATCATTCCAAATCATTAGGTTTTCATAAATCTGAATGTCATTGAAAGCTTCTCCTATGAAATAAATGTCTTCTATAAATGAAATATCTGAATGGAAAATATACAGAGAGAGGTTATTTGATCCGAAATTCTTTGTTAAGTATGAGTCTATCATTTCAATGAATATCAAGATGAATGGATGAGAGATCCTATGTGTATCAAAATTGGATGCACACGATCCAGTTTATCTAGATTTGTTGGTTGAATTATACGGATCAATAAGTTTCATCAATGATAAAGGAAGAGACATTATTTCCTTCAAGTGTTATGGAAATACCTTCTCTCATTCCTACACTAAAGTAGTTTTTCTAATTGGAATTATTTATCAAGGTGAAGCAGAATTTTATACCCGAAAATTACCGAATGTATCAAAATTGTTTGAGAAGGAATTTTATTTGGAGAACCTTAGCCTAAAAAGAAGTGATGAATCTAAAGATTGTTCATCTATCTGAAAACTTTTAGATTCATGAATTATTGGATCAATGGTTGATCATTCCAAGAAAAGGGGATAATGATTCTCTGAAGAAATGTGACATCAATATTCTGGATTTTCGGGTGAACCTATGGAAGATAAACGTGGTCATGTACATCTTGTTCACAATAGAGAATACAACAAAAATATTTGAAGTCTCAAATAATTATATATCTGGCCATTATATCATAAATTATAGATCTTTTTTTTAAATCATCTAAAATACCTTACTGTTCAAATCCATGAAACATCAAAGTAATGTTGTTGAGTTATGATACTCTAAGGAGAATGAAAGATGACTTTTATAGTGAATCATGAGAATTATTGGTTTTTTCTAAATCTGAAATCGACGCTCCTTCAAAGAAAAGGGATGTGTCGGATATTTCACAGAAGGGTGGATGGAAGAGGAAGATGAAGGAACCTGAAGAAAAAGAAAAAATCCTAGTGGCCAAGGAAACTCAATCAGAAACCCTAAAACCAAAGAAAGAAAAGACTTAACCTGAATAAGTGGTTTTCATGTGGGTAGAAGACAAAAAGAACAAGAAGGAAGGGGGTCCAACTTTTTTATTGGACCCTCTTGAGGAAAAATCTTTGATGTTTAAGGCTTATGAAAATATTTAGAAGTAAGAGAATGAAAAGAAGTAGAGCAAGAAAATGTCTAAAGTAGAGATCGTTCAATCCCTTATTAAGAATACTGAGAAATCCTCATAATAGAATCAGGAACCAGAATCATGATTTTAAAGAATCACTCTATGTGACTCTGGGAAAGATGTTGGTGATTTGGGAACCAAAAAAAGAAGAAGAAATAGTTCAAGAAGAATAATTTAAATAAGAATAAGAAAAAGAAGAAGAATAATAATATGGAATTGGTGATACAGATTACATGATAAGGCATGTAGAGGAATACCATGAGAAGGTGAGTCCTTGTGAAAAACTATCTATCATAACATATAAAGAAAAATCTTCAAAACATTCTACACAAGGAAAAGTAGAAACATGTAATGATGATGTGAATAATAAATTTGAAGAAGAGAGTAGTAATCATGATAGCATTCATCAAGAAGATATTGTGGCAGGTGCCGAGAAGGAAAATCATGAGGAAGAAAAGATTGTTCTATTATATGATAGTGAGCATGAATCACCAAAAAAAGAAGAGATAATTCTGAAAGCTGATAAGGTAATGAAGTTGTTGGTTGATACACCTATGAAATTTGTGGTGAAAAATAATGGTGTTGGTACTTCGTTGTAGAGACCCGAAGCCTGACGTACATGGACATTACATTACATTTGCGGAATACTTAGTACATAACAAAAACACACACTAATGGATCGTAATAGTTTAGTGTCTTTGGAAACTCGGAACGTAATCTTCTAATCGTGGTGAAGATCTTCAATATCTCCCATAAAGATCTTCCCTTTTTTTACCTAAAACCTTTATTTATATCCTGGGGAAAAGAAAACATAAAAGGGTGAGCTCAAATGCTCAGTAAGGGTATAAAAAAGAAATAAAAATCATATCATATCTTTTTGAAAATCATAACCTGCAAAAGAGATCATAATATCTTAACATGGAACAAATCATAGAAGTGAAAATGAGATCACCATAATCATAACATGAAACTTGAAACTTTGTGGCATGCACACATAATCATGGAAAATCATTTCTTGTTAGTCATGACTCATTGCCAAGACTATCTTAGTGGACAAAGTCCCTTTCTGAATCGAGTAACCCTCGTTTCAGTCCTGTTTCACTGAACCGGTATAACCTACCATTTCAGCCATGTCTATCTCATGAGATATAAAATCTTTACCCAACGCATTGGAGGGAGATATAGGTCCCACCCATCTTATAATGAATCCTTTCTTATGTGTGCCACATAATCATAAATCATACATCATCACATAACCCATGTAATAAAAATGGGATTCTTAAACAACATGACATCATAAAACAATTCATATAAGATAAAGGAATTCATAAAAATGTTTCCATCACAACATAATCAAATCCATGTAATAATAGGGATAAAAACAGAACCCTTTTATTATCTTAGATGGAAAATAATTTTGATAAAATACTTGAACTTCATTCTTGAGGAAAATATCCTTTCTACTTCAAAAACATGTTTTTTCCTTTCATAACATGTCATACAACTTTAAAATATAAGAATTTGATTAAAAATAAACTTGAAAACTTGTAAAGGAAGCTTCTTGGAAATAATGTTTTAAAAATCCATTCATGCCGTATAA
The DNA here is from genome assembly GCA_963277665.1 of Viscum album. Lineage (NCBI taxonomy): Eukaryota > Viridiplantae > Streptophyta > Magnoliopsida > Santalales > Viscaceae > Viscum > Viscum album. Next base: position 1,171,422,895 of record OY728164.1, read on the forward strand.
GTTAAAAAAAACATTCTTTGTACTTTTATCGGAAAAGTCAAAAAGTACCTCGTACGGAAAACGACAAAAGATTCCTTTCACTTCTTTTACTAAAAACTCACCGAAGGGTAAAAATGGATTTAAACAATTTTAGGTGGATGTAAATAATATTAAATATTTATGAAACATGTATGTGGATGATAAAATACACCCCATTAAATACTTACGAATAAACAATCTCGGATAAAAATGAGATTGTGGTATTTTCCTTACCTTATGTCCGACTTGCTTTGTAAGTGTCCGAACCTCCTGTATAATGATTTAAATCATGTTATTGACTTATTCCAGAATCATATTTATTTTTATTATATCATATATGGTTCACTTATGACATTATATTACCCGTTCTTTTGTAAATTCCATGTTAAAGAAGCGTTTTGGGTAAAATCGTTTCATTTATCGTAGGTGTTTTGACTTGTTGTTCTTGACATCATTATTACTTATATCATGATTTACTTACTTCCAGAATATAAAATATGATTTATATATCATATATATTCAGTATATATATATATATAATAGGTAGATAAATAAAATGAAAAACACCGTTCATGGAGACGGTAGTCCGTACGTACGCATGAACGCTGTTTTCCTTTCCTTATTGTCTTGAAATGGAAGTAAGTAGATGACATACATATGTATATATATACATAAATCCAGTAGCTTTATAATGTCATATATTTCATTATTATTTCTTATATATACTTTATAATCATTCTTAAATGGTTAACATGGAGAATGAATCTCATCGCGTCGTGGAGACGGTAGTCCGTACGTACGCACGAGCGATGATATCATTTCTATAAATATTGAATTGAATTGGAGTGGATTATACAATATATCAGAATCAATATGATGTTGTAATAACTATGTATAGTTATTCTTTACACCATTATACCCATCCATGTAAGGTGGTGGTGGAAAATAGATTACACCACGGCGTGGAGACGGTATTCCGTACGTACGCACGCGCGGTGATTTCTTTTTCCGTAGGATGGATAGATGGTGAAATAGGGTTGTTTCATACTTATAATAACATATCAGTATATTAGTGATACTTATGTTATTACTTCATAATGAAACAACCTAAGAAGAAGAAGTGGAAGAAGAAATAAAGATGAAAGAATTGGTAACGGTAATTACCTCTTCTTTGAAGTGCCTCTTTGAGACCTCCTCTTAGGGCACTAGAATTGGTATTTTAGGAAGACCAGAACCTCTAGGATGTTGCTAGGGAAGTGGAGAACGGATTTTGGCAGGGGTTGGCCGAGCTTGAGTGCTCAAATTGGTGTGAGGAGGAGGGGGAGGAGGTGTCCTTTTATAAGGGAGGAGAGGGGCACCTTAGGAATATCTCAAAATATTATTTTATATTAAAGTCAAAATCGGTTTATAATGGTTCCAAAGGGTCTTATTTCGAATCTAAAGTGGGTATGGGTCGAAATCCTATCAAACAATAAGATTTAGACAAGTTTAGGGTATTATTTTAACCTTATCAATTAGATTTAACTCTAAGTTAAATAATTTTACTTTTACCGTGTCTTTTTGTTTTCTTTCACTATATGGTTAATACACATACTATAACATGCCAAAATAACCCCAAATTGTTTATTATTAAAATATATATCCTTATCTAAGTCATTTGGCCGAACCTTAGATTTTTAGGAATACAATAACAATTAATAATATAATATTTGATTTAAAAACTATTTTGTGTCAATTTTGACACTATTTGATATATGATTTTTGTGAAAGTCATAACAGAATTATATGTTCGAACCAAGTTGATTAAATCAACACTAATATATCATAGTAACCTAGAAAATTAGTGGAATTCATAAAAAGTCTCAAATTACATTTATTTTGGTGTTTATAACATCAATTATGTCAATATTTCATTAATAAGATAATTACTGCATCATCATTGTGTGATAAATAAATTGAATTATTTAAAGTCTAAAAATTACAAATAAATTATCATTATGTAGGAAATCGTTTTAGCTTTCTAATGAATATTTATAGTCGAATTTAGCTTATGTATAACCCCATATTAAAAATGTTTTAGAAAATAAACTTTGATTTTAACTCTTTTAACTCTTCTTTGAATTAAATTAATAATAAATGTCCTAATCTAATCCAAGTGGGCCTAAATGGTCATATTTTATTCCTAAGTTTGTTTTTGGTCGAATTACGCTTTTCCAATAGAATTAGGACATGTGTTAGGGTAATATTAATATCATATTTACCCTTAGTTACCCTATTTACTATTAACCGTGGTAAAAAAAGTAAAAAGTTACTATTCACCAAAAAATTATTTTCATCTCATTGAACCACATTTTAGTCCTTGATATTAACCGTGTCTTTCGGATTTTCGAAATTCCATTCACTGAAGCGGTAAAATTAAGTTTTATGCAAAATTCAGTTTTTAACCTACCACTTAGTAGTTTCACTATTCATCAAAAATTGATATTTTTCAGAACAATGCCAAAATTTCATCCCAAGTTATATTTCATATTCCGAATTCAAAAATGAAGTCTATTTTACCAAATTCATAACATAAAAGTTGCATTAATTAATTTTATAATTAAATCCCGCTGTTAAAACAAATAGCGTGTTTTTAAGAAACAATATCTATCAAAAGATTGACACTTGTTTATGTCTAGTTTAAATGTGAAATTACATCCAATGACCAACATTGTATTAAATTGTAAAAATATATTCTAAATATACTTTAAAACCACTCAAATTAATGATTTATCACTATTAATTATTTCGATTAAAAAAGTTGTTTTTAATTATAATTTAGTAATTTTCACTATTCATCAGAATATGAAAGTTATCCGAAAAGTACCAAAATTTCACCTTAGGATAAATTCGATACTCCGAATCCAAAAATGAAGTCCATTTTGAGAGTTAAAATTTCTAAAATTTAAAAAGTGGTTATTACTATTCATAACAGCTAGTTTTAATAATATTTTAATAGCATATCATTGTTTCGTGAAACTCAGGATTACGTACCACACCCGCTATCGAGGAAGGTTGCGATTGCGTGTAATGCAAGGCAAGTCAAGGATGCGTGTTGTGCAAGCTCCTTTTGGTGTAGCGTATAACACAAGACATTAGTAAAATAAAAAAGAATATTTTTCATAAAATCTCGGGCTGTTACATTCGTCGTAGAGGAAAGCTGAATATTTAGAAAAAGAATCATCACAACCAATCACTCTGATTCAGAATAATCCTCTATTAAACATGATTGTGTGGTACAATCACTAAAGAAGTTGGTTGATACCACTTCTTTATTCCCATGTATAGACTCGAGGAGCCATATGCTTCAGCAGTCATTTAATCAGAAATCAGATTCAGTCACCATGCTTATGGATAAGTTTTTAAAGATTGATATATATAAAAAAGATTCTTCATTTAATATGAAGCTTATAAAAGATCATGGAAGAATACTACAAGTTTTTCAAGGATAAAAATCGAATATGTGAGAGTATTTGATGAATTTCAATAAAGTCTGAAGGATTATTTTTACACTAAATATGAGAAGTTTAATTATATTACTAAGAGTTTTGAGGAAAAGGTGACTCTTGAACAGACAACACGGATGCAAGAAGTCAATGACATGAATTAGAATCTTAATTAAGTGGCTACAAATTGGAAGCGGGAAAGGCATCTCAGAATATAGATTGAATAAAAGCTTGCTAATCAAGAATATGTTTTCAAGGCTCAAGAAGATATTATTAAGGTTCAAGAAGAAAATATCAAATCCTTAGAAAAAAAATGAAGATCATGATTAGCTGCTCAACCGTGTGGAATAAGATCCCAATGAGATAAAAATGGTTTCAACTATTGTAATGAAGTTAATGCCGAAGGAGAAAAAAGGATAATTCTACCCTATTCTGATGTATTGTTATATTTCCTTCATTGTTCAAATTTTTTCAATCATAATGGAATTTTTGTTGGTCTTCATATATTTGGTTATTTAGTACTAATCGTTTAGGATGAAATTTTTTTCCATTCATTTTATTATTTTTTTGAAAATTAAAAAGGGGGAGAATGGAATAATAAAAATAATACCATGTTAAGAAGAGATTTCCCTATGTAAGGGGGAGTCCATCAATGGGGAGTCCTTATAAAAGAAAAATTTTGTATACAAGAAAATGTTAAATACAATTCATGAAATACAGAATATGATCCTTAGGGACCTCAAAACACAAGGGGGAGTTAGTCATATTCACTTTGATTCAGATGTAAAGAGAGATAAGTTTTCTTTTAGGTTCATAAAGAAATTCTCTATGTCATTATATTATTATTTAAATGATGTTTTTGCTTTCCAAATTGGGGGAGATTGTTGTGTGAATATGGTTTTCTTATGAAATTTCCAATCTTCTATGTTTTGAAAATCACAAACACACTATCTGAAGGTAAATTATTTTTTACATAAGAATTATCTTAATAAGGAAAATTTTCCTTCCTCCATGAAATTGTATCCTTACCTATGTTTTTATTATTTATTTTATAGTTTCGATTAATCTAACTCTTTTATTCCTATTGATTAAAATTCAATTTCATTTCTTAAACCCCAGAATGCAAAAAATCCTTGGTTATAGAGTATTCTATTTTCAGACTCTGAATACTCTAAAAATCATACTATGAATTCTTTGAAATTCAAACTCCAAATTATCTGAAATTTATAATCCAAATTCTTTGAAAATCAAAATATGAATTCTATAAATTTCAGACTCTGAATTAATAATAATTTAGACTCAAAATTCCTCACAATTATGAATCTATATTTTTTGATTTAAAACTCCAAATTTATTGGATTTCAGATTCCAGAATATATAGAATTTATATTGAAAATTCTCTAGAAAACAGAATCCGAATATCCCTAATTTATAGCCTCCAAATTATTAGTTTTTTTGACTCTAAAAATTATTTTTCCTTAGGCAATGATAAATAATATTTGGTTAAGAAACCTTATTTTTCTTACACATGTTATAGTTATGAAATCATGTTATACAATTGTTTACTAACTAACCGTTGTATGAGTGACACATATACTGGTACCTCGAAAATTCGAAGAAAAATATGACTGTTTGAGGAGAGAGATGACCAATGGATAAGTGCCTATAAATAGTAACTCACTTGAATGAGATAGAAATAGTTTATCTCACTAGAGATTTCACGATGCTGAAGTGATTTCTAGAGAGAGAGACTCTCATGCCTTGTGCATACTGATATCTTGTTCAGCTTTCTTCGTGCAACTTCGATTGTTGTTTTTTAAAATCGAGGACTTCCATGGATATGAATATAGAGGTACCAAAAACCATGATGTTCGTTATCTTTTGGGGATAGAAAGGCAAATTATGATATTCATTTAGAGGGCTTACACTGGTGTGGGTATGAGATACTTTCTTGAATGTTTAAATCAAGGGAGTTTATCCAATATTGTAGGATACCCTACTCATTGGGTAAATGATTTCATACTTGTTACATGTTTTGTTTCATTTTTATCTCCTATATATTTTTATAAAGGAATAATTTATTACCTTCTTATACTTTATTTTTCTTTTGTATACTCTGATAAGTAAGAATCTATATGCTTTAAGGTAAAATATTTTCCTTGTAAACATTCCTTAAGTATCGTTTCTTGATTAACATTTCCAGAACCTAGAAACATTGTATAACGAATAGAGGTCTTATGAATTTTCCTTATTTAACCTTGTTAAACATAGTTTCCCTTAATGATAAAAATGAATGTTTTGAAACAGACAACTCACCCCCCACTAATAATTGAGCATCTATATTAATTTTTCGATCCTACAGATCCCATAGTGGCAGACCTATGATGATAAACTATTATTATGATTTCTTGATCAAGCATCACCTATACATATAGGTAATTGGTCGCCCCTGGGATACAGATGACCAAATATGATTCATCGATAGGTTCTTCAATCTTATGTAGAAGTTATAGGATTAAAAGGTGGATCCTGTTAGCCGTATTATTTAATCAACACCTATACAATTTATCGATGACATGCTTTAGGATGTAAAAAAATGAATTTTTAGAAATGGTAACCCATCAATGAACTATTCTTCGACGATTTCATCACTAGTTAAATATTTTGGGATATTGATCACGACAAATGGAGATTCAGAAATGGTCGATGTATGTTTTTAAACTATTTAGTGAGATTGACCAAGATAATTCACATCATTCAACTTATGAATTGAAATTATTATCATAATGTAATGATATACAATATTACTCTTCATCCGTAACTAAAACAAATGGTCTAGAACATTGATTTTAAGACATAGGATTTAGTGGTACATGAGGTACTAATGATAGGGATATGGATCAAGGATGATTGTGTTTCATTTGTTCATCCATCATCAAGAGGATCGATTAGTGCATTCTATATTGGTGAATCAATTTATTCTTCTATCAGTAACAAAAGTATTACATATGATGGATTTATATGTAGCAGTTGATAGTTATAGTAGAGAAGAAATTCCTTGACATCATGTATGGGAGATTATGTTTCCATGTATTATAATTTTTAGTGGAATAGGAATTATCTCAAGGTTAATTCTATTTTTCTAAATAAAATTCTATATTTTGGAATTAATATCCATATTAAGGGTTTTACTATGAGGATATTTGGATGAACATAGTAAATCTAGACTATGGGTTGAATATATGACCTCTACAATTGGAAAAAACAGTACTAGGGTTAATGAATCTAGAGACTCAAGAGACATTATTGTTTCATGTAGTAGTTAATGGAAGCGATTATGAGGTTGATCATATATTGGTTTTTTTAGAGTGGGACCCTATTTAGTTTGATGTATCGTAATTATTTATTCTACTCTATAAGTATTATTGTATGAATCATACATATCTCGTTCATTGTTATCCTCTCAAATGTTTTTAATTGTGTAATTACATGTTATGTTAAAATATATTATATTATATATCAATAAAAACATGGGAAATGAATGTGGGACATCTTAATATCCTTCCAAAATTACTGAATATTATTTATAACATTAAGAATTTATTGATATTAATAAATATAATGACATTAGGCTTTAATGTGATTGTAGGCATGGACTACATGAACTACGACAATGATAAAATAAATTGTTAC